>OX104066.1:11586119-11644660 GCA_944474145.2 Dicrocoelium dendriticum
ACTGGAGCGTTGATCAAACGACCAGATAAGGAAGCGCGCGATTGTTTACAAGTTAGGAGGGTGAAAACGGGCGCTTAGTGTTCACGTCGTATCGATAGTGGTGGTGGGAAGCTATCAGGCAGGAAGGGCTTGGAAATGGAGGAATGCGACAATTGAGAAGGCACTGATCTGTTCATATTTGATCAGGAATCACACACGAAATGTTCATAAGGTGACTTAAATGGAGATAGCAGTAGGCGGTTGCAAGTACATAGAAGCACAGCGTGCTGTCGTTGCGCACAGAGGTGAGTAGTTAACACGATGCTGGGTGTTGCACCGAGAGCTCGAGATTCGAGAAATTGCAATGTTTCTTGAAAAAGAGGAAGCTGCATAGTGGTAAGGGGAAGGGGTTACACGTCGTGATAACAGACTACGTATTTATTTCAAATCTGGCACATCTTGTGGATTTCTTCGGAGTAATAAATGCGCTGAATCTTAGCATTTAAGCAGATATGATTATCATTTTAACTGCTTATAGTATGGTTGCGTTTTTTTCGCAAATTGCAGATTTATCAACACTGAGCTCAGGAGGACGATGTGTCGTTGCGCCCAGAACTAACAATGCTGCTCGTTGGAAGAAATGAAAAATGCACATGCACAGAAGGTTTAACTTGCCACTTGTCATCAGTGGTGTATTCTATCAGCAAATATTTTCCTGATTTAGAAATTCGTCAAATAACTGTCTGAGTGCTAAGACCCTTTTCAGTGGATGAAGGAGTGTTTCCATATGTTGAAATCGAAGTCAAAGCACACTGCCTAGGAATGCGCGAAGGCAGCAAATGGAAAATAGACTTCCAACGCACACAACTGATAGCATTTTGGGCAAGAATAGATGGTGAGGATCCATTGCTATTGGAAAATGCTTTGAGAATATTGATCCGATTCGCCATGCCCTATAGATGTGGAAGTGGCTTTTCGACAATGGCGACAAAGAAAACCAAAGCAAGGAATCGAATTAAGTTGGAGCACGACTTACGAGATATATTAGCAGAAATTGCATCAAATATACTAGAAAATGTTAACGCTAAGCAATATCAACCGTTGCATGGATGTACATCGCCTCTTGGTTGCATGCAATGTTGCACCAAAACAAATATTTTCTATCCTTATTGATCCAAATTAATTCCAAATTTTTATCACTTCCCTTAATTGGAAGCAAAAAGCGCGATAGTTATCCATTAGTTAGCGTTTTAAACAGAAGTTCTGGAAGAGGGTTGCATTATAGTAAACCCGATTTGTGAGTAACAGCCTCAGAAAGGTTAAGGATCCAGGTGTACAGCTACATGTTGGAAAAATAGCTGTGATATTGCTTTCAAAGAGCACCATGGAAATCGCATCCAGGACATGAGCAAGAATGATTTGGTCGCGGTACTTAATAACAGAAACACATGTCTTTTCTTCCCACTTGTAGAGTCGAACTCAGTTAACCGTGGTGACAATTACCAGTAAGACCCACTACGTTGCCGAACCCAACGTGTATTGTCTGAACTAAGAAGAACTGAAAGTCATTGAGTGCAACACGAAGCGATGAAACACAGAACTCACAGAAAGTGCAAGTGAACCGAACAGGAAAAAATGGACCTTAGGAAGATACAAACAAGATTAAGATCCAATGTCACAAAATACTGAAAGCATAAATGTTTCACGTTCACATCAGGACTCTCCTTTTAGAAGGCTGATGGAGGAAAGCCTTTGATAAATATCAAGTGGGGGGACGGTGGGAAGAATGGGGAGTCGAGTTCGGCTAGAAGCCGCATGCATGTAGAAAGGGAGCTCCTGGATTTTGCTGCGTTCCCTATTCTTCCCTACAATTTATTTGGGTGTGGATTGGAGTGCGTCAACGGTGGGCGAAGGAGGCGGGCTGGTCGGTGTAACACTCAACCGAAATCAGAACAACAGTATTGCAAATGGAAGTTTAGTAGAAGCAATGGCAATAGTACATCGGCTGTCCACACTGGGTACAAGATCAACTGTTTAGGTTTACGCAGTTCACATGTTTTAGCTAAGCACGCGCTTTTGAACAAATCAATAAGCATCGCTGGCTAGTCGGGAGATGGACACTCATGCACCAGCGCGCACAATGCAGCTCCACAGGCTAGGTAGTGTAGCATGACCTTGACGCGTTCAACGTCTGTATCACTTCTCCCACCTTTAGTTAGAGCTGTCCAGCTTGGAAACGATCTACCGGTCGGCGTCGGCGCTCAGAGCTCCGCAATTGTGACTCAACTACCGGTTCGGCGTCACGCACGTGCATGTCGTTCGAGGCTTGAGTTGGCTGCTCTGTCTCGTCAACTGTTTCTGTGTCGGACAATCTCGGTCCCACATGATCTAAATGGCGTCGAACGATCCTGCCATCCTCAGTCTCTGTTTCTATTATCTGTCCGTTAGTTGTTTTCACGACGGCTGGCTCCCACCCCGAGCCTGTAGGTAAGCGGATGTAGATGGGATCTGAATCTGTCACATGCTTGTCTCTGCTACAAGTATCAAAACGCTCTTTCACTAGTTGTTGTTTTTCCGAAACTTGTGGCTCAGTAGATCCGTGCAATAAATCCAATCATGTACGCAGTCGACGACCAAACATTAACTCTGCGGGGCTTCTGCCTGTGGTCTCATTTGGTATGTTTCAATATGCGAACAAGGAACGATCCTAACGCACACGCAGCGGAGCATTTGGTTGTTTTATTAGCAGGTTCTGCACTGTTTGTACGGCTCGCTCCGCCAACCGATTAGAAGTAGGATGATAGGGTGCAGTTGTTATGTGTTCAATGCCGTTCGAGTTGAGGAAAGTAGAAAACTCAACACTGGCGAATGCTGGTCCATTGTTAGATACTATTGTCTCGGGAAGGCCAAAGGTTGCGAATGTTGAGCGTAGTTTCTCTATAGTACCAGCTGAATTTGCTGAAACAAGAATATGGGCATCAATCCATTTAGAATGGGCATCGATGATTAGAAAAATCATCCGACCTTCGTAGGGACCGAAATAGTCTACTTGGACTCGTTTCCAGGGTGTTTCTGGCCACTTCCAAGGCTGCATTGGCGCATGAGGAGCGGCGTTTCGGGTCTCCTTGTAAGGTCTGCAACTTTCAACCTTCGCCACAAATCACGATCTAAGTCAGGCCACCAAAAATAAAATCGAGCTAACGACTTCGTCTTTGCGACACCTGGATGCGCATCATGTAGTTCGTCAAGGATACGTGACCAAAATTTCCTGGGGACAATAATTCGTGCGCCCCACAGCAAGCATCCATTCTGGAGGCTGAGTTCAGACATCCTGTTACGGAAGGGCATGAGTTATTTGGGGGTGTTGTCCGGCCACCCAACGTGGACATAGCATTTGACCAACGATAGAACAGGGTCTCTGCCAGTTTCCTGACGTATGTCTGTACATGTGACTGGGAATCAGTAAAATGCTGGATTAGATTTACGAGCTCTTGTGGAATAAATTCTTTCGATGGTGTCTCTCGTAAGGGAAGCCGGCTAAGAACATCAGCGGTAGTATTCTGTTTGCCTGGAACATACTGAATTTCGTATGTATACGCAGGAAGAATAAGCGACCAACGTACGATTCTAGGCGAAGCCATTTGTTGAATACCTTTCTCGTGTCCGAGGAGGAAAACGAGAGGTTTATGATCCGTATGGATCACGAAAGGTCGCCCTAGTAAATATTGGTGAAATCGAGTGGTGCCAAAGATGACAGCGGCTGCCTCTCGATCAAGTTGAGAGTAGTTCCGTTCTGCTGGTGTCAGGGTTCTTGAAGCATAAGCAACGGGACGTTGAGAGCCATTCGGTAATTTATGCATTAAAACAGCTCCGAGACCGTAAGGTGAGGCGTCACAAGAAAGGACAACAGGCTTCTGCGGATCATAATGCACAAGAACATCTGTAGATGCTAAGACCTTCTCGTCCGCTTTGAATGCATTTTCATGAGTATTGTGCCAATTCCAGCTTTGGTTTTTACGTAGCAGCTGGTGAAGGGGATGCAGATGAGTTGCTGCCGATGGTATAAACCTGCACAACTGAGTGACAACACCGAGGAACGACCGCAATTCCTGAACATTTTTGGGTGCTGGCGCCTCAAGTAGCGCCTTTGTCTTTTCTTCCAGTGGTCACAATCCTTCACTTGACAACCGATAGCCAAGATACTGTACACTCGGGACAAGGAACACACACTTTTCTCTTTTTAGAACCAAACTGGCATCCGATAACCGCTTCAGGACGACGTTCAATGTATGTAAGTGTTCGGCAGTAGTTCGTCCAGTAATCTAAGTACACACATGTGTTTGGTATATCTTTCACGAGTGAGTCAATAATACGTTGAAAAATAGATGGAGCCGAGCTTATTCCAAAAGGCATGCGTATATAGCGGAATAATCTGAGATGAGTACTAATGGTGGTGTACGTGCGTGATTCCTCATCGAGCTCAATTTGTTGGTAGGCATGACTCAGATCTAGCTTTGTAAATAGATCACCACAGGAAAGGGAAGCGTAACTGTCTTCAATCTTTGGTAGCGGATATCGGTCTAATTCTAACGCTTGGTTTATCGTAACCTTGTGATCCCCGCAGGATCTTGTCGTACCATCGCTCTTTAATACTGGCACAATGAGGGCTGCCCAGTCTGAATAATGGACGGGTTCAACGGTACCTTCCAAATGGAGTCGGCGCAGTTCACTTTCGACCTTATCACGGAGGCCATCGCAATGAGGCTGGACCTTACCGTGGTGCGATGGTTTGTATGCCTCAGTGATCCATTGAGCTATACTGGGTGGTGCTTTTGCACATTCAGAGCCACTCATACCAGATTGGTCAATGGTTAAAGGCCAGACAAACTCAGCCTCCTGGTTCTCCAGATCGGGGTTTGGAATGAGGGTGGCTCCTTATTCCTTAAAACGGACTCCTTGTAGTCCAGTGCCAAACCCGCTGCCTTGTGGCCAGGTTTTTGAACCAAAGGCTTTGGTTGAGAACCCTAATCGTTCTCCTGTCTAGGCATGGGCAACCTGACAGTATCCTGCCCACGCAATACTATGAATCTCACCTCAAACAAATTTCTGATGCTCTGGCCACCGCAGAGGGTAATCAACGGTGCCCTATCTGCTGCATGGAGCAGGGTGGATAGGGGTTTGGATGCTCAAGCCTTCCCGTCTTCTTATTCCCCCTCTTGCGCTTTTTCACCCTTATCGTCCCGTTCCAGCTTCACTTTTATCCCCCTGTTTTCAACCCCCAAATTCTCGACCCTCCCCCACCTTGCTACAATAGGCGCTTGTCTTTTAGTTTCAACTCACAGGTGAACGCAGAGCGTCATTCCTGCACTGTCAACAGGCCCATGTCCAAGCAAGCGGCCCATTCCAGTTCATCGGCTTCCATTTGGAGCCCTCGATCCTCCTTCAGACTGGCATACCTCAATGTTCGCACATTGCTTCAGATCGGTCAACAGGCAGCACTTGCCCGAACATTAGAGACCCTATCGATCGATATCTGCTGCTTATCGAGGACCCGCCTGCAAGACTCGAGCTCTGTACTCACTCTGCGATCCCCTTCAGGTGACACTAGCATCACTTTCTCATTGCGCCTATCCAGTGACGATGCAGCTTCGAGCACCGGCCAAGCCGGCGTTGGTATTGCTTTGAGTCCCCGGGCTGAAGCTGCTCTGTTTGATTGGATTCCAATCAGTAGCCGGATGTGTGCGGTCCGATTGGCTGGCTCGTTCAAAATTTCCAAGTCGCGTGGCACTAACAGGTGTCTATTCGTGTTCGCTGCCTATGCACCGACAAACTGTAGCGATGACTCGGTAAAAGACGATTTCTATCACCAACTGAACGAACTCCTTCGCCACAGAAGAAGCTCGGACACTGTTGTGCTGCTGGCTGGGGATTTGAACGCTCAAGTTGGAAACTTATCCACAGATGAGCTGCATCTGGGCGGCCAACATGGTATAGGCTCCCGTAATGATAACGGTGAGCGGTTACTTCATTTGTGTGAGGACGCTCGCTTATTTCTTGCTAGCACTAGTTTCAGACACAGCACCCGCCGGAGGGTGACTTGGCGCCCACCAGCCTCGAACCAGCTATGGACGCAAATCGATCACATTGCTATCACTTACCGCTGGAGAGGCTGCGTCCAGAACTGTCGTTCGATTTGGAGCACAGGTGTTGACACCGATCATGCACTTTTATGTGCTGACCTGCGGATGCGCTTTGGCGGACGCCCGCGACGATGTTGTGAGCGCATTGACACCGGCAGACTGATGAAGCCAGCTGTTCTGAACGCCTATCAAATTACGCTGTCATCCGAGTTGGATAAACGCTCACTGGATGCAATTGAAGCTCACTGGTCTCATATGCAACAGGCCTTACTAGCAGCAGGCAAATCCTCATGTGGTATGTCTAATCGCCAACATGAACATTGAGTCTCTTCACAGTCTCTGGAACTTATAGATGCTCGCCGGCATATTCCGGCTGGAGGCGAACACATTGAAACTCGCAAAGAGCTCCGGGCGAAACTCCGTGCTAGCCTGAAGAGAGACCGCGAATCCTGGTGGTCTCGTCGTGCAACTGAGATGGAAATGGCCGCTGCCCTTGGTAACCATCGTGAGTTATTCCGTCTGATACGGGAAACGGGCAGCAGGAGACCTGGTGTTAGTGAAGCTATACGTGACAAGAGTGGACAGCCTATCCACAACTTATCAAAACGCCTGGAACGTTGGGCTTAGCACTTTGAAAGGCAATTTAATCGGTCGGAATTGTTAGATTTCTCGCCGACCACTGATCGCCCTGCTCCGTGGGCTGTTCCTTTGGATCCACCCTCTCGCTCAGAAGTCGAACGTGAGATCAGACTGTTGAAGTTAAATAAAGCCGCGGGACCTGATGACCTTTCTCCAGCCCTCTTCAAATTCGGGGGACCTGCCCTTGTGGATGATTTACACGCGTTACTAGTGAGACTGTGGGAGCAGCAAACTGTCCCAACCGATTGGAGCCGCTCCGTCATAGTCCCAATTTTCAAAGGAGGTTTACGATCGGAATGCGGCAGCCATAGAGGAATCAGTCTGTTCTCTTTCGCCTCCAAATTGCTTGCCTCTGTCATCCTTCACAGACTGACAGGCACTCGTGAAAGCCAGATTCGCGAAGAGAAAGCCGGATTTCGTCGAGGTCGTGGCTGCATTGACCACATCTTCACATTGCGTCAATTGTTGGAGCGCCGTCACATATATTGTAGGCCCACCCTTGTCGTGTTCCTCGATAACAAACGTGCATTCGATTCGGTGGATAGACATGCACTTTGGGACTGTCTACTCAGGGAAGGTGTACCTGAGAAATATGTGAATATTATCCGAGCATTAAATGCGTGTAGCTCGGGCAGAGTGAGGGCTTACGGCAAGTTGTCGTCGCCCTTTAATATCTCCAGCGGCGTGAGACAAGAATGCCCGCTGTCACCTTTCCTCTTCAACTTCGCTGTTGACGAAGTCATGGAAATCGCGTTCACAGGACACGACTTAGAAGGTGTGGAGCTACTCCCAAGAGAACGACTTCTTGATTTAGAGTATGCTGATGATATTTCCCTGATCTGTGACAGCTCACAAACGGGCCAAGCGGCACTGGACAGATTAGCACTAGCTGTCCGTCACTTCGGGCTTTGCTTCGCACCCTCGAAGTGCAAAGCGTTTCTCCAAGATTGGTCTGGACCGCCTCCTTTGCTGACCCTTGGTGGGGATCAGCTAGAAGTCGTTCAAAAATTCAACTAGCTGGGAAGTTGTATCGGCGCCCGTGGGATTGAAGATGAAATCACGAATCGTATAGCAAAAGCTCGGGGCGCTTTTGCTAACCTTCGCCAATTATGGCGCCGGTGCGACATCACTCTTGCCCTGAAGTGTAGAGTGTACAATGCAGCAGTACGTTCGACCTTACTTTACGGTTGTGAAACCTGGCCGCTTAAAGCAGCGGACCTAAAGAGGCTAGTTACGTTCGACCACCGGTGCCTTCGTAATTTAGCTCACATCTGGTGGGAACACCGCGTGAGCAACGAGCGTGCTCGGCGCCTTGTTTGCGGCACAGGAAAAGGAAATGAACCGCTCAGCACCGTTATTTCACGCACCAGGCTCCGATGGCTCGGCCACGTGTTACGCATGTCAACCCACCGACTCCCGCGACGTGCGTTGTTTGCGCGCCGGTGGTGTGGATGGAAGAAGAGAAGGGGTGGCCAAGCGATGACTTGGTCCAGAGGAATGAAAGCCCTCACTTCTGAGCTGGCCTCGGTTGGAGCGTCTCGGCTCCCTGGTTGGGGTCAGAAAGACGATGAACACGTTTGGTTGGACACACTTGTTGATATGGCTAGGAGCCGACCTCAGTGGCGTTCGTGCTGTGAGTTTCTTTGTCCACCCCATCCCTCTTAGCCTTCACCTCCAACCACGATCTCATTATTTAGCCTTATATAATTTTGCATAATAATTTTTTTGGGTGCACAGCAGCCGGCTGGTAGCTTACCGGAACGATGCCCATCGGTTACCGGTAGCTCAGCCAGCTTGCACCAGTTGCTTTTTTTCTCCTTTTTTCTATGTATTGCGGCACAGTAGCTGAGGTGTTTCCCACCTCTAGCTAACGTGTATGATGATGATGATGATAATCACGGAGGGCATAGGGAACAGTGCGCGCTTTCCAGAACCGCGGTTTTGTCTGTGGTTTCAATACCAGATGTGCACTAATTCTCTAAAAGTCCTGATCTCGACTGATCAAATAAGACTGCATGCTTCTGCAAAACTTCGGATAACTGCGGATTGTCTTTCACCAGGTTGACGTTCGACATTATGCCAGGAAGGCGCTTAATTCCATCGCGGCCCAGGATGTTCGGACCCGGTCCTCCAGAAACGTACACATACAAATGGCTCGTTGAATTACGGTAAGAAATGCGTGCATTAAAGGTACCAAGCACATTCACCATCTGTCCCGTGTAAGACCGCAACTGTATATTCGGTGGACACAGCTTTGGAAGTTGGGACAAGGCGTCTGGTCGGATCAAAGTGACTGCGTAACCGGTGTCAATTTTAAACTCTACCGGTTGTTCGTTTACTTGAACGGATACGGCAAACGGTTTTTCTGCTGTAATGGTGCGATTAAAAACGGTTGTGGTGTTAATCCAATTCTGGTGCATTCATCGGTTGTGCAGTTTGTAGCCTTAGATTGTTCATGGACGAGTGGTTCCCGCTTGGAGAGACACACCTTCTGAATATGACCCATTTTCCCACAAAATCTGCATAATGAATGAATGTGCGGACAGTCAGTCGGGGACAAGTGATTCTCCCCGCAACGGCAACGACGGAATTCCTCGCGCTGTACGGGGCGAGGTAAGGCATGTCCACGGTTAGTCTGGTAGACCTTGTTTGCGTCATGTGAGATTTATTAATTTGAAGAGGGAAATGTGGCTAGTTCCTGGACGAGGTTGGCACGCTGTCGGACTATATCACATGCTTTTTCCCACGTCAGTAGCGTTTCAGCTTCGGAGAGCAGACGTTCTCGTGCCTTCTCATCGAAAACACCCACGATTAATACCTGTAACAGCATCGCTTCTTTGAACTAGGCTGGAAGGATCTAATCATAGCCGCAGTCAGGGCGAGCAGTAAGGAGACGAGAGATAAACTCATTTACAGTCTCATTTGGCTGTTGTCGCATGGTGCTGAATTTATACCGAGCAGTAAACACATGGGGCTTTTCCCCCCATATTCGTTCCAGAGAATAGAACACAGTTTTTAGAAATCGCTTCGTATGTAATTGTACACTGTCGAAATCTCGCTGGCCCTCGATGCCGAGATGGTGGCGTAGTAATTTAATTTTCGCTGCATCATCAATCGTGCAAATTCCGCCAAGGACCAAAAGCAAATCAACGTAGTTAGTAAATATAGTTTTCCACTGCAACCATTGTTGCGCAGCAGACATCTCAGTAGAAGAATTCCAAAAGCGTTGGGATGCAGTTATTGAATTTGCCATGAGCAGTCAGAATATCCTCCGTCGCCAAATTGTTACACTCAACCGAAATCAGAACAAGAGTATTGCAAATGGAAGTTTAGTAGAAGCAATGGCAATAGTACATCGGCTGTCCACACTGGGTAGAGATCAACTGTTTAGTTTTACGCAGTTCACATGTTTTAGCTAAGCAAGCGCTTTTGAACAAATCAATTAGCATCGCTGGCTAGTCGGGAGATGGACACTCACGCACCAGCGCGCACAATGCAGCTCCACAGGCTGGGTGGTGTAGCATGATCTAGACGCGCTCAACGTCTGTGTCAGTCGGAGTGTAAAAACCTGGCTAGTCCAACAGGACATTTCCTCCTCTGCGGCCCGTCGGTAAGCTTGAGAGGTGTCACTCTCCCCACCGCACTCGAATTCGATGGCCATAACGATCCACGTCCCACGCAGAATCCCGGAAGTCGCCTTTGTCGAACCATTTCTCAGAACTCCCGGACCTGATCAGTAACTATCGCACCAGTATTGGGGAAGCGCGGTCGCCTGAAGCCAGGATTACTGTGTTGCGGTATTTGGGCAGACGAGGAGATTCCGCGATTGCACACGGGCGTTTGGTTCTGGAATGTAAAGATCCAGGTGGTTGGGGCGTTTTCGGGATAGGTGGCATGATGCCGTATGGATCACGAGACAAGTATACGAAAAGAATGTTTACACTTTTTGTTATTTGTATACACGGTTTTTAGGTTTATTTTTCGTTTTGCCAAACGTTTATGAATGAAATACACACTTTCCATGAAAGGTGGAAAATACGCATGTCAAGGAAAATAGCAAACGTTAACAAAATCTGAAAGGCGGATCAGACTTTTGACCTGTCTACCGCGTCAGTCATTTGCCTGGGGTGGGGGCTGCGTTGACTTAGGTTCCAAGGTAACAGAGGGTTGTAGCGTGCCTGGTGTATAAGATGCAGCTTCTGGTGAATTTACCTTTTCGACTGTACCAGAAAATGTTGGGGGTGGATCTTCGAAAAATGCCACCTTAAGACTATCGATGGACATTGTTGTTCGGTGACCGTTCTGGTCTAAGTTAAAATGTTTAAGAATTCCTTGGCGAACTCTGAAGGGGCCGGTGTAGGGGCTGAAGGGGATGACGCACTGCGTCTGTGCGGATGAAATCGTGAGTGAAGGCAGAATCCACTGTGCATTTACATATCTCTGCTCTGATCCCGAGTAGGGGTAGGGCGCAGCGAACGTATGCGTTGAGCAAGGGAGGCTGTGAAGTTTGACTATGGCATACACGACGGCGAACGGACGAAAGAAACTCCCCTGGCAGCTTAAGTGTTGTATCATATAACAACTCTGCTGGTGCGCATTTCAGATCAACCTTAATGCTTCTGCAGATGCCTAGAAGTGCTAACGGAATGCTTTTGCTCCAGTCAGGCTCGGAAGTGGCACAGAGAGAAGATTTAAGCTGTCGATGAAAGCATTCGACTAAGCAATTGGCCGTAGGATGGCACGCCGTCGTGTGGATACGACGGCAGCCTAAGGAGGTTCAGAACTTATCAGATTGCGAAGATGCGAAAGGGGTTTTGCGGTCGGAGGTGATGGTAGATAGGCATCAGTAGTGGGACACTGAAAGGTCCAAAAACGCACGAATGTCGGTTTCGGCCGTGCAGCCTGATACAGATATGGCATCTGGTCACCTAACGATGGCGGTCGACACATGTCGGTATATATACGGAACCGTGTGATGAAGACATGTGTCTTACCAAGTCTAAGATAGAGTTGTACAGAAACCTTTCTACTTGCTCCTAAATAAATCTGAGAACTTAGAGGACTACGGGTGTATCAGTGTACCTTCTAGTGCTGGCAGGGGACTAAACCTGGAGCCCAGTTACGAACAACTTTGTTTCCGCTTGTCTAAACGAAACTCTTGGTGATCAATTTAAAAGAAGCGCGGATACCAGGGTACGATAGTGGGTGGAGGGCGTCAAAAACTTTTCGTCTGAAAGAGGCTGGAACGATGGGTCTTGGACAACCAGTTGAAAGGTCGCAAAGGATAGTTCCGTCCATAGTTTGGACAGGAAGTTTTGCACTTGAAGTGACGTGGACTGCAGGGTGCGTTGGAGATCTTCGTCTTGGGTCTGGTCTGATGCCATGGCGGCAAGGTCGACAGTAGATAAGAGGGAAGAGTGAGGATAACAGGTGAGACAGAGCCTCAGCTACGTGGTTAGCGACACCCGAGAAATGACATACGTCAGCAGTGAACTGCGTAACAAATTCTAAGTGCCTGGTTTCCGGTGGCGAATAATTGTCAACAGAGGAGTTAAAGGTAAAAATGAGAGGTTTATAATTAATATAGATCATGAAAGCCCAGCAATCGAAGGTGAGTCAGAAGTGACCAATAGCTAAGTAGATGGCAGGCAGTTCTCCACCGAATGTGCTGTAGCAGGATTCCGCTGGTTGCAAGCATTTAGAGAAGAAAGCGGATGTTTTCCACCGCCATCCAAGGAGTTCTTGGAAAAAAGTTACTATCGCAACAGCTGAAGCGTCAGTTGTCAGAGAAAGGTGAACAGACGGCTCAACGTGGGCGAGCAGAGCCATGTTGGAGATAGTATCCTGAAACTCAGTGAAAGCAATTAGGGAGACACGTATTGCACATACATGTTCTGGAAAACAAGCTTAGTCACCGATTTGTTTCCTTCAGCTATCGATGTTAGTGACATTTGTTAAAACACATAACTCCGGTAATTTTATTGGCTGCTTGCGGTCACTGATTGTGCCCTCGGATCACAATTTCACTTTGTTGCTAACACTCTATCTTTTCGTTCGTGCGTGTCTCTTATTGGTTCCTTTCTTGATCACTCTTCATTGGCTTCTTTTTATCTCCATGCTTTTGGCAATATGGTTGGCGGAAATGGCTTTTAGTAGCTCCCTTTCAGACCATTCTTAAAACTATTTAAATAGAGATGATTCAATGCATACCATTCTTTTCCGGGACCTTATTTGAAATTTTTCTTGTGGTCTTAGGCTAAAGGAGTCAGCTGTGACACTACATGTTCTGGCGACAGCGTTTTTATCTAACATGTCAATGGCGCTTGAGCAAATGCAGGATCTACTTCATCAGCAACAGTTGTACTTTGAGAAGTCTCAGCTGCAGTTGATCGAGTTGCTCTCACGGAACTTGAACATCCAAAATGAACCCCGGTTACACGGCAACAGGTTGACGCCATTGCAGCATCAAATAAACAATTTGTTCTTTAATTGAGTGAGTGGAGTAACCTTCGAATCGTGGTTCCAAATATGCGAAGATATTTTTCGTGTGGAATTGGCTGAATAAGATGATGCTTTGAAAGTTCGGTTGCTGTTGAGCAAACATGGTGCAGTTGAACATGAACGATTCACAAATTTGGCGTAGCCAAAGATTTCAAGAGACTTCATTTTTGATGAAATTTTGAAAACGCTAACGAAAATTTTCGGCTAGCAGTCATCGTTGTTCAGCATCCGGTATAGCTGTTTATTATCCGTCAAACGGGATACTCATGATTTCGTCACACACGCCGGAATGTTGAAAAGAGAATGTGGATGGTTCAAACTGGGGTCCATGATGGCCGACTAGTTCGAAAGCCACGTGTTTGTTTGTAGTCTTCAATCACTTACCGATGGTGGTGAATACACGCATCTTTTCCAAGTTGGAGCAGGAACCCGGTTGACATTATAGGAGATTGCGTCTGGAGGTAAGATGTTGATCAACTTGAAACATGATGTCAAAATGATTGAAAAGGCTGACCCAAGAATGGAACTACAAATTTGCCGCACAGCTGTTCAAACCACAAACCCCCGACTACATGCTGGAACTGTGGCGGATGGGATTTTGCACGATTCTGTAGCTATAAAAGCACCAGTGTCATAGGTGAAAGCGTATGGATTACAGAGAAACACCCTGTCACGCGACGCATAATTCCAGAAGAGTGCACAACTCAAGGTTTTACGCGAGCTCCTAATTCAAAAAGACGCGGTTTTGCAGATCGAAAACAAAGGCCATTCTCGCAGCCTTTGGGACAAATTTTTTATGTGAACGAAGGTATTTGACAGTAAATCTCAGTGTTTTTCCCGTATCATTACAGTTGGATACATCGTCTGATATTACGATCATTTCGCGAACAACTTGGATGAAAATCGGTAGACCTGCAGTTAAACTCACTAGGCTGTCAGCGCAAAATGCATCTGGCGAACCACTGAAGCTGGACGGAGAGATTGCTTGCGATGCGAAACTCAGCGACACACGCATTCATAGAACGATCTACCTGGTTTCCTGTGTCGATATTAACCTTATTGGAATGGATAGGATTGATAAACTGAACTTGTTCGACATACCACTAAATCGTGCGTATAAACGATTATGTGTCAGTCTGGCACACAGTTGTATCGACACATCCGGATCAAAGCTCTGCTTACCAACTTGACGCAAATTACGCTTGTGTTTTCCAACGCCAAGTTGGATTCTGCACAAAGATGCAAGCGGAAGTTACACCGCGTCCTGAAATGAAACCAGTGTTTCGACCCAGACGTCCGGCTCCATAGGCGCCGAACAAGAACTTGATCGATTACAACAAACTGGTGTGCTTGAAAGAATCGCTTTTTCTCATTGGGCTGCCATATCGTTGTGATCAGGAAACCGAATGGCATTATTCATCTGTGTGCAGATTTCTCAAACGGCTTGAATGCCGCGCTGAAACCTCATCAATATGCACTTCCGATGTCTGAAGACGTGTTTGCAGCGCTGAATGGGGGAAAATATTTTACTATGCTTGATCTAGCAGATGCTTACTTGCAACTAGTGGTTGAACCGGCGAGCAGAAAGCTTCTCACAATAAACACGCATTATGGCTTAGATCAATACAACCGCCTGTCATTTGGGATCAAGATAGCAACCGTCATTTTTCATTAAGTCATAGATACTATGCTGACTGGGGTACCAGGAGCAGCGGCCTAGCTGGACGACATCATCATAATTGGCCCAACAAAAGATGAATTGCTACAACGTCTGGATGAAGTCATACTGATAGTTAAGAATTATGGATTCCATTTGCGGCAGGATACGTGTAAGATGTGCATGAAGTCCATCAAGTTTCTGGGGTTCTTGATCGATCAAGGCGGCCGAAGACCGAATCCAGAAAACATCAAATTGATAGGCCGAATGCCTGCGCCAAAGGATCTTGGAACACTGCGATCGTTCCTGGAAATGGTGGGTCAGTACCTTGACTCTTTGAGTTACATCTATCGGTATGTCAACCCATGAATCAGTTACTAGCACAGAATGTTGAATAGAAATGGTCCAGGCAATTTCAGTGAGCGTTTAAAAAGTTAAATCACTTCTGAAATCCGACCTCCTACATACATATTACAAGCCGGTGCTTGAACTCGTCATGGCACCAGATACCTCTAGTTATGGGATTGGAGCGGTCATCTCACACCGGTTCCCTGACGGTTCCGAAAAAATGGTAGCGCACGCTGCAAGAGCACTAACAACATCCGAAAAGTACTACAGCCAAATGGAAAAGAGGCACTGGCAATCTTGGTTGGTGGTCAGAAGTTTCCTAAAATGCTTGCTATACAGACGACGCTTCACACTCGTGACAGATCACAAACCGCTACTTGCAATCTTCGGTTCGATAAGGATATCCCAGCTTATACAGCCAGTCGACTTCAACCACGGGCAACTATACTCCTGGGTGGGCCACGTGTTGCGCATGCCAGCCCATCGACTTCCACGACGTGCGTTGTTTGCTCACCGGGGATGTAGATAGAAGAAAAGGAGGGGTGACCAAGCGAGGAATGAAGGTCCTCACTTCTGTGCTGGCCTCGCTTAGAGCGTCACGGCTCCCTGGTTGGGGTCCAAAAGACGGTGAACACGTTTGGCTGCATACACTTGCTGCCATGGCAAGGAGCGGACCTCAGTGGCGTTCCTGCTATGAGTTTCTTTGTCCCTCCCCATCCCTTTTAGCCTCCCCCTCCACCTATGTTCTCATTTCTTAGCGTAACACATAATTAGTTCTTTTTGCCTAGCAGCCGGCTGGTAGCTTACCGGAACGATGCCTATGCGTTGCTGGTAGCTCTGCTGGCATGTAACTTTGTATTTATGTTCCTTTTACATTTATGTATTGCGGCACGGTAGCTGAGGTGTTTCCCACCTCTAGCTGACGTGTATAATGAATGAATGAATAATCCTGGAATATGACTTCAACATGAAATATGTGTCAACTGACGCTGTCGGGCAGGCAGGCGCTCTATCAGGACTCGTCAATAACACCAAGCGGGAACCGGAAGATGCAGTCATTGCAGCGATTACAGCGAGGCAAAGGCCAGTCACGTGTCACACGATGCCGTTAGGGACATGCCGGTAATTGTCAAGGTTCAGCACAAGACCAAATATGACGCATTGTTACCAGAACTTATGACTTATTAAAATGCGGCTGGTCAGAACGGTGTTAAAAGGCGGAACTCATTCAGTATTTTATGCAACCCGACTCCTTGTTGGGAAGTGATACAGGCTTATTTTATGCAGATCTCATCGTTGGTTATTGATCACTTAACAGGCGAGAAAAAAATAAGAAGATAGCAAGGACAACGCTTACTTTTGTGCATCTATTTTGGGTCGCCAGGATATAGAAATCCAGTTTCAATAGTAGTAGCGTTTATCAAATTTCGTGCAAGGCGTTTGGAGTGACTCATTCTCGAGTAGGGTTATGGCACTATCCCCTGTCTGTTGCGCATTAGTGCCAGCATTTGGTGGTCATGAGCTATATCACGTAGAGTAAATGTGACAGAGTATCGTCAAGGCGTTTTCTGGAAAGAGATAGGGTGGGTGTATTAATTACATGTTCCGGGACGGCGTTCCAAGGCTGTGCCACTCGAAGGGAGAAATAGTTTCTCCGACATTCCAGGCGGCTGTACTGCGTGACTAACTTAAACTGGTGACCTCTTAGCCAGGTGTTTTGACTGAGTATCAGAAGGGAATGGCATAGGTGGTTGGGTTTATCAGGATCTGGTACACAATTATGAGATCGCCCCTTAGAAGCCGATAACATCCACTGTATATTTTGAGGGTCTTCAGCCTGAGTGGGTAGGGGAGGCTGGGCAAACCTCTGACGTTCTTCGTTGCCCTACGTTGTGCAGTATCGAGCGCGGTGAGATGGTGCTTGAGCCAGGGTTGTCACGTTTGGATAGCGTATTCCGCGTGCGGCCACACGTACGCACTAAGCATTTTTAGAAAGACTGAAGGGCCAAACTACCCGAAGGCTCTGTGAAGAAGGCCGAGGTATGGTTCGCTTTCTTAACTACCTTTTCAGTCTTCCTCTAGCAACCGAGGTCATCTTGAACTATCACGCCGAGATCTCACTCGTGAGAAGTCCGCTGTAGAAGTTGTGATCCTAGGCGGTAGTTGTGTATACTCTTGTGCCGTATACTGAGAACTTTGCACATGGTGACGTTGAAAAGCAGCATGTTCTCGATGGACCATGTGTACGCATTGTCCAGGTCCTCCTGTAAAACTGTGTGATTGTACAGTGCAGCTATAGTACGCCATATCTTAGATCAACGGCAAATAGCAAACAGTTAGAAGATAGTACGATCGCGAGATCATTTATGAAAACCAAGAAGAGGCGGGGTCCAAGTACCGAGCCATGAGGCACGCCGCACTGAACTTCGATGGATTCCGACATGTTGCTTCGAACCCTCACATGCACGTGACGTTGTACGAGAAAGTCTCTTATCCAGCCCAGAACAGGATCGCCGATTCCATATTTCTGGAGTTTGTGGAGGAGAATGCGATGGTCTAGACGGTCGAATGCCCTTGAGAAATCCAATTAGGCCGCGTCGACTCCTACACCACCGTTCACAGATTCCGTCCAGTTTGCACGAGCAATCAAGAGATTAGTCGTACATGAGCCATTTCTGCGAAATCCGCGCTGTTCCGGAACGAGAATTTTGTTGTTCTCGAGGTACCCCATCAAAGCTTCAGCTGAAGTGGACTCCATAATCTTGGACATCACAGGAAGTAGTGTTATCGGGCGATAATTTGCTGGTTCAGCACGACTGCCACTTTTGTAGATGGGCGTGATGATTCCGTGCTTCCACATTGTGGGGACGTGCATCTCGTGCAGAAATCGTTGAAAGAAAATTGCTAGTAATCCTGTCAAACGCATGGCAGGAACTTTCAACGCCTTCGAGCGAATGCCGTCCGCACCCTGGGAGCTGAATTTGCGCGGAGACATCCGCCACTTCAGTACAGCTGCGGAGGTAAACGACATGTGATAATGCCCTGATGGCTGAGTAATCTGCTTAGGCATGATGTATGATGATTGCACGCTCTGAAGGTACGGCCAAATTGTTGTCCAAGAATGTTGGCCGCCTCTTGTGCGGTTTGGGCTAACCCGCATGCTGTGTGCATAGCAGGAATACCGCGCTTAACACGACACAAATTGTTTATGTGTCTGTATAGCAGTTTGGGATTGGAGCGAAACTTTTCCACTAGACCTTTGTTGGTTCTTCAGTTTATCCTCCCGGACGAGTTTGACACAGTGGTTTCTTTGTATTGTGTAGACGTCCCAGGTATAGTCGTTCGGTAGGCTATGTAGGTGTGCCATGCCAAGTCCCTTAATGCCATGCATTTACGTGTCCTACTCCTTACGAGAAGCTTCATCTTTTTCAGGCCGGTAGAGTTTGGTTTAACATGTCCTTGTCACGAGCTTGGTAAATATGTTGACGAATTCTCCGCAGGCCACCTCAGGGGTTAATTCAGCTAAGAGCGACCAGCTGGTTGCATCAATGAGGTCGGACAAGTCGTCATAGTTGGTTATGACATGATATTCCTCGGCATGCACTTTAGGATAATCCGCGTAGCACATGTAATGACACACTAGCGTAGCATGATCGCTGCGGCTCAAAGAGTATCGGTTATCACTTTCTCGACCATCAGTTCTTCATTAGTGCATATTCGGTCCAATATGGAAGGCCTGTTAGTTCCCCTGAACCTGGTGGGCGTAGTGAAATGGCCATAAAGCGGGAAGTCTGAAACCAGATCTTGCAGGTCTGCTTTGCATTGTTCTCCTGGTGTGGCCTGGGATTCTAGAGCATGTAAGTTGAAGTCGCCGGTGACCAGAATATGACTATACTTCCTCTTTATCACTTGTCTCAACGCAGCCATCAAATGGCAGTCCATCTCAGGAGTAGACAATGGTGGGCGGTAAACAACAACCAATAGGCCAAGATCGTTCACTCTCAGCCGGGAGTTACACCCACTGGAGTCAGGTACGTCGGTTTCCGAATCGTTTATGAGTTCGCATAGCATGTTGTTACGAAATTAGAGGGCTACCCCACTACCTTTGCTGGCTCGATCCTTCCGGACAACGGACATGCCTATTAGGGCGATTTCAGCATCCGTTATCTCGCAGCGCAACCACGTTTTGGTGACAGCGATGAGGTCGCAAGCTGCTGACGCGTGTCAGTCTTAATTCAGCTAACTTGCTGAGTAGACCTTAGGCATTTGTGTACATGCATGAGGGCTTCTCCAAGACCAAAGTGTGTTAGCTTGGATGGATGATGCAAGCGAGTTTACGCCGACCAATAAAGGGTCCGCAACTAATACTTTTTGGACGGGTTGAAGACTCTCGAGACGAATTTGGTATACAGTCAAGTATCAGATGCCTCGGATCCCCGTGTTTGTTAGTGCTGTGCCCTATCCCTCCGGATATTATGGCTACTCTTGAAACCGTCCCCAAGTCGGGTCCTTCAGTTGACATTTTCATTAAGAGTTGTGCCTCTACTGAATTGCCATTAGAAGGTGTTAGTGATCCTGCTGCTTTCAGACGAATTTCTATGGGCAATCTGCAACGAAATTTAGTTCAGTTCTTTAGTAGGGTTTGTGCCATTAGTTCTGATTTTAACACAAGTCTTAACAGCCTGGGACCGCACCTTTTATAGTTTGGTGATATAGGGATCCTTGTCAACGAGGTGGCGACGATATTTTCGAGAGAAAGAGCGTCACGAATGTAGTGACATTGCTCGCTCTCCTGCATCTGAGCTTCGTCGGAACAGGAATCTGTAAGCTCACGAACACCGTGAGCAATCACGGTGTTCTTATCTTGACATTTTCTGTACGTCTATCTGTTAGCGAGATCCGCTGAACGTCCTTTCCACGTGATTTCAGGTAGTATGCGCGCTGTATCTGAGTCGTTGCGGAGACGATTCGCAGACAGCAGAACGGCCTCAGTCTCGTCTGCCGAGTTTAGTGTTACCCGAACTAACCGGGGTTCGCCGTAGTGCAACACATTTGTTTGACGCGAGATTATTTTTAATGTTGTGGGATTAGCATAGACACCGATCGACGTACAAATGGAGTCCAACTGATTTCGACCGTCCGTCAACCTTCTCTTAATTGTATTGGATTTGGATTCGGGGACATTCGTGCACACAAGGTTTAGGACACCATGGTTGGACTTAGTGGCTCTTGGTTTTTGGGTTTGGTGCTTTAGTATCCGGTGTTTTTGGTGAATTTGTGAACGGCACTGATAGGTGCGATCCGTGCTGCGACAGTTTAGTTTTCTCTATTCCAGGCACCAAGGTTACCGGTGTTCTTTCCGGTGTTTGATTGGCGTCAACCGATGCCTACGTTGTCGGGTTGTTCACTACGGCTAGTTGACTGTAGGTTATGGCCTCGTGTGTTGTGAACAGATAAGTAGTTACAGCACACTGTACAGAAGTTGAGGCAGGCGCGCTGCAGGCAATGTTTTTACTATAGGAAGGAGAGAGAATCTTGGTACTGCTGGAGGCTGAGTCGTTGGGGTTAGGTTGGGATGCCTGGCTCTCTTCTTCGGCCTGACTAGGGAATTCGGGATGTTATTTTCACTCACAAGTGCAGGTCCGTTTCCTTCCATGGGAGTAACTCTGGCTCCCACCAATTGCTCGGCTGCTTCACTTGGTCTTTCACACCTCTTCAGTAGCACAGCTAGACGGCTAACAAACAGGATAGAATTGCATACTTGGCAGAATCAAAACGCCTCTGCGGTGTTTGTTTTTGTTGACCTCGTCCCAAGGCAGTTAGTGTAATAGGATTTCAAACACTTGATACACACCAGACCATTTCTTACCACTTTAGTACATGATTCGTATTTGCTCTTCGTACGAGACATGTTCACAGTAAGCGTGCTGTTCTAAGGAGTAGCAAGCGGACAGAGATACTGAAGCACCGTGTTTGATTCCGCTTTACTTATCGTTGCGTTGCTATCGGCGCTGGTTTGAGATCAGCGGGGTCAGGCGTGTCGCGGCCAGATGAGTCACACGTTCCTTAGGGTAGATAGGCGAAGCGCGTGCTATCGATCCAGCCGGTAAGTGGATAAGCAGCGATGCAGCGTAGGATTGAGTTAAATCAAGATGACCTGAAAAATACTGTCTAATAACGACAGTGGCTGTTCCAAGGGAGGATCAAATTAACGACTATAGTTTTGTACAGCGACTTGAAGGAATGGTAGTACGCTGATCAGGTGACTTTCAAAAAAATTTATTTAAAATAAGGCCACAAGTGTTCTTGTGCGACGAGAGGAAATATAACTCCTCCGATAAGGTTCAAATACGGTTGACTTCGAAGTTGCAAGAGCACAGTTTGCTGGTGATCCGTGAATGATAGATCCAATAGATGAACAGTGTTAGGAGGAGCCCGCGAATCCAAAACGAATGATAGCACGTAGGTCAATATGAGAATAAATCGGAAGGTTTAAAGGCGAATAACGCAGGAAGACACATTTTAGCGACCGCTCGCTCTTCATCAACGTACGACATTCGCGTTGGTGAGCAGGTATCGATTGACCACGCCAAGCTACGAGAAGGAAACTGTGACATATGATACCAATGGGCTAGTTCTTAGAGCACTGTTGGATAATGCGGGGGCGAACACTTTTGCCAGATGACGCACGCAGCCTTACAACGTCCAGCAAATAGAACCCGGGGGTCAAAAGGAGGAAGACGATATTTTCAGCCACTCCGAGTGGACCCACGACGGAAATGCTATACTCTCCCTAGCCAAACTCATTTCTTTGTGAAGAGGAAGTGTTAGGGCGACTCGTATTGCACATACATATTTTGGGAAACAATCATAGACACCAATTTGTTTCCTTCAACTATCTACGTTGGTGATATTTGTTTAAACACATAATTCCGCTTATTTTATTGGCTGCTTGCGGTCATTGCTTTTGCTCTCGGATCACAATATCACTTGGCTGCTAACTCTCTGTCTTTGCGTTCATGCATGGCTCTTATTTGTTCCTTTGTTGATCACTCTTCATTGGCTTCGTTTTGTTTGCATACTTTTAGCAATATGGTTGGCTGAAATGGATTTTAGTAGCTCGCCTTTAGACCATAATTAAAACTATTTAAACAGAGATGATTCAATGCATGCCATTTTCTCCCGGCACGGATTTGGAGTTATTTTTACGGTCGTAGCGTGAAAGAGTCAGCTGAGACACAACAAATCTGTGTGCTCTGTCGGGGAAGCAAACTTACGTTCGTTACCTCTGAGTAGGTCAGCCAGAGTCTACGTGATTTGAGCGCAGTGCGTGATGAGGCGTTGGTAGTAGTTGACTAGATCAAAAAGTCGACTTAGGTGCCTAAGTGAAGTCGTGGCTGGGTATTAATTGTTGGAAGGGTCCTTGTCCGCAACTACCTCGATACCTGAAGATAAAACTAGATGTCCCAAGGATTCTACCGTGGACTTAACAAGTTTGCAATTAGTCGGATTAACGTTGACTCAGTGTTGGGTCAACTGCTAAAAGAGACTGAAGATGAGCTATATGCTCATCGTCTCACGAACTGACAATTTGCATGTCGTCAAGGTGTGGTTAGGCAAATTCTAGGCCACAGGTGACATCATGGCTAAAGCGCTGAACAGTTTGTGCCGTATTGCACACTCCGAAAGGCATTCTTAAAAGTTTGAACAAGCCGAAGGGAGTAATGATGGCTGTTTTAGGTATATTTTTCCACAGGTTTTTGGTGGTAGGCTCGAATAAATCGATTTTGCTGAAGACCTTCTTACCTGCGAGGCATGCAGCATGTTCCTGAATATGTGGGACGGAGTATCTGTCGGGGACCGTAAGTTTGTTTAAGGCCCGGTATTCTCCGCAAGGTCACCAATCGTCAGGTTTCTTTGGGACCATCTGGATTGGAGACAACCAAGTGCTATCCGAAGAGCCGATTATGTCAAGTTCGATCATGTGTTCAAACTCCGCCTTAGGTTGAATTTCCGTGGCGAAAGTCGGCGAAGGCGTGAGGAGACGGGTGGGCCGATGGTACGTATATGCTGCGTGGCATGAGATGCCACCGGGAGAGCTTCGTTCATTGACCGAATGGGCTTAGGGTACTGCGAAAATACTTGGGCATAGTCGGAGGAAGTCTTTGGGCAAACCTGGACTGGGATGATAGCAGCAGTGCCAGCATCGGTGCCAATGACGCTGAGCTTGGTTGCGCGATCGACTATTCTCTGTTGTTTCGCATTGACCAAGGGGACGACAAATCGGAGGAAGTCTATGCCGATGATGGCAAACGAGACGGTGGCATTAATGGACAATCAGTGAAATGTTCTACGGAGACCCAAATTGAAAGTTAAAGAGCGCTGGGCGTAATTAGGGCTGGGTGTGCCGTTGGAATCGAAGTTTGAAAGTAGCCAGCTGAGTAGCCTCGTCAGGTGCAGGAGGAACCAGGCTTACTTCAACCCCAGTATCAATTGGGAACGCGGTTCCAAGTTTGCAGTCCTGAACACATAGGGAGGCTACTACCAGAGATGTGGCCGGTGACGTTGCTAGTCTATGAGTTGCAGCTTGGAAGTTTCTCTGATGGAGTCGAGGGGAAGTTGCTAGGAGTAGTACATCGCTTCGTCTGAGGGCCATAGCGGTGGTTATACCAGCATAGTTTCTTACGCGGTAGGCTGCGTGGCTTGGCTAACTTACTTTTACTTATCGGCGAGTTATCAAGTATTGAAGGAGAGTCGAGATCGCCGCGAAATGTCTGTAGTTGGTTAAGTACTACGACAAGCTCAGAGGGAGGGGCTGTGTGACACCAGTATGAAGTAAGCGGCTGCTGAGACGCATTATGGCTATTCGGCGGATATGTAGCGAGTGGCGTTGAGTAACTTACTTCCTCAGAAAGATGATCCAAGTACGCATTAACCAGTTGCATGGCTAGAGAGAGGGAAGACTGCTTGACAGATATGACGATTGCTTGAGCTATCTCGGGTAGGTGCTGAAGATAAAGGTCCAGAAGGATGCAGTCATCCATTGAGTGCGAGCCGAGGAATCACTTCATCTCACTAAATGGATGAATGGCCTGGCGTCTCCTAGATGTAAGCCTTGTAATAGCTGATTGGTTCGCATACTCATTGGATGTTCCAGTCGGGACACGACTTCCCGCTTAAGCGACTCATGAGAATGACCCGTATTTGGGCTCGAATGAGTCTCCGTGAACTGTAAAGCGAAGTCCCAAGTAAGGTCTCATAGCAAGTGACTACAGTTAGCTTGGTCAGAAATAATTTTATGACACAAAATCTCATACTGCAACAAAGCAAACCAAAAGGAGGGTCATTGAACTAGATAGGGGGTAGACGGCGATGCGACAATAATAGATGAGCCAAAATGGTTAGTATCTGAGTGAGCCATAGAATATAACAAAATAATAGTTGCGAAACGCAATTCAAAGTAGAAGAAGAACTATCTCACCAACATTATCGCGACGATGGCGGGACCCACGCTCGTAGTCGGGGTCACCAATTGTAACACGAAACTTAAGTCTTGGTTGCGACGAGAAGCAATAGGAACCAATATGGGTACCAAGTACTTAGAAATGTGTACGTAGCCGCGCCCAAGGTGTACTGTAAGGAGCCGCAATGAACTACGGAGAAAGTAGCAAGAGTACAGACCAAGGTAGCGCGTGAATCACAGGGAGTTCGAAAGTACACCAGACCTGCCGTCAGTAAAACAAATGAACGATCGGAAGATACAAACGAGAATAAAATTCAGCATCAAAAAATACTGAAATCGTGAGTGTTTTATGTTCACTACAGTTTGCTGCAAAACAGTAGATCCGAGCCAGATAAACACAGCGAGATTTTCCTGGCTAATCCTAACAATCAAATTATATCATTTTTATCGTGCCAAGGTGTGATCACATTTTCAATTCTTCAACTTCGCGCGCGGCTTTTGCATCAGAAGTACAATTAGTTCCGGCTGCCGCCATGCTGTAAATGTGGCATTCTGTTGCTCGGATATCAACGTTTAGAGAATCAATTTTATCTTCAGTTTTAGCATGATTAACACCTTCATTTTGCCACTTCGGTCATGAAGAAACTCTAGTGAATTTACACTTGACGCTGAACAGTGAAGTGTAGTAAAAATGGCACCCCCTGTAACATGCCGCATATGGCGGACCGCACCCGCCCCCACTCCGATGCTAGGCTTCGAGTTATCCCACATTTCGTACGCAGCAACGGATTCGGTAATAAACGCTACAGAAGTAAGTGGTTTAGCTGCAAATTAGCATATCACAATGCCTGTGAGTACTTCCCTACACACAGCTAGACCAACTTGTTGTTATGGCAACTTTGTGTTACGTCAACATTTCACTTATGCTTAATAAAACAGATTATCTATGTAATCCAATAATCCAACTTAGACCAAAAGTTTTGGTTTAGGATCGCGAAGAAAATTAGAACCGCTAGATGAAAATGATCATCTTACAGTTACCGTTTTTTGATTCCAGAAAACACTTGATCTAAACCTAGCTTTCAATGTGATAACTGACCCATAAATCGTGCTACCTGGTATATCGAGGTATCATAGCAGAATAATCAAATCCTAGCCTGTATTTCAACTTGTGTAAACAAGCCTTTCATTATAGACGTCAACATATAATAATCAACCGAGATCTCCAGGTAAGCGATGCAGCTTAGAAATTAGTTTGAAAGATATGACTAACGTTACCGGCGGCAACTTAACAATAAGATAAATTTGGTCAAACAGCTAGAAGAATTCGATGTCAGCAGTCTGCTTTCTAAATAAATAAATAAATAGACAAAGCTTTTCTTCTCGACAAGACGAGTCACGCCTTTACAGGCATGATCGTTTTGACGTAACGATGCGTGATAAATAATGTGCAAAAATCCGATATGTTTGCCATAAAATTGTATGTTTGTGAAGAGGGTAGGTATGTAATTGTGTGTATGTATCTGTGCACTTGTGCTTGTCGGACTAGTCTACTTTTAAGTCAATCTAGATGATTGGTCATTTCTAATTTAAATTGTAGAAGGAACGTTTGCTCTTCCGCACCTTATCTCGATAATGGCTGACTTATCCGAACTTCAGTATGAGCGATGTACAGCGGTAAATATAGCTACACCCATTATTGTGAATAATATATGAAGCAGAACATGTAGCATCAACATCAGCATGTTAATCGCCAGTCACTGACTTGCCGGGATTATTCAGCTTACACGGACGTGCCAACGTGTGGACACTTGCAACAAAAGTTGTTGGGTCTTGAACACCGGTTTTCCAAACTGCATTCCAAATTGAAGAAGGGTTGTAGAGTACATGAACTCCAGGGATAATTGTTGATCACTACACCCAATTGTTCAATCCAATGTACGAACGAGTGTGGAATATTATGAGCAGCAACCGCTTGGTACCCAGGAGTTAACGGAACCCATGTACGCTAACGACGTCACCATTACCGCTGGCTTTTAAGATGGGTATGCTTGAGAATGGCCGACCAATCTTGTGCTTGTAATTGTGCAACTCCATCCTTGAATGTTTGATATAGTCAGCAATGTGCGAACAGAAGATTGGTGTCCGGGGGTTGGAAAGGATTATCCGGATATCCACGGAGCAGGGACTTTATTATGTGGCGAGTCACGACCGCCACCTCGCAGTGTTGTTAGACGGACGTTTGTGGCCTTTTATGGGGATAAAGCTTGCCAGGCAAAAAACCACCACGTCCTGGAACATTGCCGCCGAACTAATTGCTGGAACGGATTAAACCCGAATCACAAGCTGGCACCATTAGGAGGTTGTTCGGCCAGCCAGAACGAATAATTTCCAGTCATGTCGTGGACTACAGAGTTTTTAGGAAGACTGAACCCGATGTTGATCTGCTACATCTCTTACGATCCCAGAGATAGATTTGACCAGAGTTCACTTAAATGTGAGTCGTGGTTCACGTCGCCTGTCACGTTGAGATCGCACATCGAGTGTCTAAAATTGCATTCCACTAAGTCTACATCCGTTCAGCATACTATCCGCCACTGCCATTGCGACAACTTTGACGAGTCTAAACGGCGGATACGCAACGCCGGCTATTACCGCGTGCAATACAACTAAAAATTGAGCCTTTTTATGGAAGTGTCCGAACGTCAAAACCTAGGTTGTTGCATGCCTAAGCTTGAGACTGTGAAAAACATCACCTTATCCGTTAAAGTATCTGAATCATTGGTCTATTTGCAAAGTCGGCGTAAAAGTTTTCCTTAGTTTTCCATTATGATGAATGTAGATCAAGAGTAACAAAAGGTATTCAGGTCTGTGAAAATGGTTGAAAAGATGGTTAGAACTTGGTACAGATGAGCACACAGTGTCAACAAAAAGTAACGAATCCAAAAACACCATTGCCTAAGAAAGCGAAAACAAGTAGGATCAGCTACTGCCCCAAGAGCCTGAAGTAAAACTCTATTGGTAGGTAATCAGCACACCGTCCCAAACCGGCACCGGACAAAACATCACATTATTACTCAGTAAAAGATTGCAAAGGTTTACAATACAGTATGCATTGAACTACACGAAACGTCAATGTTTTCAGCTGCCCATTTAATGTTTATCAATGCCAGTCCTTACCAAAAACACAAAATCGAGTCAGTAACCATCAGCCATCAGCCAACATTGTCCGCAAACCAATAAATCCAAGTTGGACATGAAATATGATGTATTAGTAAGCCGTTAATGACGTTGGTTCAGCTGTCGTAACATTCAGCCCTATTCTTGGATAACTAATTTTCTACTGCATAATAGCCGGCAGGTAGATTATCGGAACGATGCTCATCCGTTACCGCTACTTCACCTGGCTTGCAACTGTTGCACTTTATTCGCTTTTTCTTTTAGGTATTGCGGCACGATAGCTGAGGTGCTTCCCACCTCTAGCTAACGTGTATAATGTGTGTGTGTGTGTGTGTATGCCCAAAATGGACAGGCGGTTTAGGTCTTAATGTTGGAAGTCCTAATCTCATAGAATACAAATGCATATCTGTGATTTTAAATCGCTCGTGCTTAGACAGAAGTTCGACCAGAAAAAGCAAAGCCCTTCGATGCTGAGCAGTAATAGAGTAAGCTGTAGTATTATATCTAAATTTACAGTAATGATAGCGGAATGCAACTGCGTCAAATGATCATTTGCCAATAATCTTCCCATTCTACATAGGAAATTTCAGATTACTTAGAACGATTGGCCACAAGCAACCCACATCCTCTGCCTGTGCATCATAATCTCAAGACAAACGCTAATCTGTAATTAGTCGTAAAATAATATTGGTATTTTCGGCTCAGTGGATGTAATTATTGGCGCTGTGGCAAGTACATGAGTTCTTTCAATTCCAGCAGTGCAGCAAGATTTTCGGCAAGATTTTAGAATTTGGCTGAGTGAATACACTGGTTGTGCATTCTGCCGGTCTTTTTCCATCCAGGTTGGGTCACCACCCTAGTAAATCAGCCGTTTGGCTTGGCAATTAACATTTGGCCAGCAACTTGTAGAATAACGCAGCTACAGCTGGTGAAAAGGTGGCTGTTGCCAACTAGAGAATCAATAGATGGAGCTGGTCAGTTTCTGTGGGATTTGGCCCGTCAGCACTGGAGAATTTATGTTGCTCAAATAGTTAGGATAGCTACTAAAGCTGTGGTGTTTCGCAGTTAAGGAACATAGGAAACTCTTTGCAGATTCCAGTAGGTTTTTTGAATGAAAGGGCGGTGTGACCAGACACTGATGAAGAACCAAGCATTAATACTACGAGCTGTCAACCAAGTCTCTACCGCAGGTAGAGATCACATATAGGCGATGATTCTCGGTTTTTGAGAGCAAAACAGTATTCTCAGCTAGGTGCGCAAGTCCTCCAGCGGTACGACCACAACGTTTTAGCGCTTGTTTCACCACCCAAAAGTAAATAAATGGAATTCCATGCCATCTTCCATAATACATTTTGTTATATATTCTCATCGACCCTCAAAGTATTTAAACCGAATGTAATGCCACAACAATGCATTGATTAGCCACGATTGGAACTTGCCACATAATATGGTCGATTGAATTACGGTGGTCACGCGTTCCCCTTCACGTTTCACCACCGTGCTGTTTCATTCTGACTAAGTACCCCAATCAATACCCTAAGTTATGAGTTATTACCCATTACTGAGACACACCGCATTTAGTCAACATGTGTGAAATGTAAACACTGACTGCGTCTAGCGGTACACATCAACTTTGTTTTGACACTTTTATGAATGTAGATATTTGGTGTTCCAAATATTTGATTTTCCGCGGTAAATCAGTTTTCCTAATTGAGTCAAAGCGACTCCAACTATCAAAGTTTTATACATTACATGACCATACGAATGTAGATGAAATCGTTAAAAATGATCGATCCATTTGCGATGGTATGTTTCATCCAAACGGAAGATTGAAAGGCAATTTCAGAGAGTTTAACAGTAAATGTGAGATGACTTTAACGAATGTGAAATCAGCAGAGGCAGATTCGGGGTAGCTTTGGTTCTAGATTTATTATGTGCTATCCGTGACTATAGGAAATAAACTTCCTGTAACCGTCTAACCATTCAGGCGTCATAAAGTCCATGAGCGACCTTATTTGTTGCGGCATTGTGTACATCCGTTAATGCACCTTTTGGTACCAAGGGTTCAAGTATCAATTCTGAAAGCTGTTGCGCCAATTCGCGACTCCATGGGAAGGGTTGAATCACAGGTTAACGTTTCGAGGTGTGTCAAATTGAATTAGTGAATGTCAAGATAGAATATAAGTACTTCCGGACATGCAGCGACTTGTCCAAACTGTGGTGTCGAGGATTTTCTTGGGCACAACAACAGACAAATCACCAACTATAAGTTCAAAATACGAATATACCACATTTAATTTGATGTATTTGCACTGCGCTTAACAAAACAATGCCGAGTAATTAATTACTAGCCACAGCGATCATAGTTATAAGGTTGCAGTGGGTGAACCAATAAACATTGCTTTTGTTTTTTTATCATTTGCTACAGAATTCAGCGAATTTTTATTACGTTCATGTAAGCCTGGTTCTAGGAGAAAGTATCATAGAGTAGCTCGTCAAGTCTGCCCAAGACAGCAAAATTTCTTAACTATTACACATGATTTGGGGTCAAAATAATGATAGTACACGAAGCCTCAGCTCCTTGGTTATGCTGACCCGATAGATAGGAGTGCTAACTGGGAAATTTACCGTGCATAAAAGTGTTTTCAAAGAGCATATATTACTCTAAATCTCTTCAGGTATCTAAACAAAATGCAATGCTTGTGCACAATTAGCTGGTGAAGTGGGAATGGGATAAGTGGGATCACGGCAGTCAGAAACACAGCTTCTTGAAAGTTAAACTCGTCCATCCTATCAGACGGCAGGGCACACGTTGGCTGATCTGCGGATGATGCACCGCAAGACCTATTCTTTCAGTTTTGCAATAAGATTCGCCCATTTGAGGGTCAAATTTGGACTACACGTTGTGTGATTGGATTGCGATGCGCAATCTCAATGTAATGGACTGGTTCACATTGAAGTGAACCTTAGTCACGGCGATCACTGGGACCGTACTCAAATCAGATGGAAATTGGGTGTTGCCCACCCGTTTTTTTACCTGTAATGAATCACAGAAAAGTTGACAGCGCGACATAAACAGGCAAATGTTGCTTTATGGATTCTAATACAAACAGATCGACGATGTAGCGATTAGATCCTTCTTGGACCACTCTGTGCTGACACTTTCTTTGCTACGTTTGAATGTGAACGTATAAGACCCATCAGTGGGTTGTTTGAGTTCTATTTTCGGTGCATGGACGATAGGTACATACTCTGTGGTTCAAATATTGATGGTTCCGATCGGTTTAGCCCGTGCACAATGTTCATCCACTGTTAAAGTTTGAAGCGCACCAAAAGATAACTAGTTTCGTTAGTGTACAATTTTGTTAATGACCAATTGCACACTATTCTTTCTTGTTTTAATCTTCCTTACATTGCGTCCATGTTGAGCTAAATCCGGCTCGGCACTTGACCGTCTTGTAAGTTCCCGCGCTAACGTGTTGCTCTTGTCTCGCTTCATCTGTCCGCGTCTTGTTACCCATCGTATACAGCTCGCCGTGTCCGACTGCAATTGCCTTCCGATATCCGCTCTTAATTTCACGCAACGTCTCGGGCTAGTATTTACTAGTCCTGCAAATTGGTGACCCCGATGCGCACGAGCGAATTCAACCTATTTTCCTTGCTTGTATATTTTGTTGAGTTCGTTCCTTTTTCTCGATTATACACGTGTATTAATTTGCTTCTTGCGTAATTTTAGTAGTTTCCTCGTGTTTTTGTTCATTCTTTATGTTTTCGATTCACGTTTCGAAAGTAACATCTGAGTCGTTTAACAGCGTAAACATGCTTACTTTGATTGTATCAATTTTCTTGGAACAGCCCAGAGGTTTGGTTTGCGATATTCGAGATCGAACAGGAAAATAAGGGCAATTAGACGAATCATCCAAGGTGCAATCAGCTCGTCCCACGTCTTTCTTCGTCGGTTGTGACCCTGTTTGAGGAAATTCTACGCTGCCCGTCGAATGATGCAAAGTATAAAACGATGAAACTAGCGATTCTAAAAGAGTTACAGCCTAGCGCACGAGCTCGATTTTAACAGCTCAGTGGTCTCAAGCTTGGAGATCGCAAGCCGTCGACGTTGCTCCGCGAAATTCAGCGCAACGCTGCTTCCTTATTCTTGTGTGAATAAAGGATACAGGAACTGTTGTTTGCACGTTTTCCAGACTCATTGCCGGTAATGCGGGCCATGTTTCTGGATACGCCCTGAAAGAAATAGTTACCAAGGCAGACGCTGCGTTCGAACGTCTTCCTCAGCAGATGACCAGTAACTCCGGTGAAGTATTCACATCGATGAAAACCAAGTCTCATATTTGCTACAACTCGCCAGCCGAGCTAACCCTACAGAAGAGGAAATTGCGCTACTTCGCAGCCGGCTAGCAGCAATGAGGGCTTCGAAGCAGCGTATGCCACTGTCAGATGCAGACCATGTTTTGGCTATCGGTCATTGCAGTTCCTCTGTGCCTGCACCGAGTACGTCTCGTTCGACGAAAAAGCGCAGCATTTTCTCTGCACGTTATCGGTCCGACAATACTAGATCCGTCAATGCATTATGTTGGTATCACTACCAATATGGTGGAAGAGCCAGAAGCTGTGGGGTTTCCTGCATTAGGCACGATTCAGCCGCTCCGTGGAAAGCGAATAGCCCGCATACTAGCACGACCAACATATCAGTCAATAACCAAACACCTGTTTCACATTTAGGATCGACGTTCTTCCATAACTTTCCTCCTCGACACGGGAGCGGAAGTCAGCGTCATCCCTGCAAACGACAAGCACTCAAAGCCCACGTACAACCTGCCTGCAGTCAACGATTCTCCGATAGCTTCATTCGGTCAGCGCATAATGAAGCTGGACCTCACTCTTCGCCGAGATTTCTAGTGGGTCTTCATGGTTTCGTCCGTACCCCTCGTAATTATCGGTAGCGACTTCATCCGACATTTTGGGTTGCTTATTGATGCTGGTCGCCACAGACTTTTAGACGACCGTACCAAATTAGGGGTTAAAGGCGTTCTTACGGAAGCCCTGATAATCAGCTCCGTTTTTCGAAGCACCGATGTACCTTCAGATTATGTGAACCTTCTGTCGGAATACCTTCGACCGGTACGACCAGCTGCATACCTTCCGCTATTTACGACAGAGGTCGCTCATCACATTCTCAAGCGCGGTCGGCCAACGAGTGCTTGACCAAGACGACTCGCCTCCGATAAATTACGTATCGCAAGGGCTGAATTCGCGCTGCTTGTCGCATCCAGGCGTTCGTGCATCGATTAAACTCGCAACCACACGGTTGGTCTGATGCAGTGTAAATCGTAGCGTTCGTGGTGTCGGGGTTAATCTTGTAAGCACGCCGTGCTACATCCCTTATCGCCAGACATATTCGAGTCTTGCTCCTTAGAATTGAAGGCGTTTTCGCGGGACGAAGGGGCTTGGTCTCTGATGCTCTGTTGACGATGTCGCTGAGTCTATTAACGAACTCTGCCCATACGTTGTCAAGGGGACTTTTGCTTGAGAATTCCCAAGCAGCTGCGTCGGCGAGTTCTTTCAATACGTGGTAGCGTGTGATTGCGAGTTAGTTCCGAGTGTTCAGACGGGTACTCTGCATAACACACATAGTCAAAAGTTATTACCACGTGGTCACTGAGACCTAATGGACTATCCATCAATAACTTGTCAATCATGAGCTCTTCACTTGTGAGCACAAGGGCCAATATGGACGGTTTTTTTGCTGTCCTGAATCTAGTAGGCGTGGTGAAATGGTTGAACAAAGGAATATTAGCGATCAGTTCATGCAAGTCTGCTTTGGACTGCTCACTGGGCGATGCCGAAATCTCCAGATTGTGTAGATTGAAGTCCCCGGAGATTAGAATGTGGCTGTGCCTAGTGCGTGTTACTCTGTTTAGGCCACGGATCAAGCAGGAATGCATTTCCGGAGTGGACGTTGGGGGGCGGTGAACGATAGCTATGAGACATGCGTCGTTGTGTCTTAGTCGGAGACGGCACCAGAGTAAGTCAGTAACGTGTGTTTCCAGATCATCAACTATTGTACATTGTAGATCGCTGCGGTAGTAGAGTAGGACCCCACCTCCTCTGCTGAGGCGGTCGTTCCGGATGAGTGACATTCCGGCTATCTCAACCACAGCATCAGTCACCATTTGATGCAACCGAGTTTCGGTAATAGAAATTAGGTCCCAAACATTCGCAACCTGACGTAGTCGAAGTTCGGTAATTTTACTGAGGAGCCCTTGGGCGTTAGTGTACATACATGAAAGTTTCTCAGATTTAATCAAATTTTCAGAAGTTGTACAACTCATACGTGAAGTTTCGCCGAACAGTGAGTGGCCGGCGACTAATCGTTTTCTCGATGTGTACTTGGTGAAGGGTTTAACGTCTTATTTATCGTCCGTGTAGGTAGTCCCGTATCTAATCTTCTGCGTATAGTGTAAGGTGTCTGGTCAATATCATCTTCTACAGGTTGTATGGACTCATTCGGCACACTACTGGTGCATAGTTCTTTCATAGACCCCATATCATCTCTAGGAGGCATATCGCTGATTGTCTTCAGCCGAACCTCAGATGGTAGCTTGCAACGGAACATGTACCAGCTTTTTAACATTCGTGCTACCATATGTTTTGACTGAAGGATCACGTTCAACACTCTCGGGCCACTTCCTTTGTAGTTCGATGAGGTACACAGTTGTGACACGGATTTCGCTAACACATCATCCAAGCAGAGGGTTTCACGAATATAACACCACTGTTCTTTATCATGGGTTGTTATTTCATGCTCATCACATGCTTCAGTTTCACGAACCCTGTGAAGAAGTATGGTTCTGGTTGAAGTTTCCTTCCGGTAGTCCTCTAAGGTTCGGTTAACTCGATAACGCTCGCCCCATTGGATGTCTGGAAAGATACCGATAGAGCCGCGTTCGTTTCTGAGACTACCTGTCGACAGTAATACTGATTCTACTTCAGTGATGAGGTTCAGCACAACCCGCAGAAGTCTTGGCTCTCCGAAATGTTTAGAGCTGGGGTGTCGTGTAATGCGCATTACGTATACAGGTTTCAGTACAACTCCGATTAGGCTACTAATAATATCCCACTGTTTGAGGTCATCCAACTGCCTGCCTCTTATCTATGTCGACCTTGATTCTGGGATATTGGAGCACAGTACCCTCAGTACAGGTAGTTGTTTCTTTAGACCTTCTGACATGACGCGGTTAGTTATTGAAGTACTCGGAGATGTGCCGCCGGAAACCGGTGGTGCTTGTACTAGGAAATCTCCGCTACCCTCCTCAGTTTCCGATCCAGTTGGGGGTGAGGTTAGTTTAAAATGACGGCTCTTCTTGGAGGCAACCGTAACCTAACTTTCGCTATTACCGGCTTGCTCTTTTTCTACGCACTCAGCTGAAACAGACTGCGACGTGGGTGAGTTGGGTTCGACAGTATTAAGTAAACCATGATTGGGTCTCCTCGCTTATGTCGATACTCACCACTGTACAATCACAGGGACTGCAGTCTGGGCTGGTATGGGAGATGAAACAATCCTCTAACGAGTTTGGTCACTCTACGTTGTAGAGCTTCAAGTGCATGGACGTCGCGATTGCGCCAGGGACGCCAGCCCTAGATCACATGTTTCACGTGAGTCCTCACATAGGCGTTCAGCATGTGCGGAAACATTGATGGCTCAAAATTGTCGAATGCCCTCCATAAGAGTCTAAGTTGTTGACTGGCTCTTTTTGATGCCATCTCGGCCTGTCTCAAGCAACTAAGATCCTTCTGCACAACCACCCCGAGGTCGTTATCTTGGTAAGCACGTTGTAACTGCTGGCCCCCAGTCGATATTCATAGATAAGCTGATGGCGTATGCTTACGACTTTGCACTTGGTCACGTTGAACTGGAACCGGTTCTCGGATTGTAAAATTCGGTCCTTCAGGGACAAAACGTATATTCAGCAAACAACAGGACTAGGCAAAAACGCAGGCAGAGGGCGAGTGAAACATATCGGTATATACAGCTAGTTAGATCTATAATTAACGACCTTTGTGAATGCATGACATTCTTCATTTGATTCAGTCAAACAAACTCACTCCAATGCGTCCACTGTTGGCCAATCAGCGTGCATGCGAGAAACGTTTGAACGTCCAATCGACTGCCGCCTTTCCTTGCGGCAGCCTAACGGTTTCCTTGCTGGGCTGGCACCGCACGTTCGTTCGAGTGTATACTCCCATCACATCCTCCCTTTTTTCATGTTCTCGCTGCTGTACTTTGCTAAATAGTCCATACACTTTACTACTCCGCGTCCTCTTTTTTGGATCTGCCGATGTCGCCTCATTGCCGCACGCAGTATAACGCTCTCTCCCTGATTCATGCTGTCGCCTCGGACATCTCCTCAGCTGCACTCGGGTTCTTCTCAGCTTCTTCCCTCCAACATTTACTTCGTATGACCTTTCACCGACTTTCGAAGCCACGATTCCTTTTCTCCACCGCTCCTGTCCATCGGGAATTGGTTCAACCCATACTTCTTCCCCCACTGTCAGCTCAGGTAATTCCCGTGCGCCGTTGTCGTAGTACCGTTTCTGCGTAGCCATTCGCCTTTTCAAACTGTTCTGTACTTTCTTAAGTTGTGGTGCGACAGGGCGCAGAAGTGTTGCTGATGCAGGCATCACAGTTCTGGTCCTTCGACTGCATAGGCGCTGCACTGTGCTCAGGCCGATATCCGTTGAAGGAGTGTTGCGACTCTCCAGTAGCATGAGGCATGGGTCCTCCCGAGTATCTCTAGCGTTCGCTATTAGTCGCTTGGCTTGTTTCACTGCCGACTCTGCCTTCCCATTTGATTGACTGTGATAGGGACTGGTTTGCCGGTGTGCGAATTCCCATTTGGTTGCGAAAACCTGGAATGCCCTGCTGCTGAACTGGGGACCGTTGTCCGAGACTAGCTCCTCCGGTATCCCGTGCCGTGCGAATTGACATCTGAGTTTGTTGATTACTGCCTCCGTGGTCGTGGTGGTGAGTAAATCGATTTCAAAGTAATCACTATAGTAGTCCACCGTGAGTAAGTAATCCTTTCCGTTGTCCCAGAATAGATCCACTGCTACCTTTTGCCACGGTCGGTCCGGAACATCATGCAGCATCATCGGTTCCTTCGTTTGCCGAACGTTGTGTGAACGGCACGCCACACAGTTAGACACATGATCCTTGATCTGACTTGTCATTCCTGGCCAGAACATCAGTTCTCTTGCTCGATTAATGGTGTAATTTGCACCCAGGTGAGCGCGATGGACATGCTCCAGCATCTCCTTTCGGAGAGAAGAAGGGATTAGGATTCGACTTCCCTTGAACAACAGACCGTCACAGACAGTGAGTTCGTCCAGAAAATTGAAGTAGGGTGTTAATTCCTTCGGGAGCTGCTTCTTTGTTTCTGGCCACCCATTGAGGATAACGTCTCGCAAAGCTGCAAAGTTTGGTCTTCCTCCGTGAAACGCCTAATGTCTTTCAAACGGTTTTCTGTCACTGCCAGATGCTGCACCATGCTAACTGTCTCGATCTCTTCTAGATGATGTTCGGCCACTGGCGGATGTGCTCTCGACAGGGTGTCCGCGATGAACATCTGTGTGCCAGGTGAGTACACAATGTCAATGTCATACTTTTGGAGCCGGATAAGCATACGCTGCAGACGGCGAGGAACGTTATTCAGTGGTTTAGTGGCTATCGACACCAGCGGCTTTTGATCAGTGTGCACGGTTGTCTTTCTTCCAAAAGTATAATCATTGAAACGCTCCATGGCATAGACCACTGCCAGCATCTCTTTCTCGATCTGTGCGTACCGCTTCTCGGCCTCTGTGAGTGCTCGACTGCGGAAATCCAAAGGTCTTCCGTTCTGCAGCAGAACAGCACCTATTCCACTCTGGCTACTATCACACTGTACCTCCAATGGTTGTACTGGATCGTAATATCCGAGTACGGGCGCATTACTGATAAGGTTCTTAATGGTTTCGAAAGCCAACTCCTGTTTCTTCCCCCAGCTCCACTTTACTTTTTTGTGAGTTAACTGCCTAATCGAAGTCATGACATCAGCGAGTCCTGGTAGGCACCGGCTTAAATAATTCACCATACCGTTTAGGCGATGGACTGCCTTCACATCGTTAGGGGACGGCATCTCTTGTATCGCCTTAATCTTCCATGGGTCAATCCTAATTCCGTCGGATGTTAACACATGCCCATGGAAAATCACCTCCTCTATCCGCAGCTCTATTTCTCGCGTTTTAGCTTGATGTTCTTTTGCACGCAACGCCTCAGGAACCGGTGCAGCTAAAAGCCATGCTCTTCTTCAGTAGAACCGTAAATTAGAACGTCATCTGCCACACAGGTTACGCCATCTAAATCATCTATTGCTTGCACCAAACGCTTTTGGAAAATTTCGCTAGACACCTTCAGGCCAAACGGTAATCGCAGCCAACAATAACGTCCGAACGGTGTAGCAAATGTGGTGAGGAAACTGGATTCGTCGTCTATACCTTTTTACACGCATATTAGCGTATTGTACCAAGCTTTTAGCGTGGTTCATTTTCGAAATAGCGTGCGGTGCTTTCAAGTTAGCGAGGCGGAGAACGCTGATTTGGCGTCCTTGACACTCTCATTGGCTATGGGACGTAAACCAATGGGACTTCGGTTAGAAGCTGCCAGCATACGCGACAGACAGTCCAATGAAAGTGGTCGAGCACCACCTTCCGTTCTGCCCTGATGCCCCGCTGGAGTAAACCTCGCTTGTCTGACCGAGGGCGGAGACAATTTCTCAGTTGCCAATTGGAGGAGACGACTGGTGGGCTTCCCGGTAAATTTCATGGAGAAACGACTGCTTACCAAGGCATGGTCAGATTAGACACAGATACGGCAGTACGAGCGGCAATCCCGGATGTAACCACGCCATCTGTAATCTGTGGCTATGTGGTCAATTTAGGTCCATCGCTGGCCAGCTACAGGTGGACGCCAGGTGGCACTTCGGCGCCCACTGTGTCTAAAAGCATTGCTTCAAAGAAACAACTGGTGCTCCGCACACAGTTGCAGCAGACGTTCATCGTTGTCAGTCCGTTCGGACTTAAGCCAATAATTACCACCCAGATGAGCTTCTGGATAGCTCAGACGCCCTAATTGTGCGTTCATTCCCCTGCAATTACTATAATATCTGAATTAGTAGCACTGCGTAGTAGGGCGTTCAGTTCGTGATAGAATGTGTCCTTGACAGCATTAGAACTGCAGTCGGGTATGGGTTCCATGGTTCCATGGATGGTCGTATTACTTTATTTGAACTGTTGACTAAATATACAATTGTTATTGTTCCCAGTTGCTTACTCTACTACTATCAAACTGCCATTCACTTCAGAAACCTATTTGGGACCCGTTGTACAACACATGAACATTCAATTATTTTATGCGATCTCGATGTACAAATGGATCAGTGCACACAGTTGGATTATACCTCGCACCGTTGAGGAATGAAACGTTTATTTATTAGTTATTTGCCGGTGGGTAATTAAATTTTGCAGGGGAATCGAGAACGCTGCTTAATGCACCTAGTTCATTAAGGATTACGGTAAGCTCAGAAGGAGGAGTGGCGTGATACTGCATGAAATAGGTAGCTGCTGAAAGGCCTTAAGGTTATTCATCAGATATGTAGCTGGTGGGGTTGCGCAATCTATTTGTTTAAGATGATTAGCGATGAACGCATCAGTCAGTTTCGCGGCTCATGACCCTCATCAACAGCAGTACATCTGTCATTCGAACTGATGCTTTGCTGCTATGCAACAATAACGACCTACCGAACGAAGAATAATAAGAGGGAGAGAAGAGGGATTTATCGGAAATTCTGAATGCCCTACGCAAACATCCAGGGTTAAGGCGCCTACAACGTGTCAGCAACATACCATTGCAAATAGCGGGCTATCGTGTAAAGATAAGGTGGCATTCGCAAGGCACTTTTCTAGTAGCTTTCACTGTCGCGAGTCCTAATCAGCCATTAACCCGCAGATAACTCAGCACAAAACACACTTTAAACCGGCAATGCGACTAGATGACAGCCGACGCGCCACTGGTGCCGACTGCGAGCCATGTCTTGCAAACTGTCGAACGAAGCACAACGCGAGTCAAGTGGACTCTAGCCAGGAACGCGAGACGGGCCGACGGCACCGAGTTTGGTCGTCAGTGACTTCATTTCCGCATGCCAAGTCAACCTTTACTGCCTCAAGCCTTGTTCCCAGTTCGATCGGAGTAACTACACGTAAGGCTACTTCCAAACTCCCGATGGAGTGCGTAGAAAAAGTGCAAGCCGTTACGAGCGAAAGTTGGGTTACGATTGCCTCCGAGAAGATCTGTCATTTAAAATTAACATCACTCCCAACTGGATCGGGAACTGAGGAGCGTAGCGGAGTTTTCCTAGTGCAAGCACCACCGGTTTCCTGAGGTACATCTCCGAGTACTTCAGTCACTAACCGCGACCTGTCGAAAGGTGTAAAGAAACAACTACCTGCGCCGAGCGTACTGTGCTCCAATATCCCAGAATCAAATTCGACATCGATAAGATGCAGGCAGTTGGATGACCTCAACCAGTGGGACATTATTAGTAACCTAATCGGAGTTGTACTTAAACCTGTACACGTAGTGCGTATTATACGACACCCCAACTCTAAACATTTCGGAGAGCCAAGACTTCTGCTCGTTGTGCTGAACTCCATCACTGAAGTAGAATCAGTACTACTGTCGACAGGTAGTCTCAGAAATGAACGCTGCTCCATCCGTATCTTTCCAGACGTGCCATCGGGCGAGAGCGATCGATTTAAAAGCATTTTAGAGGACTACCGGAAGGAAACCTCAACCAGAACCATACTTCTTCACGGGGTTCCTGAAACTGAAGCGTGTAATTAGCATGAAATAACAACCCATGATAAAGACCAGTGGTGTTATATTCGTGAAACACTCCGCTTGGATGATGTGTTAGCGAAATCCGTGTCACGACTGCATACCTAACCGAACTACAAAGGAAGTGTCCGGAGAGTGTTGAAGGTGGTCATACAATCAAAACATATGGTAACTCGGATGCTAAATAGCTGGCACATGTTCCGTTGAAAGCTACCATCTGAGGTTCGGCTGAAGACAATCAACGATATGCCTCCTAGAGATGATATGTCACTCAAAGAACCAAACGTGATGGGATCTGTGAAGGAACAATGCACCAGTAGTGTGCCGAATGAGCCCATACAACCTGTAGAAGATGATATTGACCAGACACCTTACACTGTACGTCGAAGATTATACACGGGGCTAACTACCCGGACGATGAATGGGACCTTAAACACTTCACCAAGTACACATCGTAAAAACGATTAGTCGCCGGCCACTCACTGGTCGGCGAAACTTCATGTATGAGTTGTAGAACCTCCGGAACTTTGCTTAACTCTGAGAAACTTTCATGTATGTACACCAACGCCCAAGGGCTCCTCAGTAAAATTACCGAACTTCGGCTACGTCAGGTTGCGAATGCTTGGGACCTAATTTCTATTACCGAAACTTGGTTACACTAAGAGGTGACTGATGCTGAGATTGAGATAGCCGGAATGTCACTCATCCGGAACGACCGCCCCAGCAGAGGAGGTGTGGTCCTACTCCACTACCGCAGCGATCTACGATGTACAACGGTTGATGATCTGGAAACACACATTACAGACTCACTCTGGTGCCGTCTCCGACTAAGACACAACGATGCATGTCTCATAGCTATCGTTTGCTGCCCCCCAACGTCCACTTCGGAAATGGATTCCCGCTTGATCCGTGGCCTGAACAGAGTAACACACACTAGGTACAGCCACATTCTCATCTCCGGGGACTTCAATCTACACAACCTGGAGGTATCGTCATCCCACAGTGAACAATAATAAGCAGACTTGCATGAACTGATCGCTACTATCCCATTGTGCACTCATGTCACCACGCCCACTAGATTCAGGTTGGCAAAAAGCCGTATGTATTGGACCTTGTGCTCACGAATGAAGAGCTCATGATTGACAAGTTATTGATGGATAGTCGACTAGGTCTCAGTGACCATGTAGTAATAACCTCTGACTATGTATGTTATGCAGAGCATCCATCTGAACACTCGGAACTAACTCATACAATCACACGCTACCACATATTGAGTGAACTCGTCGACGCAGCTGCTTGGGAATTCGCAAACAAAAGTCCCCTTGACAACGTTTGGGAAGAGTTCGTTAATAGACTCAGTGACATCGTCAACAGAGCATCAGAGACCAAACCCTTTCGTCTCGCGAAAATGCCTTCCATTCTAAGGAGCAGGACTCGAAAATGCCAGGCAATAAGGGATGCAGTATGGCGTGCCTACAATATTAACCCCGACTCAGAGACTTGGGGAAATTTCCTAACCCATCGCAACCATTGCACTGCACTTGTCCGTGAGGACAAAGTAACGTATCAGCAGTGCCTAGCAAAAAAAGTCATGGCAAACAATAAACAGCTGTGCAGGCATGTCAATAATCTTCGCAAATTGAAGCATGGAATCCCTCCACTTTTCACGACAGGCAGTAAAGCACAAAGTGCCGGAGAAGCAGCTAATGCCCTGTGGCTTCAATACGCCCCAATTTTCGAGCTCGCAACCTCTACTTGTCCCATAATGTCATGCACATTACCGACACCATTGTTTACAAATGTAATTTTCAACCCATCAATTGTGTTAAGGAAGTTACTATCACCGCGTGCGCGTAGTTCTCCGGAAGCAGACAACATCCGCCCGAAGACACTAAAGGTTGTGGCCAACAATCTAGCTGAACCACTGTCACAGTTCTACCAAAGGTGCTTTGATGAACAACAAGTCTCCACTATGTAGAAGTGTGGCATTATAACCCCTATTTTTAAAGGCGGTAGCCGTTCAGATCCTGCAAACTATCGTTCAGTGACTCTCTTCCCCGTGCTCGCGAAGGTGATGGAAGCAGTCGTCGCTGATGCTTTAATGGACTACCTGGGAAAAGCAATATCCTCGGTACCGGAACAGCATGGCTTCCGTCAACACCGGTCATGCACCACCAACCTACTTATTGCACGAGGTAGTTGGACGGAAGTGGCCGATGATGGGGTCGGAGTCGACGTCATCTATCTGGACTTCTCCAAAGCTTTCGACCGCCTTGATCACCGCATCCTACTTCAACGGCTTCAGAGTTACGGAATCGGAGATCCTGTACTTGGTTGGATTGGCAGCTTCCTTCACCATCGGAAGCTTCAAGTGCTTGTTAGGGGATCACTCTCTAACCCAATTGAGGTGGAATGTGGTGTCCCATAAGGCTCAGTGCTGGGACCGCGCTTATTCCTGTTGTTAATCAACGACCTGGCATCTGTTATCTCCTCAAATTTCCTGCTTTTCGACGATGACGTCAACATATGGCGGGCGATTAGAAACAAACCAGATCAGGATCTGCTCCAACATGACTTAGATTGCATTTACGAATGGTCAAAGAGGAACATGCTTCAATTGAACATGGGTAAGTGTAAAGTGATACATCTGCGTCATTAGCCGATGAAAGCTTACAAGCTTGGAGAACACACCCTGGCGAAGGTCTCTCAGGAATGTGACCTGGGTGTATCGGTACAGGAAGATCTCGGGTGTTCAAAACAAGCAGAGAAGGCGACGAGAACCGGCAATCAACACTTCGACCTTCTTCACAGAGCCTTCGGTCGGTTTGAATCCTGAATCTTTCCCCAAATGCTTAACGCCTACGTGCGACCTCACGTGGAATATGCTATTCAGGCTTGGCAGCCGTGGCAGAAACATGGTCTCGTTGTTCTCGAGATTCCTCAACGAGGGACAACCAAGAACGTCAGGGGCCTCTTTCATCTGCCCTATCAGCTTAGACTGAAATCTCTAAGAATGTACAGCAGTCGATATCGGCTTTTGCGGGGGATCTCATAATGGTTTACCAGATTCTGAATAACCCAAACCACATTTGCCGTCCGCTGCTGGAATTGAACTACAACACTAAACTAAGAGGTCACCCTCTGAAACTGACAATTCAGTATAGCCGACTTGAATGCCGTAGCAATTTCTTTTCTCTCCGCGTGTGCCAGCCTTGAAACGCTCTCCCTAATTATGTCGTCTCTGCTCCCAATCTGGCGATATTTAAAATACGTGTTGACGATGTATTGTCTCACTTACATTTCATTTGATGACTTGTTAGCCAGAGGCTACAAAACGCAATCAAACGGTGTCTTTCCAAGCGCCTAACCAATGGATTTATGGATATATACGTTTAATACGGGAACATCTCCGCTCTTTCACATAAGTCTATGGTGGGTCCACCACAACGCTTTTCACTTTATCATGCAATGAACTTTTCGCAATAATTTCCATCCCACGGGACTTGTTAACCAATGCTTTTCAAACCGTAACAAACCATTGTTCTATTGTCAGTCCATAGGCTCCTCTTTAGTTCCTGGTTAAGATTCTTCCGGTCACATTGTGCTCAGAGCCAGCGGGGAGGTGCCTTCTGTATTCCAAAGTTCATTGACCTCTCAGATATCCATTGACTTGTGCAGTGATGATGCTCCTGCATGGTTTATGGCAACCGAGATCCTATTCCATTTGGACAAGCGAGCGAAAGTTCGGTACGCAATGAAGCTGGGTAGCCTTGCTTAACCTATGTTTGGAACGCTTTTTCATTTGCCTTTCGGGTGAGACGCTTGGTGTTCCTCCCGATAAATTTCATGGAAAAGTAACAGCGTACCAAGACGTGATCCGACTCGACGCAAGTACTCCAGAACGAGCGACAAACAAAGGAGGAACCACGTCATCTGTAGTATGGCAATGTGATATATTTGGGTCCATCGTTGCTCAGCTATAGGAGGAGGCCAAGTGACACTTCGGCGCCCACTGTGTCTAGAAGCAGTGTTACTAAGAGACAGCTTGTGTTCTACACACAGTCTCAAAGGACACACACCGTTGTCCGCACGGACGGAGTTAAGCCCATTATTACGAACTAGCTAAGCCTATGAAGAACCCAGGCAATCTAGCTGTGGATTACTATCACTGGCAAGTATTATCATATCTGAACTAGTAGCACTGCGTTGTAACGTGTTCAGTTCATGAGGGAATGTGTCCTCGGCAGTATCAGAACTGCAGTCGGTGGGAGCGTAAGCGGAAACCACAAACAAACAGCGTCTTGTACTACTTCGTGTATCAACCTTGGTTGATGTCATCAAACGGGCTGCACACAAAGGCTGTTTGCTGGAATCCAGTCAAGCAACCATGACTCAACCTTGGAACTGAGTACGATACCTACCGCTGCTTGACCAGGGTCTGTCGCATCGGTGTCTCCGGATGTGTGCAACTAAGAGCGAGTGGACAAGCCAGGCGCAGTTGATTAAACAATCCAATCAGAGTCATTGTTCCTAGTTTCGAATACGCAATACACGTCAATACCCAGTGTATCCAACTTACGTGCGACCGCAGCTTATTTACAAATATGTCTTAGAGTGCGAATGTTGAACGCCACCAATGAGACATGACAGTGTGACCTTATGAGGAACTGTTGGCGATAGGCGTCCGACAGGTGTTGTGGGAAAGTGACTGCAGACGATTCGATTCCAGTGGCACTTCGGTTGCTATCAATTAAGCTGGGAATTATAGAAGGTAGTTTTGTGGAATGGAAGTCGGGATGGCAGTGAGTGAAACAGGTGGAAAAGAAAGAAGGTAGGCGCCATCAGTAGCATGTTCTCGCTTATCCGCCCTGCTGTATGCAGTAGCTAAAGCGACCCTTGATAATCTGCGAGACGGTTGATGCAGGATGAAGATTATGTTTGCAGAAATAGTCATGGTTGTATGTGGACTGAGATACTGCCAGGGTGCTCAGACCTAGATATGAAAACGAGTTAGGTCCTCAACCAAAGCGTTTGACTCAAAAACCCCTCCGCAACGCAGCGCGGGGGTGGCACTAATTTCGTGTTACAGAAATGGACGCCGTACATTTCAAACGGCCAAAATGGAGGACCGGGAGACTGAGCTTTTCTGACCACTAACTATTGTCCAACCTGGCAGGAGTAGCTCTTAAATGGCCCGGGGGCACAACCCAGGATAGCTTAATGGAGCAAAGTACACACACCACCGCAGCACGCTATGGTACAGTTTTGTTGCGCTGCTAAAGTGAGGGAAGTGACTTTGGCGGATTTGCCGACATCTTGGGCTATTTCGGGTAGATTCTGCAGCCAAAGTTCCAGAAGGATGGAGTCCTCTATAAAATACGAGGTGCTGAGTCTCTTCATTTCATCCATTAGGACGGATAACTTACCATCTCCTAGACGTAATCCACAAACTAGCCGCTTGATTCACGTACTCGCTGCTTGTTCTGGTCGAGTCACGATCTCCTAGTTTAGAGGCTCATAATAAATTCCGTATTTGGATTTGTACGAGTGTCTCTGAGCGGTAAAGCGAAGTTCGTAGGAAGCATTTCTAGCAAAATATATTTAGATTGGTCAGAAATAATATTATGACTCCAAATTCAAACTTCAACTAGTGAAAGCAAAAAGGTGGGTCATCAAATGGGATGGGGGTGTGGACAGCGACGCAAAACTAACAGATGAGCCGAAAATGTTAATATTGGAGTGAGCCATAGAATATTACATGATAATAGTCGCGAAAAGACAATTCAAAAGCGCAGAGGAGAGAGCTCAATAAAAATCATTTGGCAATAGCGGAACCGTTCTCACAGTCAGGGTCACCAATTATGGGGTGGTATTCAGATGCTAATCGCACACGCGTTGATGGAATTTTGTGACTTCTCAAAGGCTTTCGACCGGTTTGAGCATGGCATTCTGCTCTCTAAACTGCAGTAGGTTGGATTTGGTTATCCTCCTCTAGGGTGGATCAGAAGACTTTTCCTACTCCAACGTCTGAAGGTAAGATTGAGTGAATCTATATCATTTCTCTTCAAAGTTGAATATGGAGTACTACATTTTTCGATACTGGAACAAAGGTTATTTTCGACGTACATCAATAATACTCCGCCCGCCATAATCTCTAGCTGCCTGCTCTGTGCAGAGCACATCAAGGTGTGGACTGCGAACAATAAACCAGATGATATTACAGCACTTCAAGCTTCTCTGTGTAGGGTTTACGCGTAGTCAATCCAGAAACTAAATCGATACAATGCGGAGAAATGTAGGATGCAGCACTTACCGTTAAAACCGGCGGGCTGCCAAGTACTCGGCAACGAGTACCTTTAAATCTCTTCTGGTCAATAGAGTCTGGGCATTTTGTTCCACATTGACCTGGAATGCAAGAATCAGACGGAGAAAGTGTCAAAAAGGGCCTTCAGCCCATCGGCCTCCTGAGGCATGCATTCGGATAATTCTACAGTCCAATATTTCAACAGATTTTTGGCTCATATATAGTCTACATGTAGAATACGCAATAATGTTCTGGCAGCCATGGCTGCGGAGAAATCTCGCCGCCAAGGAGCTAGCCCAGCACCGAGCCAAAAGAACGCCAGATATTTGTACTGTTAATCGGATGAATAAAGTTCTCGAGTGCTCCAAGTCTCCAGCAGACTACACAGACGGTTGCATGTGGACTTTATTTTGAATACCAAATGCTGTAAGATCTCAACCACACCTGCCGCCATTTGCAAGAGTTCAGTCACAACAATGATTTGTGATGTCAAGTTCTCAAGTTGGCATAACAAAATGTCCAGTTGCTATACTGTCGGGATTACTTTTCCATACGTTTTTCCCAGATATGGAATGCTCTACCGGAATTTGTCATCCGGAATTCCAAGCTGGTAGTCCAAATTCCGCAATGTCCTGGTACACATTTCGCTACACCATCTCACAGGACTAATGCCCATGGCCAATCAAGGATGACTGTTAAAGAATTCGCTGTCGATCAGCTCTTGGAATACATTCCCTCTTTTTCGTATCTTGCAAATGTTCATCAGGAGGTGACACCACTTCTACAATGGTCCTATTTGTCCTCATTCCTTATGGATTTAATGTGCATTAACAGTTTAAAGTACGTATACCGCAGTGAGTCCAACCTTGTCAGTATACTTTTCAGCTTATTCGTCATCATCACTTCCAAGCACCAGGCTTAGGCTAGTCTGGAAAAGCACCAGACGCCGGCATTTCGACCTGCTGGGTCTCGTCAGTGTAGTGCCTCCTAGCGAACCCCTGCCGGGTTCCGCCCCCATGACTACCGGATGCCTGCACCTAGTGCCACTTCGCCATGGCTGACAGCCGCGGACCTGCATGTTTGACACTTGTCTGTGATTGGATATGGTAGTAGAAGATGAGCCGGTCTATATCATAGTCAAGTGTCAATCACACAGCTCCGCGGCTGTTATCCATGGCGAAGTGGCACTAGCTGCCGCCACCCGGAAGTCATGGGGGCGGAACGCGGCAGAGGTCCGCTGGGAGGTGCACAACTGACGAGACCCAGAAGGTCGAAACACCGGTGTCTGGTACTTTCCAGACTTGCCTAAGCCTGCTGATTGAGAGTGACGATGATGAGTAAGCTGAAGTATACTAAACTCCTCACTGCTACTCATCAGCGATTTACTTTTGCTGATAATTTTTCCACATTTTACAATCTTCATCTTGACCATCCTACGGGACCATTATTTCATGGTCTGCTAACAGATGTCTAAGCTAAATCGCCTAGCATAGTGAGGATCATACAGCACCCAAACTCGTTCCACTACGGGCAGATAGGGGTGTTACGAGTGACAATGGAATCAGAAAAAGATGTTGAAGCGTAGCGGTGCGCAGCCGTCACCCATGGCTCAGTGGCATAACTCGCTGCCTCGTAAAAGTAAGATCGTAGGTTCGTATCCGGAAGGATTCGACGGGTACGCGCTACTGATGAGTCTCAATGGGACCAAACGGCCGTCTAGCACTTTCCTGGAACTGTGACGGCTGTCCGGCGGAGTCTAATCGCGATGAATCTCCTTGCGTGGGACACGCAACCAGGCGTCTGTCGAAACGCATTGCGGAGCACTGTCCAGCTGCTTTGCGGAAAGGCATTGTCAATCGCCCCAACAGTTCCATCTTGGAACATCTGGTGGAAAGCGGACACCGATTTGGACCGCTGATGCCTTCCAAGTACTTTATATAGTAGAGCCACGGTACACTAAAGGTCTTAGGATGCAAATCTTACGGACGGCTGAAGCGATTGCGATTAGGATAATTCAACCGGAATTATGCTAACAGAAGGCTTTGATGCAAGGACTTCTTCTACTTTGGCCCTAGTTAGCTTAGCAACTTGTATTAACTGGTGCGCCTACAGCGCTCGGACGATGCGCTTCGCTTTCCACCGATCAACCAACAAGTGCTTCGTCACGTGTGTTGTTAGTGGACATTTTTGAGCAAGACTTTTGAGTTTCTGTTTGTCGTGACTCCACTATTCCCACTACTTCGGCTTCGTCAGTTACTTGTGCTCAGCCTTTCCATTCTATAATTGTACATGGTTGAGGAGATTTGTCGTAAACAGTACTCTTCGCAACATTGTATTCTTGCATTTCCATCGGTATAACTTAAGAGTTAAAGAAGAGCAAGAGACCCAAGGCTTTTATTAACTTCAACAAAAGTCTGTAGTTTAACGCCAGACTTGGTGATGCGAGGACCGATATTAGATTCATAGGAGAATGTTTACAGTACAACCAATATCTCAAGGCATATTGGAAAGAAATTAAACGGTGTCTCAAGTACCGTCTACTACTAAGTCGCTTAAACGGCATGCATACAGTATACTAGGAAGTGTTGCGTCACGACTCCCCGAGTTGGAACGACTATGTTCACGTTACGATTCAAGCGTAGAAGAGCTCGATACAGTCTAGCGTGAAGCTTTCCGGCAATATGTCCAAGAAGTGTGTGCTAAGGTGGAATAGAGGAAGTACGCGAAACTACTTAAAGGTTTAGAGCCAACTCCAACAGAACCTAAGTTACAAGCACATCCGGAAAAATATTTCCACCATCTATCTAGCCTGCAGCTGAGTCAGCTGCAACTAGAGCCACTAGCACTTCGACCAAGATTTTGTTTCTCTCAGACTCACTATGAAAAAATTCCTCTGCAGACCCAGTTTGAAAAGTTGATGCGACAATAAAACGAGCTAACAACTACGTCCTCACTCGACAAAAATAGTTTCAAAACCAGGTTGCTTCAGCTTTCGCAGCAGCAAATGACTTAAGAAACCAAATCTTCTACTGCGCTGACTAAGAAAAACAGAGAAGAAAACAAGGAATGAAGATCAAATCTTGTCGTAATTATCTCTAGAACCCACAAGACATCCTCATGGATAATGATGGATAGATGAGAATAGGTTTCCAAAATGCAGTATATTTTGCAATATAAGGGAAAGTTGATGGTCATTTTGGAAGAACACGTTAGGTGGAACCATTGACTTGCGCATTCTCCATTTTGATTGCGTATCCCATTGACGTGGATCTTGGTATTTCGATTACGTGGACCGTAGCTGATGCATATAGAAATTGGGTGTTGCCCGCCCAAAAAAAACTGCACAACTATGACGCGTTTTCATGTTATTACATCTCATCAGATAGAGTTAGCAGGCATGGAACCCGGGACAATCGGAATCTTAGTAGTGACCGCTACTCCTAAGCAACTGGGTCACGGATAACGCTTGGCACAACGGTAGAATGAACGACGTTGAAGGTCAGTTTTGAAGCACATGTTGTGTGGATTAATTGCGACGCGCAATCTCAATTTTGACTGGGACTCCCATTGAAGTGAATATTGGTATTTCCATCAAGAGGACGGTAGATGATGCAAATAGAAATGGGGTGTAGCCCGATGGAAAGCACTGCACGACTATGACGAGTTTCCACATAAGCACATCTCAACAGATACTGTTAGCAGGCATGGAATCCGGCACCTTCCGGATGTCAGTTGTGACCGCTACCCCTAAGCCACCGGGTCACGGGCAACGCTTGTCACAACGGTAGTATGAACGATGTTGAAGGTCAATTTTGAAGCACATGTTATGTGGATTAATTGCGACGCGCAATCTCAATGTTGACCGCGGTACCCATGGAAGTGAACCTTGTTCTTTCGACCACGACAAACGTAGCTGTTGCAAATAGAATTTGGGGATTGCCCGCCCGGATACGATGCACTACTATGACGCGTTTCGATGTAATTGCACCTCATCAGATATAGTTAGCGTGCATGGAACCCGGGCCCATCAGAATTTTAGTTGTGACCGCTACTCATAAGCCATCGTGTCAAGGGCAACGCTTGGCACAACCGTAGAAGGAACGATGTTGAGGGTCATTTTTGAAGCACATGTTGTGTGGATTAATTACGACGCGCAATCTCAATGTTGACCGCATTTCCCATTGAAGTGAACCTTGGTATTTCGATCAGGAATACGTTGCTGTTGCAAGTGGAAATTGTGTGTTGGCCGCCCGAAAACACGGCACTACTATGACGCGTTTCGATTTTATTACTGCTCATCAGATAGAGTTATCAGGCATGGAACCCGGGACCATCGGAATGTTAGTTGTGACCGCTACCCCTAAGCTACCGCCATAAGTAGCCATCGAACTTTTCGGTGCCGACGCTGTGTATGTGTTCAACGACAGCCTGGACCTTAAGACTTCTATCCGACCGGATGCTTTATTAGCACCATTTGCCAGTGAACCAATTTAGTTGTTACCACATTTTCGAAACATGGTAAGTTTATTAACAGAAATGTACTGGAACCGTCATCTATGCTAGTGATGGATATGTTCAAAATGTCCGCCGGCCTTCTGCTTGCAGTACAGAAACCACTTGATGCATTTAGCGAGCACTTTCTCCAATGTACCCTTCGTGGTCGCGCGAAATTCGTTCACAATTTTTCCTTTCGATTGATTCGATGTACGCTGACTTGTTTTGTACACTCGCCGCTTCAGTTAACCCCATAGAAATGAATCCATAAGGTTCAAATCTGATGAGGGAGCAGGCCACTTCATTGGTCCACCTCATCCGATCAAATAGTGATCAACTTTGTCGGTGTGCTAAGCATGCACTGTTTTAGCAGAATGTGCAGGTGCACCATCCTGCTGCCACCAAATGGTACTGTACGCCCCTTCGGCCTCCAGCTGTGGAAGCACGAATTTCTGCAGCATTCCCAAGTACGACGATGCTAGGAAAAGATAAGGCCTTAGTACTTCAAAACAACAACCTACCGGTTACATTCCCGGAAAAGAAACATGGGCCCAAAATTTTCTGGCTTGTTAATCTAGCCAAAACCATCAGATTCACAATGTGGTGCATACGTGATGCGGTATATTTCCGTGGGTTCCTGGTAGCCCAAGAATGAGGTTTCATTGTTCCATGCAGATGAAACAGTGCCTCATCTGTAAAGATGACAGAACGAATATCGCCGTGATCCAGAAACCAGCGGCGAAATTCATGCCGCTTCTCCGGATCGCATGGGTTCAAAACCTGCAGTTGCAGTGCACGAAATCTCCGAAATTTTCGTCCTACTAATATCAGGTGTACCGCATATCGGGTCGTGTCACAGTGCTGTGCTATCATACGAATGCTGAGATCGGGACTTTTTCACACTTCACTGACTACAGCGCAAGTTGAACAGTCGTCAGGGGTGATGCGAGGCGGTCCTGAGTTGGATTAGCAATTTTCTACACGAACAACGGCTAGCGGTGGGAGTCCGAATCATTATCCAACGCGCGCGATTTGGCATGTGGAGTACGACAAGGCTCGGTTCTTGGACTCCGTCCATTCTTGGTGTTCATTGCCGATTTGGCGGGATCAATTGCTTCGGAGTTCCTATTTTTCTCTTATGATATCAAGGTATGGCGAAGGATCAGAGGACCGGACGACAACGAATGTCTCCAGTGCGTTCTCAACACAGTGTCAAACTGGTCAGTTCAAAACGCCCAACCATCCAACGTAGACAGATGTCGAATTGTACAATTATTCCATAGACATAACTACACCTATTTGTTTGGACAAACGGATAGCAGACCAGCTCCCAGGAAAGTGACCTTGATGTCTTCGTACACAGCGACCTCAACCGTTCAAAACAGGCGAAGGTAGCTGCAAAGAGAGGCAACTAGCACGCCGGCATGCTGCGATGGGCATTCGGGAGATTTGAGCCATCAATATTCCCAATGATGCATAATTCATAGGTGCGCCCGCATGTTGAATATGCCATCTAAGCTTTGCCATCTTGGTTGAAGCGCGACCTAGAAACGATAGAGGCACCACAACGAAGAGCAATAAAGTATGTAAAGGGCCTCCGCTATCACTCTTACCACTGAAGGATGAAGTTGCTGGGAATTTTCAGGGGACGCTATTGCAGGCTGCGCGGAGATCTCAGCGTACCAGATATTGAGTGACTCCAACTACATGAGCCGCCACTTGCTGAAACTTAGCCTCAACACGCAGCTCAGGGGTAACTGCGTAAAATTGAAGCAACAATATAGCCGTCTAGCGTGTCGACGGAATTACTTTTCCCTTCTGGTTTGCCAACCCCGGAACGCACTCCCAGACTCAGTTGTGTCCTCCCCTACCTTGAATGTTTTCAAAAAACGATTAAATATTGCTCTTAGCTCCCATCATTTTGTTACCTAAACTCCTCTATTGTGGACTACGCCAAGCATGTTTTCTACAGGATTTATGCATCAAATGCAATCAAGTGAGTTAGCCTATTTTACTTTTCCCAAGCCTTATATCAACCATCACAGCACCCCAGTGTATTTCTGAACGTTTACGCTGGAATTTTTAAAGTTGCACTGATGTAAGTTATCAAACTATTCATCTCGGCAGACGTTCGATGGATGACCCAGATATATTTTGATTTAATCATATTCACTCCAAGTATCCTATGGGACGAGTCAAGCACTTGCTTTTATTCTGTAATAAATCACTGTTCATTGTGCACTGTTCATGTCAAACACACCCAGTTTTCTAAGATTTCTTCCCCAGTTTAAGCACGTAACGTGCAGTGACTGGACGCATTCCTGCGTTCATTGAATTGCACCTTCGTGAAGTTGATGCGGCGTTTAGACCGCATTCACAGTAGAGCCGAATAATCAGCGTGCGCTGAGTAACAGGCACGTTACCTGATCTCTACTGCATTGTCTGTTCGTGCCCCGTGACCTGTGGTAGTGTTTCACTGACACTGACATGATTTGCAATACCTAACCTCGTCCGCAGCTAATCCCAAACACCCGGTTCTCTGAGATGCCATCACGTGCGCACCTTCACGCCGCAGTTTTGGTTGCGGGCTTTATCTTGACTACGCCGACTTCTCCGAGTAGTCAGCGAGACACACAGATAACCAATGCCTACGGTTAGCCATGATCGTCAACACACAGTGGGAAGTTTGCTGACAGCTAACGGTCGCCGGAAACAGGTTGTGACTCTCTTTACTCTTCTCGCCCGATGACCAAAACAGGCTCATATGGCCTGTCGGTGCGTCCTTTACCAGCTTACGCCTGCACTCAGCTGAGCCTTGCACTAAATCACTCGTCTGCAGAGAATTGCATACGTCCTCACCACTAAGGTGAGAAAGAAATTCATGTTTCTGCATGCACAGTAGCAGTTTGCGAATTTCACTAAACATTGGATGGTTATTGGATGGTGGGGACAACAATCGTAAATGACCGACGTTCACCATAAACGAGCCAAGGTAGGTACATGCCCGCGGTAATCGGCCTTCTGCCGCCAGACTAATTGTACATTGTCGGAAAACGAATGAGTTTACTCACCTTCCGTCCAAGACGATTGATTAGCGCGGGAACTTACAAAACGGTCAAGTGTCGAGCCTGATGTAGGTCAACATGGACGCAATGTAGGGAAGATTAAAACAAGAAAAATAGTGTGTGATTGGTCATCAGCGGAATTGCACACTAAAGATAATAGTTATCCTTTGGGGCGCTACAAACTTTAACGGTGGATGAACATTGTGCTACAGGCTTAACAGGTCGGAACCATCCATACTTGAACCACAGACTATATATACCTATCGTCCGTGCACCGATAATAGAACTCAAACAAAGCCCTGATGGGTCTTATACGTTCAGCTTCAAGCATAGCAAAAAAAGTGTCAGTACAGATAGGTCCAAGAAGGATCTAATCGCTACATCGTCAAGCTGTTTGTACTAGAATCCATCAAGCAAGATTTGCCCGTTTATATTGCGCTGTCAATTTTTCTGTGTTTACTTACACTTAAACAACATAGATGAGAGCATCTTGCTGCAAACTGAAAGAATAAGTCTTGCGGTGCATTATTCGCAGATCTGCCAACATGTGCCCCGCCCTCTGAAAGGATGGACGAGTTTAACTTTCAAGAAGCTGTGTTTCTGACTGCCGTGATTCCACTCATCCCATTCCCACTTCACTAGCTAATTGTGCGCAAACATTCCATTTTGTTTAGATACCTGAGGAGATTTAGAAGAGTGATTGCTCTTTTAAAACACGTTTATGCATTGTAAATTTCCCAGTTAGCACTCCTATCTATCGGGTCAGCATAACCAAGGAGCTGAAGCTTCGTATGCTATCATTATTTTTGACCCCAAATCATGTGTAATAGTTAACAAATTTTTCCGTCTTGGGCAGACTTGACCAGCTGCTCCACGATACTTTCTCCTAGACCCAGGCTTACATGAAGGTAATAAAAATTCGCTGAACTCTGTAGCAACTGTTTAAAAAAAACAAAAGCAATGCTTATTGGTTCACCCACTGCCACCTTATATGATCGCGGTGGCTCGTAATTCATTACTCGGCATTGTTTTGTCAAGCCTAGTGCAAATAGATCAAATTAAATGTGGTATATTCGTATTTTGAACTTATAGTTGGCGATTTGTCTGGACAAGTCGCTGCATGTCCGGAATTACTTACATTCTATCTTGACTGGCATTAATTGAATTTGATACACCTCGAAACGTTAACCTGGGATTCAACCCTTCCCACGGAGTCGCGAAATGGCGAAACAGCTTTCAGAATTGATACTTGAACCCTTGGTACCAAAAGAGGTGCATTAATTGACGTACACAATGCCGCAACAAATAAGGTCGCGTATGGACTTTAAGATTCTTGACTGGTTAGACGGTTACTGGAAGTTTATTTCCTATTGTCACGGATAGCACAAAGCTACCCTGAATCTGCCGCTGCTGATTTCACATTCGTTAGAGTCATCTCACATTTACTGTTAAACCCGCTGAAATTTCTTTTCAATCTTCAATTTGGATGAAACATATCATCGCAAATGGATCTAGCATTTTTAACGATTTAATCTACGTTAATATGGTCATGTAGTGTATAAAAATTTGATAGTTGGAGTCGCTTTGCCTCAGTTAGGAAAACGGATTTACCGCGTAAAATCCAATGTTTGGAACACCAAATATCTAAATCCATAAAAGTGTCAAAACAAAAATTGATGTGTACCGCTAGACGCAGTCAGTGTTTACATTGCACACATCTTGATTGAATGTGATATGTCTCAGTAACGGGTAATAACTCATAATTTGGGTATTGATTGGGGTACTTAGTCAAAATGAAACAGCACGGTGGTGACACGTGAAAGGGAAGCTGTGACCGCCGTTATTCAATCGACAATATTATGTGGCAAGTTCCAACCGTGGCTAATCAATGAATTGTTGTGGCATTATATCTGGTAAAAATACTTTGAGGGTCGATAAGAATATATAACAAAATGTATTATGGAAGACGGCATGGAATTCCATCTATTTACTTTCGTGAGGTGAAACAAATGCTACAAAGTTGTGGTCGTACGGATGGAGGATTAGCGCGCCTAGCTGAGAATACTGTTTTGCTTTGAAATAAATGAGAATATCCGTAGCTCGGAGTGTGGATGCGGATTTCGAGAGGTTCTCCGAGCCGAGTGATTATTGTGCAGACGTTTCGTTGCCTGACTAGGCTACATCATCAGTGCGGCTTCAGGGGACTGGTTCGCAGTGCCTCTTAAGCTATTTCAATGTCTAAGTGCTTAGTGATCGAGTTCTGCTTGGGATGCCAGGCTTCAATGAACGCACGTGCTTGCCGGCTTTTAGACCTTCCGAGGATACTGATATGCTCTATGTCGATTTGAAGGTTCTCAGCATCCATATGCACTGACATCAGGGAGTTCTGATCGTGGCGATGTATGGCTAGGCTGCGTTCGTGTAGCGTTGTGCCAAGCTTTCTCCCAGTCTGTCCCACGTAGTATTTGTCGCAGTCCCTGCAGCATATCTTATAAATCACACCAAATTCTTCCTCTTTGCTAAGTTTATCTTTCACTTTGAAGAGTTTACTGTGAATGGTTTCCGTTGGCTGGTGTGCAACTTTGACTCCAAAAGGCAATAAAAGCATCGCTTCGACAAATAATACGTGGGACAGACTGGGAGAAAGCTTGGCACAACGCTACACGAACGCAGCCTAGCCATACATCGCCACGATCAGAACTCCCTGATGTCAGTGCATATGGATGCTGAGAACCTTCAAATCGACATAGAGCATATCAGTATCCTCGGAAGGTCTAAAAGCCGGCAAGCACGTGCGTTCATTGAAGCCTGGCATCCCAAGCAGAACTCGATCACTAAGCACTTGGGCATTGAAATAGCTTAACAGGCACTGCAAACCAGTCCCCTGAAGCCGCACTGATGATGTAGCCTAGTCAGGCAACGAAACGTCTGCACAATAATCACTCAGCTCGGAGAACCGCTCAAATTCCGCATGCTGTTTTGCTCTCCAAATCCCAGGATGATCGCCTTTATGTGATCCCTACCTGCGGTAGGGCTTGGTTGCAGCTCGTAGTATTAATGCCAGGTTCTTCATCAGTGTCTAGTCACACTGCCCTTTCATTCAAAAAACCAAATGGAATCTGCAAAGAGTTTTTTATGTTTCTTAACTGCGAAACACCACAACTTTGGTAGCTATCCTAACAATTTGAGCAACATATATTCTCCATTTCTGACTGAACAAACCCCACAGAAACTGATCATCTCCATCCGTTTATTCTCTAGTTGGCAACAGCCATCATTTCACCAGCTGTAACTGAATTATTCTACAAGTTGTTGGCCAAATGTTAATTGCCAAGCCAAATGGCTGATTTATTAGGGTGGTGCCCCAACCTGGATGGAAAAAGACCGGCAGAATGAACAATGAACAATGATTTATCACGGGATAAAAGCAAGTGCTTTACACGTCCCGTAGGATGGTTGAGGTGAATATGATGAAATCAAAATATTTATGGGTCATCTACCGAACGTCTGCCGAGATGAATAGTTTGATAAGTAACATCAGTGTAAAAGTAAAATAAATTATCGAGCGTTAACGTTCAGAAAGACACTGGGGTGCAGTGATCATTGAGGTAAAGAGTGAGCAAAGTAAAATATGGTCGCTCACTTAGGTCCATTTGATACATAAATCCTGTTGAAATGCATCCTTGGCGTAATCCACAGTAGGGGAGTTTAGGTAACAAAATGTTGGGAGCTAAGAGCAACATCTAATCGTTTTTTGAAAACATCCAAGGTAGGAGAGGATACAACTGAGTCTGGGAGTGCGTTCCAAGGTTTGGTACTAGA
>OX104066.1:11645149-11698898 GCA_944474145.2 Dicrocoelium dendriticum
TGCACAACCCCCCCCCCCCCCCCCCCCCCCCCCCCCCCCCCCCCTCACCAACCCCAAACCCCCCCCCCCAACCCAACCCAAAATAAGAAACCCCCAAAATATATAGTTTATATAAACCCCCCCCCCCCCCGCCCCCCCCCCCACCCCCCCCCCCCCCCCCCCCCCCACCCCCCCTACCCCCCCCCCCCCCCCCCCCCCCCCCCCCCCCACCCCCCCAATATTTTTTTCCCCCCCCCCCCTGGAATTGAAAGCACGCAAATGCTTGGCATAGCGCCAATAATTTCACGCAGTGAGCCGGAAGCACCAATATTATTTTACAACAAATTACAGATTAGCATTTGTCTTGAGATTATAATGCACAGGCAGGGGATGTGGGTTGCTTGTGGCCAATCGCACTAAGTAATCTGAAAATTCCTATATAGAATATGAAGGTTATTGACAAATACTCGTTTAACGCAGTTGCATCCCGCCATTATTACTGTAAACATATACATAATGCTACGGCTTACTCTATTACTGCTCAGCACCGAAATTTTTTATTTGTTCTGGTCAAAGTTCTGTCTATATACAGGCGAATAAATCACAAATAAAATCACAAATATTGTATCCTATGCGATTAGGATTTCCAACATTAAGACCTCAACCGCCTGTCCATATTGGTCACACACATACACACACACACACACACACACACACACATACTATACACGTTAGCTAGAGGTGGGAAACACCTCAGCTACTGTGCCGCAATACCTAAAAGAAAAAGCGAATAAAATGCAACAGGTGCAAGCCAGCTGAGCTACCGGTAACGGATGGACATCGTTCCGATAAGCTACCTGCCGGCTACTATGCAGTAGACAAGTACTTATCCATAAATAAGGCTGAATGTAATGACAGCCGAACCAACGTCATTAACGGCTTACTAATACGTCATCTTTCTTTCATGTCTGACTTGGATTTATTGGTTTGCGGACACTGATGGCTGGTGGGATCGAAACGTAACTAAGTTACTGACTCGATTTTGTGTTTTTGATAAGGACTGGCGTTGATAAACATTAAATGGGCAGCTGAAAACACTGACGTTTCGTGTAATTCAATGCACACTCTATTGTAAAGCTTTGCAATCTTTCACTGAGTAATAATGTGATGTTTTGTCCGGTGCCGGTTTGGGACAGTGCGCTGATTACCTACCAATAGAATTTACTTCAGGCTCTTGTGGCAGCAGCTGATCCTACTTGTTTTCGATTTCTTAGGCAATGGTGTTTTCGGATTCGTTACTTTTTTGTTGACACTGCGTGCTAATCTATGCCAAGTTCTAACCATCATTGCAACCATTTTTCACAGACCTGAATACCTTTCGGTACTCTTGATCTACATTCATCATAATGGAGAACTAAGGAAAACTTTTACGCTGACTTTGCAAATAGACAAATGATTCGGATACTTTAACGGATAAGGTGATGTTTTTCCAAGTCTCAAGCTTAGGCATGCAATAACCTAGGTTTTAAGGTTCGGATACTTCCATAAAAAGGCTAAATTTTTAGTTGTGTTGCACGCGGTAATAGCCGGCATTGCGTATCCGCCGTATAGATTCGTCAAAATTGTTGCAATGGCAGTGGCGGATAGTATGCTGAACGGTTGTAGATTTAGTGGAATGCAGTTTTAGACACTCGATGTGCGATCTCAACGTGACAGGCGATGTGAACCACGAGTCATATTTAAGTGAAATCTGGTCAAATCTGTTACTGGGATCGTAAGAGATTTAGCAGATAAACATCGGGTTCATCTTCCCAAGAAATCTGTAGTCCACGACATGACTGGAAATTATTCGTTCTGGCTAGCCGAACAACCTCCTCGTGGTGCCAGCCGGTGATTCGGGTTTAACGCGTTCCAGCAATTAGTTCGGCGGCAGTGTTCCAGGACGTGGTAATTTTTCGCATGGCAAGCGTTATCCCTATAAAAGGCCACAAAGGTCCGTCTAACAACACTGCGAGGTGGCGGTCGTGACTAGCCACAAAATAAACTCACTGCTCCGTGGATATCCGGATAATCCTTTCCAACCCCCGGACACCAATCTTCTACTCGCACATTGCCGACTATATCAAACATTCAAAGATGGAACGGCACAATTACAAGCACAAGTACACAGATACATACACACAATTACATACCTATCCTCTTCACAAACATACAATTTTATGGCAAACATATCGGATTTTTGCACATTATTGATCACGCATCGTTATGTCAGAATGATCCTGCCTGTAAGGGCGTGACTCGTCTTGTCGAGAATAAAAGCTTTATCTGTTTATTTATTTATTTAGAAAGCAGACTGCTGACATCGAATTCTTCTAGCTGTTTGACCAAATTTATCTTAATGTTAAGTTGCCGCCGGTAAGGTTAGTCTATTTTTCAGACTAATTGCGAAGCTGCATCGCTTACCTGGAGATCTCAGTTGATTACTATATGTTGATGTTTATAATGAAAGGCTTGTTTACGCAAGTTGCAATACAGGCTATGATTGGATTAGTGTTGCGGGCCCGTCAAAAATCCCCGCAAAAAACGCGCCAGTAACTCCGGCGTAATGGCTGTGGGAAACGGAGTCCAATTTCTCCCCACAACGCAGCAGTGTTCAGCCACTCCGAGGCGCGTCCCAACTGCGCACCTTTCGACAATACTCATTTGCAAACTAACACCTCTGCGTGGTGACAGTTTTCCTTAACTTAATAACCCAAAGCACTCACTGTGATTGCCCTTTGTTGGTCGTAAAAGAGCCTACAGAGGACCACTTGTCTTTTCTTTCTCTTCGCCTCAGTTGGGAGTCGGTCGGATCGCGTGATTGCGTGTGCATCGTTAGCTGGCCAGCCTTCGCGTCTAAGTCATTAGCGCGCGTCTATCGTACCCCCCTCTCGTGTGCGCCCGTTCCGAGGGGTCAGCGTCTATCCGAACACTTGCGACTAAGATCGGTCACACGCTCGCTCAATTTTCCGTCTCACCCGGCTAAGCTAGCGTCATCAGGTCAGCGCAACTCCGTACGATTGGTCAGCGACAATCTTATCAGGTGTTACGCAATCCATATCGAGAGGCGGCGTTCCCTCAATTATAACCGCGGCGACGACTAAGGCAATCTACGCTACCCAACCATAACAATTAGTCTACCATGATACCGCGGTATGCCAGGTAGCACGAATTGTGGGTCAGTTATCTCATTGGAAGTTAGGTTTTGATCAAGTGTTTTCTGAATCAAACAACTGTAACTGTAAGATGATCATCTTCATCTAACGGTTTAATTTGTTTCGCGATCCTAAACCAAAACTTTTGGTCTAAGTTAGATTATTGGGTTACATAGATAATCAGTTTTATTAAGCATAAGTGAAATGTTGACGTAACACAAAGTTGCCATAACAACAAGTTGGTCCAGCAGTGTGTAGGGAACTACCAACAGGCATTGTGATATGCTAATTTTCAGCTAAATCATTTACTCCTTTAGCGTTTATTACCGAACCCGTTGCTACATACGAAATGTGGGCTAACTAGAGGCCCAGCATCGGAGAGGGGGTGGGGGCGGTCCGCCATGGGCGGTATGTTACAGGGGGTGACATTTTTACTACACTTCATTGTTCACTGTCAAGTGTAAATTCACTAAAGTTTCTTCATGACTGAAGTGACAAAAATGAAGGTGCTAATCATGCTGAGACTGAAGATAAAATTGGTTCTCTAAACGTTGATATTCGAGCAATAGAATGCCACATTTACAGCATGGCGCCAGCAGGAACTAATTGTATTTATGATGCAGAAGATGCGCGCGAAGTTGAAGAATTGAAAATGTGATCACATTTTGGCACGATAAGAAAGATATCATTTGATTGTTAGGATTAGCCAGGAAAATCGCGCTAAGTTTATCTGGCTCGGATCTACTGTTGTGCAGTAAATGGTAGTGAACATAAAACATTCACGATTTCAGTGTTTCTTGATGCTGGATTTTATTCTTTTTCGTATCTCCCGATCGTTCATTTGTTTTACTGACGGCATGTCTGGTGCACTTTCGAACTCCCTGTGATTCGCGCGCTACCTTGGTCTGTGCTCTTGCTACTTTGTCCGTAGTTCATTACGGCTCCTTACAGTACACCTTGGGCGCGGCAACATACACATTTCTGAGTACTTGGTATCCGTATTGGTTCCTATTGCTTCTCGTCACAACCAAGACTTGAGTTCTGTGTTACAAGTGGCGACCCCGACTACGAGCGCGGGTTCCGCCAACGCCGCGATAATGTTGGTGGGCTAGTTCTTTTTCTACTTTGAATTGCGTTTTGCAACTATTATTTTGTTATATTCTATGGCACACTCAGATACTAACCTCTTCGGCTCATCTATTATTGTCGCATCGTCGTCTACCCCAAACCTGGTTCAGTGACCCTCCTTTTGGTTTATCTCGTTGCAGTATGAGTTTTTGTCTCATAAGACTATTTATGACCAAGCTAACTGTAGTCAGTTGCTATGGGACCTTACTAGGGACTTCGCTTTACAGTTCACGGAGACTCTTTCGAGCCCAAATACGGATCATTCTCTTGAGTCGCTTAAGCAGGAAATCGTGTCCCGACTGGAACATTCAGTGAGTTTACGAACCAAGCAGCTATTACATGGTTTACACCTAGGAGACGCCAGGCCATTCATCCATTTAGTGAGATGAAGAGATTCCTCGGCTCATACTCAATGGATGACTCTATCCCTCTGGACCTTTATCTTCAGCACCTACCCCAGATAGCTCAAGCAATCGTCATACCTGCCAAGCAGTCTTCCATCTCTCTAGCCGCGCAACTGACTAATGCGTTCGTGAATCATCTTTCTAAGGAAGTAAGTTACTTAACGCCACCCGCTACATATCCGCCGAATTGCCATAATGCGGCTCAGCAGCCGCTTACTTCATACTGGCGTCACACAGTCCCTCTCTCTGAGCTTGTCGTAGTACTTAACCAACTACAGACATTTCGCGGCGCTCTCGACTCACCTTCAACACTTGATAACTCGTCGATAAGTAAAAGTAACTTAGCCAAGCCACGCAGCCTACAACGTAAGAAACTATGCTGGTATCACCGCCGCTTTGGCCCTCAGACGAAGCAATGTACTACTCTTTGCAACTTCCCCTCGACGCAATCAGAGACATCTCCAAGCTGCAACTCATGGACTAACAACGTCACCGGCCACATCTCTGGTAGTAGCCTCCCTATATGTTCAGGACTGCAAACCTGGAACCGCGTTCATAATTGATACTGGGGTTGAAGTAACCCTGGTTCCTCCTGCACCTGGCGAGGCTTCTCAGCTGGCGACTTTCAAACTTCCTGCCGCCAACGGCACACCCAGCCTTAATTACGCTCAGCGCTCTGTAACCTTCAACTTGGGTCTCCGTAGAACATTTCACTGAGTGTCCAATAATGCCGCCGTCCCGTTTGTCATCATCGGCATAGACGTCCTCCGACACGTCATCCTCTTGGTCGATGCGAAACAACAGAGGATAGTTGATCCTGCAACCGCGCTCAGCGTCACTGGCACCGATGCCGGCACTGCTGCTATCACCCCAGTCTAGGTTTGCCCAAAGACTTCCTCCGACTTTGCCCATGTATTTTCTCAGTACCCTAAGCTCATTCAGCCAAGGAACGAAGCTCTCTCCGTGGTATCTCATGCCACGCAGCATATCCGTACCAGCGGTCCACCCGTCTCATCACGCCCGCGCCGACTTTCGCCACGGAAACTCAACCTAAGGCGGAGTTTGAACCTGACAAACTTGGCATAATCCGCCCTTCGGATAGCACTTGGCTGTTTCCAGTGGAGATGGTCCAAAAGAAACCTGACGATTGGCGACCTTGCGGAGAATATCGGGCCATAAACAAACTTACGGTCCCCGACAGATACTCCGTCCCACATATTCAGGACCACGCTGCATGCCTCGCAGGTAAGACTGTCTTCAACAAGATCGATTTTTTCGAGCCTACCATCACAATCCCGTGGGAAAAACATACCTAAGACAGCCATCATTATCCCCTTCCGCTTGTTCAAACTTTTAAAAATGCCTTTCGGGGTATACAATGTGGCACAAATCGTTCAGCGCTTTATCCACGATGTCACCTGTGGCCTAGACTTTGCCTATCCTTACCTTGACGACATGCAAGTTTCCAGTTCGTCTGACGAAGAGCACGTAGCTCATCTCCAGTCACTTTTAGCATTCACTTCTTAGCTGACGCTGAACAACGCTGACTGCCCGCCGAAAATTTTCGTTGGAGTTCTCAAAGTTTCATCGAAACTGAAGTTTCTCGAATTATTTGGCAACACCAAATTTGTGAATGGTTCATGTTCAACTGCACCATGTTTGCTCAACAGCAACCGAAGTTTCCAAGCATTATATTGGTCAGCCAATTCCACACGAAAAATATCGTCGTATTTTTGGAACCACGATTTGAAGGTTACTTCACTCACTCCAATGAAACGAATTCTGTATTTGATGATTCAACGGCGTCAACCTATTGCCATAGGTTCGGTTTGGATGTTCAAGTTCCGTGAAAGCAACTCGATCAACTGCAGCCGACTTCTCAAACTGTAACTGTAGCTGATGAAGTAGATCCTGCATTTCACAAACGACATTGACATGTTAGATCGAAACGCTGTCGTGAGAACATGTAGCGTCGCAGCTGACTCCTTTAGCCCACAACCACAAGAAGAACTCCAAATATGTGCCGGGAAAGAACGATATGCATTGAATCATCTCTGTTTAAATAGTTACTAAATGGTCTGAAGGGGCTACTAAAAGCCATTTCAGCCAACCATATTGCTAATTGCATGCAAAGAAAACGAAGCCAATGAAGAGTGATCATCAAAAGAACTAATAAAAGACTCGCACGAACGAAAAGATAGAATGTTAGCAACAAAGCGAAATTGTGATCCGAGAGCCCAATCAGTGACCGCAAGCAGCCAACAAAATTAGCGGAATTATGTGTTTAAACAAATGTCACTAACATCGATAGCTGAAGGAAACAAATCGGTGACTAAGCTTGTTTTCCAGAACATGTATTTGCAATACGTGTCTCCCTAACTGCTTCCACTGAGTTTCAGGATACTATCTTCAACATAGCTCTGCTCGCCCACGTTGAGCCGTCTGTTCACCTTTCTCTGACAACTGACGCTTCAGATGTTGCGATAGTAGCTTTTTTCCAAGAACTCCTTGGATGGCGGTGAAAAACATCCGGTTTCTTCTCTAAACGCTTGCAACCAGCGGAATCCTGCCACAGCACATTCGGTGGAGAACTGCCTGCCATCTACTTAGCTATTCGTCACTTCTGACTCACCTTCGATTGCTGGGCTTTCATGATCTATATTAATCATAAACCTCTCATTTTTACCTTTAACTCCTCTGTTGACAATTATTCGCCACCGGAAAACAGGCACTTAGAATTTGTTACGCAGTTCACTGCTGACGTATGTCATTTCTCGGGTGTCGCCAACCACGTAGCTGAGGCACTGTCCCAAGCGTTATCTTCACTCTTTGTCTACTGGTGACCTTGCCGCCATGGCATCGGACCAGACTTAAGACGAAGATCTCCAACGCACCCTGCAGTCCACGTCACTTCAAGTTCAAAACTTCCTCGCCAAACTACAGACGGAACTATCCTTTGCGAGGTTTCCACTGGTGGTCCAAGACCCACCGTGCCCGCCTCTTCCAGACGAAACGTCTTTGATGCCCTCCACTCACTATCTTACCTTGGTATCCGCGCTTGTTTGAAATTGATCCCCGAGTGTTTTGTTTAGCCAAGCGGAAACAAAGCTGTTCGTAACTGGGCTCCAGCTTCAGTCCACTGCCAGCACTCCAAGGTACACTGACACAGCCGTAGTCCTCTAAGTTCTCAGACTGTATTTAAGAGCCAGTAGAAAGGTTTCTGTATAACTCTATAGTAGACTTGGTAAGACACATGTTTTCATCACGCGGTTCCGTATACATACCGACATGTGTCGACCGCCATCATTAGATGGCCAGATGCCATATCTGTATCAGACTGCACGGCCGAAACCGACATTCGTGCGTTTTTGGACCGGTCGGTGTCCCACTACTGATGCCCATCTACCATCACTACCGACCACAAAACTCCTTTCGAATCTTCTCGATTTGATACGTTCTGGACCACCTTAGGCTGCCGTCGTATCCACACGACGGCGTATCACCCCACCACGAATTGCTTAGTCGATTGCTTTCATCGACAGTTTAAGTCTTCTCTCTGTGCCATTTCTGACCCTGACTGGAGCAAAAGCATTCCGTTAGCACTTCTAAGCATCAGCAGAAGCATTAAGGTTGACCTGAAATGCGCATCAGCAGAGCTGTTATATGGCACAACACTTAAGCTGCCAGGAGAGTTTATTTTGCCCTTTCGCCGTCTTGTATGCCATAGTCAAACTTCACAGCCTCCCTTGCTCAACGCATACGTTCGCTGCGCCCTACCCCTACTCGGGAGCAGAACAGACATATGTAAATTCACAGTGGATTCTGCCTTCACTCACGTCTTCGTCCACACAAACGCAGTGCGTCATCTCCTTCAGCCCCATACATCTGCCCCTTCAGAGTTCGCTAAAGAATTCTTAAACATTTTAACTTAGACCAGAACGGTCACCGAACAACGATGTCCATCGATGGCCTTACGATGGCATTTTTCGAAGATCCACCCCCAACTTTATCTGGTACAGTCGCAAAGGTAACTTCACCAGCAGCTGCATCTTATACACCAGGCAGGCTAGAACCCTCTGTCACGTTTGAACCTATGTCAACCCAGTCCCCACCCCAGGCAACTGCCTGACGCAGTAGACAGGTCAAAGGTCTGATCTGCTTTTCAGATTTTGCTAACGTTTGCTATTTTCCTTGACATGCGTATTTTCCACCTTTCATGGAAAGCGTGGGTTGCATTCATAAACGTTTGGCAAAACGACAAAAACAAACCTAAAAATCTTTTTATCCAAAAAACAAGAAGTGTAAACATTCTTTTCGTATACTTGCCTCGTTATCCATACGGCATCGTGCAGCCTATCCCAACAGCGTCCCTCCCTCCTCGATTTTTACATTCCAGAATAAAAGACCCGTGTGTAACCGTGGAATCTCCTGTTCTGCCCAAATCCTGCGGCCCAATAAACCTGGTTCCAGGCGACCGCGCCTCCACACTACTGGTGCGACAATGACTGATCAGGTCCGCGGGTTCTGAGAAATGCTTCGACAAAGGTGACTTCCGGGATTCTGCGTGGGACGTGGATCGTTACGGCCATCGACTTCGAGTGCGGTGGGGGGAGTGATACCTCTCAAGCGCACCGTCGGGCCGCAGCGGAGGAAATGTCCTGTTGGCTCTTTTTCTGAACTAGCCACCTTTTTTTACAGTCCCACCTGCCCGCCTCTTTGACCCACCGATGATGCACTCCAGTCTACACCCAAATAAAATATAGGAAAGAATAGGGAACCAGGCAAAATTCACGAGCTTCCTTTCTACATGCATGCGCCTTCTATCCGTACTCCACTCCCCATTCTTCACACTTTCTTCCCGCCTGATATTTATCCAAGGCTTCCGTCCGTCAGCCTTCCAGGGTGAAAGTCCTGAAGTGAACGTGACACATTAATGCATTCAGTATTTCGTGACCTTGAATTTTATGCTTGTTTGTATTTTCCGAAGTCCGTTTGTTTTCCTGATTGCGCGTTCGGTTCACTTGCGCTTCCTGTGAGTTCTGTGTTTCATCCCTTCAGGTTCCACCCATTGACTTTCAGTTCTTTGTAGTTCGTACAATACACGTTGGGTTCGGCAACGGAGTGGATCTTACTGGTAATTGTCACCACCGTTAACTGAGTTCGGCTCTACAAGTGGGAAGAAAAGACATATGTTATGTTATTTAGTACCGCGACCAAATTATTCTTGCTCATGTCCCGGATGCGATTTCGAGGGTACTGTTAGAAAGCGATTTCACACTTATCTTTCCAGCATGTAGCTGCACACCTGGGTTCTTAAGCTTTCTGAGGCTGTTACTCACAAACCGGGTTTACTATACTTCAACCCTCCTCCAGAATATCTGTTTACAACGCAAACTAAAGGATACCTATCGCGCTTTTTGCTTCTAATTAAGGGAAGGGATAACAATTTGGAATTAATCTCGATCAATAATGATAGAAAACATTTATTTTGGTGCAACACTGCATGCAACGAAGAAGTGATGTACATCCATGCAACGGTTGATATTGCTTAACGCTAACATTTGCTGGTATATATGGTGCAATTTCTGCTAATATATCTCGTAAGTCGTGCTCCAACTTCATTCGATTCCTTGCCGTTGTCGGAAAGCCACCTGCACATCTATAAGGCATTGCGATCGGATCAATATTCTTAAAGCACTTTCCGATAGCAATGGATATTCACCATCTATTCGTGCCCAAAATGCCATCGGTTGTGTGCTTTGGAAATCTATTTTCCATTTGCTGTCTTCGGGCATTCCTAGGCATTGTGCATTGACTTCGATTTCAACAAATGCAAACACTCCTTCATCTACTGAAAATGGTCTTACCATCAAGGCAGTTATCTGACGAATTTCCCAATCAGGAAAATATTTGCTGATAGAATACACCACTGATGACAAGTGGCAAGTTATATCTTCTGTGCATGTGCATTTTTCATTTCTTCCAACGAGCATCATTGTTAGTTCTGGGAGCAGCGACACATCGTCAATCTTAACTCAGTGTTGGTAAATCTGTAATTTGAGAAAACAACTGGCAACCATATCATGAGCGGTTAAAATAACAATGATATTTCTTTAAAAGCTAAGATTCAGCGCGTTTATTTATCCCAAGAAATCCACAAGATGTGCCAGTTTTGAAATAAATATGTAGTCTGTTATGCTGCTCCCTCGTTTTCAAGAAACATTGCAATTTCTCGAATCTCAAGCACTCGGTGCAACACCCTGCCTCATGTTAACCAACTCACTTCTGTGTGCAACAAGGCACGCTGTGCCTCTATGCACTTGCAACCGCTTACTGCTATCTCCATTTAAGTCATCTTATGATCCTTTCGTGTGTGACTCCTGATCAAATATGAATAGATCAGTGGCTTTTCATGTGTTGCATTCCTCCATTCTAAGCCCTTCCTGCCTGATAGCTTCCCACCACCACTGTGGATACGACCTCAACACTAATCGCCCGTTTTGACCTTTCTAACTTGTAACTAATCGCGCGCTACGTTAGCTGGTAGTTTGATCAATGCTCCAATACTAGTTTGCAATCGATTTCACATTTCGACCAGGCGAACGACTGCCTGCCGCTAAAGAAAAGTGATAGATGCAGGAGCCGACAGAGGCGTCATCTATACCCTTTTTCAAGTCGTTGCATCGTTCCCCCAAATGTTTGCACCGGTGACACTTGCAGCTGCATCATGTGTGTCATGCGACACGTTGCACGTGTGCTCTCGCATGAGGCATACTCATGGACTGTGTTCGCAACGTGAGCTCACGTGTTCGCTTTGCCACCTACTGCACTAGTACGGTGACTAATGTAGCGATGAAGTTAACTCCATAGGCACGCCGAGTGGAACCGTGCAGTTAGTGAGAGGGCTTGCTCTGCTCCGAATGTCGCAAAAAGGCACTTGTACGCGGCACTCGGCGGAGGTGAAGAACATAATACTCAAGACGTGTGGAGAGGGGCGCGACTGGAAGCAAATTGCACATACTGAACGTGAATACGTCGCAGTTGGATAAAAAGTTGGTAGCTAGGCCATCACGAGATCTCCCGTCACGAACACAGTCCATGAGTATGGTTCATACGTGTGCACACGTGCAACGTGTCACATGACGCACGTGATGCACCTTCAAGCCTCACCGATACAAACGTTTGTGGGAACGACGCAACGAAGTGAAAAAGTATGGCTGCAGACTAATGGCTGGTCACTGTTGGTTAATTAAAAGTGTTTAGGTAGTTAGCAACCTGTTTTGATAAGGACCTTCTTATTAAGCTTGCTTTGCGACTGATTGATGACCCAATCCTCGTACTAACATTCACCCCCGTAAAATATCATTTTACTCCTTTGTGGGTAATTACCCCCAGGCTAGGAACCCCTACTCTAGGGTCTTGCAAGTTGAGCTTTCTGGATGGTAGGGATGGCCTATACTCTTCGAATCAAACACCGCTACTCCATTTTCACCCCCCGATAACTTTTCTACAACTTCCGGAATATCGTCCCATTTGAAAACTGGCCAGCAGCTGTCATCTTCCAGCTGGAATGAAAATGTTGTTTCGTCTTGATGTAGATACTCTGCACTCATTTTACTACTTCTGAGACATTTCATTGCTCTGTATCGATAGAGTGGAAAACCTGACATGTATCCTCCATAGATTAGATCGAACAACTGAGGTAAAACATAATTATCTACCTTGCTGGGTGATTTGTTTGCGCTTCTTTCTCGGTGTCTTGTTTCCCGTATCGTTATTCTACTCTAGTTCATGATGCATTACTAACTACCAACTCCTGCGTTCAGTCCTAGCAGAACTAACCGGATGACACCATAGGATGCCTTTGACCTTGTCCTGTACCTTCACAAATAAACAAACAACAAAAACTAATTTCTTCCACTTAGCGAAATCTTGGACAGAGGATGCAGTTTGTGCACAACAATTTACTCAACGCCACCGGAACTTACTACCGCTATAACACAACAGTGTTTACGCGATTGCTTGTGTTCCTCCACAAATCGAGCCGTGGTTTGCCGGTGCCCTCAATGTCACACCAGGTTGTTCAATGAATGGGTGCCAATGTGCTCTATTTATGTGGCCCGTTTCAAGACTCGGTGTACATGTTCCGTCAAGAAGTCTGTGTGGGACATAAGTCTACCGCTTCCCGGTTAAGCTTGGTAGGTTGACGCCATGAACCATAGGTTTAACCCATGGATAGCGTGCCCCTCTAAGTGTTTCGATTTCCGTGCTCACGGCCAAATGGTTATTTTTTACGTCTCTCTCATCCCAGTGTTTATTTGGGCGACGTCAAACGGTTTTTCTATGCTGGTGTGCCACGATTGTAGACCATAGATCAACAAGCGTTTCGTGAACTCATTTTTCGGTTTTGATGTAAGCACCTGTTACTGCGGGAATATACTTAGTAATCGTGTGTCTTTTATTTGAATGACCACCCGCTTCGATCCGTTTTCCGTAGCACATTGCAGGCGATGCCGTTGTTTATGAGCCTAAAAACGTCAGTCGCCTGGCTTTTTCCTTCTACGTACCATGGATTAGCACGAATTACATGTGACTTCTCCTTGATGTGGAGAAAACAAACGAATGTCCTTGTGTTGCTTTCTTGCACTTCCTTCTATATTTTGTCTGTAGTTACGGATGATGAAGTCATTTTGGATGTAATGTGGTTCAATTACTCCCCTAGTCAAAGCGAATTCTTTACTGATTACCCGTGTTATTGTCGGCCGTTGACACTTTTCAACAATAGCACTACAGCAATATTCTGCCGCGACAAATAACCGTTACTACCACGCACGAGTTCAGCTATATCGCAATGTAGGCTTTTACTGTGGTGGACCACAGTTGTACAGTCGGTCGTGTCAAACTCTGGCTTATATTTGGTGGAAATTTGAACCGAAACGCATACTTACGTTCAAACAGTGTAGCTGCTCGCCAGAATTCAATCGGCCACTCCAAGACATGGACCCAACATCAGTGGAAATGCAAAGTGTCACTGAATTCCAGCCCGATAGCTTCGGTTACCTAACGACCCAGTTATATTGTGTATGGTGGCGGAGGACATTGCGCATCAGCACCAAGAACGCTCAGCGTGTGGGTTCTAGCCCGTTATCCTACTCGTCGTTACCTAAATTAAGGGTCATAATAAGCAATTCATCTACAGCGGTGCATTTACTAAACACGGGAACGAAAGTGACTACGATGGTGCGGACAACAAACAAGGTTAATTGTCAAGACGGTGGAAATCCCTAAGCATAATAACTGACTGAACAGAACAGACGGGATGAAGCTAACAATTGTGTGGTTGGCTGCCATAAACCGGTTAGCATGTGCAGTGCCGACGGACCGACTGAAGTTGGAGAACAAACACCAAACTGTCATTTTCGGATACGCAATAACAAGAACAAAGAAGCTATAGGTGTGAATAACTTATACCCTGGAATTTTCGGTCCCTTGGACTACTTGAATAACCCTTCGAATCATGGCAGTAAATGTCCACTCGTTTGTATGTTTTCTCTAGATTATCATCCCAGTTTGCTACGCAAGCTAAGGTTTGTGGGGCCTAAAGAATCTCTTGAGTCATGAAGGAAACGTCACCACAGTACAAACTTATACAAAAACGATTTATAATCCTAAACTTACGAACTTACGAATTATCATTCGGCTCCTACCTTTATCGGGACATGAAAGACATACCAGTACCTGTTGTTTTATGCCCTTTAATGCTACGATATGGAATGGCACTTCAACATAATTTCTGGACTGCTGCTTATCTCTAGCTGAGTTGTCCACTGATGAGCACGCTTTCGGCTCTGAAATCGCTAATGCAAAAGAATGAGTGAAACTACAGATCTCTATAGGGCAAGTGGTTCAAAAACGGACCGTCGTACACAAATATACCATGGTGGTAAACAGTGTAACTCGACAGGCCATACAGTTTCTCAAATGATCACACCCCCAATGCAATTGCTTACATCCCTAAGGTATCAGCAGAAAAAATAATCCGGTACTCTTGGAAATTGCATCTAGGAACGTATTAAGTGGTCAACCGCTACAAGCCAATAGCTTTTGTACAATTTGCAAAAATAGCTGGTTAATCTAATCCCACCTGCGGAACAGAGCGAGCACGCTTTGGGGGTGATAGCAAAACTTCGCTTCACTGAAGTGGGTACCAGGCAAGGCAAGAGATACCCGCGTGGTCAAACTCGTCTGCGCGGTACTTGAGGCCTTACAACACAGACTTCAGCCTTCCGCTCGTCTAGGTGCACAACATGTCTGAGCGCGCTAGCATTAAACAAAGGGGTATGTCGATGCAAGTGCTGATCATGAACTGGTCCAAACCAAAAAGCATGGGACATAGATTCAATGGGAAGTCAGCACAGTTCCAGTCAGGACGAACGCAAACGCGGCAGTGAACATGCTCGAAACACGGGATACAGCCTGAAGTGAGTAGCGGGCGTGATCAATCTGGTTGTGAATGGAGTCCAAACGGTCTCACAGAGAGGACCTGAGCGAGCAAACGAGATATCCGTTTAAGGCAGAGGAACAGGTTAATTGGAAATGATATGTTACAGAGCATAAAAGCCGAAGTTTGACATGTCCCGCCGGATGATCGGTGAAGGGTGAGCTGAATGAACGCAAAAATAGTAATAGGAAATAGCGAGCAACCACAAATTGCGAACTTGCCGGTTACAGTATTCCAGTCTGTGCAGTTCATACTTGGTTAATGTAGTATCCAAGTTATTGTCTGTGGTTTCCGGGCAAAAATGCAGATGGGCTGATTTACAATGAACAGTGATAATGGACAATGATGAGCAATGATTTATCACGGGATAAAAGCAAGTGTTGGACACGTCCCGTGGGAGGGTTGCGGTGAATATGATGAAATTGAAATATGTCTGGGTCATCTATCGATTGTCTGCCTAGAGGAATACTTTGATAATTAACATCAGTGTAAAATGGAAAAAATTATCTCGCGCGTAAACGTTCAGAAAGACGCTGGGGTGCAGTGATCGTTGACGTACGGAGTGAGAAAAGTAAAATATGGTCGCTCACTTACGTCCATTTGATACCTAAGTCCTGTAGAAAACCATGCTTGGCGTAATCCACAACAGAGGAGCTTAGGTAACAAAATACTGGGAGCTAAGAGAAACGTCTAGTCGTTTATTGAAAACATCCAAGGTGGGAGAGGATACAACTGAGTCTGGGAGTGCGTTCCAGGGTTGGCAAACCCGAAGGGAAAAGTAATTCCGTAGACACGCTAGACGGCTATATTGTTCCTTCAACTTTTAGCAGTTACCCCTGAGCTGCGTGTTGTGGCTAAGTTTCAGCAAGTGGCGGCATACGTGGTTGGAGTCACTCAGTATCTGATACGCTAATATGAGATCCCCGCGCAGCCTTCGATAGCGTCCGCTGAAAATTCCCATCAACTTCAGCCTTCGGTGGTAAGCGGTGGTGATAGCTGAGGTCCTTTACATTCTTTGTTGCTTTCCGTTGTGGTGCCTCCATCGCTTCTAGGTCGCGCTTCAAGCAAGGTTGCTAAGTTTGGATAGCGTATGCAACATGCGGGCGCACATAGGAATTGTGAATCATTGGGAAGATTGATGAGTCAAATCTCCTGAATGCCCTTCGCAGCATGCCGACGTGCTGGTCGCCTCTTTTCGCAGCTACCTCAGCCTGTTTTGAACAGTTGAGGCCGCTATTTTCCTTTTTTCTGCTGTTTGTATTGGTCTTTTTTGGTTACGTGATATGGTGTAGTATGGCCAGTGCATTGGCGACACATGCTTTAAACACGGATAACTCGGAGGCTGAAATAACAGCTTCTGAGTTGTTATTTCATGTGTAGAAAGCACGCAGAGAGAAAAGGTTTCTTCGGCACTTCCAGGGACTGTTATTCTGCCAATTGGAGATGAGGACCTCTCAGTTTGCTGTTGTAACTCAGCTTCAACATGTGGTGGGACGCGTGGTTAATGTTGCTTAAAATTTGGTAAGCCAGCATTAGGCCACCACACGATCTGGCTACGCACTGGCCATACTACACCATGTCACGTAACCCAACCGACCAATACAAACAGCAGAAAAAACAACTCAGCCTACTTTCATTTTTGCCCGGAAACCACAGACGATAACCTTGAAGTCTAGAGAGCAACGAAATCATGTCAGGTCTTGATAGCATATTCCACCTGCGGTCGCTCATAGGGGTTAAGCAGTTGAGAGAAGATTGAGGGATTAGACCAACCGAGCGCCCTGCGAAGGCCAACGTGTTGCTTGGCCGTTCTCGGCTGTTTGCTTGTTATGTGCATCCGAGATCATCCTGTGCCACAACACCTAAGTCACGCTCTTGAGAGACCTGTTGCAAGGTGTGCTCTCCAAGCTTATAAAAGTTCACCGGCTGGTTACTAAGATGGATAACCTTGCACTTAGCATTGTTTAACTGAAAGATGTTCCTCGTTGACCATTCATACATGCGATCTAGATCATGTTGGAGTAGATCGTGATCGTCCTTGTTATTAATCTCCCGCCATATCTGGACATCATCGGCGAAAGGCACGAGATTTGAAGATAAGTCTTGCCAGGTCGTTGATAAACACCAGGAATAAGCTCGGTCGCAGCATCGAGCCCTGTGCGACATCACATTCTATCACAATCGTGTTAGAAAGTGATCTCCTAATGCGCACTTGAGGCTTCCTTTAGTAAAGAATCTCGCCGATCCAACCAAGAACAAGATCTCAGATCACGTAGCTCTGCAGTCTGTGAAGTAGGATGCGGTAGTCCAGGCGGTCGAAAGCATTAGAGAATTCGGGATAGATGAGGTCAGCACGGATTCCATCATCAGCCACTTCTGTCCAACTAACTAGTGCAATCAGCAGGTTGGTGGTGCATACCGTGTGTTGACGGAATCCATGCTTTTCCTGTGCTAAATGTTGTATTTTCCAGTTAGTCCATTAGAGCCTCAGCAACGATCGTTCCATCACCTTCGAGAGTACAGGAAGATGGTCACTGGCGATAGTTCGCAGCATCTGACTGGCTAACGCCTTTAAAAAATTGGAGTTATAATACCGAGCTCCATTATAGTGGGAACTCGTTGTTCATCGAAGCACCTTTGGAAGAATTGTGACAGTGGTTCAGCTAGTTTGGTGGACGCAGTCTTCAGTGCATTTGAACGGATGTTGTTTGCTCCCGGAGAACTATAATCGCGAGTGGGAGTAACCCTTAAAACAATTGTTGGGTTGAAAATTACATGTGAAGACTATTGAGTCGGTAATATGCGTGCAAGTTCGAAAATTGGGGCGTATTGTAGCCGCAGGGTACTAGCTGATTCTTCGGCGATTGGTAGCCTACTGCCTGTGGTAAAGAATGGATGGCTGCCATACTTTACGAAGACTGTTGAAATGTCTATACAGTAGTTTATTATTTACCAGCAATATTTTGCTTAGTCACTGTTGATAACTCCATTTGTCCTCACGCACAAGTGCAGTGCAATGGCTAACATGGATCAGGAGGTTGCCCCAAGTCTCTGAGTTGGGATTAACCTTGTAGGCACGCAATGCTACATCCCCTATCGCCATAGATTTTCGACGCTTGCTCCTTAGAATTGAAGGCATTTTTGCGGGACGAAATCTCTGATGCTCTGTTGTCTACGTCACTGAGGCTTTTAAGGAACTCTGTCCAAACGTTGTCAAGGGGACTGTTGTTTGAGAAATTCTAAGCAGATGTCTCGACGAGTTCTTTCAAGACGTGGTAGCGTGGGGATGCATGAGTTAGTTCCGAGTGTTCAGATGGATACTTTACTTAATAGACAGAGGCAAACATTATTACTATATGATTGCTGAGACCTAATGGACCCTCTCCATCAATAACTCGTGAACCATGAGCTCTTCATCCGTGAGCACGTCCAAATGAACGGTTTCTTTGCTATACTGAATCTATTGTGCCGCGTGACGTGGCTGTACGAGGGAATATTAGCGATAATTTCATGCAAGTCTGCATTTAATCATTCATTAGTTGGCTGTACGTAGTGCGTGTTCTTCTGTTTAAGGCATGTATCAAGCGGGAATCCGTTTCCGAACTGGGCGTTGGGGGGGGGGGAGCAAACGACAACTATGAGACATGTGTCGTTGTATCTTAGTGTTATGATTGAGTAGATTGCCTTAGTCGTCGCCGCTGTTATAATTGAGAGAACGCCGCCTCTTGAGATAATTGCGTAATTGCCTGATAAGAGGGTCGCTGGCACGCCTACGATAATTGCTTGCTACGCTGACCACTCGAACGGAATTGCGCTGTCCTGATGACGCTGGCTTGGCCGGTGGGACGGAAAATTGAACGAGCGTGGGAACGATCTTAGCCGCACTTGTTCGTATAGACGCTGAGGCATCGAAAACGGACGCACACGAGAGGGGGTACGATAGACGCGTGCTAATGGCTTAGACGCGAAGGCTGGCCAGCTAACGATTCACGCAATCACGCGACCCGACCGACTCCCAACTGAGGCGAAGAGAAAGGAAAGACAAGTGGTCCTCTGTAGGCTCTTTTACGACCGACAAAGGGCAATCACAGAGAGTGCTATGGGTTATTAAGTTAAGGAAAACTGTCACCACGAAGAGGTGGTAGTTTGTAAATGACCATTGTCAGAAGGTGCGCAGTTTGGGCCGCGTCTCGGAGTGGCTGAGCTCTGCTGCGTTGTGGGGAGGAATTGGCCCTCGCTTTCCACAGCCATTCTGCTGGGGTTTCTGGCGCGTTTTTGCGGGAATATTTGACGTGCCCGCAACACTTAGTCTGAGACGGCACCAGAGTGAGTCGGTAACATGAGTTTCCAGTTCAGTACACCTTTTCTCAGTTAATTGCATCCATAACGCTCTCCAACTCAGCCTTATGGAAATAGCTTTCGTCCATACATCTTTCAGAATCCTCCCAAAGGCAATCGAAAATCCTCGTGGCGCGAACGCACCAAAGCGCACCCTCGTTGGGTGAACAATCCCAAACCAAAAAATAGCATATCAAGCTAGTTTAGGACATGAGTTACCAGAGGTTTGGGTATAGTGCAGATGGCGTGCGATTTGGTGGGTACCTAGTCGCGCTCGAGACTCGTATTCAGACATGATTGGCTACACTGAAGCCACACACATGCCAGAGGGTATACTCGCAAAACTCACGTGGTGCCATCTGGGCTTAGCAGTCACGAGTGATCATGGTGGTTGGCATGTAACCTTTTAGGCATTGCCACATACGTGAAATATGATTGCGCAGTGTGTCCGCCCATTTCATCGCTGAGCTGTCCGTATACTGTGAGGCACCCACGTGAATGAGTGCGAATGAATTGGCCCTTAGGAATAATGACATGAAGTCGTTCAGAAATACGGTTGTCGATAAGCGGCTAGCATGGAAGTTGGGCTATTGACACCGGAGGGACGTGGAGAGCATGTGGACCGCGGTGTGTTTCGGAGTGCCGCATGCTCACTGAGCGCCAGGTTGAAAAGTCCGCGTTTGATGGATGTAGCGATTCCAATCAAGGCGAGTGCGCGCGCAGTGCACATTGGCATCCTCACCGAGGTTTCACTCGCCTATTGCCTTTTTTATGCCGTTGTTCAACTGAGCTTTCTCCTGGGGGATATTGCATATCGTTGCGTCATGGTTCCCATTGGGGTTGCTAACACATGTAAGTGCCCTAGTCCTTGCTCCAACCGTTCTCACAAAACATTTGTATTGCTGCGAAACAGACCGAATATGGTGTTTTACCAGGGAAGACACACACAAACAGAAAAAGAATTCTGCAACATTCCGCTAGTTTCAAGGAATGATCGCAGTTAAGTGTCATGGCTAAACTGTAGTAAATAACGGCGCACATGACTTGCTTAACTCAAAACAATGCACTCATTAGCAGATTGTCAGCTAATCAGCAATACCCGTGTTTCCGCATTCTTTCATATGGCAAATTGCGCGTTTCAATGACCCACTTGGAAACCCGACGTTGAGTCTGCTCCAGAGCAATGATCTCGTGCTTCAGGTTTGGTTGCCTTGCCTGAACTGTTTGTTCTGCGTGGTGGTTCCCAGCTTGTAATGCCTTTTCCGTTTGCTCAGAACAACCCGTCATCCCGAACCAGTGATGTAGGTCACGTTCGGAGATAGAGAACTGTAGAGTCTGCGTTTGGAACGCATAGATGTGGAAGATGTGGTATAGTATGCAGAGTATCCGCTACACGGGTAGTCACCGTACCTAAGATAATCGAATCCTTCAAACGAGCAGCTGTCGAACGGATTGTAAACTTTTTGAGCAATAAGCGTTGTTATCATCAATAGACTGTAGTATGGCACGAAAGTGGAAACTGATCTCGTAAACGTAGGCAAGTCTCAAGTCTGTAGGTAGAAGTATTTTTCCCCATTTCCAGACCAACTCGGTCCCATAGGAAGAAGTACGAAAAGTATCTAATTTGTTTTCCGCCTCCCTGGGACTAATGCACTTACTGAATGAATCATCTCACAAATTATCCCTGTGTGGCTAATGGAACGATGTTTCTATACGGATAAAAAACCGTACGAAGGTAATAGTGAAAATTCGAAACATAGAAGATGGTTAGCAAAAGAGGGTTTACACAGTGAACTCACTGAAGTATACCTAGTATACGGTAAATCCAAGGTAAATCCATGCGGAACGACGGCAAAGTGGATATTGGTAAACATCGTGTCTCCTTCTGGTGTACACATGCAGGAGGTAACAAACTTGAAACGAAATCAAGGCTTTGAACGCCAGTGAAAACGGTTACAGACATTTGTGTTTATCCATGGGTAATGGGTCATGTAAGATGGTGCAGCAAAATAACTGTGAGATCAACCCTGGATTTGAACTCTGCCAGCGTGGGAGCACATATGACAGATTCCAGTAGGGCATTCCACGTTCTGCAAACTCGTACGGAAAAGCAATTCGGACGGTATTCTAAACGAGTTTGCTACTGTGCCAGCTTGACATAGGGGCCTCTCAAATTGCGCTTATTGAATGAGCTCTAGCAAATGGCGTCACCTGTGGTTGGGAGCTCTCAAAATATGGTAAGCCAAAATGAGATTTCCGCACAATCGCCGATATTGTCCGCTGAAGACCCCAAGCACTCGAATCCTTCGTGCATACGGCAAATTATACACACCCTTGACGTCTCTGGTTGCATGGCGTTGAGATATCTCCACCACGGTGATATCTCTCCTCATCCATGGCTGCAGAAACTGTACTACGTATTCCACAGGTGGTGGTAGGTATGAGCCGAGAAATTGTGGAAAAATCGAAGGGTCGATTCGTCCGAGTGCATGGTTCAGGAGGCCCACGTGTTGGACGCCCCTCCTTTAGGCCGCCTCAGTCTGATTCGAACATCCAAGGTGAACCTGGATAAAACTCCCACATCCTTCTTCCCAGAAGACGTTTGCAGCTTTGGTTGCCGATTTTGTGAGAATGAACCAACTTGTGCCTCAGACGCAGCACTATACATTTTTCCAAACTGAATCGAAGTAGATTCTGGACAACGCAGTTTAGCGGTTAAACACTGAAAGCAATACTTGTGGTGAAATGCAGTTCTGAAGAAAAGAGTGTCGTGTATCCTTGCGAACAACTTCACGACATGCTAATGCAGCGCCCAGACCTATGCTCATGAAATCATGGATTACAACATGGCGAAATCATGCCGACCGTTGGCTATTGCCACAATAGTAATAAACTTGCTTTTTTCGCCAACCAGCGCCATAATGTTCTGGGATCCCACTATTAATCCACGAACTTCTTAAGTGAGTAAACGACGAAAATTTTGGTTGAAAAATATTCTAACCACACCTTTTACTGTTCCAAAGCAGCTATGTTTGTAGGTATATTTCGTCGTGCCTTTACTTGTATGCCTCCTTCTAGCGGGAATATTCCATTTATTTATTTATTTATTTATTTAAAACTTCAGTAGCGTAGCCATTGTACTGACTAATAACGCAAGTGCTTTTTATAATTGCATTGAAGCAAGAAATGTAGATATATATCTTTTCAATATATTGTACGATCAACATATGCAGAAACAAACGGGGGTAGGTTAAATGTCTCGGTTTGCCGTGCAAGAAATCTGGAAGCGTCTCGGTTTGGCTCATCAATAATCTGGCCACCTTACATGCACCGTACCTAACAGGTGCGTCACCACCGCTGAATCTCACAGTAGAGCATTAGACGTCGCCGTGAAATGCGCCTCAGGTGTTCCAGCAGCGTTGTGTGCAGTTCGCTCGCGGTATCTCATATACACACATATTCACAGTTATTGTGAATACATTTGTGAACACCGTTAGTCATCTTATCTACGAAAAGTGTGTATTTCAGATACACCATTGTTGAACAGATCCCGAGTTTTATTCCTTGGTTAGTGCCGTCGGAAAGGAAAAGGCAGTTCCTTCTACCTATAATATTCTTATCGTCCCAACCCATTCCGCTGTATATCTTCAATGTGATTTCGGCATATTGTGAAACGTGGCTTTCACTATCGGTTTCGGGTGTCCACTATCCAGGAATTATCTTACTGTCTATTTCCTTCTCTGTGCACATGGCCTTATCTGTGAAACACAGGGATCGGAATTGTAGTACTGTGTCCCATCTGTGTCAGTCGGTTGACGATATATCGGTTCGGAAGCTAATCATTCTTGCAAACTGAGCAGTCAAGGAATGGCGATGTGCTACTCTATGGTGGGCGATTTCCGATTCCTCACAAACTAGCTTTTCTTATCCACTTTTGTGTTCAAAATGTGCCATCCACTTGATACCAACAACTTTTGGCCATTTACTGGAGTTTGCCAGTACTATATACAACATAGTGGACATTGGCGATCTAATGATAACATCATGTTCTTTAGTGCCTACTTCCGACTGAAACCCGAGCTAGAACAACATACCGCGCAATGTCACTGTCGGTTGTCTCAACCAACTTAATTTTCGGTCACTCCCTAGGTTAATCTCTTCAGTCAAACGGTGTTTCACCCTACCCAGTGCAATCGATACTGTCTCGTTGTAGAGTTGATTTCATGTCTGGTCGTCTGCGCGTAACATTGAGCACGCGAATGGCCGCCCACTTCTGCGTTGTGTGTCTTGATGCTGCGTAAGTGAGTGGGTGGAAGTTACAGTACTTCCTCAACCGTCCATAGATGCCGCGTGCTAGTCCGCACCCATCCTACAGTGAATGAGTTCACGTGTTGTTTTCGCGTTCACTGTGCCTCACGTGGTTTGTTGGCTGAGCGCTGCACCAACCGATGCAGACGTTCTGAGTACACTTGTACTGATTTGCAATTGGTCAAGACGATGGATTCAGCTTGATGTGGTTAGAAATTGGGTTGAATATTCTTAAGGAGGAGCTTGATTCCGTTAAGGACTGGCTTGCTTCCGAAAAGGTATTGTTGCAGGCAACCGGTTGTCATGGGGGCTACACCCGGCAGACGTCCGCTAGGAAGCGCAACACTGACGAGACCCTGAAGGTCGAAATGTCGGCGCCTGGTGCTTTTCCAGACTAGCCTATGCCTGCTGCTTGAGAGTGCTTATGAAGAATAAGCTGAAAAGTGTACTGACAAGGTTGGACTCACTGTGGTATACGTACTTTAAACTGTAAATGCACTTTAATTCCAGAAGGAATGAGGAAAAATAGGACCATTGTAGAAGCGGTCTCACATTCTGGTGAACATTTGCAAGATATGAAAAAAGCAAATATATTCCGGGATCTGATCGACAGCGAATTCTTTAACAGGCACCCTTGATTGGCCATGGGCAATGAGTTCTGTGAGATGGTGTAGCGAAATGCGTGCACGGACATTACGGAATTTGGACTACCAGTTTGGAAGTCCGGATGAAAAATTCCGGTAAAGCATTCCATCTCTAGTAGTTCCGGCAGCATACCAACTGACCACTTTGTTACGCCAAATTGGGAAATTGGCCTCACAAAGTATTGTTGTGACTGAGCTCTAGCAAATGGCGGCATGTGTGGTTGGGATATTACAGAATTTAGTATTCAAAATAAAATCCACACACAACCGCCGGTGTAGTCCGCTAGAGAATCGGAGCACTCGAGGCCGTTATTCATCCGATTAACAGTACAAACATCTGGCGTTCTTTTGCCCGGCGTTGGGCTAGCTTCATGATGGTGAGATTTCTCCTCAGCTATTGCTGCCAGTGGATTATTGCGTATTCTACATGTAAACTATGTATGAGTCAAAAAGCTGTTGAAAAATCTGAGTATCGGAGTATCCGAATACATGCCTCAGGAGGCCGATGACTTGATTGCACTATTTGAATCTTTCTCTGACTGCTTCGGGCATGCAAGGTATATATGGAACAAAATGCCCAGACTCTCTTGACCAGAAGATGTTTAAAGCTCCTGGTTGCGCAGTGTGTGCCAGTCCGCCGGCTTTAGCGGTAAGTGCTGCATTGAATCGGTAGTTTCTGGATTGACCACGCGTAAACCCTACCCAGACAAACTTGAAGTGTTTTAATTTCATCTGGTGTACTGATCGCCCACCACACCTTGATATGCTCTGAACAGAGCAGGTAGCTAGAGCATATGAGTGGCGTGGTAGCATTGAGGTTCGTCGAACATACCAGTTGTTCCAGGATCGAAAATTTAGTGCTCCATATACAACATGGAGGAGAAATAATATAGATTTACGCAATCTTACCTCCAGACGTCGGTGTAGGAGAAACCTTCTGATCCACTTTAGCGGAGGGTAACCAAATCCAAACTTCTGCAGTTTAGAGAGCAGATTGCCCTGCTCAAACCGGTCGAACGGCTTTGAAATGTCACAAAATGCCATCAATGCGTATGCAATTGGCATCTGAGTACCACCCCACGATTGATGACCCTGACTCCGAGAACCGTTCCGACATTACCGTAATTATTTTTAGTGAGCTCTCTCCTCTGCGCTTCTGAATGGTCTTTTCGCGACTATTATCGTGTAATATTCTATGGCTCACTCCGATACTAACAATTTCGACTCATCTGTTAGTTTTGCGTCGGTGTCCATACCCCTATCCTATTTGACGACCCATCTTTTTGCTTTCACTAGCTGAAGTTTGAGTTTGGCGTCCTAATATTATTTCCGAACAATCTAAATGTATTTTGCTAGAAATGCTTCCTACGAACTTCGCTTTACCGCTCAGAGACACTCACACGAATCCAAATACGGAATTTATTATGAGCCTCTAAACTAGGAGCTCGTGACCCAACAAGAACAAACAGCGAGTACGTGAATCAAGCGGCTAGATTGTGGCTTACGTCTAGGAGATACTAAGTTATCCGTCCTAGTGGATGAGATGAAGAGACTCAGCAGCTCGTATTTTATGGAGGACCCCATCCTTGTGGAATTATGGCTTCAGAATCTACCCGAAATAGCCCAAGATGTCGGCATATCTGCCAAGGTCTCTTCCCTCACTTTAGCAGCGCAACAAAACTGTACCATAGCGTAGTGCGAGGATGTTGCGTACTTCTTTGACCCATTGAGCTATACTGGGTTGTGACACCGTGCCCCTTGAGAGCTACTACCAGGTTGGTCAATGGTTAGGGGTCGGACAAACTCAGTCTCCCGGTCCTCCATGTTGACCGTTTGAAATTGGACGGCGTCCATTTCTGTCCGCTGGCTTGCGGAGAGGCTTTTGAGTCAAACGCTTTGGTTGAGGACTTAACTCGTTCTGCTCTCTAGGTCTGAGCGCCCTGGCAATGTCTCAGTCCACATACAACCATGACTTTTTCTAAACATAAACTTCATCCTGCACCGGCCGTCGCGCAGATTATCAAGGGTCGCTTTATCTGCCGCATACAGCGTGGCGGATAAGCGAGAACATGCAACGGATGGCGCCTCCCTTCTTTCTTTTCCACCAATTTCTTTTACCCCCATCCCAACCCCCTTACACAAAACCTACTATAATTCCCAGCTTAATTGACAGCAACCGAAGTGCCACTAAAACCGAAGTGTCTACAATCACCTTCCCACAACACTCATTGGACGCCTATCGCCAACCTTCCCCTGTAAGGCCACACTGTCCCGTCTTATTGGCGGCCTTCAACATTCGCACTGTAAGACATATTGGTAAGTAAGCTGCGATCGCACGTAAGTTGGATACACTGGGTATTGACGTGTGTTGCGTATCCGGAACTAGGAACAATGCCTCTGATTGGATTGTTGAATCCACTGCGCCCGGCTTGTCCACCCGCTATTAGTTGCACGCACTCGGAAACACTGATGTGACAGCCTCTAGTCAAGCAGCGATAGGTATCGCACTCAGCTCCAAGGCTGAGTCATCGTTGCTTGACTGGATTCCAGCAAACAGCCGTTTGTGTGCAGCCCGTTCGATGACATCAACCAAGGTTGATCCACTAAATAGTACAAGACGCTGCTTGCATGTGGTTTCCGCTTACGCTCCCACCGACTGCAGTTCTGATACTGCCAAGAACACATTCTGACGAACTGAACACGCTACTACGCACTGTAACTAGTTCAGATATGCTAATACTTGCTGGGTATATTAATGCACAGGTAGCTTGCCTGGGTTCTTCAAACGCTCAGCTAGTTCGTAATAATGGGCTTGAGTCCGACCGTGCGGACAACGGTGTCTTTTGCCACTGTGTGTGGAGCACCAGCTGTCTCTTAGTAGCACTGCTTTTAAACACAGTGGGTGCCGAAGTGTTACTTAGCCTCCTCCTATAGCTGGCCACCGATTGACCCATATAGATCACATTGTCATGTTACAGATGACGTGGTTCCTCCTTGGATTGTCGCTCGTTCTGGAGTACTTGCGTCGACTCTGATCATGCCTTGGTACCCTGTCTCCTTTCCATGAAGTTTATCGGGAGGAGCACCAAGCGTCTCCCCAGACTGGCAACGGAAAAATTATCCCGACCATCGGGTAAGCAAGCCTACATAGCTGCACTGCGTACCGAATGTTCGCTCTCTTGTCCTAATGACACTGAGTTTCAGTGGAATAGGATCACGGTTGCCATGAACCATATAAGAGCATCGTCACCGCACTACTCAATGGATATCTGAGAGGTCAGTGCACCTTGGCATCCAGAAGGCACCTCCCGGCTGGCTCTGAGCACAATGTGACCGGACGGATCTTAGACGCGAAACTAAAGCGGAGCCTACGCGCTGACAAGGAAGCCTGGTAGACCAGTCGGGCTCAAGAAATGGAGGAGGCGGAAGCAGTCAGGAACTATCGCAAACTCTCCTAGCTGATCCGTGCCACTGATCACAGGCAACTAGGTGTCAATGTGACACTCAGAGACAGATCGCGTGCTCTAATTCACGCGAAGGAATGCCCTATGGCTCGTTGGGTGAAACACTTTCGGGAGGAATTCAGTTGGCTCCATGCTTCCGGACCACTTCCTACTGAGATGATGCTGGCTGAGCCATGGTCGGTTAGTTCAGAGACTCAATCGGAGGCTGAGGTCCGAAATGCGATCACAGTTCTCAATGGCTTCCGTGCCGTGAGGTCGTCTGCAAAGCACTGATCTATTTGTCCGAACATGTATGGAAGGAGGAAACTGTACTGGCGAACTGGAGTGATTCGACTCAAGCAGAATGCCCATTTGTTCCGTCAAGTTCAGAAAGATAAACAAAACACTAAGCATTAAGCGAACAATTGTCTTCGATTAATTCTTCTTCAGGCTCGTACAATAATATACATTAGGGTAAGGTCTTTTGCAATTATCAGTATAACAAAGAAACAATCGATTGAAAAATTTAACTTGTGATCATGATGGCAGTCATCTGATCACATGACTGAAGTCAGGTGGAGTTGCGGAGTACCATCACTTCCTTCCCGGCTGGTGGTCGGTCAGGGAAGTTGTAGTGTTTGTATCATCTTCTTCTGGACACACAAGTCCGGTTTGTCAGGCGTATGCATACTGCCTCAGCGGTGGCAAGTAGGCTTGCTCTTACACGATGATTATGCCTTGGTTGTATTCTGTAGAGAATCTGAAACGGTGTTTGTTTGTTTATCTGGTTGTCTGTGTTCATTAGATGGTTCACCCGCCCGTGCGGGGCCAGGTACATTGGACGGACGTCCACGTATTTAGGTAGGAGAACTAAGGAACACCTCCCAGGTTGGTTCTACAAGTGCGAGAATAGAACAAACTACATCGCGATTATGAACCATCTAATCAACACAGGCCACCAGATAAACAAATAAACACCGTTGCAGATTCTCTACAGAATACAACCAAGGCATAATCATCGTGTAAGAGCAAGCCTACTTGCCACCGCTGAGGCAATATGCATACGCCTGACAAACCGGACTTGTGTGTCCAGAAGAAGATGATACAAACACTACAACTTCCCTGACCGACCACCAGCCGGGAAGGAAGTGATGGTACTCCGCAACTCCACCTGACTTCAGTCATGTGATCAGATGACTGCCATCATGATCACAAGTTAAATTTTTCAATCGATTGTTTCTTTGTTATACTGATAATTGCAAAAGACCTTACCCTAATGTATATTACTGCACGAGCCTGAAGAAGAATTAATCGAAGACAATTGTTCGCTTAAAGCTTAGTGTTTTGTTTATCTTTCTGAACTTGACGGAACTGGAGTGAATCGATCATAGTGGCAATCAACAAGAACACTGACTGTGATAACCACAGGGGTATTCGCCTAATGCCCGTAGTGCCAAAATTACCCGCCTCAACTCTCATTTGTCACCTAACTGCGAAACGGGTCCCGGATTACGGACCAGCAGGCAGACTTCCGCCTAGGACGTGGCTGTATAGAGCATATATTCAGTTTGCGACAGATGCCAGAGCAGCGCCACATGTACTGCAGGCCGACAACATATGTGTTCCTCGACTTCATTGTCCGCTTGACTCATTCGATTGATGCATTCTTTTCGAAATTCTTTGTGTGGTTAGGTGTTCCCATGAAATATGTGAACATTTTACTTGCCGTATTCAAAAAAGACAGGCCGCATCAGGGTCTACGGTGCCTGATCGGATAGCTTTCCGACTGCAAGTGGCGTTCGTCACGGTGGTCGAATTTCCCCTTGTTTGTTCCATTTCGTCATGCAGTGTCTTTTTACAGCATCTCACGATGCAGGCATTGAGACCCTAACTGGTGTTAGGCTAGTTGATCTTGAGTATGCGGACGATATTCATTTGCTTTTTAAGGATGTTGGTGAGGAGCAGTCAACCCTAAATATTAGAAGCATAACACTTGCGAAGAGAACTCATTTCGGCAATTCCACTTCAGGCAAATGCAATTACAAGTAGATAAATAAACGTACAGTTGAACGAACGCTGGGGATTTGATTGTTTGAACGAAGGCGATCAATAGTCCAATCCATACAGTCAGACGTCATGAGTCGCTCGAGCACGCGCGGAGGCTCACACCCGCACAAAACACAGATGCGTTGGCCGGCAGGTCTACAATGGTCACTCTCAGTCATAAGCGCGGTCCGACATTACGGCCACGGCAACAGTATAGATTGTAACAGTGTGCTCTGCTTGCATAAATCCGGCTGAGGTATTCTGATTGCAATGGGTTCAGCGGTGGCCAACAAGCGTTTTCTGATTTCTTTAGGGTTGCGCCTCGGTGCCATGTAGACTACCTTAAATGCGTCATTAGTCCGAATCTGTTGGCCGGTACAAAGCAGATGTTAGAGGATCGAGCTGTGGAGATTCCTAACCATACCCTGTTGTAAAGAGGCAGGGCAGTGCTGCGTTATGCGCCTAGATAGACGCCTGGTCGTATGCTCGAGGTATCTTGCACCACAGGTGCAGGTGAACTGAATAGCCTCTCTATTGTGCTACCAATATTTGGTATGCGATTTACATTTTCAATGTGTAATGTGTTATTATAGGACCACCATTCACTTGATGATCCCTTGCCCCTGGATATCGTAGAACTCCAGGTAGTTACTCAGTTCACTTAGTTTGGCAGCGACATCAGCAATGATGGCTACCTAGCTACTGAGGTCGGTTCATCTATTGTAAACTACCTTCTTGAAGCTGCGACATCTTTGGCGACAGAAAAGGTTTTCCCACGGTTGAAAGGACGTTCTTACAAGCCCACAGTGAAGGCCGTCCTGAATTATGGGAGCGATAGTGGGTCCCTTCGGTCTGAAGATCTGAAGCGCCTTCAACTCTTTGATAGTCGCTGTCTGCGGAAAATTGCTAGTATCAGGTAAAACCAGCGTGTCCGTAACGATGATGTACGTAGGCGAGTGCCAGACTGTGATAACCCAGCTAGTCCCTTAGAACAACAGGCAAAATTTAATAATTGCGTTGGCTTGGGCATGTGATACGTCTGCCTTGTCACCGCTTACCGAGAATGGTTTTGCTTTGTTTACCAGATGTTGGGTGGAGCAGGGCTTGAGGTAGTAAAGGTTGACTTGGCATCAGGAAATGAAGTCACTGACGATCAAACTCGGTGCTGTCGGTCCGCCACGCGTTCCAGACTAGAGTCCACTTGACTCACCTTGTGCTTCGCTAAAGAGTTTAAAGGACATGGCTCACAATTGGCACCAGTGGCGCATCGGCTGTCCTCTCTTTGTCGGATTGCTTGTTTAAAGTGTGTTTTGTGCTGAGTTAGCTGCGGGTTAATGGCTGATTAGGATTCGCGACAGTGAAATCCACTAGAAAACTGTCTTGTTGAGGCCGTCTTATCTTTACACGATAGCCAGCTATTTGTAATGGTATGTTGCTGAGAAGATGTAGGCGCCTTGATCCTGAATGTTGGCTTAGGACATTCAGGTTTTCCGATAAGTCCACCTTCTCTCCCTCTTATTATTCTTCATTCCGTGGGTCCTTATTGTTGCATAGCAGCAATGCATCAGTTCGAGTGACAGATGTACTGCTGTTGATGATGGTCATGAGCCGCGCAACTGGCTTATGCGCTCATAGGTGATTCTCCTAATCAAGTAGATCCCGCAACGCCACCCGCTAACGCGTCTCAGTAGCCACCTACTACATGCCGGCATCATGCAACTCCTCCTTCCGAGCTTACCGTAATACTTAATGAACTACAGACATTAAGTAGCCCTCTCGATTCCCCTGCAAAATAACTAATAAATAATTAAATAAAACAACGCTTTATTCTTTAACGATGCGAGGCACAACCCAACTGTGTAGACTGATCCATTTGTACATAAAGATAAAATAGTTGAATGTTTATGTTTTGTTCATCGGGTTCCAAATGAGTTTCTGAAGTGAATGGCATTTCGATAGTATTAGAGTAAGAACCTGGGAACAATAACAATTGCAGATTTAGCCAAAATTTCAAGTAAAGTACTACGGCCATCCATGGAACCATCCCCATGCACGTTATTCCCTCGACATGTTTCACCCACACTTCCATGCTCCAAATGGCTGTGTGCCGGTGCAGCAAGCTAGAAAATAAGTCGTCACTTGTTTTACAAATGTTCTTTATAAGCGCTGTTTTATGCATGTATTATAGGCGATGAAACCTCAGTCCGATCCATCACGCGGATCATTCAATTATGGAACTTTTTGTTGTCTGCCAGCGACTCAGTGGCAGTATGCTTTGCATGGGTATACTTTTTTGTCTTGAAAGCTGTAATCCGTCATTTCAAGAGATCAGCCCAGTCTTAGTCAATAGTGAAATAGGAAAGAATATAAGGTATGAGGAATCAAAAACATAATAATGTGTGCAATCCTTTGCGACTAGGCTAAGCAACATTTGTTGGAAAATCATTGCGCACAAAGACCATAATGTTGAGATTTCGGTTTGAAAGGCGTAGTTCATCTCCGAAACAGTGCATCAAAGTAGTAGAAGACAGCATTGGTTAGACGGGCGTGTAGGATTGATTAGAATAAGATTGCAAGATGGAGTTGTAAGTTCATCCACGTGAATATAAAATTATACTATTGAGACCATAAGAGGATGGTACAACTTAATTGTATCCAAGACCTTCCTCATACAAACTAGCCTGAATCATCCTGTGGCAAAGTGTATCCAAGATATTGGAAACGGTCAGGTGAACATTGATCATCCGTTTGAATTGCAGAGAAGTGTGACGGGGCTGACTGCTATGGATAATGGAATAGCCTGCCGCACTGTGGTCGATCAGGCGATCGATCGAGTGGGCAGGTGCGTTTTTAATATCGCAGTTTGTTGTGCTTTGCCTGAGACCTGTGAATACAACGCTTGTGTGCATAGCCGATGAGAGTTCTTTCAGCTGACACGGCTGGGTGAACCAGATACAAAACATGGTTGCAGAGAAAGAGAAAAACCCAAATCAACAGCTTTGCTTTGGCTTGCAGCCATTTGTAGCGATGCCTGCTGCATTAGAGATGGAGAGTTCGCTGCCCGAAAACTGGCGCCTGTGGAGAGGGCAGTGGATGAATTGCGCGACACTGATCCAGCTGGAAGAATATCCTATGGCGTATCTGTTAGCCATGTTTATGTACGCCATTGGCCATGATGCGGTACGGATACTGAAATCCTAGAATCTCTGCGATCACGACCAATGACCGGAGGTCACAGAACTGCTCGACAGATTTAGTGATTATTGTGTAGGTCAGTTAATCATTTCGTTCGTTGTCATCCATCGACCAACATTAGCTTACATGCTAGTGTAAATCCGCAAAAAGCGCACGAAATTGTAGTAGAGAACACGGAGGATCACGTCGGGGAGAGATGCATGACGCAAAACTTCCGAATCAATGAACAGCGATTTCAACTGCAAGCGGATTCTGGAATCGTCGAACACATGAGACCGGAAAAGTTACGACTAATCGTCCTCGATACATTCTTCAAAAGTACTCACAGCGGCGAAAGATGAGCCATAAAAATGTGCCAAGACTTCCTCATAATCTAGCGTCTAGAGACGGAGAATGTTTCTAACCGATACCTATGATTGAAAGGTGTCGGAAAAGAAGAGCTGCTGAGGGTCGGATAAGAAAGGGAAGCCATCAAATGTGGCTCCAAAGGCGATATGGTGAACATGCTGTGCACTCCGAGGAGAGGCCGTATCAACAGCAAAAGCCAACTAAGGTAGCAGCCCAAGTTCGAAAGCTCTGCCGCAGTGGAAGATGTAACGGTACTTGCAACACCAAAACGACGAAAAAAGGAAAGGCATAGGATGTGTTGGGGTTGACATCTATATATACCATTTTCACTATAAATTGGACATTTTTCAAACCACATTGAACATTTTGCAAACCACATTGGACATTTTGCAAACCAAACTGGACATTTTGCAAACCAAATTGGACATTTTGCAAACCACATTGGACATTTTGCAAACCAAACTGGACATTTTGCAAACCAAACTGGACACCATGCAAAACAAATTGGACATCTTGCAATCTAAGTAGCAACTCGCCAATTTGTTGGTAAGAAACGAGCAGTAAGATTGCTGAATGATGTTCAGAATATACATTGTGATGACGCTAATACACCGGCATTGTGTAAGCAGCGGGCTACACTGTAAAACATTTGCTTGATCGTGAGCAGCGACCGAAGTTCTGAACTACGCTCCCCTCTCCCCATTGACATTCGCCTAGTTGGTGTGCAGTGCCCATACGCATCAACCTGTGTAGGTGTGTGACAATTGGAAAATCGGACGTCCGAATCGGTACCACTATTGGAGCCGAGCATACGATAATGGTTCCATTCAACACAACTGAGCTTTATTAGCTCCGTGCCGCACGAAACGACCAAAATGAGTGACGAACAACAGGAGAGCTGGTGTCCGACGCGACGGCACTGCAGGCGAACATCATTTGCGCAAAGAGAAATTCTCACAAAACTTGTGCTGATCGACGGCAAAACTACTCGGGAAGCCGCTGAAGTCGCCGGTGTTAACGCGAGTACGGCAACGAACATCATTAATGCCTACAAGCGAGAAGGCTCAAATATACAGCGCACCTGCGGTGGAAACAATGGGGAGAAGCTGACTCCCAATGTATTGCAGCGCGTCGAAGGCGCGGTTGAACGGCACTCTGAGGACACGTTGGTGCAGCTGCAGATGCGCCTGAGAGAGAATGGGATAAACGTATCAGTATCCCCTGTCTTCAACGCCCTCAGAAGACTAAAGATAACTCTCAAAAAGTGTCATTACGAGCTCGACCGAGACAACAGTGCCACGATAATCGCGTTCTCAATACGATGATGAACCTGACGAAAGCGACAACTGATCTTTGCTATGGTTACTGCCTTATTTTTTGTTAATTCACCATTTCAATTTCAAAATGTGCGTTTTCGATATGAACAGTTGGCTAAGCGTGTAAGAGCAGGACGGTCACCGAGAATTTCAGAGCGTACGCCTGTCCGCTAGCGATTGTTGTGGCACTGTTGTCTCGGTCAAGCTCGTAATGACACTTTTTGAGAGTTATCTTTAGTCTTCTGAGGGCGTTGAAGACAGGGGATACTGATACGTTTATCCCATTCTCTCTCAGGCGCATCTGCAGCTGCACCAACGTGTCCTCAGAGTGCCGTTCAACCGCGCCTTCGACGCGCTGCAATACATTGGGAGTCAGCTTCTCCCCATTGTTTCCACCGCAGGTGCGCTGTATATTTGAGCCTTCTCGCTTGTAGGCATTAATGATGTTCGTTGCCGTACTCGCGTTAACACCGGCGACTTCAGCGGCTTCCCGAGTAGTTTTGCCGTCGATCAGCACAAGTTTTGTGAGAATTTCTCTTTGCGCAAATGATGTTCGCCTGCAGTGCCGTCGCGTCGGACACCAGCTCTCCTGTTGTTCGTCACTCATTTTGGTCGTTTCGTGCGGCACGGAGCTAATAAAGCTCAGTTGTGTTGAATGGAACCATTATCGTATGCTCGGCTCCAATAGTGGTACCGATTCGGACGTCCGATTTTCCAATTGTCACACACCTACACAGGTTGATGCGTATGGGCACTGCACACCAACTAGGCGAATGTCAATGGGGAGAGGGGAGCGTAGTTCAGAACTTCGGTCGCTGCTCACGATCAAGCAAATGTTTTACAGTGTAGCCCGCTGCTTACACAATGCCGGTGTATTAGCGTCATCACAATGTATATTCTGAACATCATTCAGCAATCTTACTGCTCGTTTCTTACCAACAAATTGGCGAGTTGCTACTTAGATTGCAAGGTGTCCAATTTGTTTTGCATGGTGTCCAATTTGGTTTGCAAAATGTCCAGTTTGGTTTGCAAAATGTCCAATGTGGTTTGAAAGATGTCCAATGTAAAGTGAAATTTGTATATATATATATATATATATATATATATATTTGCAAAAGTCTACGAATAGACATAATGCCATCAGAAACCATGGGATTCAAACGAAGGTACAGAAACAGTAAAATAAAACACAACACAACAAGGTACATGTTTCCTCAGAGGGCGAGATACTACGCGGTTGCCCAAGCCGAAGTAGGGTGTTGACTTAGGGGACACCACCCCGAGCCTTTGGCTGAATAGCCTGTCCGCAAGGCGGCGGAGCGAATTCAGGGAATCGCGCCCATTGGGAGCCGGTGACTGCTCAGTTCATACGGCTTTCATACGGCTTTTGTTTGTTTCTTTGTCAAACAGGGGTCCAATGCTCTCCAGAAGTACAGTATAAGGTTGCTGGAATACAATGTTTCGCCAGGATGAAGCAATGGGCAATGACTTTATTTAGTGGTGAGTCACGTCCGCCACGTCACAGTGTTGTTAAACGGACGTATGTAGCTTTTTATAGGGAGAGCGCTTGAAAGGCGAAAACCCACCACGTCATGGGGGGTGATGGAATCACTTGCCGCATTGTGGTTGATCAGGCGATCGATGGAGTCGGCAAGTGCGCTTTTAGAATCACAGTTAGCTCAGTTAGTCATTTGTTCGCCCAGCTGGGAACTTTGTTCGCAAACGTTTTACCGCCGTGCGAGGCGGCATCATCACTGCGTCGAGATATGCAATGTAATCTCGCTGATTAAATTGTCCATCCGTGATCGACGTGCAGGTGACTTTTCGGGCTTCGATCTGTGTCCCGTGATCTCTACCCATTTCCCAATGGCCAAAGTCGTCGCTTGGGTTGTTCCTATTCAAGCGGTGTCTCATAATTTCGCTTAGTTCTCTCCGTCGGAGGGGTTGGTAAACTGGGTCAATCTCGATAAGCATGTTGATCGACTTTTGTTGAGAACCACGCTTCCAGGAACTCCCTTGCTCTTCTTGTTTCACTTCGTGCCAGGACTTCTGTTTTGGCCCAATTGAAGCTGTGTTCTTTTTCATCCACGTGTGTTGAGACTAGCGATGATGCATAGTGTCTTTTGCATGCTCTCTTGTGCTCTTGTAATCGTGTTACTAATTTTCTACCTGTTTGGCCAACATAGTTCTTTTCGCAATTTCTACAACTTAGTCTATACACAACCTTACTTTGCTCATGAGATTCCAGTTTCTCTTTCGGTCTCGACAGAGTTTTCCTTAATGTAGCAGTTGGTTTGTGTGCTACAATGAGGTGATGTTGTTTGAATAGTCTTGCTGCCATTTCGGATATATTCTTCATATAACGTAAAACAACGCGTCTCTCCGTCGTTGGTGTAGACTGTCTGGTTTGTTGTGGTTCAGACACCTTCGGATGAAGCTTCGTGGGTATCCTTCGAGTTGGAAACATTTAAATAGATGCTTCTCTTCTTGTTGCTTTGCCTCCGCGGTACTGCAGTGTGTTTGCACTCTACCAAATAGTGTCCACACACAGCTTACTTTGTGGCGTTTCGGATGGTTACTGTTAAAGTTCAGAATTTGGTCCGTATGTGTCTATTTTCTGTAAACTGATGTCTGCCTCTTCCCTTTCATGGTTCTTGTTACTAATACATCCAAGAAAGGCCGTTGGTTTTCCTTCTCCATTTTCATCGTACACCAGATGTCTTCAATGGCGTTGTTCAATAGCTGCTGTGCGACTGTAACTTGATTGCGTTTGATTACCACAAAAGTGTCGTCAACATATCGGACCCACAGTTTCGGATTAATGAGTGGGAGTACATCTCCCTCCAATTTCGGCATTACCATCTCCGCAATGTATCCCGATATAGGTGCTTCCATTGGCACACCTCTCAATTGTTTGTAGATCTTCCCGTTGAAAGAGAAGTAGGTTGACAGACACAACTGGAGTAGCTTGCATACTTTTGCGGTGGTCAGGTTCCTGATTGGTTGTTAACTGCTGTTCAGGCGTTCTGTGATGACTGTTGTTGCCATTTGTAAGTTTACGGACGTAAAGTCGGCAGTCATGTCGAAAGATACCATTGTTTCACCATCACCTATTCGCAGGTCTTTGAGGTTTTTTAGAATCTGCTGGGCATTATCAATGGAAGATTGCGATCCGCATGTCAGATGTTTGAGGCGTCTCCACATTTCTTTCGCCAACTTGTAGGTGGGTGTTCCTGGTAGTGACACAGTCTTTCGTAATGGTGCATCATCTTTGCGTACTTTTGGGAGTCCATAGAATTGCGCGATGCTCGAGTCACGGGCTCTCATTCGTTCGCTGTCCTCCTTCGTGATGTGCTTCTTTTCTTGAAGTTGTTTCAATGTTCTGTTTAATGTGTTTGTTACCTGTGAGGTTGGATCGGTGTCAATGCACGTGTAGCTGGTCGTGTCATTCGAGAGACGTAAAGCTTTCTCAGTGTAATCCGCTTTATCCATTATAACAGTCATTCGTCCCTTGTCTGCCGTCAGGATGATGATCTTTTTGTCAGACTTCAAGATTTTTACTGTCCGCTTTTCTTGTCTGCTTAGGGTATTGTATTGCCTGTTGCGCATTATAGCTGGAACAATAGTGTGTCTTATTTGCTTTTGAGTCTCTTCCTCAATTCCATTCGACTGCAGAGCGCTTTCGAATGTTGCCATAAAATCTGTAGTTGCTGCATCTCTGAAGTTATAGTTTAGTCCCTTGATGAGGACTTGCTGTTCCGATTCATTAATTTGCTTTTGAGTCTCTTCCTCAATTCCATTCGACTGCAGAGCGCTTTCGAATGTTGCCATAAAATCTGTAGTTGCTGCATCTCTGAAGTTATAGTTTAGTCCCTTGATGAGGACTTGCTGTTCCGATTCATTAATTTGTTGTTTAGACAAACTTTTGATCCAGCTATCACTAGTAGTTCTGTCTTTAGCAGAAGTCAGGTTTGATAACTTATCTCGAAGTGCAGTTTGTTTCTTTGTCCTAGCGTTTGTTCCATTGCAGCGTCAAGTTGTTCTGTTATTTGTTGCCCAATAATTTGAAGACAGGTAGACCGATGTTAGTCCAGACATCGTTCATATTTCCTGAGTCGATTGTGAGCTTCCGGGATCATCAGCCTTAGCATAGTCTGCCAAATTGCCGAGCGGCTGCCCACCCTGGTAGTTGATCAATCGGCGGTTTGTATCTAATACTGCAGGGAAGATTGTCCGTCCTCAGACAGTCATGAAGGAAGAAGAGATGTTGCCTTGTAGAGTCTTTTTTGCAAGCGTAGTCCTCTCAACAGCGAGCAATGCGGAGTGTTGAACGCCCGTGATTATTTCAAATGTTTCAGAAAACGGGTATCTCGGGTTGTTAATTCAGTGGCTCATTTGTTCGCCGAGCTGGGAACTTTGTTTGCAAACGTTTCACCGCCATGCGAGGCGGCATCAACCGTGCGTCGAGATATGGAATATAATCCTGCTGATTGAATTGTCGATCCGTGATCGAAGTGCAAGTGACTTTTCGAAAGTGACGGCTTCGATCTCTGTCCCGTGATCTCTACCCATTTCTCCGTGGCGGAAGTTGTCATTCGGGTTGTTCCTAATCAAGCCTGAGGCTTGTGAACACAAAGCTTGTATGCATAGGCGGTGCGAGTTCTTTCTGCTTACGCGAATAATTGAACCATACAATTTCTAATATTCTTTGGAAGTTCATTCCACATTAGCGCGTATTTTACTCAGAAAATCGTTAAGCGAAGCTTGGTACGAGACGTTTGAAAATGCAGTGTGCGCTCGCTGTCATAACAATTAGGAGCCTGAAACTGGAATTTTGTCTGAGCTGTAAATATTAAGTCGAAGACACGGATTAAGTTTGAGTCTGCCACTCTTACCGGCTCCAGTTTTAGAGTCTTGCAACACGAAAAATCATAATGTTAGACATGTTTAGGCATCTCTTTCTGAATTATCTTTGGATGATTTCCCTTACTATGGTCTTTGCTTTTATCAGATTTCCTTGCATAACTGTAGAGCCTTCAAGCTTTGGCTTAACACACATTCTAAAAGCTTGAACACTGGACTTCTCCAAGACAAGAGTTTGGTTTACGTATGCGATGGTTTTTCTGGCAGAAGCCAGCTAGTAGTTAGCTCTTTGCAGATTCAGTTTCCGCTGGGATTGGAACGATAGGAAAATCCCTTGAGCGGATGGTTGGGCCAGAAAATGATAAGGTACCACGAGGTCTTGATGGACCTAAAACGAAAGAACCGAGCCTTACACTGGTCAACCAGTTACTGTCCACCATCCCTGCAATAGTAGTCCCCGTCATATTGGTCACGTGAAGTAAGGAAGACGTAGAAAGCAAATGGAAGACAAAGAGAAAGGAAAGCCTTTTAAATAAAGAATAACACCAAAGAGAGGTGCCAGTGACAGAATAGGAACTCAAAGTTGGATGTGGTCAGGAGAAGGGAAAGATTTCGTGTTGCCACGCAAGAGCGTCTAAGTAACGCTCAAAACTCTTAACCGTAGGTTCACTGACTACACTAACAGAAAGCGAGTTCCAGCGCTCGACAACTCTATGCGATTGCCAAGTTTCCGCCCTGATCCGGTGGGAAGACAAGGCTACCTAGCCGGCCTAAATAGCCAGATCAAGTCCGAATCAGCCTACCCTGTTAAATGGTGGTAAGTAAGGATTAAGTCTCCTAGAAGTCGTCGGTAGTGCATTGAATACGTACACAAGCTAAGTAGACGCCCGGGGTACGATTGCCCCGTAAACCCACGACCAATTTGATACCTATTCTCAAAACTCTCTCGAGCTCCATTTTGTCCCGAACAAGGCAAAGCGGGAAAGCCTGGACGTAGTATTTCAGATAGGGCCGAGCGAAAACTTAGAGCAGATTCACAAATATGTCGGCAGTTAAAGCCTCGAAAGAACGGCGTATTAACCACATAATGCCAGAATACAAAGAGGAAGAATGGACGACGCCTAGGTCTACCTGGTTGGAGACAAGGGGGAGTTCGACCCAACCGAGCACGTACCTCGAAGTGGGAAAATTCCTCCCATAGGAAGAGGGAATACAGCCGTGTTAATGGGCAGTAGCCACAAAGTATACCAGTCCCAGAGTTTGTCCAGGGCATGCTGTATGGCCTCAGAACCCCCAGGATCATTTACAACATTCCATAGCCTAAGGTCATCAGCAAACAATAGGGATGATACCCCAAGCTCTCCAGGGTGAGCGTTTACGTCGATGGAGAACCGCATCGGTCCCAGGACCGGGCCCTGTGGGACACCGCTAAGGACCGCTTGCCTACAGGATAAGCTGCGACGCACACGTACACACGGCTCTCTTTCCTGCAAGAACGCAGATACCCAGCGAAGGGCGAGGCCAGATACGCCGTAAGAGCTCAGCTTTTGTGATAGGTTCAAGTGCGGCACTTTATCAAATGTTTTCGAGATGTCCACAAAAAGCACATCCACTACGTGGCCATTGTTCATTGCCTCGGCCCAAGCTTCACGAGCAACCAACAAATTCGTCAGACACGAAAAGCCCTTCCGGAATCCATGTTGTGCACTACTGAATAGATTAAATCTATTCAGATGACTTCCAACGAATCTCACATCAGCTTTTCATGCAGTTTGAACACGACGCTAGTCAGACCGACTGGCCTATAATTGGCTGACAGACTCCTGTTGTCATTTGTGAAGATAGGACAGACGCCAGCCTCCTTCCATTCAGAAGGTAATGTACAGCTGTCAAGTGATTTATGGAACACCATCGTCAGCGGTCCACTTAGTTCCACCGTCAATTCATGCAGAAGCTTCCGGTGAATTGAATCAGGTCCAGCTGCATCAGAAAGGTTCAGTTCTTGGAGCAACCTAAGGACTTGTGTTTCCACCACGGTGTATTTAGCTAAATAAGAGCCCTCAGGTACACTGGAGACAAGTTCAACGCTAGTCAACCCGGCCTCACATACAAAAGCCCCTGCATACTGCTCACCAAGTACACGAGCTATGTCAGAGTCCGCATATGTATGAGTTTTATCGGACCGGATCAAACATGGAATTAACAAATTTGAACCATAGCATCTCCTAACATAAGCGAAGAACTGCTTCGGATTTTCCGAAGCTCCATCAGCCAATTCCTTTTCGTACAACAGTCGAGCTTTCCTTAAGTGTAGTTTATAACTATTTCTAGCCTCGCAGTATCCATCATAGGTGCTAGTTGATGGAGCACGGTAGGTCCTCCAGCACCTAGAACGCTTCTGGAGCCGGAACTTCCCAGTGGTATCTATCCAAGAGATCCCTACTCCTGTCTCCTTTCTCCTCCCAAGCAGGATGTAGGGAGTAGACACTTCCGTGAGATAATATTTAATCTATCCCAGGCCGCCTGAACCGTATCGGCCACCAAGATTTCGCAACGTAGTCCAGAAGCTTAGACAGGCACTGCTTGATAGTTGGCACGCCATTTGTTTGGATTTGGCTCAGCGATGCTCTGGTGACGTCTGGTCAGAGCACACCGGAATGATAAACAGCCATGATCACTGGCACCTAAGACGGAGGTCTAGGTGATGTCACTTACATAGTCTAGTGACTTGGCAAAAACTAGATCCAAAATAGCCAGTACTTGGGCATCCATATACCTAGTGGGGAGGTCCACGAACTGATGCAACTGTACTTGTAGCGTAAGCTCAAGAAGATCTGCACAGAAAGTATCTTTCGCCGAGTTACAAGAAAGATCTGTACAGCAAACTTCCGGTAGATTGAAGTCTCTCATTATCAAACACCTGTTTGCGGATTGGGATCGAATAAGGTCAAGCACCACTTTGGACGCACTCCCAAGACTTCTGTTCACAAGTATAACTGTAAGTTGGGCCGAGGAAGTGCTAATCACTACCGACAGAGCTTCAACAGTTTTATCTGCCGACTGAAACATGTAGGTACGCAAAAATATCATGTTCACATCTAAAGTGAAGCGCAACCCCCCCCCCGCCTTGTCGGTCAACGAAGCGATCACATCTAAATAGTACGTAGCCAGACAGACGTAATTCACCATCCGTGATGTCCTGAGACAGCCACGTTTCAGTAAATGTGAGTATATCGGGATAAGACCCATTTACAAGCAGAGCTATCTCGCACATCTTATTCCTTAGGCTGCACATATTGCTTCGCACTAACTGAACGTACTCGTAATGTTCAGCCCTGGGTCATGCGCTACCACGACTAGCACTGGTGGGGCGGAAAAAGACCGCCGACTGACCATCCGAAAACGCACCAACCGGAGACCTTTTCCACCAAAGGCTCGCCTGGTTTTGTGGTCCTTAATGACCTCTTTTAGCTTCAGCCCATCCACTAGCAGGAGGTCTGGCTGAACGCCCACATTACTAACCATCAGTTTGAAAGCAAACCGCAACAGCAGAGTTGATCTACGGCATAACACTTAAGCTCCTAGGAGAGTTCCTTTCGCCCCAATCTCCCTCGTGATTGCCACCGGCAAACTTCGCAACTTCTTTTTCTCAACGCACGCTTTCATTGAGCCCGGCTCCTTCTGGAGAGCCGACCAGAGACCTGCAAATGCATGCTGGACTCTACCAGCACTCACTTTTTCGTCCGCACAAACGCAGCGCGTCGCCTTCTTCAGCCTCCATACAACGACCCCCTACAGATTTCTTTAACGAAATCGTAAGCATTTTACCTTAGACCAAAAATGGTCACCGGACAACGATTTCCATCGATCGTCTCAAGGTTACATTCTTCGAAAATGCACCTATGTCATCTGGCACAAACGCAAATGCATCTTTCGCACCAGACACCCTAGAACCCACCGTTATCCTTGACCATATCCAGTCCCAACCGCATGCAACTGATCGATGCGGTAGACAGCTCAAACGCCCGGTACGTTTTCCGATATTTTAACGTTTGTTATTTTCCTTGAAGAGCGGTTTTTCAAATTTTATGATACTCGTTTGTTTCAATCCCAAACGTTTCGCAACACGACAAAAATCCAAAAGCGTTAAAACCCTAGATATACGCATTTTTGTTTCGTATGTTTGCTTCGTTTAAAATATGGCGTCACGCCAACTGTCCTGACCACGTTCTACCCTCCTCTAGTCTTATATATCAGAATTCAAGACCCCCTGAAAAACCGCGGAATATCCTATTCCACCTACCTGAAGCCTTAGGCCCCATCATCCTGACTCTAATGGACTGCCACTACCGGGATGAGGGCGGATAGCCCGGCTCGTGAACCCTGAGAAAGGTTTCCCTTAAGACGACATTCGGGATTCTTCGTGGGAGGAGGATCGCCATCGTCGTGGACTGGAATGCGCTGGAGGGAGTGACCCGATACAGGAGCACCATCAAGCCCGCAGCGGAAGAATGGTCTTGTCGGCCTTTTTATTGGACTAGCCAGTATTTGGTAGCCCAACAAACCCGCCGGGACGACCCAAGGACGATACACTCCAGTCCACATCAAAATTATAAATAACAAACGACACAGAAGCCTGGACCTAACGAACTCTACCTGCGCTCACTACAGTAGCTACCCTACACGCCCGTCCTCACTTTTCTCCCCATCTGACATCTCTATCGAAGGCTTCTCTCATTTAGCTTCTTAAGGGGGGACCCCTGCAGTGAACATGAATCAGTTACGATTGCAGTATTTTGCGACATTAGACTTTATTCTTGCTTATAGCTACCGATCATCCATCTATGTAATTGGTTATAACTACCGATCACTTACTCTTCTCGTTAGTTATGCCGCATACTGCTGTCTGCCTCTATTTACCTGCACTCCATTCTTTGTAACTTCTGTCAATATACGTTGGGTCCAGATACTCTAACTCTTCCCCTACGTACTCGTCACGCCTCTTACGTGTTACATCTTGCGCTTAGCATCTGAGTAGCACCCCACAAACCGTTGTTCCGTGCCACTATTGCATGGCACGTGCTTTGGTGACCAAGCTACATCCGACTCTGCACTGATAATTTCACCTCCATTGGTGGTGGAACGTTTGCAACCAAATCGCTAAGCTCGGCAAACAACTGAGCAACTGTCCATACAATAGCTCGGTTACGATTTCTGTTCTCCGCATCCTCGGACACAACAAACTGTGAATGCATAGTGCTGCCCGTCCTCAGATTTGGACCGATACCACAATTAACCCTAATGCCAAAAATTGGGCAGAGTGGAAAAACAGCTTCTCGGACTATGTTTCTATCCTAGCATTTCTCAATCCATCCGTTACGTTGAAAATAAAGGATGTTCTATAACTTTTGCGATTTCAGTTGGGATCACAGAGTCCCCGGATCTTCGATGGTCTCAATTTTGGAGAGGCCAAACCTACTGGATGCCTTAGCAGTGATGGACATGCATTAGGGTATTCGTGTGAACACATGCACGTCTCGCCACAGGTTGTTGCAGTTAACTGTCACCTGGTGGGACCTTGGATAATGTCGTCTCACGTCTCGTGTGTTCCTCTCAGAAATGTGACTATGAAAACGTTCCAAATAAGTGATTTGAATAAATCATGCTGACAAAGCAATTGACCTCTGTACTGTTGAATTCTCGGATCAAGGAGGATCTGTTTATAGAGGATTCATATAAGCTCTCTTGGCTCGCAACCTGCAATGTAGCTCGTAGAAGCTACCGAAATTGATCGATTGGATTCTTCCCTTGCTCTGACATGGTGCTTTGATAGAAAATTTAGCACCGTTGTGGAAGTACTAAACACCGCGCAAACAGTAGGTTTTACTCTTCAAAGAAAGTGCTTTGTCGAAACTGTGGTGGGTCTGGTCATTCTTTCCGAGTTTGTCGCTCTCGTATTATTTCTCGTATTGATACTTCCACAACTTACCATCAGGCTTTGTTCACAATTTCTATATGTCCTGTTAGCGAAGTACACCCGATTTCTTTGCTTTCTCATGAAACAAACATACCCCGATCTGTTATTCGCCATGTTTTTGATGTGCGAAGCAGAACCATTTGTCTAGATATGGTGCTTGACTCGACGTCACCAAAGACTATGGCGCCAGGATTTTAGGAGCAGGATTTTTCTCATTTGCTCTTTCCCTTACACCTTTACCAGCTGTTCAGATGGTGATGTTCAGATGCTCAATTTTGTTACATTTTTCATGTACCTTCGAAACGGTAGTAAATTTACTGCTGAGGTGTACATTTCTAAGTTTGACATTAAACATCTGTTAGAGCGTGACTCCTTTCGTCAGTGGAATGACGATTTCTAATGTTAAGCTAAACGTCCTACCGTCACATTACCCGTGTCATTTTTGCGAGGATATCGGCAGGGTTACAAATGCAATGCAGTGCATTTGGTTAATGGCGGATCATAGGCCTTGACTAATTCACAACATTGGCCAGTACCCCTAGCAAAACAAGATACCCTGTCGAGAACCATGAAAGAGATGATCAGTGAGGATTTGATTGAGCAGTTCAAAATAAGGGTGGATCTACACGCGTAGGTACTTACCCACGAATGCTTAACAAGCAAATAACTATCGATAAATTCCCAATGTGGTGATGGTCAGAAAGCAAATTCCAAGCGGTTCTCTATACTTGATACTCGAAGTGCGTATTTTCACGGGGCTGATTCCAGATTGCCGACAAATGACATCCTTTCTCAGACCAGATGGATTTTGTCAACACAAGGTGTTGCCAATGGGCCATATTTGTGCACCAGCTGCTGGGCAGCAATTTATTAATCTGTCCGTATCTGATCTAAAACAATATGTTGTGAATATGGGCGTAATTTGTGTCTTTGGTAGTAGTCCAGTTAGACATAAAAACCTTAACAACTTATTGCAAAGCCTGAGAGACCTAAAACCTCGTTTGAATATCTGGAAATGCCAATTCGCCATCACCGAAGTAGTGTGTGTTTGGCGTATGAATTCCACTGCTCGTGTAAGGCCGAACGAGCAAAACACCAGAGCCGTTCTTGACTGTCCGAAGCCGTCCTATGACACAGAATTAAACCATTCTTGGGTCTGTGTTCCTACTTCCCGCAATATTTATCGAAATTGATGAAATTTTGCTGAGCCGCTGTGGAAGCTGACATGCCAAAATAAGGAGTTCCGGTGGGCCGCTAAACTGAAAGCGCTTATCTTACCATACTGGCCATAGTTGCCTTCACAGCTACTGTCGCGATCATTAGTGAGCAATACCCGACTTTTTTCAACATATGCCTCGGATGTTGTGTTACTCCCAGTTTTGTTCTAGTTGCATATTGTGAGGTGAAGGTAATTGCATTCGCCTCTCGCATTCTGTCAGCCACCGAAAAATTATTCCGCTGGCGAAATGGAGTCAGTTAAATACGTCTGGGCATTTGATAAATGATATCCTTACTTACTCGGGCGTCCATTTACCTTGCCAAGTGATGATTCCGTACTTACCACTTTACATATCCGTGCTCCTAAAGGTCGAAACCGATGAGATTAAGCCGCTTGCATATGCGTTTACTAACCTATGATTTTGAAATCAACTACTGTTATAAGTCGATGTACTCGTGAGTAGGGGATTTTTGATGTAATTAAGTGAGGCTCTTCGCAGCCAGTTTCCAAATCAGATAGTCGTCCACATGTCCGGAAAAGCACTAGACTGCAGTTTCAGTCTGTTGGGCATCGTCAGTAGTGCGCATCCAACGGATCCGTCAGGATTCGAACCCATGACCACCAGCGGCTTGAACCGCCAGTCAGCAGCTTATGCCACTGGGCCACGGGGGACAGCTTCGGACCGTCATGATTTACAAGCTGACTGCGATATAGCGCGTCTTATCCTCCACTGCCATGCAAGTTACGAACGTTGCAGAGGACAGGGTTTGCCCCGAAAGACACGAAGTCCACTAACCGTAGCTATGTACGACCGGCAGTTAAAGCCGCTTGTGGTCATGGGTTCGAATCCTGACGGGTCCGTTGGATGCGCACTACTGACGATGCCCAACAGACTGAAACTGCAGTCTAGGGCTTTTCCGGGCATGTGGACGACTATCTGATTTGGAAACTGGCTGCGAAGTACCTCACTTAATTACTGTTATAAGTGCTTATTGGTCACGTCACGCTCTGACGATCTGGTATCAAGTCTCCTAGTCGGCCGAACGAATGTGCCTTGGAAATATTTCACACACGACAAAGTAACCAAAAAAATTCGGAACATGTTGAAAAGTGAATGTTGCTAGATGCGGAGGCTGGACTGGAAAACTGATTGTTTCTTAGGTAAGAAAAGCTGAATGTTTCATGATTGCGGAGGTTGGCCGGAAACTGGAATGTTTTCTGAGGTACAAAGGCCAATCGAAAAGTGAATGCCTCACGAGTGAAAAGGCTGATCGAAACATGTGCACTTGTCTGAATAGAGTTTCATTGCGTTCCGCTGTTTAAGCTTGTGAGCAGTGTGGGGACGTTGGGACCCCAAACCAACTATCTTCCAAGTTGCACTAACCAATTTGCGGACAACCTTTCAATACTTCCGATGTCCAACGAAGAGGAGATTGTACACTTACAAGAGGTAGATATGAGACCTCACCTCGCAAATGGAGCTCCCTCTGCTATAACACCTGACCGGATACGAGCAAATACTGACAAATATCTAGTACTGGTAAGATTTGTCAATACTTAACTACTTCATTGCCAAACCGTGCGAAAATTTAACCTGAGTTACCATCATTTTGCACACCTTGTCAAGAGTTTTCTTATGTAAGCGATTTTATTGTGAGAGGTGAAACGTTTGTGATACCCGGAACACTTATTCCGGTAGGGCTTGAATGTGCACACGAAGGTCACCCGGGCATTGTGTGAACAAACTCCCGGATACGCCTATACTACTGGTGGCAATAATTGAATGTAAGAGTCGAGGACATGGTTCGGAGAAGGTGACGCCTGCCAGCAATCTGATAAAACTGCAAGGCCGTTGGACGCTGTAATCCAGCCTATCGAGTACGCAGTGAACAATGAACAGTGAAAAGTGATATATTACAGGTAAAAAGCGATAGCTTTACAAGTCCCGTAGGATGGTTGAAGTGAAAGTAAACATAAGTGTAAATCGTCAATTTAAGCGTCTAGTGATTCAGGTGCCCCTTATTCATATAAACATTGTAGAATGTGTACTGAATTGTTACTGTAGAGTAATATGGGAAGTAATATGGGAAAGGCATGTCTTAAGAACAAAAGAAACGACAACGCTTAGTCGTGCGCCGCTTTCTTGGACTGAGGTAATTGATGAATGCAGTTGTAATATATCCGAAACCATACTCCACAACAGCAGTGTGTAAATAGTGAAGCACAAAAGCTGAGAATGGGCACCGTTTTTTCGCGTTTGGCTGACGTCAACTTCACTGATTATGTCGCATAATGTAAGTGGATAAGCGAATCATCCAGACCTTTTTTGAATACCGTTAGCGTGGGGGAAGAAACAACGTATGTGGGAAGAGCGTTCCAGTGTTGGCACACACGAAGGGAAAAGAAATTCCGGCGGCATTCCAACCGGCTGTATTGTGTGGCCAGCTTTAGCTGGTGTCCTCTGAGTGTTGTATTGCGACTCATCTTTAGTAGGTGACGACAAGAATGGTTCGGATTCCTCAAGATCATATAAATCATTATCAAGTCGCCACGCAGGCGTCGATATTGTCCACTGTAGACCCCGAGGGTTTTCAGCCTCAATCGGTAAGGGAGATGAAACAGGCCCTTTACGTTCTTGGTCGCCCTTCGTTGTGGCAGTTCCAGAGCGGTAAGGTCTTGCTTTTGCCATGGCTGCCAGGCGTGGATGGCGTACTCAGAATGAGGCCGAATGTAGGCGTTGAGCATCTGCGAAAAGATGGAAGGATCGAAGCGCCCGAATGCCCTCCGCAAAAGGCCAAGGTGTTGGTTAGCTTTTTTGGAGGCTTTCTCGGCCTGACGGGAACAGCCCAGATCTTCCTGCACTACCACTCCTAGATCGCATTCCGTTGTAGTGCGCTGCAATATTTGATCCCACAGTCTGTATTCGCAAGTGACTTTATGGCGTATGCTCAGCACCTTGCACTTTGTAGCGTTGAACTGAAGCAGGTTCTGAGTCGACCATTCGTAGACCCTGTCCAGATCATCCTGAAGTGCTGCATTGTCGCTGGTTGTTCTAATGGCTCGCCATATCTTGAGATCATCAGCGAAGAGTAAGGAGTTGGAGGTGATTACTGTCGCGAGATCGTTTATGTAAATCAGGAATAGTCGTGGACCAAGTACTGAGCCCTGGGGCACTCCGCACTTAACGTCGATTGGGTCAGAGATGACGCCGCGAACTCTTACATTCAGATGTCGTTGAAGCAAGAAGTTACCTATCCAACCGAGGATTGGGTCACCAATTCCACAACACTGCAGCTTGTGAAGGAGGATACGGTGGTTCAGACGGTCGAAAGCCTTTGAGAATTCCAGATATACTGCGTCAACACCTACGCCGCTGTCAACGGTCTCAGTCCAACTGGATCTAGCAAGCAGCAAGTTTGAAGTGCAAGATCGGTTCTTGCGAAATCCATGTTGTTCTTGTGCTATGATATTGCGTTCTTTCAGAAAGTTCATCAGCGCTTCGGCAACAATCGCTTCCATGATTTTGGAGAGCACCGGAAGTAGTGTTATCGGGCGATAGTTGGCTGGATCTGTACGACTTCCCCCTTATGGATGGGAGTGACGATGCCTTGCTTCCACATTGTTGGCACGCGCATCTCATCGAGGCATCGTTGGAAGAACTTGCAGAGTGGGTCCGCCAGGTTTACTGCAGCCAATTTCAACGCCTTTGGATGAATATTATCAGTGCCGGGAGAGGTATGCCTGCGCAGGGCAATTAGCCTTTTCATAAAATCCGCAGTCGTAAACATGATGTGGCTAAGTCCTGGTGGTGGTACAATGATCGGGAACAGTGTATGCGGCGATGTCGTGCTCTGGAAGTTCGGGGCAAATTGTGGAACTAGGGAGTTGGCCGCCTCGGTTGCGTTTCGTGCAAGTCCACACAATGTGTGTAAAGCAGGAATTCCTCGCTGTACTTTGCGGAGCTTGTTAACGTGTCTGTACAGGAGTTAGAGGTTTGAAAGGAATTTCTCCGCTAGATTCTGTTGGTGCTGCATTTTTTATCTTCCCATACCAGATTAACGCAGTGATTCCTTTGGATAATGTAGGCTTCCCATGTTTCGGCACTCGATGACACCTTGTATCTTCGCCAGAGTAAATTCATCGTAACGATACACTTGCGTGTCCTGCTGCGTATGAATGATTTTGCTGTCTTCGTTCGTGAAGGTCGTTTCCTAGAAGCCATAGTTACTAACGTGTTGAATTGGTGAGCAAATTCAGACCAGACGAAATGGGGGATCGTTCTGCTAGAAATGCCCAGTTTGTAGCGTTTATAAGTTTGATTAGACTGCCGTAATCCGTTATGAGCTGACACTCCTCGGTGTTTCTTAGGAATACTCTGCGTAACAGATGTAATTGAATATAAGCTTTGCATGGTCGCTAGAGCCTAAAGGACTCTCTATCGATACCGTTTCGACCAGAAGCTCTTCATTGGTGAATACAAGATCCAGCACACCCGGTTTTTTCCCGTCCTGAATCTTGTGGAAGATGTGATGTGATTGTAGTGGTAGTCCACTAATTATCTCCTGTACTTCCATGTTGAAGTGTTCTTTGATACAGGCTGGGGTTTCTATGGTATGAATATTGAAGTCACCAAGCAGGAGAATGTGGGGGTACAACTGCGAGAGAACGGTCTTCATTGTGGAGGCTAGGCGTTTGTCCATTTCCAAAGTAGCCGACGGTGGACGATACACCACACCCAATAAACATGCTTCCCCACGGCTTAGGTGAAGACGACCCCAAAGCGCATCGACAATCTGAACGTCTGGGTCGTCGATGAGATCAATGTGTAGTTCGCTGCGATAATAAAGTGCTACTCCACCTCCTCTACTTGGTCGATCGTTGCGTAGAATAGACATCCCAGGTAGTGTGATCTCTGCATCAGTGATCTCTTCAATCAACCTGGTCTCGGTCGAGGTCCCTTGACATCGAGACCTGCCGCACGCCAAGCTCCATCAGTTTGCTTAAAAGATCTTGTGTGTTGGTATAAAAGCAGGAGAGCAATTCATAGGTTAGAAGGGTATTTGTGGATGTAGACAACAGGTTTGAAACTTGGCCAACACTCTTGAGGTCGGCTGCTACTAGCTTTTTGGGATTGTCGTAGGCTGGCGAGAGTGACTTGGAATGACTATGCACCGTGTGATCAGGTTCATGATTATCCTGATGGTCACTCACCTCCTGCAGTGTCTAGCCGGATGCTATGACGGCAGTCATATTAGGCTCTGTGGTGGACTCTGCAACAACGGTTGTTCCCACTGAGTTGGTTCTCTCCATGGAGGAACCAGTAGCCTCTGGTCGTAAACTTGCTGCTTTTAGTCGAATTTCTGTTGGTAGCATGTTCCGGAAGTTACCCAAGTTCTCTAGAACTATCTGTAAAGTTAGCTCACACGGTAAGACCAACTTTAACAACCTAGGACCACACCCTACGTAGTTTGGTGACACGGGGATCCTGGTCAGGGAGGTATCAATGACATTTTATAAAGACAGCGCCTTACGAATGTATCGCCGTTGCTCCAGATCACGTGCCTGAGCTTCTTCAGACGATGAAGCTTGAGACTCGAGGACGCCATGAATAATGACGGTTTCCAGCGCGTGTTTTCTATTTCCCTGTTGATTGCTCATATCCTTTGAACGTACTTTCCACGGAAGATCCGGTAAGATACATACTCCGTTCGATGCTCTGTGGTGTCGATTTGCAGCGAGCAGAATGGATTCCTTTTCTTCCGCAGAATATAGTGTTACTATAAGTAGTCGAGGTTCACCATAGTGTAAGGTGTTCGTGTGATGCGGCTCAGCGTAGTGCGTTCAGCGCGTATGCTGATGGCACTACAGATGGGCTCCCACTGACTATGATCGTCTATCATTTTGCTCCTTATTTTGTTGGATTTGGATTCAGGAACGTTAGTGCACACAAGACTTAAAGCCCCATCATACACCATTGAACCATTGAGTTAACAGCATTAGGCTCTTTTGCTTTTTGTGGATTTGTAAACCGCACTGGCGATAGCGATCCATGTTGAGGCAGTTTTGACCTCTCCGGTACGTGGAGTCACAGGTGTCTTTGACAGCGTTTTCCTAGAAGTAACCGCTGCGTAGGATGTCCAGTTATTATTTTACCATGGGCTTGCTGATTTTGTTTGTCGAGTATGTCAACTGAATTACTACTTATTACACCTCTGAGGACGTAGAATCACGTGGGTTGTAAACGACTTTTTCACTTAGTGTAATCATGAGGCTAGGGGCCGTTGGAGACTGCGACGTGATGGTGAGGTTGGGACGCCTGGACCTCTTCCTCGGCCTAAACGGGGAGATTGTAGGTGTCCGTTCAGTTTCAAGTATGACCTTGTTTACTTTCACAGCTGCGTTGCTAGCGTTCACCAGTTGCTCAAGTTTTTTCCGCCAACTTTTCACACTTCTTCATTAGGAAAATTACACAACTAACAACAGGAATGGATTTGCACACCTGGCAAAATCAAAATGTTTCGGTTTTGCTGCCGTATTTTCTAGTTTCGAGTGCACTCATCCCTAATCACTTCGAATGGTACGCTTTTTGACAGTTGAAACAAACGGGACCAGATTTAACGGTTTTTACACATAGATCACAATTGATTTTCGAATGGGCCATATGCACTTGAGGCATGTACTTTGTTATTTTGACTTTCACCAATTCCAAAAGGGATTAGATAGAAGAGGAGACTTCAGAATCTATGTTGTACATCACTCAATTACCACTAGCTTAGAGTGGAATAATTCTACTGATATATGTGGTCACGGTCAGTAGTGGGGCAGCGAAGTAGGAATGACCGCAGA
>OX104066.1:11698968-11746409 GCA_944474145.2 Dicrocoelium dendriticum
TACAGAGCCACCTGTAACGACGCCCAGCTTTACAGCTCCACCACAATCCCAGTCACCCGATTCGCCTCAAACTAATACCAGTCACGGTAGAAGAGTTCGTAAACCTGTTCGTTTTCTCCGATTTTGTCGAATTCATCCACACCTCATGAATCTTTTTCATTTTCTCTCGTTGTTTGTATTATGCTTTTCCGTAAATATCTGAATCTGTCTCCCCGAGTTTTTTCCCCCCATCAATCAGGTAAAGTCATGAGGCTGGCACGTTTGGGTCCGTCCGTTTCAATGGTTGGCTGTTTCTCAATTGTTTGGTCGTTTGGATGCTTTGGTCTACCCCCAACGCTTTGTCGTCTCGCCCGCCCACGTTGGCCTTTGGATCGTGGTCTGCTTGGCTCAATTTGGCTCGCCTTGGTCGTTTGTCTGGCTCGCCTTCCTGGCTTTGGCTGCTCGTGTGCCTGGCTCGTTGTTTTTGGTCCCCCCACGGCTCGCCGGTACGCACAGGATTTCAGCTTCGTTTTGGCAGTGGATTGGAATGCGGTGGGGGGAGTGACCTCTCCCAAGCGCACCGTCTTTCGGCAGCGGTGAAAGGTCCTACCGGCCCTTTTTCTGGATTATCCAGTTTTTTTGTAGTCCGGTGTGCCCGCTGGGACGGCCCACCGATGACGCATTCCAATCCACAAGAAGATTAAATAATCCAAATACAACCGAACTCCTGTGATTCTGCCTTCATACATTTGCAAGCCAACAGCGATCGAAGTCCTCGTCCCTCGGCCTTCTAGGGGGAGGCCTGTGTAATGACCATGACATTTTGCCCCATCAAACATCACACTCAGACTTGTGCACATTTTGTTTTACTTTGCACCCATCCCAAGCCTATATATACTGGACTGCAATTTTGAACCGGGTTCGCCATCTTGTCCGCGCGTTGCCGGCTGTTGCGTTCCTACGTGGTGTTACTCATTGCTTCACCACTCTCTCCCATTGTCCTCAAGCTATATTCACATAGCTATTGTACATAGCTATTTTCTCAAGACATTCTTAATATCTTGCCGTCTTTTGTCTTACTGGGCTACGGTTTTCTTGTGTAGCATTCGTCAAGGCGCTACAAACTGTACGTGCTGTACGGATACGAGACCTGGCCCATTGGTAAAGGTGATTTGCGAAGACTATCCTTCTTAGAGCTACGCTGTCTGCGATGCATTACTCGTGTGTGGTGGCGGCACCACGCAAGCAATGCTGGAGTTAGACAAGGTGCCTTGGGACGAGGAAGCCACTCATTCGTGGAGCTTGTCTCAGTGCATCAACTGCGGTTGCTTAGATATGTATAACGCATATCATTTCAGCATTAGCCCCACCGTGCTATTTTTGCGGTTGCTGGACAGGGCTGGAAGAGAAGGTCTGGTGGACAGCCTGCCACTTGGATAGCCCATATGAAAAAACTGGCGAAACAGTTGGTATTGACCGGTTATTGTGGACTGCATGGTTAGAATCTGAGAGATGCGGATACTTGCTGGTTGGAGACCTTGGAAGCCAAGGCTTGGGATCGACGTCGGTGACAAACGTGTGCAACAGTGTGTGGCGGTGACCCTCTTCCTTCTCCCCTAAAACACCTGAAGTGCTTCCAAAAACTGAGTGGCAAACTGGTCAAAAAATTGCTCTTGTTTTCCCCCTCCTTTTCATACTGTTTTGATTTTCCGGCATAATTCCAATCGCACAATATCTGTACTACAGTTAGTGTAATATATGTATATATATGTTTAGTAAAACAAACATGCAAAGTAACACCTTCAAGCATGCAATGAATTCGAACCGTATGTACGTTCGTTTCTCCACGGATTCTTTATGGGCAATACCATTTTCTAAAACCCGCCAAATGGCAGATCCCAGAGTTCAGAAACTGAGGATGGCAGGATTGTGCGACGTCACCTGTATCGTGGTCAGACCAGACGGTTGATCTCAGATATGGGCCTATCAGGCCATTCCCCCCCCCCCGACTCCACACAGGTCGGGCTAATCACACAGCGTTATTGGTGAGATATTTAATTTATTGACGCCTGTAATTCACGAGTTCATTTTATACCTACATGGTTGTGGTTATACTAGCCTGATGATGATCCACTGAAAACATAATTGTTCGCTACGTCTTACTTCTAATGTTTTCTCGGGGTATTATTTCACAACGGTAAAAGAACCGCCACCTCCAGCATTAATGTGGCTACATTTGAATTACCGTACCAAACGGCAGTGCATCATGTTGCTCGATAACGCCGACCAATCGACCACTTTCAGGCGAAATATATCAACCCATCGGAGGAATGAGTGGGGTGGTCAACTGTACTGATTAGCGAATTTTTCCAGCCAACTGCAATAGCTTCCATTAAAATTAACATGATGAATAAATGTGGTTTGCTGGAGAAGTTACAGGACATGGCGCGCAGTCAAGATTAGTGGGGTGTCTGATTGCTTCTCCTAGTCGGATTGCCTGTTTAAAGTGTATTTGGTGCTAAGTTATCTACGGGGTCGTGACTGATTATGACGCGGGGCAGTGAAAGCCGCAAGGAAGCTATCTCGCCGATGCGGCCTTAGCTTTGCACCATAGCCAGCTGTCCGTGATGGTATGTTATTAACACAAGATGTAGGCCCGATGACCCGAGTGTTTGTTTAGGGCATTAAAATTTTACCGTTAGTCCCCTTCTCTCCCTCTTGTTGTTCTTCGTTCCGTGGTTGCACGGCAGCAAAGCCTAAGTTCATGTGGCTGATGTTCTGCTCTGCTAATAAGAAGGATGACAGTATTTGCGGGAGAAATTACAAGATGGTCGTGTGGAATTCTGAAGGCTGTATTGTGGTATTTCAACAACACTCCGCTTTTGTTTTCGCCATACGTGTCAAAGCAAAGGATTTAGAGGTTAGAACAGGGGGGAGGGAATTTGAGGATTCAGTGGTTAACCAAATCATGCGCACACTGCACACAGTGTGCGTGCGTACTGCGAAAACTTCACTCTTACTCTCTCAAGTAAATGAATGTCTTCGAAGGTCGCTCACCCGACACTGTGCTCATAAGTTGCGAAGTAGCAACACCGATTGTCACTGACTTTTGAAATAGTCGAATGAAGGTAATCGGAAAGCACTTGAGACGGCTTCACACCCACTATGTGGTATCCAAATAATGGCTGTCCCTGTGGAGGCCACAGTGACAGGCAAATCCGAAACCGAATGCCGCCAACGATATACAATCTGATTACAGATAATGTGCCACCAGAACCATGTCGAAATAAAGCTTGAAACGAAGTACAACATGAGGAAAACGACTTTTTTCGGTTTTACACGCGCTGCTTTGGGATTTTTTGTGTTTTGGGGTTTTATGTTCCATGAGACGTTAACTAATAGACGACACGGTAGAACAACACTGTGTCCACTGAAGCCGGTCGCGCACCAACGCCTCCAACGTTTCTAACCACTGCCAGTCCGAATCGCGTGGTTCCCATCCTGGAAGACGGAGCTGTCCAACCGATGCTAAGCTTGAGTTTGCATTCCTCAAGCTCGTTCTCCACATTCTTGGTTGTCCACTGCGGCATCTTTTCCAGTCGCTTCCGGGGAGGTCAACTAACTCCCGACGGGGAAGGCGATAAGCCGGCATGCGCAAAACGTGCCCTAGCCAACGCGTGTGATGTCAGAGAATAACATTCGGAAGACTGGCACTACTCGCTCCAAGCACTCGAACCTCTACGTTGCTTAGGTGATGATGCCACCACACCTGTGCAATCCTTCGTAGACAGCGATTGTCGAAGCCTGACAAGTGCTTTATGACTTCCGAGCGAATAGGCCAGGTCCCAAAACCGTACAGGAGTACTGCACAGACCGAAGCATTTTACGCCTATGAATTTGAGACTTACATCTCGATGACACCTTACGTGTCTCATTTTGATGAATGCAAGGCGGCCTTTGCAATCCGTTGTGAGACTTCATCTTCAACACCGCCACCAGCCCTGATGCAACTAGTTAGATAAGTAAAGCAAGATACTTGCTCCAGAACATGTCCAGCAATGGTGAGGGAAGGTTCAAGCACCTGCAAATCCTAAAGCAGCTTTTTACATTTTCCCGGAGTGAAGTATAAGCCGTACTTAGACGCCTTCATCACTAAGCGGTCCAAAACGCTGTGGACGGCTTGTAGGTCGTCACCCAGCAAAGCGATATCATCGGCGTAGTCTACATCCTTGACTCTGTCGCCAGGGAGGAGCTCAACACCGCAGTCCTAGACACCTTTCAGTGCTCCTTGGACGCCATCTTCGATGGTACAATTGAAGAGGACAGCTGAAATAAAGCAACCTTGGCGAACACAGCTGGTCACAGCAAATGAAGAAGATAGCGTGCCGTAAGCCCTGACTATGCCCGACGAGTGGTTGTAAAGTTCTTTCAGGATGGTTACAAACTTAGCGGGCACACAAAACAACAGTAAGCTGTTCCAGAACGCAAATCTATCCACTGAAGCAGATGCCGCTCGGATGTCCAAGAACCCAAAATTGTTGACCGCCGGTCGATGTGACGGAGTTCGAGGAGTTTGCGGAGCCTGAAGATGTGGTTGATGCAGCCGCGACCTGGACGAAATGAGGCTTGCTCTTCTCGGGAAAACCTCTCTAGTCGTTGAAAGCCTGCGAACTAAGACAGGCATGAAGATTTTGGTTGCGACAGAACTAAACGATATTTCGCGGTAGTTACAGCAATCGTCGCTAGAGCCTTTCTTGTGAATCGGGACATGGATCGATCCTCCCCATGAGTTCGGAATCTTCTCCTCAGTCCAAACTTTCGTGAACAGCGACAGGATTTCGTTGACAAGTACACTCCCGCCATCTATGAATAGAGCCGGTGGTAGGCTGTCGGGACCAGGATCTTTGTGCCTTTTCAAAGATTGAATCTCATCTCGGATCTCTGCTTCAGTTAGGTGCCTGTGGAGACAGGCCAAGCATCATCGGTTGGGGTTGGAGATGCCACAATGGGCTGTGTCACGTAGTTGAATGGAAGAGCGAAATGTTTTGCCCAGCGACCCAATCGCCTGTGAAGGTAGGGGATTTTCGTGCCGTCTGACTCGCAAATCGTCTGGCTGATGGCGTGAGAAATGCAACCGGTGGCGCTGATGATGCAAAATAGACGGCGGAATTTTGCTGTGTGATGCAGCGGCTTCCATCTCATTAGCTCGTTTTGACCACCAGGATTCACGATTAGAGCGAAGGCTTGCTTTAAGCTGTTGCGTAATGGACTGGCGGTGTTCGTTATGCTCTGCGCCAGCAGACACCGCCCATCGGCGATCCAGCAGTTCCATGGATCTATCCGAAATCTAGCTATTGGAAGGGGAGCGAGTGAGGACGCAGCTAGACAAACCGACCGACACCATGGCTTGTTGCATCCTTAACTAGTGTTGATCGACATCCAGAGTGGGAGAGAGGGGGATTTTCACGAAACCTTGGTTGATACTCCTTCTTCACCACTCGGTCCTCCAACTTGTAGGTGTTCAATCGGGTGTGTTTGGACCTAGGTGAACCACCGAAACGCATACAAACGGTTGCACATACCATCGCATCATCGGTATAAACGCAGGTTGGCCAAAATGATCGGCAGTCGCGTATACTGCCGCTGCACCTGGGACTTAACGGTTATGTGGTCAATCTGTGACCAGCGCTGGGTTGATGATGGGGGAGTCCAAATGGCGTACTGGCGTCCAGAATGACGAAGCTCGTGCTGGAGAGGAAAACCTGATGATCAGCACACAGATTGAGTAGTCACTCTGCGTTGTCTGAGCGAACATTATCATAGCTACGCGGTCCCCCGATGTGGCGTTCACATGGCAGCAGACGACCGACACGCGCGTTGAAGTCACCTGGAAAAACAATGATGTCTGTTTTAGGAGCCCTTAGAAGCAGCTCATGAAAGTTCTGTTAGAACTGGTCCTCGGCTGTGTCCAAGCATACAGTCAGTGGGCGCGTAGGCAGAGATCACGAACAGAACACGCTTCTCGACTTCATGTCTTCTAACTTTACAAGAGCCATGGAGTCTCATCGCACAAAGGCGACTATTGCTCGGAATGCTATCAATCAGCGCAGCCTGGGCCCTAGCACTGAGGGTGATTCTAACCGCAGCTTGCACAGATGCGGCCGACTTGGCGTCACTACTGAGGCAGAGATGGAAGCGGGTGCGTGGATGGAGCGGTGACGTCAGCTGGTAGACCGAGTTGGAGTCCCAGAGTCGCGTTTCACTCATGCAGCAGACATCAATCTCAAGGGTCTCTAGCGTGCGTGCAAGTTCAGCTTGATGACCAATCTGCAGCAGTGTGCGTACATTGAAGGCTGCTAGTTTGAACTGCGTTCCGGGTTGAAAGAGCGTAGATGGGAGAATTGGGGGCTGACAGCTCCTCGTTGAGCACTGTGTGATTGAGTTGTCAGATGTCACGGGAACAGGTTCATCGGTGGAGGTGGGTTTGATCGCTGTAGAAGAAATAGGTAAAAATGGTAAAGGAAAGGGTAGGTAAGGATAAGGTAGGTAAGATAGGTACAATGGTGGTAAAATGGTGGCATGTACTTATGTAGTTGACATAGTTGTGCGTGTGAATAGCATCGTAGCAGCAAGACAGCGTGGTAATTGTCGTAGTTGTAAGTCCATAGTTTGTCAGTAGGCAAGATAATACCCGGTTGCCTAGGCCGAGGTAAATAGGTTGTCTTAACGGACCACCGCCCCGAGACTTTGTTCAAAGGGTCTAACCCACAAAGCAGCAGGGCGAGATGAGTGATTCGCATCCGCTGAGAGCCGGTGACTGGACATTCAGGTCATACGTCTTTCGAATGACGAGAAGTTATGCCAGGGGCCCAACACTCTCGAAGTCAGAGGCAAGATTTTATGCTCGGATTGCTTGCCAGTGTACAATGTCTCCAAAGAAGACAAAGGGCAGTGCGTTTATTTAGTGACGAGTCATATCCGCCACGTCGCAGTGTTGTTAAACGGACATTTGTGACTTTTTATAAGATGAACGCATGCCAGACGAAAACCCACCACGTTCTGGAACACTTCCGCCGAACCATTCGCCGGAACGGGGAATTCCCGAACCACCCAGCTGGCACCACGAGGAGGTTGTTCGGCGACCCAGCCGATTCGTGGATAGATCTACAGAACACTGTTCACCGTTTTGCACATACGCTGGCCGGTTACGTCAGGGTGTCACTTTTAAATATTCTCTAACACTGAAATGTCGCTTGACTAAAAGTCTGAGAAGCGACCCAGAGCGATGGTGGGTAATGATGGTCTGCTAAATGGGGATCGCAGAGGCAATGGGGAACGCAACTGCTTCATTCTAACCAGATTACACGATATTCCAAGAAAATCCATTGAGGCGAACAGTAACCGAGGGAGGGCATCTACTTCACGCCCAGTCACATTGGCTGGCATGCTGTGTTGAGCACATTGTAGAACAGGCTGACCAATCTGATGTATCCGGATTGGTGGCGGACCTATCCTGGGACATGGAGACACAACTCCTTCTATGCAGGAGATGTGATGCGGGCTCGTGCTGCATCACCAACCTACTGTTGACGAGGCACGAATGGTTGCGAGCGCTGAACCAAGGCATGTCGGCTGACATCATTTACATCGATTTCAGTAAGGATTTTGATAAGGTGAGCCATTAAGGTCTCCGCCACAGGTTCAAGGTATGTGGTGTGACTGTTCGCTGCTCCGATGGATCAGGAATTTCCGTGTTGGTCGAAAGTGGGACGCATTTTGTTCCTGATCCATACAAACCATGTGCGTAGTTCGCAGATGACCTGTAGGTGTGGAGAGTAATCCAGGCACCCAGTGACTGTGACGTGCTTCAGAGGGACCTCAACCGCCTCTTCATGTTCACTGCAGAGGGTAACATCTTGATAAACCCATCCAAGTCACAAGTAATGAGGCTGGGTACTTGTGAACACAGTTGAAGCTACACTGTGGTTAGTCAACCGTTGCATGCTGCGCCTCCCCCCAAGAGACCTCGGTGTACTCTCACGCTACGAAATAAAGTCCATGGACAACACGAATAGGATTTACCAAAACAGCCTTCGTATGCTTTGGGCCCTCAAGCGGAGCTTCAGCACTTGGTCCGAGGAGATAGGCACACGTCTCTTCGTCTCAGTAATACGACCAAAGTTAGAGTAAGGCTCAACCCAATACTGTCCTCTCATCCGGGGAGAGAATGAAAATGAAATAATAAAAAAATAATGTGTCAAGTGCGCACCGTAACGGCGCTCCGCTGCCCTGCGAACACCACCAGTTGCGCGTTGGCTGAGTATACCGTGAGGACGCGCACCCCTACGAGGATTCGAACCGGTGACCTTATGGTTGCAGACCAGGTAGGCAGACCACTCGGCAACCCGCCGACGCGAGGTTGAATTGATTGTGGCCACCAGGCTGATCTCCAATTTACGGGGTGTGCCGAACCAAGACCGGCTTTACACCCTATCATATCGACCGTCAGTACATCTCGGTAATTACCACATCTTAAGACGGCTGATGCATATGTGCACACCAAGCAACACACGAGGATACCGATAGAAGTTTGTTGTACCGAATTTGAAGCGGGTAGCCCACCATCTGTTTCTAACGGGAAATGGTGAATGTATGGAACAATCTGTTGTAGCAGGTAGTTGAGGACAAGTCAGTGTCGGAATTCAAGAAATTGCTGGACAAACACTTTGGCGATACAAGATATGTTGAGCGCATCCAAACATAACGGGTTTTGTATCTGAGTGATATGTGCTGAATGTTCACAGAGATATATCTTTTTCCTGCTTCCAACCAGTACTCAGTATTCACTCTGATCTGAATTGTCTCCAGACTAACTACTTGCGAATTGCTGCGGCAGCTGAACGATCCACGTGAGAAACGGAATAGTGAAAGCCAGACTAGTTTCTACCATGACAGACGGGCATTGAAAACCCTTTTCTCCTTTGTTTGATGATCGAACTTACTGTTGCTCAGAAGCAGACTATTAATCGCGATTCCCAAATCACCAACAAGGGTAACTAAGACGACTAGTTGCGATTTCTTGTGCCACAGTTTACCAAGGAAAATGCATTGGCGTAAGTACACTCAAAACAGCGATTTTTGCATGAAGGATATCATTGTAAAAAAGTGCGTGGATATATTGTCCCAATTCATCGCAACAAGTGAGGCAATCTGCGGCAGTTCTAACTCCCATACCCATGTAAATTATTGAAATGAAAATGTGCGAGAAGGAAGCGTTGTCAATCTACCAAGTTAATGGAGTCCGAAACGGCAGATTGCAAGTGCTGTTGAGGCGTAGCATTATACCATTCAGCGCAATCCTAGCATCAGCATAGTTAAAGATAAGGCTGTAGAATTGTACGGACAGATGTACGCTTCTCGCGCTTAGTTGAAAAACCGCGTATGGTAACAGTCTGGAAAATTAACCAAACTAGCTACGACTGCAAAACCACAGAAATGATGATCGCGCGTATCAGAGATTTACTCGTGGTTGCTCTGACAAAATTGCCGAGCATTGGAAATTACGACTAACGAGGTGTGTGATACAAATGACCAGTCCCGACGGTCGGACGAATGGAGCAATGCATTGATCACGAAGGTCTTTCTTTCTTAATGCCCAAACAAATCAAGTGTTAACATAAGAGTTACGTTTCGATTGCTGCTGGTAATTGCTGCTAACAGGAAGTACCGCAAAAAAACGTTTTGGCATTTGCTGGAGTGGGAATACTAGCGGCAAGTCATGCACCACGATGCGTCCGTTGCCGCGACCAACGAAGAAATAGCCCAGTCAGTTGAAAGCTTGAGTACGTACCTATAAAAATCAACAACAAGAAATACTAAAGAAATACAGATGGACATCAGTTTATTAGATAGACATCGAGCTTGTCAAAAATAGGATTATAAATCCAAGTCACAGGAAGATGTACAGCATTTAGGGAAAAACAATATTGAGGAGAAACAAAGAACATCATCTTTTGCCTTTTCACATGCAACTTTGCACTTTTCTCTTCTATGTTAATGATTTTGAACTTGAAACACCCGCAACGATGAAACAAGCACTTTCACTGCAACCAGTTTTACTCTATTGCCTTGAGTTTTGTAAACCGCTGGCGTTCTTCACTTTTGGATCCACAACAAGGAAGACGTGCGGCGCCAGCGACGAGTAAGCAAGATGTCAATGAGTTCATGTTTTCAACTTGGTTCATCTCAATTGCATTCCAAGCCGCATAGGTAAACTACCATTCCGGAAAAGTAGCAGGCGCACGTTTCGCCCTTTGGAGCTCGTCATTGGTGCGCATCCATCGGTGCCGTACTGGGGATCGGACCTATGACCGCTAGAAGCCAACGCCAACTAGCCAGCAGCTTGGGCCACTGAGCCGACAGCCGACCATCACGGATTGAAACCTAACTGCCAAATAGCCTGACCAATCCTCCACAGCCATGCAGGTTACTGCCCGCGCAGAGGACAGTGCTAGGCCATCTGGGTCAGGACTTCCACGGCGCTGGCCAGGATTCGCAAACACACAACAGTATAGCACGAACATTGCCGTCGGAGACTACCTTTTAAAGAGAGCGAAATTTCGCGACGACGCTACAAATGCCTCAGGTTGATAAAAGCTGACCGGACCTTTACAAGACCAAGGAATACCTGCTCTCTAATAGTGCCGTCGGCAGAAACGCAGCTCCCTATGTCAACAAATCTATCCACCTGATCGACCATGTATATTTTCGATGGTGAAGTGAGGTACAGACGGTTGCCAATCCTATCAGCACTTTACACTTGGAGGGGGCCAAGCACATACCATATATTGACGCTTCAACCACCAGTCGGTCAAGGAACGCTCACACAACGAAAGAGATGTCACCCAGTAGGTCGACATCTTGGATTTAAGCTAAATCGGTTGCGCGATTAGCTGGAAGAATGTCGGGGCCAAAACGCTACGTTCCTACTAAAGCTCCTAACAGGACAAATACGATCGCGAAGTGGAAGAGAAACGGAGACAGGGCATCCTTGTCGCACACCACTAGGGAAGGGAAGAGTGCGGAAAGCCTACTTTAGGCTTGCACTCTAACTGAGGTATAGTGCTGAAATGCAACGACGTACTTCTGTGGCATCGCCATAAGGCAGGCGAGTCTATTGAGACGAACGCAGCTAGAATGTCCAGGAAGTCGACGTTGGTGGGTCTGCGTTGGCGATGTGCGAAGAGTTGACGAGGCGTAAACATTTGACCTACGCATCCTCTGACCGAGGGGAAAATCAGCCTGCTCCTCACGGTGATTGCAGCACAGCTTGTTGCTATGTGGCGACTATGCTACTCAGTGCAGTCGCTTGTGTTGCAAATAGATATGAGGAAGGCAAACACTATTATCAGTGCTAAATCCTCAACTCTGAAGCGACATCAAAGCTTTGCACAGATTATGATCAAACGATACTCGAGTATTTGTGTTACCAAAAATTACCCTTGACCATGGGAATAAGGAAACAGAGCCGTTTGTGAAATTGTGAACAATGTTCGGTAAGAGTGTAAGCTGAAAAAAGAAAACCGTACCTTACTCTCGATCGCTACGTTCTGAGCCTGATGAACATGGTGATGACAATTGCCGAAAAGGAAGACAGGTAAGAGCAAGAATGTGGAAGTTGAATTATCCACTGAAAGCATGAGTCTCTCACTGGTGAGTAGCCTAGTTTAAGGAAGAGTATCTAAAGCACACAGAGATAGTGTGATGGCGTGTGACAGCGTGAGGTCGAAATTTATGAGAACATCTTTGAACAAAACCTGGAGTCTCTAGATATCTTGGAGCCAAATTAACTGGCCTCCTGGTAAGTATAGTGAGTAAGGGAATGCAGACTAATAATGAGTTGTCTGATTCCAGTTGTCTTTGATGTGCACAATAATACTTAGCTTACTGTCATCATAAAGAGAATGAAGAAATTGTTATACGGAACTGCGGCATCAATTGAAGCCGGTTAATAACTATTCGCGCGGGTCGGTGGGCGCTGATTGCTACTATATATGGTAAGTACGACAGCATCGCTCAAAGTGCACTGCAGGAATAATAGAGGTTGGTTCAACAAATTCAGCTCGTCTTTTCCCCTTCTGCCAGACTCAAGCCGTATGGCAGACAAGGTTGAATGGTCACAACATGAGAATGGGTGAAAAGAAAACTGCGACACCATCAAGGCAACTTTATATGGTTTGCGAGCATCCTTTTCACGTGTTTCGCTCAGGAGCCGTCCGCATTATCATGCGATGTTGAGCGACTTTATTGCAGTGATCATTCCAACATTGCAATCATCTCTTCTCCTAATGCGAGTAACCGACGTAATCGGGCTTGCAATCGACGCTGCAATAACAAACGAATTCAGTAACGCTGAAATGCATAATACGCTAGTGTATGTGATTTCGTAGTCGTAGCCAAGGCGCTGCTGTGTCATCTATGTTAAACTTTCTGGATAGTGAAGCAATTTATGAAACAATGATGTATTAGGGACAAAAATGCAATGCCTAACTGTTTCCGTGGGATGGAAATATTGAGAAGATCAGCATTCATGATAATATGAATAATGGCATGGTGAATTCGACATAGACATGCCTACCAGAACCTCATGACAGAAATATAAATTTACTGGTTGGAATTTTGAAAATACCATCCTTGGTTGTGTTATGCTGTCCCTGGCTAACAACATATAACATGAAATACGAATGGGACAATGCTTTGTCAAGTCGCTTTTAAATATCGCTAGACTGGGTGCAAAGATGACATAATTTGGGAGTGCGTTCAGCGGCCGACACACTGGGACGAAGAAGAAGTTGCTAAGTCATTCCAACCGGCTAAACTGTATTGTCCCTTTCAAAGGGTGGCTTTAGGTTGGTGTTGTGGTTCAGCTCCAGTAGCGGATGGCAATTGTGGTCCGGGTTTTCCAAAATCTGACATGCCATTATCAGGTCGTCCTCAAGCGCCCATATAGATTGCTATACTTTGCTAGAGGCTTCAATATAAGCTGGTAGCGCAGATGGAAAGAGCCTCCGACGCTCTTGGTTTCCATTCGTTCAAGAGCCTCGAGAGCAACGAGACAGTGTTTCTGCCACGATTGCCACATACAGTCGCACGTCGGCGTTAGACGTTTGAAAGCAGAATGTGGGGTCAAACAGACCGAACGCTCTGCCTGTTCTAATCGCCTGCAGCATTCGGTCGATTTATTGTGACTACCGTGATAAATTGGTTTCTAAACTTCCAAGTAACATGATTCCCAATGCAAACGTGAAATACGGTGTGTGCCATTACTTAGGATTTGTTGATATTTTCTAGTCGTGCGTTTGCATTTTTACACTGCAACGAAGTGTGATGAATCGGTAGTCAACGCCCTCCGCTATCTCGCGTTCTGTCTCTTAAGCCAATTGTGATTGCCGTAGTTTAGACGTAGTTCCATAAAGGTGGTTGCATTGCATGCTTTTAACTAATACCATTTTTGTTTACGTCGTGAAGACCAAGGTAGAGATATTAGCAAGACTGCCCCCGTGCAACACAGGCTCATGCATGAAGCGACTTTGTGATGGACCAAAAGCAGGTACTACTGCACCGATAGTCGGTAGTATAGAATAACCAAGAAAACCAAGTGGTTACGGGCGAAAATATGTTCGATTAGCAGCCGGGGCAGAGAAGCCGGAGTTAAAATGCACTCAGCTTTTGTTACTGGTGACTCCCCATTCTTCCTGGTCTTCAACTTCACCAAGCTCTCCAGCTTTGGCATGCAAGTAAACCAGAAATCTTTGTCTCTCCAGTTTACCGTATTCCGCATGTCACATACATTCCCGTAAACTGCGCGATTTCCCGATGTCCCCTGACTGTGGCGTACAGTATGACATAATACCGGACATAAAGGGCTCCGAAACTCCCACAATTTAACTAATGAAACAGCAAATTGCAACTTAGCCTTTATTGTGAGATCATGACAAATGTCTGCGCAGTGGAGATAAGTAACACATCAGCGGGTTGAAGTAACCAATGAAAGTTGCTGCTTTAGAGCAGTCTCACATTGCATAGCTACCCCCCCCCCTAACTTTTGAATTACGATGTATTTGCTGTAGCGTTAAAACTGTTTTGAACAGTTCACAAATTACAGGTGACTGCCATCACACAAAGAAGTTACCATATAAGTGCTTTCAGATACGAAACTCGTCGTTAAGGCGTTCTATCTATAATTAAGCTTAATTGACAGTATTAGCAAAGCGAACCACCTTTGCACACCGCCAGCAACGAAAACTGGAAACAACATTGCCAGCGAGTGAGAAAATATGAAGTGTCTTTTGTTTGAGATAACCATAATAGTTTAGAAACCGTTTCGATTACTTGAGCGAGACAAAAAATGCAGGATAAAAAACTGCGGAATATTTTACACCGAATAACATGGCTAAAATTAGTTTCGTCCCATACAGAGGGGACTAGACATTTGAAGCTGCCGCTAGACTATTTGCAAGAAAGAGAAAAAAAGGTAGATAACTAGAAGCAGATGCACTAAAAATAAGAGTCTTAGAGGACAAAGCTTAATAAGCTAAGAAAAGCACAATCGAGGCCTCGGATTGTCACAAGATTGAGAATAATGCTACCAAGGACAAAGTCGTCAGTAGACTAAGAGCGAAGGAAGACGAATTCCAATGGAAGCCTTTCGAAATTTGATGAAACATTTAGATGAGAGCGTAGTAACCAACAAGTACCACTTTCCATCAAAAGCGCGGACTTAGTCATTCCGACGTGCAAGTGACCTATAAAATGGCTAACCATTACCTTGCAATTTTAACCGCCATGTTTCAGCTTGACAGATTAATCGCATCTCCACAACCGTAGTAAGTATAACTGACTGGGGGTCACCACAACTTTGAGTTAACCCTAATAAACAACCTATTTCGGTGCGTTCCATTTTGGCAGATGAATTTCACGTCGTATCATCTCGTGTGACACCGTAATGCACCGCTGGTTGCGACGAGTTTGTCTTCACGCACACACGCACGGAGATCCAGACAAGTCATCAAACTGAGTCCCCGACGGTTACAACACCATGAGCTATTAACCGTGGGAATAGCAAGGACACGGCTGGCATTCTCGACACCTTGATGAAATGGTTGTGATATGCTATCGTCCACACGCATTACCGTGAAATCGCGTATACCTCGGACTGGAGATGTTCGGATCTCCTCGGACTTAAGCCAACGTACGGATGGCCCTCATTTAACACACCGTCACATTCTCACACCCTGGAGGACTGCAAATAACATACCCAGTGATGCTGTCATCATTAAGTGGCTGTCCATAACGTATATATATATATATATATATATATATATATATATATATATATATATATATATATGTAAACCCGAAGGAATAAGACCGGGAGACATGTGGATGGGAGCCACGTTTCATCAACGGAGCCGGTTCACACTCCTTCAAAGGCAAACACAAGCACGCTGTAGTTGGGGAATCAAGCGCACACAAAGCGGTGGCTGGGCCGTAGTCCGCTCCACACTGTGAATGCAACCGCTCTTCGAACGTAGCACGGCCACAAGGACCGTGCGCTTCGTTCCCACCAGCAACGACCAACTGTCTCTTGGAGCTAGTATGAACGAAGTAGTGGGTAATGGACAGGTAGACACCTTGTAATCTTGCACATCAAGCGCAACCACATCGGGGATGTCAAATAATAGCCTATCACGTGAAATGACATTATCAAATAAAATATCTTTGTTTAAGCAAGTGGCTATGCCGACATAACTCTTCGCTAAATTAGCATATGAAGTAAGTTGGTTAGTAACGAATCTGCAATGAGTCCCAAATGTTCAGAAGTTAGTCAAAAATGCCACAAACGCGATAAACTTAACGGAGATAACCATAATTAGCGTAAGCAACGAGAGCAATGAAGGAACACCACCCGGTCAGGCTTACAAATAGAAGTGGAAATACAGCGAACTCATCAATAGCTGCGCACCTAGCCGATACGTGACAAATTTCACCGATTCATTCAAACTAATCTATCAGGCCCCAAAACACCGCTCGAACTGCGTCCGCAAGCGATTACTAGAAGCCGCTGAAGCAATTGCGATCAGACTGTATGAACCGGAGCTATGTGTTCAGAAGAAGCTAACTAAAGGCTTGGAACTGCAATGGCCCAAACGGCCGGTGACCTCTAACCCACGAAGTCACACGCGGTCGATTGTATTGGCTTAACAGACAGCGCTGTCAGCATCAAATTAACTCGCTCCACTAGTAACGGCTTATAATGTCTGTCTACATTTTGATTTTGATTTTGCATATAATTGTATAAGCCTGAAGATGAATTATCGAAAACATATGTTCGCTTACCCTGAGTCCGGATCATACTATGGGATTTTTAAAACTGAGAGCAAATTCATTGAAGATTATTCAGACAGGCTGAACAGACCAAATAAGGTGGAATGAAATTAAAAAGATCTAGTTTAAGGATGTGTTGGTTTAGCCCAAATACGGTGAAGAAGCATCATGAATGCAACATCAAACTCAGCATGGGACATCGTTGGCGGCAGCCGGGTTCGGATTTGCCTGTCACTGTAGTCAGCCACAGGACGCCCGCGCCTACAGAGGGATCATGGATGGCTTGCGCTGCACCACCCACAGTTACAGCCACACCCCATACCCAGTGTAAACCCTAACGAAGAAGACCGGGAGGCATGCGGATGAGAGCCATGTTTCATCAACGGAGCCGGCCCACACTCCATCACAGACAAACACAAGCACGCTGTATTTGGGGAATCAACCGCACACAAGGCGGTGGCTGGAACGTAGTCCGCTCCACACTGAGTGCATGGAACCACTTTCGAGCCTAACACGGCCACAAGGACCGTGCACCCCGTCCACTCCAGCAACCACCAACTGTCTCCTGGAGCCAGTACGAACGAAGTAGTGGGTAATAGACAGGTAGGCACCTTGTCAACATGCAAATCAAGCGAAGCCACACTGGGGAAATATATATATATATATATATTTTTTTTGCAACAGTCTATGAATAGACATTGCACCATCGGAAACCATGGAACTCAAAACTAGGTACAGAAATAGTAAAAGAAAACACAACACAACACAACAATGTCCACGGTTTCGTCAGAGGGCGAGATACTACCCGGTTGCCCAAGCCGAAGTAGGGTGTTGACTTAGGGGACACCACCCCCAGCCTTTGGCTGAATAGCCTGTCCACAAGGCAGCGGAGCGAATTCAGGGAATCGCGCCCATTGGGAGCCGGTGACTGATTGATCAGTCCATACGCCTTTCGTTTGTTCCTTTGCCAAACAGGGGCCAATGCTCCCCGAAATTACAGCATCAACTTGCTGGAATACAATGCTTCGCCAGGATGAAGCAAGGGGCAGTGACTTTATTTAGTGGCGAGTCACCTCCGCCACGTCACAGTGTTGTTAAACGGATATATGTGGCTTTTATAGGAGAACGCTTGCCAGGCGAAAACCACCACGTCTGGAACACTGCCGCGACATTTGCTGAACGGGAAATCCGACCACCCAGCTGGCACCACGAGGAGGTTGTTCGGCAAGCCAGCTCCACGACCATACCACGCTGGAAACACCGTCTCGTCCACACTGGGGATATCAAGCAACAGCCAATCCCTTGAAACAAAAGAGGAATTAAAATAAATCGGATAATGCATACAGATACGGTGGCATAACTCTTCGCTTGATTAGCATTTGATGTAAGTTGGTTAGCAACGATTTGGCGATAAGTAAGAAATGTCCACAATTACATAAAAATGTTACAAACGCAACAGTTACAGTAGAAAAACCATCACTAGCGTAAGCAAGGTAGCCTCTTAATAGAAGATTATTCAGATAAGCAGAACAAATCGAATAAAGTATAATGAAATTTATCCCGTTTAAAAAAGACATATTTTAAGTGTAAGTTTGTTTAGCGTAACTAGGGTTGTTAGAACCCAAGGGGCAGGCGGTACTTGTTTATTGCTAAAGTGGCTTACAATAGGTGTGTTCGTTCATACCTTTGAGGCGTCCGCTCATCTGCGTGATCTCCATGGAGTGTTCCCCAACTGGTGCTTGCTCTGGGTTCACTTCTCATGCGCATGGAACTGTAATCCTGATGTCATCTTCAACTTTGGGGAAGTCGGCAGGGCTCGCTGTTGGTGTGTCATCTTGCACCACCACACTACATACTCGACGCAGTAGTATCTACCTTTAATCCGCCACACTCCTCCTCCTCCAAAGGATTCGCGTCAGCTGCCTTCCGTCGGAGTCTTTCTGACCGCCGGGGATGTTCACTGTATGAGTGTGTTTCCTCCTCCAATTCGTACCACTTCCTCAGCTCGCCGGCATTCACCCTCCGCGATACACCTTGCCGAGCGATTGGATACACTTGGCCTCGCCGGTCGGCTACCTCGTACGGTCCTTTCCACTTCGCTAGGAGTTTCCTCTCCCCGAGGCCGCAAGTGGGATAGCGTTGATGTTCCCGGTACTTCACTTTCGAACCTATCTGAAACTCGATATTCCTTCCACCTTTGCTGGTCCGGAACTTCGCCATCCTCCGCGCCTGAGTCGCCTGTAGGTTGCGGTTGGCGGTCTTCCGGTTATTCCGTGTCTCCTCGGGAGATATAGGGCAAGTTGGCCACATTCCAATCACTAGGTCCACAGGTAGACGAGGTTGTCGACCGTACATCAAGTGGAATGGTGATTTCTTTGTGGAAGCCTGTTTGGTTGCTCGATGGGCCAGCAACAGTAGCGGCAACGTTTCCTCCCAGTCTCCACATTTTGCTGCTATCCACTCCTTGATTGTTCTATTGTTACGTTCCATCAGGCCATTTGTTTGCGGGTGGTATGGGGTGGTGCGCAATTTCTTAATGCCAAGTTGCTCCAAACAGTTCCGGAATTCTTCACTCTCGAAGCACGGCCCTTGGTCTGTTAATATGGCCTTTGGGATTCCGTGAGCCGCTACCAAGGGATTCATGACAGCATGGGTAACGGTGCTAGCCCGTTGATCCAGGATTTCTATCGCTTCAATCCATCGCGTGAAGTGCTCCGTCATCAATAAAATATATTGGTTGCCACGCCTGGTCAATGGAAACGGCCCCATCACGTCGAGTGACCAAAGTTCACCAATTTCCGAGACCGGGATCGTCATTATTTGCTGCCGCATTCCTCGGCCCATCCGTTTTCATAAGCTGATATTGCCTGCACAAAAGCATGCACTTCTCAACGTCCCTTTTCATCCCCGGTCAATACGCGCGTTGTTTCAGCAGATCGTAGGTCCTGGAACAACCTGTGTGCGCCATCTCGTGACAAGAAACTACCAGATTCCGTCTTAGTTTCATTGGAATGACTGGCACCGAAGGGTTGCTACCTTCCTAGTATCCACATTAAGATCCCTGCCTCGTTCACTTGCAGCTTTCCCTAGGTTTTTTGCTAACGGTCCCAGCTGCTTAAGTTGGTTTTTACTGAAGTTTGTCTGACCAGCTAATCGCCCGGTGATCAACTTGCGCAGGAGTTTGTTACTACGTTGCTCAGTTGCCAACCGTTCTGGATCATGCTCGCACAGTATACCGTTAACACCGAAAGCTACGCTCGGCAGGTCATCATCATCTATCATGCGTGACAAGAAATCCTCCGTTTGATTTTCCCTCCCCGGCAGGTGTTTTATCTTGAAATCATACTCTTGTAGGCGCAGTGCCTATCTCGCCAGCTTTCCTCTGGGGTCTTTGGCAGACTTAATCCACTCCAACAGTCTGTGGTCTGTTTCGACGTGAAATCGCTGACCCAGGAGATATGGTCGCCATTTATCTAACGGATAGGCAATTGCGAGACATTCTTTCTCTATGGTTGAGTATCTGCGTTCCGCAGGTGTCAAAATTCGGCAGACATACTCAATCGTCCAATGGTTTTGTTTCAACACCGCACCGATCCCAAAATCACTGGCGTCAGTTGCTACCGTGAACACCTCACCAGCAATGGGCGATTTCAGGGTCAACTCCTGCCTTCCCATTTCCTGTAGAATCTGATCAAAGGCTCGTTGAGCTTCTGCATTCCAAGTGAATTTCCTGTCTTGTTTAACAGCTCGTACAAGGGTGAGGCCGAGGTGTTAATATCCTTGACGAATTTGCTGTAGTACCCGGCGCGGCCCAGAATGTACGGAGAGTGCGTTTCGAGGTGGGAACTGGGCTGCCTTGTATCGTCATTATCTGCTCAGGTAGCGGTTTTAGTTCGCCTTGTCCCACTTTATGGCCCAGTAAGGTGACACAGGTCTTTCCGATCTGGGATTTTGGTCCATTTATACGAAGTCCCGACTGCTGAATGCGTTCCAGAACTGCCGCGAGATGATGGATATGTTCCGCTTCTGATTGGCTATACACCACGATATCATCCCCGTACACAACCACGTTTTCCAATTCACTCAGCAATCACAGCATTAGACGTCGGAAGGTAAACGGTGCTCCTGATAATCCAAAGGGCATCCTCTTAAACTGCTACTGTTTCTCACCAACGGTAAACGCCGTCTTCTCTCGATCTTCCTGTTTTATTGTCAGTTGCCAGTATCCTGATCTCAAGTCTAGGACCGTGAATATCCTCGACTGCTGCAGCCGATCAAAAATGTCAGCAACTGATAGAACTGGAACGAAGCGGGTCAAGGAAATTTCATTCAGTCTTCAGAAGTCGACGCAGAATCGGTACTTCCCATTCGGCTTCTTCACTAAGACCACAGGAGAGTTGTACGGGCTATGTGCCTCCTCAATCACGCCCGCGTCCAGCATTTCATGCACTTGCCTGTTCACCTCAGCCTCCAGGTTGATTGGTATCCTTCGAGGTCCATGGGGCCGATACGGTTGGCGAGTTAGCGGGATGGTGTGCTCGATCCAATCGCAAAACCCATATTGGCCGCTGTCTTCCGTAAACAAGGGTTGGTATTTGTTGATCAGCGACTGCAAAGATGGGCTCAAATGTAACACAGCAACGACCGACTGTGAAGATCTCATTTCTCCACAATTAATGAGCGGTAGTGACCCGCATTCCATTAGCAATTTCCCACGCTTTAGATCAATGACAGCTTTATTGAACTCCAGGAAATCTGCTCCCAATATGGTTTGTTTCGCATCTGGTGACATGATAAAGAAGTGTGTTCGCTTTCGTCCCCCGATTCCTACGGTGTGTTCGGCTATCCCATCAATTCCCACTGAATGACCGCCAACCGCTCTTACGATCGTGCAGCACGACTGAAGCTTTTCAACTCGCCGATGGTTGATTAGTGACACTCCGGCACCCGGATCGATCAGACACCTTTCCATCATTCCGTCTACTTCCAGCATTGCTTCAACCGCACTCCTGCTCAACGCCCCAAGTACACAATCCTCGATCCGAAAAGAAAAATAAGGTTGCACACGTTTATTCGTCACACGAGTAACACCACGCCTCTGCGGACATTGTCTCTTCCTGTGCCCCGGTTTCCCGCAAATGAAGCAACATCCCTTTGTGCGCACCGCATAACGCTGAACGCGAAGCCCATTGATTTCTTCCGTAAGCTGTCCCAGCAATTGTTCCAATTTGTCCATCCGTTCCACATTCTCATGAGGCTCTTCCTTCAGCGCAGCTAGTGGTGCGTCGCCCAGGTCTCGAGTAACTTGCGCCAACTACTCCAACTGCATCTTCCGAGTAGCATACGCAATCCGAACGCGCTCCGCGGTTGGCTGTGGGAGGCCGGCCAAAAACTGATCCACCAGCAGCTGCGTCTTTGACGGCTCATCCAACCCCGGAGAGGCGCGGTCCAACAAGCTCCTGAGGTGCACCGCAAACACGAGGGGATCCGTCCCAGCATCAAGCCGCGACGCCTTGAACCGTCGCATCGCCTCCTGGTAGTCCGATGGCATGTCCAGGACAGAGGGCAACGCTTCCTTCGCGGTGGTCCACTCCAACTTGACCGGATCTCTTCGTGCCGCCTCAAGAACCGTCTTCGCCCTGCCGTTGAGAAGACTCCGCAGGGCCGCCATCTTCGCTGGGTCCGTCTTCAGTCCTACCGCCTCTGCCACCTCCTCGAAATCTTCCAAAAATGCCTTCACATCCGCGTCTTCAAATGGTTCCGGCCAGGGAATCTTCATGACTTGCGAGGTCACGGAACCAAATGTTAGAACCCAAGAGGCAGTCGGTACTTGTTTATTGCTAAAGTGGCTTACAATAGGTGTGTTCGTTCATACCTTGGAGGCGTCCGCTCATCTGCGTGATCTCCATGGAGTGTTCCCCAACTGGTGCTTGCTCTGGGTTCACTTCTCATGCGCATGGAACTGTAATCCTGATGTCATCTTCAACTTTGGGGAAGTCGGCAGGGCTCGCTGTTGGTGTGTCATCTTGCACCACCACACTACATACCCGGCGCAGTAGTATCTACCTTTAATCCGCCACACGGTGAAGAAGCATCAAGGATGCAGCATTAGCCTCAGCATGGGCACGCATATATATATTTATATATATATATTATAACAATAGAATAATGGTATATTACGTGTAGCGAAAGCAATGCCTAACGAGTCCCGTGGGATGGAAATTATTGCGGAAATTAAATTGTATGTTAAGATGAAAAGGATTTTTTTGGACTCACCATTGACTTATGTAGAATAGCGGAGATGTTTGGGTATTGCAGGTATAAATTCATAAATACATTGGTTGGATGTTTGGTAAAACACCGTTTAATTACGTTTTGTAGCCCCTGGCTAATAAATTACGAATTGAAATGCAAAGGAGACAAAGCATCGTCAACTCTTTATATATATATATATATATATATATATATATATATATATATATATATATATATATATATATATATATATATATATATATCATAAGCCAAGGGTTAACAGGTCCCGGGCGATAGTTTGTAGAAATCATAAAAATGTAAAACAAGTGACACGAAGTTGAAACTCGCATCTGGACTCACCATGAGATTCACGTTAGAACATAAAATTATATCCGTCTACTGCGATTTCATGAGACTTTGTGAGGACAAAGCTTGTCTGCTTCTTGTCGTCACTGGTTGAACAGAAATCGAATCAAGTAATGCAAAGGGAATACTGCATCTTTGATTCATTGTTAACAACAATTAGAGTGGGGGCAGAAATAACAAATGTCAAAAGAGCGTACTACGGCTGACGAATTCGGAGAACAAAAATACCGTCAGCAGTATTCCAGCTGACTGTAATGAGCAGATGGTAATCCTTCAACTTCGTATTGCAGCTGTTTCAGCAGGTGGTGGCAAGTGTGACCAAGGTTATACAAGATTTGATACGCCGGCATGAGATCGCCTCGTAAACCACGATAAATTCCGGTGTAAACTCCTAGGGAATAAGTCCTTCAACACACACGCAATCGTTGGGTATAGCTCTGGTCCAGTGAGCAAGTCTATAATGTTCAACCAAGAGGCCAACACCAATTCATCCATTATTCCATTGTTCCCTTGTTATTTGGAGCCATCGATCCTCCCTAAGAGTGGCATGCCTCAGCGTGCATACATTGTTACTGACAGCACTGACCCGAGCACTAGAGATCATATCAAACAATATCTGCTGCTTATCGGAAACCCGCCTGCAAGATTTTAGCACCGTGCATACTCTGCGATCCCACACGTGACTTAGGATGCCAGTCCGATCGGTGCGGGCATTATTGTAAGTCCCCGGGGTGAAACTATCCTGATAGGTTGTATCCAAACCAACAGCCGGATGTGCGCCGTCTGACTGGGTGGCTCGTTCCATGCTTAGAAGTCACTTAGGGACAAGCGGTACCTGTTTGTCATTGCAGCCTACGCCCACCAGAAATTGTAGCACTGACTCGATGAAAGATGATTTCAATCACCAATTGAACGAACTCCTTCGTCTCAAAAAGAGTAGGGGTACTGAGATGCTTTCTGTCAAGCTGAACGTTGAAAAATTGTCTACTGATAACCTAATTCTGGGCTGCCAAAACGGTACAGGTTCTCGTAATGACAACAATGAGTGGTCGCTGCAACTGTGTGTAGACGCTTGTCTATCTCTCGCAAGCACTAATTTAAGGCAAAGAATACGCCGGAGGGTGACATGGCGTTCACCTGCCTCGGACCAGCCATGGACGCAAATCGATCACCTCGTGGTCAGTTACCGTTGGAGTGGCTGCGTCCAAAACTGCTGCTGGATTTAGAATACGAGCATGGAATTCGACCACACAGTTGTAGTTGCCGACCTACTGGTACTTTTAGGCGGATGTCCACAACGACGCTGTGAGCACATAAATACTTACCAATTGGAGAAGCCAGTTGAATGCGCTCTGAATGCGTAGCAAAGTGTACTGGTATCCGAGCTGATTAAGCACCTACTGAACAGAGTTGGAGATCACTGGTAGCAAATCTGCCAGAGGTTATTGGCAGCAATCATGTTTCATGTGGAAAATCAAGTCGCCAGCTGTGTCATGGGGTTTTCACACAGTATCTGGAACTTTCATACGCTCGCCGACGCAATCCGACTGAATGAGAACACAATGAGGTTCGCAGAAACAGGGAGGGCTTACGAACCGCGAAGCCAGGTGGTCCCCTCGTGCCACATAGATGGAGACAGCCGCTGACACTGGTAACCATCGGAAGTTATTACAAATAACACGGGAAACAAGCTGCTGAAGTCCTGATTTTAGTGAAGCTATGTGCGACGAAAGTAGACAGCTAAACCATAACTCATTAAAACGCTTGGGGCGTCGAGTGGAACAGTTTGAAAAGCATTGCCCATCGTGACCCGGAAGCCAAAGGGGTAGTAGTGTTGGCTGCTATTCCAATGGTCGTGGGTTCAAATTCTGCTGTCTCCACCTGATGAGATGAAATTACATCGAAACGCGTCGTGGCTGTGCAGTGTTTTCGAGTGGGCAATACCCAATTTCCATCTAGTTTGAAAAGCAGTTTACTCAACCAAAGTTTCCATCTTCCTTATTTGTCAATGGTTGTCCTACCCCTGGGCTGTCCCTTTGGATCCGCCCTCACCGGCGGAAGTCGTAAGTGAGATCAGAATATTGAAATTGGACGAACCCGCAGGAGCACACAGTCTTTCTCTAGCCCTGTTCACATTCGATGGATCTGCTCTCGTAGATGAATTGCACAATTTACTAGGGAAACTCTGAGAGCAGCCGACTGTCCCAACGGACCGGAGCCGCTCCATTATCTTCCCAATTTTCCAGATAGGCTCATGTTCGTATTGCAGCAATCACGGAAAGGTCAGTCTGATATATATAAATATATATATATATACATTACAGTCTGTTAACAGACATTATGCCATCAGAATCATGCCAGATGAAAAAATGGAGAAGCTAAAAATACGAAATGCTAAAAACATGCAAACGAATTTTTCGGTTTTACACACACCGATTTGCTTTCTTTTGCTTTTGTTTCGTGAGTTCTGTGTGCATTAAAGGGGGGATAAATTGGCAAAACAACATTGAAGCCACAGATGTCTGTTGCAGGCCTTGACATCCAAAGTTTCCAACCACTAAGATTCCGCATCTGGAAAACGGACTAGTCCGACTGCCGCCAAACGTGAGGTTGCGTTCTTCATGCTCCTTCTCCACCTCATTGGTTGTCCACCGCGGCACTTTATTCGATCGCTCCCTGGGAGTGCAAATAACGCTCGAGGTTGAAGGCGATAGGCTGGCATGCGCAAAACGTGCCCTAGCTAAAGCATTCGATGTCGGAGAATAACTTTCGGAAGACTGGCACTACTCACTTCAACCACTCGGTCTAGGACCTCGCGTTGCTTACATGATGTTGTCACCAGACCCGAGCAATCCTCTGTAGACAGCCATTGTCGAAGTGTGACACCCACTTCATGTCTTCCTAGCGAACAGGCCAGGTCTCACAACAGGACAAAAATATTGCACAGATATCAAGTACCTCTAAGTTGCTTGTTTTTATCGTGTTCCACAGACTGACTGACACTCATTAAAGTCACCTACGCAAGGTGCAGGTAGGATTTCGCCGGAACGGAAGTTGCATTGACCAACACTTTAGCTTACGCAAACTGTCGGAACAGCGCCATAGTGGTTGGCTACCCACCATGATCATGTTTCGCGACATCAAAAGTGACTTCGATTCGTCGGATCGATGTGCGCTTTGGGAAGGTTTGCTCATGAAACGTGTGCCCCAGAAGTATATGAACTTTATCAGAACGCTGTAAGTGCATAGTTAGCGCAGAGTGCGGGCTAATGACAAACTGTCACAGCCCTTCAATATCATCTGCAGTATGAGATAGGGATGCCCGTTTTAATTTTCCCTATTATCCTCACCATCGGCGAAGGTATGGAAAGGGCATTCACCTGACACGACTTGGTACTTCCAGGTGATCGACTTATTGACCCGTACTATGCGGACGAGACTGCGCACATATGAGACAGCTCACAAACTTGTACAGCAACACTTGACGGAGCAGCAGTGCTTGTCAATTGTTTCGGACTACACTTTGCACCCCCGCAATGCAAAGCGCTTCTTCAAGAGTAGCGGGGACCCATACCTGTGTTGACGCTTTTCAGGGAACAGCTAGCCTTCGTCCTCGAAATTCAAGTATCTAGTCAGCTTTGTTGGCACCGAAAGAATGGCGGATAAGATCACAACCCGTAAAGAAATAGCTTGAGATTCCTTGGCAATCTTCACGGCCTATGACGTCATCGCGACATTAATCTTGCTATAAAGGGCAGAGTTTACAACATAGCCATGCGTTTAACCCACTTGTACGGCTACGAAAACTTGTCTACCAGATCGACAGATATAAAGTGAGTTGTTGCGTTGTATTAATCGATGGATTCGAACTTCGGCTCATGTCTAGCGTGATAACTACGTGAGCAATGATCGTGTTTGGCGCTGTGTATTTGGTTCCGGAACAGCGAGTCAGTCGCACAACACTGCCGTTTCACGTACCAGGCTCCAATGGCTGGGCCAAATGTTGAATACACCAATACACCGACTGCCGTGTCTTGCTTTGTTTGTGCGACAGGGTCCGGATAGAAGAGAAGGAGGGGGGGACAAGCGAGAAGTTGGTCAGGAGGAATGAAGTTCTTTACCTCGCACTTGGCGTCGGTTGGTGTCTCCCGACTGTCAGGTTTGGGACCGAAGGACGGTGAACACGTTTTGTTGGATAAACTTGTTGGCATGGCGAAGAGCCGACCTTAGTAGCTTTTGTGTTGTGTTTCGTTGTCCATCCCCTCCCCGGCCATCTTCCATCTCCGATATCGACCACACATAGCAAGTATAATATGACACTATGCTTTATGATATTTGCTTTTTAGTTTTTGAATTCTGTCATGTTTAGCAGCTCGCTCTTTAAATTTGTTATGTTAGTCGAAGGGTGTTTCTCATCATCAGCTGATGTGCAACGGGGAATTATTATAACAAAGCTGCTGTCAGCACAAAATACCTCCGCTGCTAGCGTACAGTTTTGTCATCACGGACGAATTTGGTACAGAGATTACGCTGCAGGGCTAGCTTTTGCTACGTACACATCGCACACTGCGTTTATTATCGTCATACGTTTTCGTATTTAGCTCCGGATGAATGATGTGGCTCTTGCGGAACGAAGTGGCTTGTTTTCTGGTGCGGATTTATTCAGATCACTAAACATACCAGCAAACTCCATGCGGGTAGTATCAATGTAAAAGTCGTCTGAAAACTCCCAGATGGCATCTCTAAAAAGTTGCGTTAACAGGTTGTACTGCGTGGTTGTAGTAGGTTCTTGGGTGTAGTCCACATAACACAAATGGTTGGCAGCATGCGGTCCCGGATTTGCCTAGCACAGCGGACTCCATAGAGCAGCACCAGAAAGCTTGCGCCTACTGAGGGACCATCGTTGGCTTGCGCTGCATCATCCACAGCTTCATCCACACTCCCTATATCCAATGTAAACCCAAAGGAATGAAACAGTGTGGTGCATGGATGGGAACCAAGTTTCATCAACGAAGCCAGCCCACACTCCTTCAACATGCACAGCAGTAGCATTGTTATCTCACTACGTGGGAACCATGGGTACCAGACGTACAAAAGAAGGTGGCTGGGCCTTAGCCCACTTCACACTGGATGGAACCAACCTATGAACCTATCACGGCCCCGAGGACCGTGCACCCGTCACCACAGCCAAGGTTAACTGTCTCCTGGAGGAAGTAATCTAGGTCGAGGGTATTAGACAAGCAGGCACCCTGCTAGCTTTTACGCCAAGCGCAGCCACACAAGTTATAGCAAATAACCAAAGCATACTTTGAAGAAAAATAAACACTCAGACCCACGCACAGAACAACTGTAAAAATGAGGTAACGCAAGTGCCACATCCACCGCATTATTGGCCTTAGTTGGTAAATGGAATAGAAACGGAAACGGCCTACTTATCTAGCGCTGCGCCGATAACGACCACATATTTAGCTTACTCGCCTTCCTATAGATGTGGACCTCGTATGGCGACGCTAGCGTCTTACTAACCCAACTTGGTTCAGGCACTAGCGACCGTGTGTGCTACATCATTATGTGCTCGACGTCGATGAGTTTCTTACCATCGGCGTCTGTCGTTTCCGTACCAATTGACTACACCACGAGGTGATCTCTCCATATCATTCTCCGAGATTTTCGCATTTTCTACGCAAAATATTGTAGCACGTCACTGGATTTACACTTTTCGGCTCGGTTTGATCATCTTCTTCAACTAGCCTTTTCAGTGTGTACGTGCTAATTGTGCCGTTCTTTGCTCTGTGTTATATTGGATTTATCCCCTCACATTTTTGTGCCACCTGTTCGGAAGTACGCTCAATCGATTCGTATCACCAAGCTCTATCAAACGGAGTCTATATTTTTTAAGTAAGTCCAACGACACACTGGTGCACCACAAACGAAGTCTTCGGAAGTCTGTTCAAAAAGTCCAAGGTGAGTAACTTTGCTTATTTGAGTTGCATCGGTACCTTTGGGATACCATGCAACAAAGCTTCTTTAAGGCTGTTAGACTATATCTAACGTAGTACTGTGCACCACTACATTCCATAGCTACAGACAGTTTTCGTCGTCTCACGTTACCACCATATTTTTACGTGCCTTTCACTGCACTATGATTTTGGCTACTCGTGCGCCTAGTGACGCACCACCACCAAACCCGCTGACCGAAGCAGACCATTGACGCAGCCCAAACCGCGTGCTCAGCGCAACCTGAAAGTGCATACCGACCATTGATCCATGGGCCAGAGAAGTTTGTCTGCCGGATATCCAGTGAGCAACAAACCCAAGGTCAATGGTAGCCCAGACAAGTGGGGAACTTAGATCTTTTCGAAATAAAATGTCCGTTCTGTGCCAATTCCTAGGAGGCAACAAATGTAAACATTACATGTAACGGAGCTAATAACGTATCGACAGATAGGTTGCGTTTCTGTGTCTTATGTCCAGATAGTCCGATAATTAAGACTGATCAAACGCTTACGAATAGGTGTGCGATATTGGCTGGTACCTCGGCAGAGCAAAAGAAACTGATCGCGGTGTTTGAAAGGAAAATCTCAGAACTCGAATTGCAGATTAGTGCATTACGTAGCCCGAATAACAGACCTGTTAAACGTCAAAAGCTCTCTAGCAACAGTGCTACAGTCCAGCGAAAGGCAAGCTCCGTTGGTGCAAAACAGTAATGAAAACAGGATGGATGAACTGTCTCCCTAGTCTCACGTAATGCGTCAAAGCATGCAGAGTTACACACAAACTGCCCGATCATCTTCGTCAGTAGCTGGGCAACAACAATTGACCCTTACAGATAGTGCAAATAATGACGTTGCACGTAAAAATTCTTGCTGTAGCTTTGGCCTGTCGTCCACGGAAGAAAAGCCAGACACTCGCACTCAACAGGGAACTGCAGAACAAACAATTACTATGCAACCAGAAGGTGATGACAGTTATATGTTAAAACGTCCCAGAACCCGTCAACTTTAGGCCTGTTAGCCTCACAAGCGGGCTGCTTAAATGTTTGGAGAAGCTTATCAGAAGCCGAATTCGTGAGTACTTAGTTGCTCATAACTTAGGTGGAACAATGCAGCTTTGTCAAAAAGAAGTCATGTCTTACCAACTTGTTGTGCTTCTTGGATGAAGTAACATGTTGTCTTGATAATGGGATTTCGGTAGAGGTTTGCTATTTTGAGTTTAGCGAAGCCATTTTTTCGGTACACCTCCGTTTCCTACTAATGAAGCTGTCCTGACTTGGGATTCATCCTCAACTGTTGACTTGGATAGGGACATTTGTTTTAGAAAGAATCTTACACGTTAGAGTCGGTGATGCCATCTAAAGTATAGGCAGCGCTCACAGGGGAGTTCCTCAGGGCTCCGTTTTAGGTCCACTGTTTTTCCTCATATTCATAAATGACTTAGCATCTCTTCTTGATTACCCCTGGTACATCTCTACCGATGACCTGAAACTGGTTAGCAAAAGTAATATGGACAAGTTGTGCAAGGATCTCCGCACTATAGGAGAGCGGTCTGTCCCACGGGATTTGCCCCTTAATGCCAGTAAATGCCAGCTGCTGAATTCCAGCAATGATGGTATTACTGCGTAGAATTATACTGGACCCATGCTATGGCAGCCTGTTAAGAAAGCACGGCAACTAGGTGTCATTATTACGAATAACTTCAAACCCGCAGCACAATATCACCATACTGCAAAGAAGCGTGGCAAGAAATCCTCCGCCTCTGTACCATTTCACGCTTACTAACATCCTTAACGCAATCGCTTACATCCTTAAGGGAGAAACTATCATTCTTAGTGTAGAAGCTTTCCTCCTAAATGCAATGGCTATCATCCGATAATCATCGCACTTGCCTCCACGTAGCACTGCGTGGGCAGAGACTGCCAGCCATTAGAATTCGGTATAGCGTAGCGACTGAACACAGTTACGCGCAGAATACTCACGCTTTCGGAGGTGGGTAGGAAAGCTGTGAAACATGGGTGAGGTCAAACGGTAGCTTATACTGCGCCTTCAACTATCCGACCGAACTAGCCTGAGTACCCACAAAAACGAGGCAACCTATCTGCGGCTGTTGTTTAGAGCACCTTTTTAATACCAAGCCAGCGTTTTGCACTGTTGTCCTGCGTGCATCACTTGCGCCCTAACCTCAGACATCTCCTTTGCTCACTTATAAAGGGGGCTTGACTACACCTCAGGCTCATATCCGGTGTTCTGAGCGCACGCGTTTCCCTTCCCTCAGGGGCTGTGCGCGCTCCAATGGATGTCTCTGGCACCCCCTTGTCCAATGCTAGTGCGCGGCACACTGTGCACCGGCTGAGCTCCGTTTAGTAAAGTTTCAATTTCCGTCCATTTGAGTTGGACCAAGCTAGTCTCACACAAGTCACGGTTTTCCTACCCACCTCCGAAAGCTTGAGTATTCTGCGCGCAACGGTGTTCAGTCGCTACGCTATACCGAATTCTAATGGCCGGTAGTCTCGGCCCACGCAGTGCTATGTGGAGACAAGTGCGATGATTATCAGATAATAGGCTTTGCATTTTAGGAGGAAAGCTTCTGCAGTAGGAATGATGGCTTCTGCACTAAGAATGATAGCTTCTCCCCTAAGGATGTACGCGATTGCGTTAAGGATGTTAGCAAGTGTGAAATGGTATAGAGGACATTACGTAACACAAGATCGGAGGTACTCCACCCATTATATGAATCGGTGGTACGACCACAGTTAGCATACTGTGTTCAAGCGTGGGTACCGTATCTACGGATAAATGTTATTTGTTTAGAGAAGATAAGGCAGCTGGCGACTAGAATCGTTGAGCGCCAACATGAATAGTCGTATGATGAACGTCTAAAGAGCTTGGGATTTTTTCCATGGAAAGGCATAGACTGAGAGGTGATCTAATACAGCTGTTTCAGATCAAGAAGGGCCTCAGTGGCATCAAGTCTTCCGACCTGTTTGAGTCAGCTACATCAGATCACCTGAGACGTCATCATCTTAATCTCAGGCATCGAAGGTCTCGACTAGATTTCAGGGGGAAATACTTCGTGAACCACGTTGTCGGCAGTTTGAACAAGCTTAACCCTTTCTTTGAAGAACTGTACAACGGTTGACGCTTTCAAGAAAATTTTAGACAGACGTTGGTTAGAACATTTTCCAGCAATATTATAAAGTTAGTTATGCTCATTTCAGAGAACTCATGAAGGACGAATGTGCACGATTGCTTCTTCTGGTTTCCTTTTCTTTGCAGAAGCCAGTGATGCAATTGGAAGGCGAATTATCGGGGGCGCTTGGTTGTTTGCCGGGGCAAGAAGCAGGACGCTCGTTAGGCGGAAGCACATGCCGTTCTGGGAATCTGACCTGATCTAATCTGACCTCTAGCGAATCGCTAAAAGGTAGACAAGCCGAGGAGCCACATTGCTGAGCTGAAATAACCTGCGCCCTCGGACTGAAGTTCTCCCAACTATTCTTGCACGCCTTTCATGAAATCCATCATCTGCACACGTAGGGGAACCTCGGTTTCTGCGAGTACCGTTTGACAACACACGCGACGTGGAAGATGTTCTCTTAGCAAGTCATATTCTAGTGAACACTTCTGTCAGTGCCCGCAATTTTCCTGGCAGGCCAGACAGAAACGGAAATCCAACCCTAGTTCGTCACGTCAAAATGAGATGGAGAAAGTGGTACTGGTTCCTGGTGTGTCAGATTGGAAGCATGACGATAGCGGTGAACGACAGAAGCACGACATCGAAGAATGGTACATCACAGAGCTCTACGATATGCAAGATGTCATGCCTTTTGATGTCACCAGCTTAATTGCCTCCTCCAAGGCGGCGGGCCAAGAATTTTGAGTTACGTTCACCTCGCCCGAAATGGTCTTAGTGGCGATCGAAGCCTGGCACAACAACAGGAAACTTGTGCCACCAGAAATGCGGTTAAGCCCTTTCATTCAATTAGTACAGACCTCAGATACAGATGAACCAGTCTCGTTTGTACCTATCTCAGATCAGGCAACGTTGCAAAGAGCCGTAACAAAAACTTCAGGAGACGGGCACTATTTGTGCCGGTCACTCACAGTGAACCGAGCTCTGAATGCGTCAGCAAACACAATGCTGATACACTAACACTCAGGGGTTATATTCTAACTCTCGGAACTGCGCCATCCACAGGAAACAACAGCTTGGGACCTCATAGTAGTTACTGAAACTTGGCTTTCAACCGAGATACTTGATCCAGAGATGGAATTCATTGAGATATCAGTCATTCGAAATAACCGTCCATCTCGCAGTGGCGATTTTGCCCTCTGCTATCGAGATTACTTGCAAGGTGAGGCCCTTAACGAAACTTCCCTTTTTATTACCGACCCAATATTTTGCCGATTGTAAGTTGCATGTCGAGAAGTTGGTTCACAGAAGACGCATGGTGCTTGCCACTTCGCAGTTATCTATAGGCCTCCGAACGCGTCATTATCATCATCATTATGCAGGTTAGCTAGAGGTAGTAAATACCTCAGATACTGTGCCGCAATACAGAAAAGAAAAGGGGGGAAAGCAACAGGTACACTCCAGCTGAGCTGCCGGTAACTGATGAGCATCGTTCCGGCAAGCTACCTGTCAGCTACTATGCAGCAGAAAAAAATAATTTACTATGTAAAAGTATATATTTCTACCTCGTGAGATCGTGGATGGAGGGAGAGGCTAAGAGGCATGGGGTGGGACAACGAAACTCACAGCACGAACGCCAGTGATGTCGGCTCCTAGCCATATCAATAAGTGTATCTAGCCAAACGTGTTCATCGTCTTTCGGACCCCAACTAGGAAGCTGCGACGCTCCAACTGAAGCCAGCTTCGAAGTGAGGGATTTCATTCCTCTCGACCAAGTCATCGCTTGGCCACCTCTTCTCTTCTTCCATCCACATCCCCGGTGAGCAAACAACGCACGTCGTGGAAGTCGATGGGCTGGCATTCGCAAAACGTGGCCGAGCTATCGGAGCCTGGTGCGTGAAATAACAGTGCTGAGCCGTTCATTGCCTTTTCCTGTGCCATAAACAAGGCGGCGAACACGTTCTTTGCTTACTCGGTGTTCCCACCAGGTGTGAGCTAAATTGCGAAGATACCGGGGGTCGAAGGTAAAAAGCCTCTTTACGTCCGTTGATCTAAGGGGCCATGTTTCACAAACGTATAGTAGGGTCGAACGTACCGCTGCATTGTACACTCTACCCTTCAGGGCGAGATTGATGTCGCGCCAGCGCCATAGGTGGCGAAGGTTAGCAAAAGCGCCTCGAGCCTCTGCTATACGGTTCGTGATCTCATTTTCAATCCCACGGGCGCTGATACAATTTTCCAGGTAGTTAAATTTTTGTACGACTTCTAGCTGATCTTCACCAACTGCCAGCGAAGGTAGGGGGTCCAGATCAATCTTGGAGGAACGCTTTTCACTTCGAGGGTGCCAAGCAAAGACCAAAGTGACCGACAGCTAGTGCTAATCTGTCCAGTGCAACTTAGCACGTTTCTGAGCTGTCACAGATTAGGGCAATATCGTCAGCATACTCCAAGTCAAGCAGTCGTTCTCCTGGGAGCAGATCCATGCCTTCTAAGTCGTGTCCTGTGAACGCGATTTCCATGACTTCGTCAATAGCGAAGTTGAAGAGGAAAGGTGACAGCAGGAATCCTTGTCTCACACCGCTAGAAATGTTAAAGTGCGACGAGAGCTTGCCGTAAGCCCTTGCTCTCCCTGAGATACGCGCGCATAATGATCGAATAATATTTACATATTTCTCAGGTACACGTTTCCTGAGTAGACAGTCCCAAAGTACACGTCTATTCACCGAATCTAATGCACCTCTGATGTCGAGGGACACGACAACGGTGCTCCAACATCTGACGCAAGGTAAAGATGTGGTCAATGCAGCCAAGACCTCGACGAAACCCGGCTTGTTCTTCACGAATCTGGCTTCCACGAGTGCCAGTCTGTCTGTGAAGGATGACAAAGGCAAGAAATTTGGTGGCGATGGAGATGAGACTGATTCCTGTATGGTTGCTGCATTCCGATCGTGACCCCCCTTTGACATTGGAACCATGGTGGAACGGCTCCATTCGGTTGGGACTGTTTTCTGCCCCCACAGTTTCATTAGTAACTGGTATAAATCATCCATAAGAGCAGGTCCCCCGAATTTGAAGAGGGTTGGAGGAAGATCATCTGGTCCCGCGGCTTTATTTAACTTTAGCAGTCCGATTCCACGTTCGACTTCTAGGCGAGAGTGTGGATCCAACTGGACATCCCAGGGAGCGGGGCGATCAGTGGCCGGCGAAAAATCTAACTCTTCGGACCGAGTAAATTGCCTTTCAAACTGCTCAGCCCAACGCTCTAACCTATTTGATAAGTTGTGGATAGGCTGTCCACTCTCGTCACAAATGCCTTCACTTATACCAGATCTCCTGCTGTCCGTTTCCCGTATCAGCCGAAATAACTTTCGATGATAACCAAGGTCAACGATTATTTCCATCTCTGAAGCACGATGAGATCACCAGGATTCGTGATCTCTCTTCAGGCTAGCACGGAGTTTTGTCCAGAGCGCTTTGCGAGTTTCATTGTGTTCGCTTCCAGCCGGAATATGCCGGCGAGCATCTAATAGTTCCAGAGACCGCGAAGAGACCCAATGTCCATGTTGGCTTTAGACTTACCACATGAGGATTTCCTTGCTGATAGTAAGGTCCGGTGAATATGAGACGGAGGAGCTTCAATTGTATCCAAGGTCATCCCCACACACGCGTGATATGCGTGATACTGGTTCATTTGGATTATTTCCCCATTCGCTCTCCATCTTCTCGCAGCGTTGTCACTGTACGCTCATTAGAACCGGATTTACCAGCCCTATACAGTGATCCAGCACACGTGAAAATATCTTCTACGATTAGAGGCTGCGCCATCACTAACCGTTTTCATTGGCATCCGTGATTAAGCGCAAGCGTTTAACTCAATCACATTGAGCCGATTGCCTTTCTGTGTGACACCATTCGATAAAGAATTCTCGAGGCAGACCGAAAAGCCTAAACTTATTCCGATCCAGTGTTTCTCAACACAGCTGGGAAAGAATTTGTGATCTGTCAGTCTGTGTTCAGCGTTCTGTTCAGGTTCCAGTCACTCGCCATTCCCTGTGACCTTATCAGCCAGTTCACCTGCATAACCCATCACACGGACCGCGCGACCAAGCCGACTGCACATTTGACCTTGCAACCACCACGCTCGCCTGACCGATGTGCGCCGCTCTCAAAGCTGGAAAAGTACAGAACGCTAACCAACCCACTGGGTCAGATAACGACACCAAATTGAATGGCAGAAATGCAAAACCGAAGATGCTCCAAGAGAAATGCATTTGCCGGTTAATAGAATGTTATTGAGTAGTAAAAATCGGTCTGGTTTGCTCGCACGGTTTGGAATGGTATCATACGAAATGTGAAAAGGTGTCCCAACAACAGGTACGGGAGCGAAATAGCTCCCAAGAAACATTGTGGTTCTGTACTGCGTGTTCCACCATCCCCCTCGTTAACTGTTTGCTTATTCTAGCTCAGAAATGCGACCGGTTAACCACAGAAGCAGAGCACAGGATAAACAATAAGATTAGTTAAATGGAAGTGAGTATGCACCACAGAAGCGTAGCGGCTTCTGAGCAACGGCTTGCTGAACAATCCGCTTCCCCTGAACCGCAATCAACCACGTCTCCAACTCCGTTGTCCTCTCCAACTTTGGTGGAACGCCGGACGAAAACAGACTATTCCTACGAGAGTCAAACAGTACTCACGGCAACGGAAATCAGGCACCACTCAAAACGTCTGGTTAAGCAAATTCCAATAGACCTGATATCCAGCATTAACAAGGATGAAGCAGCCAAACACCAACTCTTGGCACCTGTAGCTCAAATATCTCTTGTCCAGACTAAGCCTCCCAGAACATCAGTTACCTATGCAGAGATTGCTGCAAAGGTCCACCGAGAGGCCACCATTGCGGCCTCTTCCATGGTAAACACCGTTAACGCGAATAGAGGGACAAACAGAAAACAAGCAACACTTGTCAGCAGGTCAGGACAAACGAGTAGCATACTTTGTAGATCGATTAAAACGGGATCCAACAAGAGTGCCCGGACTGTTGTATGTTCAAACGTCCCTGAATCTACCGACATCACATTGCTGGATAAGTTATTAGACGACCAAGACCAATGGAACTCATTGTGCATGCAGATGAGTATCAAAGCCAAGACCATAAGCTTATTACGAATTACTCGTCATCCGAACTCGCCACACTGTGGCGAACCCGGACTTATTCGAGTAACACTGGAATCCTCCACCGACGTAGGAAACGTTTTGTTCTCCACAAGCGCGCCAAAACACGGATCCTGTGGGATACGTATCCATCATGATGTCCCTCGGAGTGCGCGACAATCAAAAAGAAACACCGAAGAGGGGCATAGCAATCAAGACTGCCTAAACGCAATCTTCATACATGGGTGCCAGAATATCCTTCTAACGATGTTTAAGAGACCGGAAAGCACGATTTAGAACTGTGGCCATTCACTCGTGAAACAGTTTCTTTGGATAATATTGTGGCACTATCGCTCACAATGATACCTCTCTCACCAAATTATAGAGGATGCGGCCCTGGAATCCTGAAACTTGTGGTTCAGTCAGAGCAACAAGCAAAGGATGTTTTAGATAGATGGCGGAGAAATCGGTCACATCATCCTTCTGACATTCGGTTAAAGGTCGCAAACACTTTGCGGAGCTCAAATATTAAAGCAACTGAAGCAGCAAGCATACCGACGAATGTGCAGAAGCGTAACTTGACTGCTGTTTTAATTGACTCTGACGTAGGTCTAAACGAAGGTTGGGACGCACCTTGGCCGAATCAAGTTGCAAACGAGGTATCATTATCCCATCAAAAAAACGAGTAACTGCCGACCTCCCATCGGTCGGCATTCTCCTACACGTGACCCCTTCACCCCTCTGTGGGCGCCTAGAGACCGAGAAACTGGCCTGCTTGTATATGAATGCTCAGAATCCTCTTAACAAACTTGCCGAACTGAAAGATCGCCAAGCTTCCGGGTCATATGATGTCATTGGTATCCCCGAGATGTGGTGGCACACGGGAATGACGGACGCAGAAGTTTCGCTACCGGGCATGTCGCTGATCCGGAACGACAGGCTCACAAGAGGAGGGGTAATCCTGTATTATCGAAACGACTTACAGTGTGAAGCCGTGGAGGATTCAGACTCGCTGTTCCCCGATTCTCTTTGGTGCCGGTTGTACAATGGAACAATGGAACAATGGATTTATGCGGGTATAAAAGCTAAAGCTTGACAAATCCCGTAGGGTGATCAGTGCGAAAATCATAGAAGTGTGAAAAATTCAATGAAAACCAATTCAGTAAAATCGTTTAACAACGAGTCACTACAAGCTTGTGGACTCACCGAGTTTGAAGTGTCAAAATAATAATCCACTATAACTCCGGAGGGGATCATGAGGTATGGAGTACTTGGTTAAAAGAGTCACCGCCCCTTGAAATTCGCATGGGGCAAAGTGTTTGAGTTTGAAGCGTCAAAATATGAATCCACTGTTGAAATAAGCGTGGGGGAAAATTATTTTTAAAGTATGGATTTTGGATCTCTCAAAATTAGACTGTACTATGGGAGATAGTGCAATGAAGTGAGTGCACTATCAACTCGATTTTTGAACTCGATCAGGTTGGGTGCACTGACTATAGATTCTGGGAGAGCATTCCAGGCTTGGCAAACACGCACGGAAAAGAAATTCCGTCGACATTCCAAACGGCTGTACTGCACTGCCAGCTTCAGATGATGGCCTCTCAGATTGTTGTTGTTACTGAGCTCCAGCAGATGGCGGCAGGTATGATTGGGGTCTGTCAGAATCTGATAAGCCATACTCAAATCTCCCCGTAGTCGTCGATATTGACCACTAAATATCCCGAGCAATCTCAGTCTATCTTCGTAGCGTAACTGGCCTAAACCTTTCACGTTCTTCGTTGCGCGTCGTTGAGGTTTCTCTAAATCAGAGAGGTCTTTCCTCAGCCACGGTTGCCAGACTTGTATGGCATACTCCACGTGTGGTCGTATGTATGCACCTAGAAGTTGGTGAAAAACGGATGGATTGAAGCGTCCAAATGTGCGCCGGAGAACGCCCAAATTTCGAATGCTCGCGTTCGATGCTTTCTTTGCCTGGGTTGAACAACCAAGGTCGGACTGAATCAAGACTCCTAAATCCTTTTCCTCAGCAGTTGTGTTAAGCACATGGTTACCCAGTTTATAGAAAAATGCTGATTGGTGACGTAAGTGTAATACTCTGCACTTTTCTGTGTTGAGTGGGAGTTGGTTCTGAACTGACCACGCATACACCTTATCCAGATCCTCTTGAAGTATTGCGGAGTCATCTGGTGTATTGATCGCTCTCCAGACCTTGATGTCGTCGGTATAGAGTAGGCAGTCGGAAAGAATGAGGGCCGCTATGTCGTCAATATCCATCAAAAACAATCGTGGCCCCAGTACCGATCCTTGTGGTACACCACATTCGACTTGGATTGGGTGGGACAGGGACCCACACACTTTTACCTCTAAGCTCCGGTGGAGAAGAAAGCTTGTGATCCATCCTAGGAGCGGATCACCAATGCCGAAGCTCTGAAGTTTGCAGATCCGGATTCCATGGTCTAGTCGATCGAAGGCCTTTGAGAAATCTAGGTAGACCACGTCCACTCCCGCACCGCTGTCAATTAATTTGGTCCAACTCGATCTTGCTAGCAGCAGATTTGTGGTGCATGATCGATTCCGTCGAAAACCATGTTGTTCATGTTCAAGGAAGGCAGACTCTTCTAGATAGGCTGTTAATACGTCAGCAACAATAGCTTCCATAACCTTTGACGGGACCGGGAGAAGGGTTACAGGACGGTAGTTGGCTGGATCAGAACGGTTACCGCCCTTGTGAATTAGGGTTATGATCCCACATTTCCACATCTCGGGTACATACATCTGACCGAAGCAGCGTTGGAAGAATCGTGCCAGAGGCTCTGCTAAACTTTCGCTCATTACCGCAAGGGACTTAGGGTGAATGTTGTCGATTCCAGGAGAGCTGTGCTTACGCATACACAACAACTTCTTTAATACCATCCCCGCCGTGAAAGTTATGTGCGTAAGTTTTGGTTGTAAAACAGCTGCTGACAAAGGAACAGATGACCAAGGAATGCATTGAAAGTTCGAAGCATATTGCAGCCGCAAGGCGTTCGCCGCATCCTCCGTAGTCAGCGTCATGCCATCTGGCGTTTGAAGAGGAGGGATTCCCCGTTTCACCTCGCGCAGGTTGTTTACATGTTGGTAGAGCAGCTTATGATTCGAAACCATGCGCTCCGTCAGATGCTGCTGGTATGTCAGTTTATCCTCACGAACGAGTTGAGTGCAATGATTACGTTGAATTGCATAGGCCGTCCAGCTCTCCGTACTCGGATGTTCCTTATAGATATGCCAGGCCGAGTTCCTCACTGCCATACATTTCCGTGTCCTACTTCGCACAAAGGAAACAGTCTTCTTCGAGTGGACAACCTTAGTTTCGGATGCCTCTTCGACGAGAGTGCTAAATTGGTTGACGAAATGTGGCCATGCGATTGTCGGTACTTCGTCTGTCAGAAAGTTCCAATTGGCTGTCTCTGCAAGTCGAGCCAGCTCATCGTACCGTATGATAACTCGGCTTTCCCGTGTAGTATCCGCAGGGTATTCTGCTTAGCATATATAATCGAAGAGTAAAACTGCATGGTCGCTGCAACCCAAAGGAGCGTCGATGATTACTTTCTCAACCATGAGTTCTTCGTTGGTATATTTCCGGTCCAGGATAGGCGGTCTTCCTGCTGCTTTGAATCTGGTGGGATTGTCGATATGGCCATAAAGCGGAAATCTGGAGACAAGGTCTTGTAGATCCGCTTTGAACTGTTCCGTAGGTGTTGCTTGGGCATCCAAAGCGTGGATATTGAAGTCACCAGCGATAAGAATATGGCTGTATCTCCTGTTGATCACAAGCCTCAGCGCAGATGCGAGATTGAAGTTCATCTCGGGTGTAGATGATGGAGGTCGCTAAACGACCGCCACCAGACAGACGTCGTTGCCTGTTAAAGGCAGCCGACACAAAAGAGTATCCTGCACTTTACACGTCTTCTATGGGCTCACACTGGAGGTCTTTGCGGTAGTACAGAGCCACCCCGCCCCCTTTACTGGATCGATCGCGCCGAACGACGGACATGCCTGGTAGCTCGACCTCCGTGTCTGTGATATCCGGGCGCAACCACGTCTCCGTTATAGCGACGAGGTCACACGATTTGGACCTTTGACGTAGTCGCAGTTCGGGTATTTTGTTAAGTAGACTTTGAGCGTTAGTGTATATACAGGACAGCTGCTTGAGCACCAAAAGAGCTTGTGGAGGATCACACGAAGTTGGATTTAAGCCGGCCGATGAAAGGCCGGCACCTGATCGTTTTTTGCGCAGTTTATCGATGACCATTTTGCACGGGCCTGCAGCCCGCCTAACGTCGTTCCTGCACACGCAGAACGCTCTTCATTAGCGTCGTTTTCAGTGGTTGATAATCTTGATGCAATGTCTTCGGCTTCGTTTATTTTATCACATTGAGCCACAGATGGTGTCACATCCTCCGGTGGCTTCGATTCAATAAATGGTACCTTAAATCGTAGTTCCGATGGCAGTGCATTGTGCATTTTATGCCAGTTACGCATTAAGTTCGCCGCCATCTGCTAAGACTGAACCACAAGTTTCAGTATCCTTGGACCATTACCTTTGTAATGAGGTGAAACGGGCAGTCTAGAAATCGACTGAAGGATGACGTCGCCTGCAGATAGAGTTTCACGGATGTACCGCCATTCTTCCAGATCGTGAGCATGAGCCTCCTCGTCCCTAGCTGTTGGTAGCTCGGGCACACCATGAACTAAAATGGTTTTTCGCCAGCTGGCCGTGTTGCGATCGTCTAAATTGTTTTTTTCTCGCTGACGTTCGCTCCATGCAACATCCGGAAAGATGCGGATCTTACTGTCTTCACCTCGGAGGTGATATGCCGATAAGAGCACCGCCTCTACATCGTCAGTGGATGCCAGTGTTATCCGCAGAATTCTGGGCTCACCATAGTGAACGCAGTTTGGATGTCTCGTCACACGCATGATGTTAGTCGGCTTGACCCTAGCACCTATGCGATCGCAAATGGGATTCCACTGGTTCAGATCGTTTTGTTGCTTACCTCTCAGAGAATTTGCTTTGGATTCAGGAACGTTGGTGCATATGAGTGTTAGAGCACCGTAGTTCCTCCAGGTGTTCGGTAATGTGGGAGACGTCGTGATGGATGGACTAAAACAAGTCTCTGAATTTCGTGCTTGGTCTTTTACACATGTCGCAGATATTGTGCTTAAAGTCTTGTTTACAGTGTCTCTAGCAATAGTCGCTGCGTAAGTTGATTGGCCTTTAGAGATACTCAGACTTTGTTGGTCAGTCGGAAGTCTGGTTCTTACCGAGGCTTTGGATAAGAGCGGAATGGCTGAGGAACTGAGGATGTTTTGTTCGTACGTGATGCCTGATTGGTTCGGGGTTCCCAAGATATTCGCCGCTGTGATTTCGCGAGAACGTCTGGCTCTTTTCTTCGGTTTAGTGGCGGTGAGTACGGGAGATGGTGGAGATACAAACCTTGCTATAATAGCCTCTAAGGAAATCATTCTTTCATTTAGGCGTAATTCTACTTCTGCAATCCGACGGTCGTAATCTTTCGACAAAGCAATTACGCATTTTACTATGGGAACCGTTATGCAACTAAGACAGAACGAAACAGACTCGGACAGATTGTTGTGCTTGTTAGCCTCAGTAATCGGACTATGATTAACGGAACACAACGCACAATGCTGGCCCGATTCCACTGTCTGGGCAAGTGACTCAGCTCCACTTGTAACTTCTCCCCTTGTTACATTGGTCATGGTCGGCTGCAGCGAAGTGGCACGGCCCGGTTCACGGGCTAGTTTGGTGTCGTGCGTGGTAGGTGTGCTTCGCTGTCTTGTCCGCTTGTGGTCGGAGGACACGTTGATCGACTTACGCGTGATGGGCCTGTGCGTCATGCGGTCACGTTTGAATAGGCCGTGTAGGACGTGCTTGGGTCGTCTGAGTGATTGAAATTGATCTGGCCGAGATGCGATGGCGATCGTGAAGTTTGCTGGGCGCTTGAGTGCGCAAGTTAAAAATAAATTTCTTCTGTAACTGTTATGCACAGTGGTGCTGTGAAGCGACTGAAGACTTGTTAGCAAGCGGAAAGATTTCTCTATCGAATGATGTAAAAATCCGAAGGGTTGTAAAAGAATCCACGAAAAGCTGCAGACTGGAGAGGTTTTGCGTGTGAATTCCCCGGCAAACTCCGCGAAAAACACAGACACAAGCTAGAGGTTGAAGCGATGGGAATAATCCGGGTGGAATGGATCCACCGTGTAGAGAAGATGATTCCGAGTAGAATGAATGCACGCTAGGTGCTATGCAGTGAAATGGTGATGAATGGTCCACAAAAATGGCGAGAGCCGCGAGGATAGGTGTGATGTCAATCACACTTATGTGGATCAGAAGAACGTGTTGGTCCAGACGATCGAACGCTTTGGAGAAATCCAGGTGGATGACGTCGACTCCTACTCTCGCTTCGACTGATTCCGTCCAGCTTGCTTCGGCTAGAAGTAAGTTTGTAGTACAAGATCGATTTTGACGGAATCCCTGCTGTTGGAACACCATGATGTTGTTGCTCTCAAGGTATTCCATGAGTTCCTCTGTGATAATACCTACCATTAATTTGGATAACACTGGGAAGAGATTGATTGGATGATAGTTTGAGGGCTGCGCACTATTCCTACTATTATGAAAATGACAGACTATACCTTGTTTCCACATTGGGGGAATATGCTTCGTTCCAAGAACCGAGCAAATTTTCGGGCAATGTTAATGGCGGCTGTCTTTAATACCTGCGGTCTGATGTCGACCATGTCAAGAGAGCTGTGCACGAACAATGACTATAGACTTCTTCTCACATTGGCTGCCTGAACGACACGTCGTTTAACCCTTCTGGGGCTGCGAACTGTGTCAAAAGCGGGTGAGATGATGATCCACTATCGAAAGTGTGGATGCAGAGTTGGGGAAGCGCGTTAGTCATATCTTGTGTAGTTTGCGCCAGATCACATGTTGCACGTAAAACCGGGATCCAGCGCTGCACACTGCGGAGCTTGTTGAATGCCTTCACAACCATTAAGAATTTGTACCAAATTTCGCTGCTAAGAAATGGTGATGAGAGAAAAATGAACAATGAATTTATACGGGTTAAGGAGCGTTGCTTTACAAGTCCCGTTGGATAGTCGGTGGGGATATCAACATAACAATAATGATTAGAAGGATAGTAAAATAGTTAATAATTTAAATATGGTAATGAGGACTTATCGTCTGCTCCGCTTTGGTCCTGCGATCCTCTTAGATTCAAAGCACCCCCAGTTAACAACAAATAATTTCATGGTATACTCCAGGTGTAGGATGGAGACGTAGTGTTAAGTAACAAAGTGTAAGTGGATGAGTGCATTGTCCAAATGTCTTTTAAATACTGTTAGTGTCGGTGTAGAGACGACCGAGTCTGGGAGAGCATTCCACAGGTGACAGACACGAATGGGAAAGAAATTTCTGCGGCATTCCAGCCGACTGTATTGTTCTGCGAGTTTTAATGAGTGCCCCCCTCAGGTTTGTATTGCTGCTGAATTGTAGTAAAGGGCGGCACACATGATGTGGACCTCGCAGAATCAAGTATGCCATAATCAGGTCGCCTCGTATTTTGCGATAGATTCCACTGAACACCCCCAAACGTTGCAGCCTCTCCTCGTAGGAAGGAATGTGCATCCCAAATACGTTCTTAGATGCCCGGCGTTGTGGCTGCTCCAGTGCATTGAGGTCACATTTCAGCCATGAATGCCAGGCTTGAATTGCGTATTCGACATGGGGGCGAACATACGCACTGAGCATTTGTCGAAATATGGAGCTGTTTATTTGTCCAAACGCCCGAGAAGCTCCAAAATCAGGAACTTAGGACAACTACGTAGTCCAACGTAATCACTGCACTCAAGTGTTAAGAGAAGACAAAGCCGCCTATCAGCAGAACATCGCAAATCCTTCAGTGCTAACCACAAACTGCTGTACAAGTACCTTAATAGCCTGAGAAAGTTGAGGCAAGTATTTCCCCCACTCAGGACGGCTGATGGCCGAACAAGAACGGTTGGGGAAACAGCAAACGTGATGCAGATGCAATATGCCCCCACGTTTCAAAGAGGGTGGTCACCAAGAGATCTACCAAGATTTGTCTTCTCCTTGCCAGGGCTAACCCACATCACTTTTACCGCGGAGGCTGTATTGCAAAAACTGACGTCTCTACGCAAACACAGCTCGCCGGGTGTCGACACCATTCGTCCAGAGGCACTGGAAGCAGTAGCAAGCCAACTGGCAGTACTTTAAGCTAAGGTTTTCCAGCGCTGGATAGACCAGAACCAATTTCCCTCCATGTGGAAGCCTAGAATAATAACCCCGATTCACAAAGGTGGAAGCAGAACTGATCCCTCCAGCTAACTCCCAGTATCCCTTCTTCCTATACTCTCCACAGTCATGAAATCCATAGTTGCGGATGCACTGGTGTGCTATCTGAAAAACTGCAACATCTTCACTATTGAGCAGCACGGTTTCCGTCGACAGCGGTCATGTACAACGAATGTAGTAATTGTACGCAGTAGTTGCACCGAGGCAGCGGACGTTGGAGAAGATGTTGATGTGATCTACCCGGATTTTTCCAAGGATTTCGATCGTTCAGACCATCGGATACTACTATCCAAGCTGCAGCATTACGGGATCAGCGATCCTCTTTTAAGCTGGATCGCCAACTTTCTACTTCAACGGCAATTAGTGGTCAGAGTTCGGAAAATCTACTTCTTCGGTAATCTACTTCTTCGGAAAATCTACTTCTAACCGATGTGTCAAACACTGCTCGCGGAGCTCATTGGTCTAGTGATCATGGCGACAGCCGCCAAGCACTATGCGCCGAGTTCCACTCCCAGCTCGGCTACCTCTACCTGATGAGTCTAAACGAAGACGAAATCGTCGGTCTTGGAGTGCAGGGATGGGACAGAGCCACACCGAAACCCTCCAAAGTTCGGAGCTCTTTATCAAACCCAAACAAGTTGAGTGTGGTGTGCCGCAATGCTCAGTTCTAAGTCTACGTTTGTTTTCGGTGTTTATAAATGACCTTGCAAAAGGAATCGCTTCAAACTTCCTAATGTTTGCGGACGATATCAAGATTTGGCGCAGGATCCAGGCGAACGCAAACCAACATGTGCTTCAGAGTGATCTAGATACGGTGTATCAATGGTCGACCCAAATCTTATTGCATTTCAACGTCAGTAAATGCAAGGTGCTTTCCATCCGACATCAGAGCAGCTACTCATACCGCCTCTGAACGAATATACGACAACAATCAACTCTCGAACGTGACTTGTGTGTCTTGGTTCAAGATGACTTGGGTTACTCCAGACAATCCGAAAAGGCGTCGAAGACCGAGAACCAACACGTCGGGCTGTTGCGACGGGCGTTTGGACAAATAAACAGCTCCATATTTCGACAAATGCTCAGTGCGTATGTTCGCCCCCATGTCGAATACGCAATTCAAGCCTGGCATTCATGGCTGAAATGCGACCTCAATGCACTGGAGCTGCCACAAAGCCGGACATCAAAGAAAGTAATTGGAATGCGCGATCTTTCCTACGAGGAGAGGGTGCAACGATTGGGGGTGTTCAGTGGAATCTATCGCAAAATACGAGGCGACCTGATTATGGCATACTTGATTCTGCGAGGTCCACATCATGTGTGCCGCCCTTTACTACAATTCAGCAGCAATACAAACCTGAGGGGGGCACTCATTAAAACTCGCAGAACAATATAGTCGGCTGGAGTGCCGCAGAAATTTCTTTCCCATTCGTGTCTGTCACCCGTGGAATGCTCTCCCAGACTCGGTCGTCTCTACACCGACACTAACAGTATTTAAAAGATATTTGGACAATGCGCTCATCCACTTACACTTTGTTACTTAACACTACGTCTCCATCCTATACCAGGAGTATACCATAGAATCATTTGTTGTTATCTGTGGGTGCTTTGAATCTAAGAGGATCGCAGGACTAAAGCGGAGCAGACGATAAGTCCTCATTACCATATTTAAATTATTAACTATTTTACTATCCTTCTAATCATTATTGTTATGTTGATATCCCCACCGACTATCCAACGGAACTTGTAAGGCAACGCTTCTTAACCAGTATAAATTCATGGTTCATTATAC
>OX104066.1:11746760-11819370 GCA_944474145.2 Dicrocoelium dendriticum
AACGATCCTTGCCAGTGTACTGTCGTCTAACTTCTCATTATTTACAGACGATGTCAAAATCTGGCTCGTGATCCAAATAGTGGACGATCACACGGCATTGCAGAACCATCTCGACGTGGCCTATACTTGGCCATCCTCAAATCGGCTTCAGTGTAACTTGACAAAATGAAAAGTTGGATTCCTCAGCCATCAGCCTACCAGTGAATACCGATTTGTTGGTCAACAGTTGCAACGTGCTTCCCAGGAATGCGACCCCGGGTGATTGATCAGGATGATCTTGGCTGCTCGAGACAGTCTGAAAAGGCATTGAAAAGGGCCAGTCAACATCTTGGACACTTACTGCGAATAGAAGCAAATGTTGGTAGCTCAGGTTGTTTAGTTGATAGGCTGATTGTTCGCTGAGCTCGGCAGGTTGACTGCCGAGCTCAGCGAACAATCAGCCTATCAACTTACTGAGAACTTTTGGAAATTTGGAGCCATCAATCCTTCCACAAATGCTGAATTCTTACGTGATGCCCCAGGTGGAATACGCGATCCAGACCTGGCCTCCCTGGCTCAAGCACGACGTCGATGCACTTGAAGCGCCCCAATGAAGAGTGACCAAACTGGTTGGAGAATCGTTTCACCTCGCGTAGCAGGGCAGGTTGCAGGCACTGAGATTGTACAGTGGTGCATATGGACGTCAACGAGGAGACCCCATCATGGCCTATTTACTACTGACGAACCTAACTCATCGTTGTCGCAACCTGTTGCAACTGAGCTGAAATCTCAAACTGAGAGACCACTGCATTCGAGTTGCTTGTCGAGAAGCGCTTTCTTTCTCCAGGTGTCCTGAACCTGGAACCCTCTTAAAACTCACATCAACCTTGTCCCTACAGTAACGCTTTACAAAAATGCTTTGATGACACACTTTCTCATTGGCATTACTTAATAAATTCCGCTTCACTTGGAGGACGAAATAATGCAAACCAAACTATGTGCTTAGCGGTCCTCTCTGCATCATGGAGGTGAGGATGCACGCAGAAGCGTCCGTGTGTACAGCTTAGATGAACTTATACTGGATTAACGTATCACATCAGTCCACTGAAGCGGCACACGAGTGAGCGTTGTCATTTCCGTTTCTTTTCACATTTTACGTGAACGACAACTGCTCTCCAAACTAGCTTGTGTATGCGCACTGCATTCCGATTTCAAATCATCTTTATGCAGCAGTGCAATGAAATCGGTAGACAATTAAAATAACTATTTAGTTATCTTTGGTCCTTTTACTTTTAATGTTCACACTAACCATCCTACTACGGTACTTGTAAAACACATGCTTTTTTTACCCGTGATAAATCATTGTTCACTGTTCACCGTAGAAAATGCATTGGTGAAATCTATGCGCAGCGAGTACAGTGGCTGGGGTCACTCTCAGCATTTCTCATGCAGCTGACGAGCCGCAAACACCAAATCAATGGTGATGCAGCCCGGACGGGATTCACGTTGCTCTTCCGCCACGTTCGGTTTCACAACCTGACTGACGAGACGGTTGAGCAGGATTCAGACGTTCACCATCCCCACATAACTCAGCAAGCTGATGCCACGAGAATTCGTGCAATATTGCTTGTTTCCTTTGCCTTCATACAGTAGTAACACAAGAGCGTCCTTCAGCTTGACTGGCATTTCCTCTTAAATCCACACGCGCTGCACCAAGTAGTGTATCGATTTACAAAAAGTGGGTCTGCTGCTTTGCAATAGTTCAGGCATCCTTCCGTTGGAACCAACACACTTATTGTTTCACAGCTGAGCAAGCGCTCTATGCGTCTCACCCAGTGTCAAAGTGTCGCAAAGACACATCCTCATCTCGTGCTGTTGTAGCCCATACAACACAGCCCATTCGGACTCTAAAAGATTGTTCAGAAGACAATCAAAGTGCTTTAGCCAACTGTGCATTATGTCTGCAGTCTGTGTACAGATAAAGCCTAAAAAAGGAGCGAGCAGCGTCCATAGCGGCTGCAACGTGTGTCCAGATATCACCTTCAAGGAGTCAAACGATTCCTTAGATGTACGCGTTCGGCACAGCATTTCATCTGCTTCGCGTTCTCCGTCGAACATGCATTCCTGTTGCGACGGAGTTCTCCAGACAATCGCCGTTAAGTTCGCCAAAGTGATTGTCCTTCTCACAGTTTATAGTGTCCGTTAAATGTGCAGTGAACGCAGCATTTCTCTCAGACCCCAGTGCGCAAATCGTCGCACTGTTGTCGTCAAACTAATCGGGCCGCCTACAGTTTGTGCGCCCCATCATTTCTTCGGCTGCAGCAGTCCCCAGTTGACGGATGTGGTGCCACGGGTCGTACACTTAGGCTATGGATACGACATCACCAAGGCGGGTAGGCATCGCCTTCTCCAGTTCCATTCACTCCTTAATCTTAGTTGGGGAAAGAACGTTAAACCGATGCCAATTTATCTTAGATGAGCAATACAGAAATTTACTAAAATATATGTACAATTTGGCCCACATCCGCCTGTGATCAGTCTTACACTCAATAACACGTAGTACACGTGTTATGTACAATTTACGCATGCCACACTAGCGTAGGATGACATAGCCGAACAGATGAGCGTGACCACTAGGTGGTTGCTTCCAAGTAGCTATATCACTAAGAGTTATTGCGAACTGTGTGTTTGCGATCTTCAGGCCGTGAGAGAAGCAGGTCTCCCTCCTCGTTGGCCGTGCCAACACCATACGGACCGAATTCACCTGTCCACACCGCAGCGTCACGCAGAACGCGCGTTGCAATCACCCAGTAGTAATAGTCGATCGCTCCACAGGTAGAAAGCGTATCGCAGAGGAAAAGTGAGTGTAAAACTGATCCTTCGTGTCATCAGGATAACACTTGTTGGGACCATATGCGTTAATAAATGTGCCGAATTTACCTCTTCCAAGTCACAGGCGTCATCAACCTTGTTCTGGTGCCGGTAGGCTTTCCCACCAGTTGGCCACTTAAGCGATCGGATAGTGTAAATGCGAGTGCACATTCACGTGGTGCTGTGTTGACGTTCCCCACACAGTAGAACATGTAACCAACAACAACCTCATGCAAGTTCCATCGCTTCTCGCTTAGTGCGGCAATGTCGGTTCGGTAACGCGCGGGTTCCACTGCAACCAGAGCAGGGCGTCTCTTGGGAAGTTCACTGTTATTCCAGATGAGTTATGAGCGCATGTTCCAGCACCCAATATTAAGCGCTTTGCGCGGAGGCATGCGATTGCGTTGGCAGGCAATTGTTCTGGGGGTTACCTGGATTAGAGGAAGTAGTGGGTTTAGTGAAAGGGTGACGTGAAGAGTATGTGTAGATGGAGAAGAAAGAAGGCAGGCGTCAGCGGTAGCATGTTTTCGCCTATCCACCCAGTTGTACGCAACAGATGAGGCGACTTTTTCCAAAGGCCACTACACAAGGACTGACATGGCATGGGATTAATAGTATTGGTGTGATTTGTGCTCGGGGCTTGGACTAGGATGGTGTGCCCACATCTGTCAGGATAACGACTTTGGTCCTCAGTCGAACCTTCGAAAAAATGTACAGCCGAAAAGCAGGAGGTCATACACCATTAGTCGGTGAACCGACGCACGTGGATTTGTGTCCTGGCTCTTAACCAGAAGAAGGATGTAACCCAACCCACACACACTGGTCGCCACGATGAGACGTCTATGACTTTGGTTCACGGCACAACATTGGTAGCAGCGGGTCAACGTGCTTTCAGAATTTATCCAACATAAGTCTCATCGCACCACGGACTCTTTCATCATATAACACATAGTCGTATTGTCACGTGATCACCCAAGCCCCAGGGAGTTTTCCATCATTGGCTTCTCGATCACGAGCTCTTCATTCGTGAGCAATAACTCAAGCACACATGGTTTATTGCACGCCCTGAATCGATCGGGCGGACTGAGATGCCTGAGAAGTGCAATGTTTGCAGTAAGCTTTTATACGTCAGCCGTGAATTGCTTGCTTGGGTATGTCGAAACTTCCAAACCGTGAATATTTATTCGCTTGAGATAAAAACACCGCTGTGTCGCCGTTGCATAACCCTCCAAAAGGTTAATGTCAGGCAAAGTCCATCACTGTAGTGGACATTGAAGGCCGATAAATTACTGCAACAACGCAACTGTCGTTACATCTCATTGGGAGGCTATACCAGCATGAGTCTATGATCGTCGACCGATTAGCACTGTATGTAACCGCGGTAGTATAAGAGTATCCCATAATCCTCGTTGGGGCGATCGTTTGGAAGGAGGCACATACCACGTAACGCGACTTCGGAGCCGGTAATTTCTGAGTGCAACCAAGTTTTCGTTGCGAATATGAAGTCCCATGCCTAATATGTCTGACGCGTCTGCGGTTCGGCAAGACTGTTCAGGAGACATTGTGCGTTGGTGTACATGAAGGAAAATGTTTTTTAGTGGGGAGTTAGAGGATGTGTGTTTTGGGCGTAACTTTGTGCCGACTGGTGCAAGTTCGGTCACTGCTCGTGTTTTATGTGGGAAGGTAAAGAACCCGTGTCATATTCAGGAATCCCGCCAATGCCGCCTTGCACCTTTTCTTGTATAAAATGTATGGGGGGTTCATAAGTTGCATCGGCTAGCTGAGTGATGTTATCGTAACCATTTTCAGAAATTGGTTCCACTACATTGCCTCTGTCGTGCGTTTGCTTAGAGAACGCTGATTAGATACGTCGATTGGTAGGAAGGCTGCTGCGGCACACATATTAGCACTCAGACACCCTTGTCGACATTTGTCTGGACTGAACTACCACTTTCACAATATTCGGGCCGCCTCCTTCACGGTTTGGAGATATGCGCAGCCTTGATATTGACTGCGCAATGAAGTTTACCAATGTGACGGTATCTTAGATGTAGCGCCACTGTTTCTGGAATGAGTGGTCGCTTCGCGCTCATCATAACCTCTAGCCTCGGGAACTCCGTATACAATAATGGCCCTAGCTACAGATTTCTTCCGACATTCTCCCAAGTCGCGCTTTGCTTGTCTATGCTCATTGTACGGAATATCCTGGAGATTCGGATGGGACATGACCCATTCCGGAGACAAGCTATCGGCAACCGCAGTATTTCTGCCACATCGGCGGAAGTCAATACAACTCAGAGAAGTTCCAGTTCACCATAGCACTATGAGTTTGGCTGACTTGTGACTCGTGCCCATTTGGCGGTATTAATTACGACTCATATGATGTCACATATGAAGTACCACTGGTTCATATCATCGAGTTGCTTTCGTTTTAAGGGATTTGACGTCGATTCCGACATTTTGTTGTAGATCGCTGATGGTGCACTACGTGCAGCCCGGGTTGTGGTCGACCGCACAGCTGGTCTGCATACAACCGGTGTAAGTACAATTTTGCCTCCTTCGTTTGTCTTAGGTAACTGAAAGCTTAAGTTTCCGGATATTTTTGACAGCAGCCAAGTTCCGATCACCACTAGTGTCGACGCCCATCTGCAATTTCGTAAGCGTTTGGAGAATAGACAAAGCCCTGGATGCACTTATTTAATCAGGCTGGCGGTGGTTGGTTTAAGTGTATTTAGGCCACCGGTGATATTGAGGTTAAAAGCCACAGATGACGCATAGTTATAGCGGTAACCCACTCTCTTTCTCCGTTCTGAAACGGAACGTAATAGGAAGGACTGGGGTTTACTCTGTTATGCTTACCTTTAATAAAGCGATCATTGTGGTCCCCTTTGTTCAATCTTTATTACTAGACTTTCGTGTTTACGCCACCGTTCAAGTAGTGTCGTTGAGGGTAGGATGACCATACACACTTATAGAGGGTCACAGAGAAACTGATCTACCATTGCGTTGCATTAATTATTTTACTGTCACCTATCAAAACTTAAAATAAAACCTGCCGAGGCAATCGGAGCACTGGCTTATGCTTCGTACTTATTTCCGGCTTGGAGTAAGGCACATGCTACTTTTCTTCCGGTTACCGTAGACTGAGCTTTTGATTGATTGTTACAAACTATTGCGTCGGTCGATGTTTCTCAGGTCAGCGGCCCAACGCCTGCGGCTGTCTGTCTGTACTCTGCATGCTGAATTCACTGTTTTTTCGAGGTTGATTCATTCATTACGTCACGGAGCTCGCGGAGCAGATTTAAGCGGTAATCGCACTGTGATGTAAACAACACAAATAATCGTTTAGACACACAAAGTGTCCGATAGCTACTTCACTTAGCAGTCAACAGCTGTAATTTATTACTCGCCATATAGAGCTGGGCGTTGACTTTCATTTGAGACCACAAGTGCTGCTGTCTGCTTAGGGTTTCGGAATATCTCGCACCTAGGTTCGTGTGGGAACGGTACGAAAGCTGCGATGCAGAGATAAAAGGTGATACACCCAAGCACTAACTGTAAAAGAGAATACATCAAATAGCGCTGGTCAAAATGGATCGAATGATCGTAATCACACACGTGTGCGATGCACATTGTGGCCGTAAATCCGATCTGAGTACGAGGCAGGATAGAATGTGGCCGCATGGCGCTTGTGCAAATCAAGATTTATGGTACCGATATTGTGTCATTAGACTTATGGCATAATACGAAATCGTAATTCTAATACGCACGAAGAAGCATATTTGCATTCAGTTTTCCAATCGAAATACTCAAATGTTAAATATTTATCGGGATGGGAAATGTTTCCCCGCGACAGGCTGAAATACACTTTCGCCACTGCCATCGGTCTTAAGACATGCTTCCATGGTCTAAAACCAGAGATGATTCTCAACTCTGGGATCGCACGCAGAGAGTCAAGAACAACCGACCGAGGCCAACTGTTTAGTCTGCTTTGCATCCTGTTCTACAACTTGTGCGTTGTTCACCACCCGGCTTACTTCAGCCCTGTCCAGCAACCATAACAGTACACGACGCAGAAGACGCCGAACGCAGATGCGCAATATGTGTCCAAGCCACCGCAACTGACCCAGTGAGACGAACCCTTCGCTTTCTAACTTCCACATTGGTTGCGTGGTTCAACCGATACACACGGGCCAAACCCATCGTGCAAAAGCTCACACACGAAATGCAATCATTCATATAATAAACAATGATTTATCACGAGTAAAAAAGCCTGTACTCATGTGCTTGACAAGTCCCCTAGGAAGGTTGAAGTAAAAATTAAAATTTGAAGGATCATCGAATAAGTAAATCGTTATTTCAAGCGTCCATTGCGTTAAATGCACTACCGCATAACGATAGTTTGAATTGGGAATTGGATATGCACGCACGAAATAATAGAGAGAGCTGTTATAGTTCAGTAAGTGCGTGAGAAATAAAAAGGAAAACGACAACGATTACTCCTTTGTTTCTTCATTTGACAGATGTAGTATCTTAATCCATTTTAGCTACATCCAAGCTAATCACATGGATACTTCTGCATGTAACCTCACTGCCGCGTTGCGGAGAGGGCCGTTAAGCACATGGTTAGGTTTGCGTTGTTTCTTCCTCCAGCTGGAACGGACTGTATCAAGTAATACAAGTTTGAAAGCGTCTCATCAAAGCATTTTTTGAAAAGGGTAAATGTAGGGGAAAGCATTATGTGGGTCGGAAGTGTATTCTATACACGGGATACACGGAGGGAGAGAACTTTGCGTCGACAGTCAAGTCAACTGCATTGTGTAGGCAGTTTGAGCTGATGGGCACTCAGTTTGGTCTCTTGGCTCAGCTGCAACAGATTGCGTGATGGGTGAATTGGGTTCGTCAGTTTTAAGTAAAACATGATTAGGTCTCCTCGCTGACGTCGATGCCGGGCCGTAGCCCTTGATGTGCACCACTCATTGAGTCTAGTTCAGTTATGTTTACAGTACACCCCGTCCCTACAACAAGGGCAAGCAGCCACCGGCTGCATGCATGTCACGGGTAACAGACAGGTAGTCACCCTGGTCAACGGGCGGTGTGCGTAGCAGACAAGTCCGCAGGCATAGCAAAATGGGATGACGAGTAAGTGGACTCGTACTGGTAATAATGTCAGCTACCTGCTGAGATTTGCCACTGATGTTGACAGTTATTATTAGCCGGGTCACCTCAAATACAACCGTCTACATTTTGTGATCTCGTCTTTGTTGTGCAATGGGTGTATTTAATATGCTCAACAAATTTACATTCTTATGCTCTTAATTTCGTATTTCTAAACTGCTTCAGTGGAAGTGAAAGGGATCTGTCTAACCGAAGCTAAAATGGTTTCCACGAAAAATCACGGAGCGACTCGAAATTTGTGTGCGGCAATCAGTTGCAGACTATGCCATGACCAATACTCGTTGGTGAGTGTTGGGAAATCGATTGAATAAAGTGTAGCTTGGAGTCGGACGATCTCGATTGCACAACAAATACGTATTTTAATGGTTCGGACACGCTTGAAAAGTTAAAAAGTATTTTTACCTTTGCTGTACTTGACGAGGCTCCTCTTTAGGATGCAGTGATCTTAGTTACCGAAAAGATCACGAATTACTCTGAAAAACAGAACATACAAGTCAAATGTGATTTGTGTCTTGTAAGACAGACCACTAAGTTAGTCAGACTGAATTCCTCCACGCTTGTGGTGTCACTTTTACTAAAATCACAAACAGTGAAACAGACAGAGTAGTAAAGTTTCCGAAGGAACGCTGAGAAGACGTGGTGTGCAAATATTTGTAACGCAGACACAGAAATGTCTCGAGATCGGTATGCATGTATCTGACGGTGAGAGAAAGGGAGCCGCTCAAAAATATTGACTCGCATTCTATTATATTCGAAGTAAGTGAACTTGTTGAGTATGTGAACAGCGCAGTTGTTGAATTACAACTGGCTTTTTCAGTCAACTAGTAGGGTTAGAACTCTCAAGACCAAACCATCGTAGTAAAGAGTGAACCGACTGCATCTGAGGGTGAATACTGGGGGTTTCTACTTTTAACAATTCTTGTGCTTTACCGCAGTTAGGATTTTACAGTACTATCGAGAATATTCCTCTCGATCGGTATTACGTAGCTAACCATTCTGCATCTGGAAGTGCTGCACGCCTGATTCATACAACAGGAAAAGAAGCAACACAATTCAATGTAAGAAATCTGTGGAGACGAACGCACCATCAACTAACTATTTTGTTTTCTAAAGCAACCGGCTGTTAGTGAAACAATCAGAACACTATCGTTGAGGTACACATAGTGACGGTCCAAATTTATTCAACACGCAGGGTAGATTCAAGGTCTACTTTGTTGTGTCCAAACCTTTAATTGCACATAAGAACAGGCCTCAATTGTTTGCGCTGTTAAGTCGACAACAGCTAAGCGCTGAAACAGCTAATGCCCACGAAACCACCGACTTCGTGGGCAGTCAGGGATAATTGAAACAGGATTAAATCAGGCCGACCTAGATGCTGTCAATTCCTCGATAGACACTCGCTCAAAATGTTGATTTGTTGATGAGGCACGACAGATGTTAGGTTTGCGGTGGGTGGTCAAATAATTCAAAGGGGAAACATGATGCCATTATTTGTGATAAGGTGAGGAAGGAGTCACAGAAAAGATCAAAACTACTCGGTAAAGCACAATCCGGAACACATACGCAAGGAGGAGGTAAACACGTAAACACACACGGGCACATACTAAGAGGGAAAGAAACAAGCGGACCCACTTAGTCGTGCAGAGAACATGGAGTAGCTTGAAACGTCTGCACAGATGTAAGGTACCAATTGAACGTGCGTCAAGACAATCGCACCCGTCTTGCATAATCCAGCGACATTTCACTTGACGATGCAAGCCCTGCCTTTGGACGCTTACGCAGTTTTCTGGAGGCATGAGCTGCATACCATTTGTGCACGGGACACGCCAATTCGCAGCTAGTAATCGGAATCCTGTTCCGATGCAATGACACATGATCTGGTGGCGTAAGGTCTTGGCTACAAGTCCACAGGTCATGGTGTGTATTCCCGTAGAATTTAGAGTGCGGGCGTGCTTTTAACCTGTCCTTGCAAGACAAACGGCCGTAAAGCACCTTTCTGGACTTGTGTCAACTGTCTGCCTAAATGTACCAGTGACAAATATCCTCAGTTATACAGATAACAGATGAAAGTAACTGGCAACGTTGTCTTGGTAATGTTTTTTGGATTGGTATTTGCATGTGTAAGACCTTGTAGATGATATTCGTGAACATCGAACTCGGTCCCTGATAAGCTAACTCAAAGCATCGGGATCCCGTTTTTACCATAACTCCCTTTTAATTATGAACATACTTGGTCCGGTAGGAGACCGTTACATATTAGTGGCATCTACCTTTCAACTTTATTTGACCGTACTGATATTGGTTAGACCACTGTCCTGAAAATAAGAAAAAATTGCTGTCTAAAATACTCTCGTAGGGTGATGCGTTGGAATGCTTCAAAGTGAACCTGTCATTAACCCAGTACCAATGACCGACGAATTAGTTGACAGAAAAATCTTCCTTGTCTTTAAATATATAATACTCCAAGGTATCCTTCTTCCCTAATTGGTGGACCTATTTAACCCAACATGCATTAAGATATATATATATATATATATATATATATATATATATATATATATATATATATCAATCTATATGATAGCTATAAAGCCAGCGAAAAACATGTAACAGAGGTACTAAATTCAGAGAACGCAAAGAAAAGAATGAAAGCTGCAAAAATGCTTTCTGTTTGTTTTTGTATCTTGTCTTTTCTTGCTGGTTTTCTTCACACGCCGTTTTATCCTTTTTGTCTGCTTAGTGTTGGCGAAGTAAATCAGGGAGATCAAGACAAACTTTGGTACACATTTTCCAATGGGCCCGGTTCTGCGCTATCTCCAAAAGAGTTTCCAGCCAACGGTGTTTTCACCTTTGATCCCCCAGCCCGGAAGACGCACAGGACTTACGACAATTAAAGTGGAGGTCAGTGCTTTGATGGTTTGTCTCCATGTGATGGGCTAACCATCGCGAGATTTCTTCCTGCCTGGACTTGTGCGAACGAAGAGAGCACGTCGGGGGAGGGGGCGTTGGCATGGCATGCGTAAAACGTGAAACAGCCATCTCACTTGCCGCAGCGGTAGCAGTTTACCAAGCGGAAGTCCCGTGTTACCCAAGATCCGACGTCTAACATCATTGTTACGCACGTGGTTCAACCACCACACTCGAGCTATCCTCCGCAGACAAGCATTGTCAATGGCGGAAGTCCGACGCAAGGCCTTCGCACGAATCGGCCAGGACTCCCGCTCAGATAGCAGCACTGCGCGAACACAGGCGTTGTAGACCCTGTCCTTTACCAGTAGTGAAATGTCACGGCATCACCACAAATGTCTCAAGTTGGCGAATGTCGAACGGGTTTTGGCAATTTGGAGGGGAGTCTATTTGCCAATGCTACCATTAGCAGAAACACAGCTTTCCAGGTAAACAAAATTGTCCATTCTTTCAAACTGCTTACCTTGAAGAGTGAGCACTGGGGAAGGTGGATGTCAATCCAGGAGCAAGACCTGGCAATTTGCAGGGGCAAATGCCATTCCATATTTTGATGCCTCAATAAGCTATTAAAGCTTGGCAACCATGGCTCAAGCACTATCTCACCGCGCTGCATACTGCACAACGTAGGGCAACGAAGAGCTTCAGAGGTTTGACAAGCCTCTGCACACTCAGGCTGAAAACTCTCAAAATATACGATGGACATTATCGGGGTCTAAGGGCGATCTCGTAAAGGTGTACCAGATCCTGAGAAATCCCAACCACCCACGCCATTCCCTTCGGGTACTCAGGCAAAACACCCCACTAAATGGTCATCAGTTTAAGCTGGGCACGCAGTACAGCCGACTGGAATGTCGGCGAAACTTTTTCTCTCTTTTAGTGTCACAGCCATGGAACGCCCTCCCGGAACATGTAATTAATGCTCCCACCCTAACCCTTTACAAAAAACACCTTGACGATACTCTGTCACATTTACACTACGTGCTACAGCCCATGACCACAAGATGCTGGCACTAATGCACAAGAGACAGTGGACGGTGTCATAACCCTACACGAGAAAGAATCGCTCCAAACCCCTTGCATACAATCTGATAAACGCTACTGCTGTAGAAACTGGATTTCACTGTCCCGTCGACCCGAGATAGCTGCACACGAGTAAGCCTTGTCCATGCTGTCTTTTATTTGATCAATAACCACTCCCCTTATTGCTTTGTGTGCGCACATGCTAATTTCAAACTCCCTTTAAATGGCAGTGCAGTTAACTCTGTAATCGCCCGAACCGACGACTCCATTATCCATTGATCTATCTTTTCTCACTCTAACCACCCTACGGGACATGTCAAGCACCTGCGTTTTCCCAGTTCCATATCACTGTTCATTGTTCAACGGCCTGTGTGCTCTGTGTGTCATCACACAGCAAGGCAATATCATCAGCATAATCTAAATCGGTCACACAGTTGTCAGGAAGAAGCTCTACACAAGAACCCTGAAAGTCATTGAGGGTGTTTGAAAGGACATCCTCGATGGCAAAACTGAAGAGAAACGGGGACATGGGGTAACCCTGTCGTACACGGCTAGTGACGGCAAAAGGTGAGGAGATCTTACCGTAAGCCCTCACTTTATCTGAGACATTGTACTATAATTCCGGAAGGATAGCGATATACTTTTCGGGTACTCCTTTCTTTTGTAATCAACGCCATAAAGCTGGCCGATCGACGGAGTCCAAAGCTGCTCGGATGTCCAGAAAAACAACGATACTAGGCTGGCGGTAAAGGTGACGCGTTTTAAGTAGTTGGCGAAGCGTGAATAAGTGGTCTATACACTCTCAACCGGGGCGGAAACCAGCCTGGTCTTCACGGGAGCGCAATTCTTGAATCGGAGTTGGTCTGCTGAGTAGAATGGATGTTAACAAGTTGGAGGCAACGGACATTAGTCTGATTCCTCAGGGGTTAGCGAATAGGGTACATGCACCTTTCAGGAACATTGGGAGGATAATTGACTCGCTCCAAACGGATGGAACTGTTTCTTCACTCCAGATCTTATAGAACAGAGCTGTTAACTGGTTGACAAGTGCTTCGCCCCCGAACTTGAATAGCTCTGGAGGAAGTTCGACTGGGTCAGCAGACTTGAATCGCACCAAGTGTCATAGCTCAATGCAGACCTCAGTTTCTGTGAGACATTCCAAGGCGCGCAACTAGGTGTACTCAATAGGCTCGCCGGCGGAGGAGGCCAGCTGAAGTGAGTGCGGAAGTGTTCAGCCCAGCGGTCCATAGGCCTGTGTGCGTTGCTTATCGGAGTTCCGTCAACCTCGCAAATGACCTCACTCACACCAGGTCTTTTGTGACCCATGGCCCGAATGACCTGGAACAGCCTGCGAAAGTTTCCAGTGAGGGCTGCCGTTCCCATCTCTGAAGCGCCCTTGGACCAACAAGTTTCGCGATCAGCACACACGCTTTGTTTAATCTGTTGACTGAGAATGCGACGCAATGCTCTGTTATTTGAATCGGCCAGAGTGGCAGTACGATGATCAAACAATTCCAGTGAGTGTGCGGAAATCCAGCCCCTTGTGATTCCGCAGAGTGAATGACCAGAAGTTATCATCGCTTCACGCAGGAAACGTCAATGATTTTCGACGTATCCATGTGGAGCACTAAGGAATGTATGCGATAAAGAAACTTTATAAGTTGATCGAGTAGAGAGGTCATCTAACTTGTTGGTGTCGAGCGTATGGAGCTTTCGTTTTGAGGAGCCGGCGAAGCGCATGCAGATGTCCTCGCAGACCAAAGCATGATCTGAATCGCGGTACATAGACCAAATAGATCTACTACCCCGGACGATTCCTAGCCATCTAAAGTTAATTACAATGTGATCTATTTGCGACCTTGCTTGCGTTGGTGAAGGAGGACGCCAGGTGGCTGCACGTGTTCTGATATGCCTAAAGTTTGTATTTGCGAGAAACAGACGGTGGTCTTCGCATAATGTAAGAAGTCTATCACCGTTGTCAGAACGGCTCTCATCAAGCACGTGACCGCCAACAAGATGACGTTCGCACGGAAGCAGGCGACCTACTCGTGCATTGAGATCTCCGGCAAGGACGATGATATCTGACTTTTCGGTCTTGTTTAAAAGGTTATGGAGACAACGATAGAACTCTTCCTTAACGGATTCACAGCTACAGTCGGTTGGGGCGTAGGCAGAAACGACAAACAAATTGCGCATCGCTTCGCGATGTCTGTTGAGTCTACATGAGCCTTGAAGCGGAACCGCACACAGCCGGCTGTCGATTGGAAACCAGTCGAGTAATGCAGTCTCCACTTTGTCACTGAATGCGATACCGACACCATCTAAGCCGGCTGCTGCTGTCTTTATCTTACTAAATAGACGTAGGTAATATGTGGTCTCAAGAGCAGCTGGGGACGACAAATTAACCACGGTGCTGGGATCCTGTAATTGAGTTTCTGAAAGACAACAAACATCGATGGCGACGGACTCTAGAGTGCTCGCCATGCCAGGCTATTGTCCAATCTGTAGGAGGGTCCAAACAGTGAACGCTTCTAGACGGAATGTATTACGGGGTCGAGGGATAGCTGACGGCCGGCTGATTTGTATATCAGCGACACGGTCATTGGGAGTAGATACAATAGGTTGTACATTATCAACAAAAGTTGGCGTGTGATGGAGTAGCAAGAGTAGCAGCGAAAGTAGCTACAGAAGGAAGCGACGTAGTAGTAATTGCGAAATTCATGGTTTTCACGAACGGCACGACACTACCCGGTCGCCCAAACCGAAGTAGGGGGTTGTCAGGGGATTCCACCCCGAGCCTTTGGCTCAATAGCCTACCTGCAAGGCAGCAGAGCGAAGTCAGGGATTTGCACCCATTGGGAGCCGATGACTGATTGCTCGGTTCATCCGACTTTCGTTTGGTGGTTGACCAAACCAGAGCCGAACCTTCGCCACGAACTCAGCAGCTAGGTGCTGGGATACAACGCTTCATCAAAGGGAAACAAGGTGCAGTGCATTTATGTAGTGGCGAGCCAAATCCGCTACATCGCATTGTTGTTAAACGGACACATGTGACTTTTTATAGGGAGAACTATTTCTAGGCGAAAATTATCCACGTACTGCAACACCGCCGGCGAACCATTCGCTGGACCGAGATAATCGCGGACCACCCAGCTGGCACCATGAGGAGGTTGATCGACATACCAGTCACATTCATTATTAATCGCAACTGATGACTCTGCAAAAACAAAATTTATGCAAGGCCTTCGGATACAGTTTGACGACAAATTCCTACACTAGCCTGAACGCATGAAAAATCTCATGCTTTCTGTGCGCTGTTGCGTCTCTACAGAACAATGTGAATGATGCCATCCGGCTTCGGAAAGATTAGAAACGCATCGTATGCAGGGGAAAAATTAGTGGGCTAAACATCTTACCGTAAAACAGTAAAAAGAGCCAGAGACTTACTTTAACATATTATTATTAACATTTTATTGCTTTAGCAAATACCGCTAGTGAATACTTGCAGTTTCATAAAATAACACATTGAGAAACACTGACAGAACTGGTTCGAAAACTCACCTCTAAACTTTCTGACTAATGGTACCATTGAGAACCCTTGAGCGGAGTTTGTCGGCAATTTCGGCGCACCGGTCCTATCAGCTTTGGAAAGTTGGCCCCTTAGATTGCAGCAGCAACATCATTCATTCGGAACAGAAGTCTAAGACTTGCGTACAAGTGTAATTCTAGCCCTGACAACTGGAGCAGCTATTTGTCTCAGCGCAATCACTGTACCCCACATGTTCGTAAGGTCAAATTTGTACAATCGCATTGCAGAGCGATGTTTTGTGTCAATAACATGCTACTGTACAAACATGTGAGCAACCTCCGGAAAATGATGGTCATTCCCATACTCATCTCCCCAAATGGATATGCTCAAGACGCGGGGATGTAAGAAACCTTGTACGTTTACCATTTGTTGCAATATTTGGAAGAGCCACTTGCATGTGTCACATACCTATCCTATTCCTTCGGATGCCAGGATTAACACACATCACGACCATGTTGAGCAAACTGCTATCGTCGCACGTCCATTCTTCCCCTGAGTTAAAAAACATTCACCCAAATCACAGCAGGTGGCATCTGCGAGGATACCCGGGCCCAATTCTGAGAGGAGAACGCGACGAAATACATCCAAAAATAATTACAACCAAATCCCCCCTACCCATTAGTAGTCAAAAATCCGTCATCATAGCTTCTAAGTGCTGTGTTGTACACATTCGCTTTATGGAAAATTCCAGCTTCTGGTGCCAACCACTGTCCTCTGCATATTTCGTATTTGACATGGAAGTGGAGGATGAGCCGGGCTGTATCGTAATCAACTGTCCGTCACGCAGGTTCGTGGTCGTCACCCATGGCTTAGTGACACAAGCTGCTAGCATCCGGAAGTCGGCAGGGGACCGAGGAAGCCACACCACTGACGAGACCCGGAAGTTCGCAACAGTGCTGTCTGGTGCTTTTCCAGACTTGTCGGTGCCTGCTAATTGTGAGGGGACTGAGACGAGCTAGATCTAAAAATAATCTTACTGCGTCTTGGTAAACAGCAAGTCCCTACTATGATGAGACGATATTAAGCGATTATTAAGTTTGGTGACCAGTCGAAAATCCACCAATCGCCATCCTGTGATTCGCCTCTTAATGTTGATGAGATCGAGTATTACTGAGGCGCCAGTGAGCAATAAAAAATTATTTAAAGTTATGGCAAGTTGGCAAGGCGGCTTCCGACAACACTGGTCATGCACTACCCAACTGCTGATTTCTCGTGGCAGTTGGACTGAAACAGCGGGTAGTGGGATGGGAACCGATGTTATCTATCTGGACTTCCTTAAAGTATTTGACTGCTTAGTTAAACGATTCCTCCTCCAAAAGCTGTAGTCTTACCGAACTGGAAGCACTGTCCCTGTACAAATCGGATCATTCCCAATTTATCTGCGGTTACAGGTTCGAGTTCGGGCACATTGTAAGATCCTATTGAGGTGGTATTTCAGTTAAATCAATTTTGGGGTCATGCTTGTTGTTGGCCTTTATTTATGACCTCGAGTGTGCCAACAAAACGAAATTTTTGTATTTGCTATATGGGTCAAGATATGACGGGCATTCGTCAAGCAGGAAAGCCATACATTTTGTAACTAGATTTAGACCGTGCTTTTGAATGGTTTATTGCAAAGCTACTTCCGTCCAACAAGGAAAAGTGTAAAACTGCCCTCGTATGTCACCAGGGAAACAAAACATATAGACTAGGGGACGACATCTTGAAGACCGCCTCATAGGAGCTTGACGTTGGGCAATAATGTAAGTCGACCTCGGCTGTTCGAAGCAATACTGGAAGATGTGCAAAACCGGGAACGACATTGTATTTCTCTTACGTAGGACGCCCAAGTGCTTCGACCTTGCGTAAATGTCCAATGCGTATGTGAGGTCCCACGTAGAGTATGCGATTCAGGCTTGGCAACCATGCCTAAAACGTGAGCTGACTGCATTGGGGATAACATAGAGAAAGGCAGAAAAAATTTGTAGGACTTGTTCTCCCTGCTATCTGCCACTAAACTCTAGTACTGTGCAGCGGAGGTTATTGTGGTGTAGGTGGTGACCTCGTCCTAACGTATTAGGCCTGGAAAAACCCCGGTCACCCTTGCCTGCACATCCTAAAACGTAACCGTAACGGAAGATTGATGGGACACCAGCTGAAATTCGCCAGCCAATACAGTAGTTGGAGTGCAACCGGAAGTATCTTTCTCTTCGAATTTGTCAGCCGTTTTTATGCTCTCTCGATTTTTTTCATTTCTGCTCCCGTGCTACTTATTGTTTAAAAACGGCTGGACAAGGCATTACACTATCCTCGTTCCTTGATTTGAATTCTCTTCATCGAGTGACGATAAGACGTAGACGAACATTGTGCTCACCAGCCCACCAAATCGCGATAGGCTATTTTACATGGGCGTCACGTGGATTTTATGGTGAGTCTACATATGCTCTTTTCACTCTATTGTCATCTTTTTTAAACATGTCTCACACAAGCCATCACTTGGGACTTGTCATGCTTTGACGTTTTGTAACCATGTTCTACCAATGTTCCATGGAATTGTATAGTATTGGAAACGAGACTGTGGCGTATTCAATTGTATCTATAATCTGGGAAACCTTTTCTATCGTTGACTTTCATGTTGGTGTCACTCAACGCATGCGTAAATTGCTGCGGGCATGTTATACTCATAGTCTTGCCGGCATCTCTTCAAGTTTAATCAAGTACGGAAAGGTTGATACTTCAAGGTCATTACTAAATACGTTTTCTTCGTCCTGACAGTCTGGTTAATATTCCAAGAAATGGAAGCAGTCTATTCTGCTAAGCCACTATAAACCAGGGTAAAACACATCTTCCTTAGCTATGGTTGTAATTCCAACACTTCCTTTGTGTCACGAATCATAGAGAGGATTGTAAACAAAATATGGCCTTCCTGCCTGTAGCCGCACAGTCACCTTTCACCTTCGCAGCATGGCTTCCTATAGTCCAGCTTAAGCATGACATGTAAAATCGATCTCCTAATTATTCTCATTCGAATGATTGTTTCTGGGCAATACTGCACTCTCCTCTATCTTGACATGCAAGAATCATTCGATCTGGTCCATTATAAAAGGCTTGTATTAAAAAGTAGTAGCTTTGTTACATCGAAAGCACATATTTCTTGGTTTGAATCTTATTTATCAGGAGGAACACAGACTGAAAGGATATATATGGATTCATGTTTATGCATCAAACGTTAGCATCGGAGTAATTAAGGGAAGATTTCTATCTCCATTTCTTACTGTCATTGTATGCAAATGGTCTTAAAACTGTCATATGTTTACTTAAATCATGCTTATTTGAAGACAATTTGTAGGTTGTATATAGTCCCATTCACCATATTAGGTAACTTAAGTATCTACTATCAAATGTGATCTACAAGTTATAGAAGGTTATGCTGTACTAAGGCAGACGTAGCACTCTACATGGGCATGCAAAACAATGACTGAACAGGGAAAGTAAACATTTTCAACTTGCTGCTGCAAAAGATTCTTAGACTGATTCTAAATGAATGTTTAATGCTGTGTTCACACTTGAAACGCGTTTACTTCTACATGTTCTTATTCTACATAGATGGCAAATTAACTATCAATCCACTTTCGTTTCAGATATAACCATGGCTTATTCAGGTCAACATAATTGGGCAAATGAACCAGCTGAATTCTCCGAGCTGACAAACGTTTCACACCTTCCCTCAGTGGCCTCTTCAGTGCACTGCTCCGTAGAGGAACATCTCACAGAAAACGTCGTCGGGATGTAGCGTTTGAAATTGGCCTCCTCGTCAAACGATACGTCACGAAGACACTTTCTGTGAGATTTTCCTCTACGGAGCAGTGCACTGAAGAGGCCACTGAGAGAAGTGGTGAAACCTTTGTCATTAAATTACTCAGCGCGGAGAACGAAACGTTAACTACCAGCCAGAACTACAGGTATTCCGAATCATTGTGAACCTGATGCATTTTTGCCACATTTGGGGCTGTTATACACTGGTTAGTTAAGGAAATATCACTTTATTGGTAAAACGTGTCTATAAAGCATAGTTTGAAATACCGCTTGATGACAAAAGCTAAAAACGGGCACCTTACCTTGTGTACCATTATGGTGAGGAAATACATAAATCCTGTTGAAAAGCATGCTTGGTGTAATCCACAATAGAGGAGTTTAGGTAACAAAATGTTGGGAGCTAAGATCAACATCTAGTCGTTTTTTGAAAACATCCAAGGTAGCAGAGGATACAACTGAGTCTGGGCGTGCGTTTCAGGGTTGACAAACCCGAAGGGAAAAACAATTCCGTCGACAATCTAGACGGCTATATTGTTCCTTTAATTTTAAGCAGTTACCTCTGAGCTGCGTGTTGTGGCTAAGTTTCAGCAAATGGCGGCATACATGGTTGGGGTCACTCAGTATCTGATAAGCTAATATGAGATCCCCGCGCAGCCTTCGATAGCCTCCGCTGCAAATTCCCAGCAACTTCAGTCTTCTACATTCTTTGTTGCCCTTCGTTGAGGTGCCTCTAACGGTTCTATGTCGCGCTTCAAGCAAGGTTGCCAACCTCGGATAGCGTATTCAACATGCGGGCGCATATAGGAATTATGCATCATTGGGAAGATTGATGGGTCAAATCTCCCGAATGCCCTTCGCAGCATGCCGAGGTGCTGGTTGACTCTTTTCGCCACTGCCTCAGCCTGTTTTGAACAGACATGCTAGTTGGAGTTCATATGGTTTAGGGAGAACCTACAAACCACGTAACAGAGCTATTGTTAGTACTGGCAAGAAAAATCGGCATAAGATCTCTTATCCTGGTATTTCCCCGCAATTTGACTCATTACACAGTCTGAAGAGCTTCCGGTTCCAAAATTTAAAAGTTTTGCTTCATCAGTTGATGAGATTAGTGGGAGTGAAGGTAGGGCCCAGTTACATGCCTCGGCTTCAACGTATGAATATTGTGCAACGGATGGTGAACTGTACTCAAGCACACAAAAATTCAATCATTAAAAATTGAATGACTTTGTGCGTTATCTGGGGTCTACCAAGACAACGGCTGTTATTAGCCTCCAGGAGAGGTGAAAAATATATGCTGAGGTGCAGAACAAAGTTTCGTTTTTTCGAAAACGTGGAGCGTAGTTCTTGACATTTTGCTGTTCCGAGTCTCGCGATGCAATCAATGATTGCCGCTTATGATTCATCAAGGCGCAGATTATTTTTAGTTAGTTCAAAGCGCAGTCTCAATTGGGTTCTAGTGCATAATGGCAATGTATGCGGAGCAGTTCCAGTGGGTTATTTAAAGCATTTGAGAGAAGCACACAATTGCCTAAAAATAGTTAATGGCCTCATCAAATATCCTGAACACAGCTGGACCATTTGCGTTGAACTCTTATGGTAGTAATTAACGAACAAAGGGAACATTTTCACCAAGAATTAATGATGATAGAAGAACATTATCATGAACGACGTGACAACCACAACATGGCCGACTATTGATGGCGCATCAAAAGCTACAGACCTGAACTCTTGCCAAATTAATGCTTAGAGTGCCTCCAAACTTATGCGTATGTCATGCCTGGTCGAAATTCTGGGCGCGTGATTTATATTTGCGCAAATTAATACATTTTATTTACTTTTAGCCTCAATGAAAACTTGCTTTTGTTAATCAGTTTATAGGCACATTTCAAAAAGCCCATATCAAACAACGAAAAGCAGAGGTTGGTTTTGAATTCAGTATGCTCAAATTATATAAGAATCACTGTTATTTTCTTTGCAACGAATTGTTGTTGTGCAAGGTGATCTAACGAAAAGTAACCGAAAGGTATGAGAAGTGAAATGTACGGTCCATTTTCACGAAAATCTGTAGCTGGCGTGGATATCTGAAACGGAGTATTTATGTGGACCAATAGAGATGAGATTCGGTAACATGCGCTAAGCCCATGTGATATCAGATAAATAAATAAATGGTATATTCCTCGGTGATTCGAGGTGCAGTCCAACTATGTTGTCTGATCAATGTGTACAACAGGATGGCAAAAAATATGCAATTTATTCATGATTTTTACAATGTATCCAAAACGGGAATTAAAGTAATTGGCAGGATTAAGGTTTTAAAGAAGTTTTAAAAAACCCAGGAACAATAACAAACGCAGATTTAAACAGAATTCACAAGTACGATGGTAGGAGACCATGCTGTTCATTTTATGAGTAACACCAATCTACAGGTATGTGAATGGCAAGATAAATGTTAATCTTGGTATAACACCACTCAAGATGTCAGTGGAATGACTACCCCGGTGGATACCGCGAACGCTCTATGCCTGCATTTTGGCTCGATAGCTACAAATACCGTGGAATCTTTGCTCTATCAACTCCCAACAAATGCCGTCGAATTATCCAGTGTCACTTTTACTTCAGAGGCTGTCGTGCAGAGATTACAATCTCTCTAGGAAAACAGTACCTCAGGAATCGACAAGGTCTGCCCAAAGGTATTTACAACTCTTACTCCCGTCATAGCAGTAGCTCCTGCAGCGTTTTTCCAGGGTCTGTTTGATTCCCACGCACTCCCATCAGAGTAGTAACGTGAAATCATCACCCCGATAAACAAATGAGGTAAGATCGAATCCTGCCAACTACCTGTTTTATCAGAGGTGATGGAATCGGTAATCGCAGATGAACTGACGCGATATTTTGAAGTGCAGTTAATTTCCAATGTTCAGCTTGGCTTCAGACACAGATAATCTTACCTCACCAATCAGCTGTCTACTCAGCACGCGTGGACCAAGGCAGCTGAAGAAGGAGTTCCCATAAATGTTATTTACTTAGACTTTTCTAAGGCATTCAACAGGGCCAACAATTTCGTTGACTACCGACAGCTTGCTATCTACGGTATCAACGGACCGCTGTTCAATTGGTTGGAAGATTACTTACAAGACGGAAGCATCAAGGTAAGAAAAATTGACACACATTCCGAAAGCCTGTGGGTCTCCGGTGTTGTACCGATGGATTCGTCCTCTGTCCGCGACTATTTTTGACTCCACACCAATTACCATCTAGGAAATATTCTGTCGCGGATGAAGATATTTGCAGTTGATGCTAAAATATAGAGAGCAATTCGCTCGATATCCGACCGTATCTATCTACAGGAAGACTTGGTTCGCATAAACGAATGGGCAGCAGCGAACCAGCTCTCTCTGAACCCTGCAAAGTGCCACCTGCTGACGGTGCACAGCAGTTTCTTCAACACATATCTTCTGGGGTAACACGTCCTAAAACACGTGAATAGTGAACGCGACTTAGGTATAATGGTACAAGAGAGTATTAGAAATTCGCTCCAAATGTCAGAAGCAGCATGTGATGAACTTGAAATTGAGACTTTTGAGGCGAGCTCTGGGCGCATTTGATCGACATCTAACAGCAATGCTGCTTAAGTTGTGTATTCTTCCTCACGTTGATTATGCAGTTCAGGCCTGTTGGCTACGGTTAAAACGAGATAATCGTCTCTTGGAAGAACCCCAAAAAAGAGCAACCAAGGCAACACGTGAACTATCCGAACTCAGTTACGAATTGCATTTTCCTTTACTCAATGTGTTCTCTTCAGAATACCGACATCTTCCCGGAGATCTCATTTTCACGAACGGGATACATACTGAGGGCGAGCACTTGCGTACATCAGCGATGACCCTGGGCGCGTAAAAACAATGTCCAGGTCATCCCCTGAAAGTAGAAACGCAGCATTCCCGTTTGGATGGTAGAAGACACTTTCACTCTCTTACAATCTGTCCCCTCTGGAATGCACTACCAACACACGGGGTGAAGGCACCAGACATCACGACATTCGAAAGATTTCCATACTTTCATCTTAGGGCTTAAGGCAACACAACATAATGTTAAAGTGCAATAGCTAAACTACTCATAATTCACGTTCCCCTTTGAAACATTTTGATTTTTAATTACATTTTGCATGTGCCTCCTGTTGGTATTGTTGACTTATGCTTCTTATCTCATCATTCACAACAGAAATTTTTAACCATCGAACACGTCCTGCAGCGCACTTTTCACGAGATAGATCCTGGAGTGCTCGTGCGTACCGTCTTAGATGCGCAATCAGGCCGAGCTAAAAGTGTAAAAGATAGCCAACATTTGGGCGTTTAACCATTGTGATCTTACATCCCTTCGCTAATGGTCAAGGCCTCCTACTCGAGGTCACATATAGAATACGCCATTCAGGTATGACACCACTGGACAAGAAGCAAATATCACTGCTGCTCTTGAGAAGCCACAAAGGAGGACGACATAAATGCTAGGGATTTCTTCACTCCCTTTACCAGTTGAGACTAAAGACTAGGACTTTTAGTGAACCATATCGTCTTCTGCTGGACGACCTCATATTGTTGTATTAGGTTCCCAAGGAATCTAACCACTCATCTCGACCTTTATTGAAACCCAGCCACATATCCTCACAGATGCTACGAGTTTTAATTTCAGGATACAGTATAGCGCCGGTTGGAATGCCACCAGAACAGTTTCTCATTTCATGTGTCTCAGCCGCGGAACTTATTTCCGCTTCTTGCTATATCCGCTCTTAAGTTATTTGAATCCGAAATTCAACTCGATGATGCGTTACATCACCTGTTTAACTGATTGAACCCAAGTTATTAATACACGAGACAATGTAGCCAAACTATGTATACAAGTGAAAGGCGATAAGTCCACCGCAACGTGTTTTTCTAATTTTGATACATTGATTCTTGATTTCAATATCCACCGGCGGGAAACTGTTGAGCGTTTGCTTTTATATGAGTGATAAATCCACTGTTCCATTATTGTTCTATTAGAAGCACGAGGACATCGGTGGATCGAACAGACAAGCCCTTTCTTCGGCCCTACATATCTTCCTCACATCTACAGAGGTTACACTAGAAATTTGAACATCTAATACCTCTCCACGAGTCCATTAACGTTATAAAACGTACCATGATCATGCCAATACAGGCGTTACTCGTATTGTCCGAGAATAAATAATCTGGTTATTAAATGACTATTTTCCTCCAGTGTTATATCTCACCACCTGTGTAATGTATATCGGTGGTTTCAACTGAATTAAACACTTCATACAGTGGGCCTTTCTTCAATTAGCTTTTCGCGTAATTGTCCACCTGTTGTCTATTCTCATCATCCTGCTGGTGTTAAGATGATTGTTATATGCCAAAATTGTGACTGTTTATTCTCTTTTCTATAGGTTGTTTAGATTTCACTCCCCTAAGCATTATTGTTTTTTCTCCTTACTGAATTCTCCACCTAAATAACGCTCAGCGCTTCCGGGTCGCTATTCGATTCGAAGCCTCATTGGAACGAAATAAAGGTTGAAAGCATTACTGGAAAGGAAAAAGCATTTAGCCTCATAAAGCGGTGTTCATAACATAGGTTTGAAGATCCGCTGTTCATTATAATCTAGTTGAAAACATTTTAGTTCGTTAGGAGTATAACAATCATTAATATGATTGTGAACCGATCCACGATATAGGGTTGACACTATCAGATTTGCGTAAGCGCAGTGTTGTCAACACCTGCGTCTGCGAAACTTTATAATTGGTAATTTCCATCCTCCACTAAACTTAGCCTCTTTGCCATGTTAGAACTTGATGAGAATTGGATGCGTACTTCTTGCGTCAATTCGCTGGTGCACATGATTATTCACATAGATAGACAGGAATGCTGCTGTTGTGTATGTTGGAGGATTGTGGGCCGGCTCCGATTCAATGGTTCAATGGTGTATGATGGGATAAAAAGCATAACTTTACAAGACCCACAGGATGGATATGCAAAAGAAAATTAAAATCAAAACGTTCCAACGTGGAACGTAAAGTATCAGTGGTTAAATCATTGCACTTTAACAAAGTGTTGTGTATCGTTTATCACTAAGATGAAAATCTAAGAGTCTTTCGAATGTCGTCATGTCTGGTGCGTTCACCACATAGTTTGGTAATGCATTCCAGTGAGAACAGATTCTAAGTGAGAAAAAATACTTTCTACAATTCAAACGAGAGTGTTGCGTCATTAGTTTCAGGTGGTTGCCTCGGTTTTGTTTGTATGGGGCTAGAGTCAATAGCGATGTACATGGATGCTCGCTTTCGGTTAATATCCGGTATGTGAGAGTAAGATCACCGCGAAGCCGTCGGTATTCTAATGAGAACACCCCGAGTACACGAAGACGCATTTCGTAACTTATACCGGATAGTCCACGCGTTGCTTTTGTGGCTCTTCTTTGTGGCTGTTCCAAGAGGCGGATGTCTCGTTTTAACCATGGACACCAGGCCTGAATTGCATATTCAACATGAGGACGAATGTAGGAGTTAATCAACAATGGTACTAGCTGTCGCTCAAAAGTGCCGAGAGTTCGCCTCAAAAGTCTCAAGTTCAAGTTCGCTACACTTGCTGCTTTCGAACACTGGAGCGAATTTCCAAGACTCTCTTGCACGATTATACCTAGGTCGCGTTCACTAGTCACGTGTTGCATGACATGTTGCCCCAAAAAGTATGTGTTAACGAAGCTGTTGTGCACCGTCAGCAGGTGGCACTTAGCAGCGTTCAGTGGGAGCTGATGATCTGTGGCTCCCATCCACATGTCTTCCGGTCTTAATGCTTCTCGTTTACACTGGATATGGTGTGTGTAGATGGAGCTGTGGGTGGTGCAGCGCAAGCCACCCATGGTCCCTCTGTAGACGCAGGCGCCCTGTGTATGTGCCTGTGGAAACCGCAGTGACAGGCAAATCCGGAATTGAATGTCGTCAAGCATAATTAGCAGCAACTAATTTAAAGTCACAGCGATGTCAAATCCAGTGCTGTACATATATATATATATATATATATATATATATATATATATTGCAATTGGGATATTCCCAACTAGGTGAGGTACGGCCCAGCTAAGATGATCCGATCATGGGTACAACGAACATGCAGAATGGTTTTACAAAATTGCTGTACAACAACACATGTACTTCCAATTCCATTGATTTTTGCGCCCTTGCTTTCGTTTCAATATTCGTCGGAATCCACGACATTTGCAGAACTATCAGATACGTTTAGGAGGAAGTTTAGGAACAGGAAGCAAAATAACCAAGTTTTAGGAAGTGAGTAACAAATGCACATGGAAAATGTAATGAAAAATTCATAATATTGGCGCAAAACACAAATTTATAAATAGTGAACGTGTGTGAGCAGACATGTTAACGCGACAGACGGTAAAGATGGGAACTGTATCCATTATGAAACAAATCAATTAGAACCAACGACGTAACTCACCCAAGAGGCGAGATGTGATAACACAGGGCATGTGGAATTGCGTACATAAATTGGGTGGGTTAGTTGTAGGCCATCAACAATTCACCCTTTCAGTGGGTCCGTGTCTTGCATGCACTCATGCCATTTGCATAGCTGTGTAATAAAAAGGAAGCACTAAACGAAGGCTAAGTGAAAAGTTTGCTTATCCAACCCACAAATGGGCGCACGTTTTTCAAATGGTATCAGTGGGTCTTCAAGCTAAGTAAGAGCACAGTAAGAAGTTGTGTAGATGAAGAAAAATCAGATAAATTCCGTCTATCCAACTCATCTATATGCCCATGTGATCTATGAAATAGGTCACTAAGAGTCCATCAGTCTGAGAAACAGTAAGAATATAACAGTATAGGCTAAGATAAAAGCAGAGTAGATCTCATTTATCCAACCTATACATGTACCAACCTTTTCTTCCGCTAACCGTGGGGCATCAATCTGAGTAATACCGAAGGCTGTGACAAAGTAGGAGAGCGAATGCGAGACAAATCAAAGTTATATAGCAAGAAAAACTCATGATTTGGAAACACTGTATTTTGCGTTGTGTCGACAAGCCCCTCTCGCCATATTTCCCTGTTATTTTTATATTACGAATCCGGCAAGGCCCGTTCTCGTGCACCCATTCGTCTGTACAACTGACACGAAATAATTCTTTAACTTTATTAACAGTTAAGTACTCTTTTAATCACATCTTAAATGTTCGAAGCCAGGATGTACTTCTGGTGTTCTGAGACAATCTATTCCATAACGTGGGATATTTGTGTGTAAAGCTGTTGTACCGCAGACGAGTGCATCAAAGAGGTAGTCTTATCACATAGTCTTTGTTTCTTAGGTCATACGGTGAAGATTCTTGAAACACCGGCTGATAGTAACTAGTGTATGTCAGTCGATGGATAATTTTGATTACTAGACATAAATCCAGCCTTAATCTTCAAAGCCAATGCGGTTCACTTTTCACAAATGACAACTGTCTTTATAAGTGAGCTTGCAGGTTAACAGAACACGAGTGATGCTTGCCTCTTAGCAGTTATTTATAGGCCTAGGAACTCGTCAGCAAACTGTGATAACATTCTGTTAACCGCTCTCGGCTATGCTGTTTCACAAAAATACTCACTATCTCATAATGGGCGACTTTAATGTTCCTTCAATAGCATCAATGTCTCCGAATGGGCCATCGTTTAAGTCGAAGCTCCTTGAATTCATGGATATGGCAGTGTTGTATAACCAGGTGCATCGACCAAGCAGACACCACGGTTCAAACAAGCACTCACTCTTGAACTTAATACCGAATAATGAAGAGTTGATGGTTGAGTCAGTAGCATACGATCCTCCACTGGGCCGTAGCGATCATTCAGTCCTAACATTTGGTTATGTGTGTTATGCTCGTGTTGTTGTTAAAGAAAGAGCGACTCAACGAACTATTACGGACTATTTTAGGCTGCACAACTTAGCAGCAATCATTGCCTGGGACTTACAGATACACACTTCAGAGAATGACGCGTGGAATGAACTGGAAGATAAAATTAACTGGGTCACACAATCACCATCGAAGGTTCTACCATTACGAGCATCGCGACGGACCAATACGTGGATCCGAAGCAGAACGCGTAAATGGATCACCAGAAGAGATGAGATCTGGAGGCACATTCGCTAAGCCCATGTGATACGACATGGCAGAATTACATTGCAATCAGAAACTACTGCACGTCGCTCATTAGAGTCAATAAGTACGAATGGCAGGAGATCATGGTGCTGAAATTTATGAGTAACACCAAACTACTGTACAGATTTGTGAATGGCAAAATAAAGGTTAAGCCCGGAATACCACCACACAAGACGGCCAGTGGCCTGACAAGTAGTACTGTGGATGCCGTGAATGCTCTACTCCTGCTCTTTGACTCCGTAGTTACAAATGTCATAGAACCCTCGCCCTATCAACTCCCATCCAATGTCGTTGGCATATCCAACGTCACGTTGACTACAGCAGCTGTTGCAAAGAATTTACTGTCCCTCCGGAAGTACAATGCCCCTGGAATCCACATGATCTGCCCAAAAATACCGAACCCACTTGCTCGCAGCATAACAGCACCACTTGCAACCTTTTCCAGGGTCTGCTTAACTCCCATACGCTCTCTACGCTTCCTATTTCCACTCATTAGTGGAAATAGGAATTATCACTGCAATATGCAAAGGAGGATAGCGATCGGATCCTACTAACTACCGACCTATTACTCTCCTTCCTGTTTTATCATAAGTGATGGAATCAGTCATCGCAGTTGAACTGACACGATACTTTGAAAGTCTACAAGTAATTTCTAATGCCCAACATGGTTTCAGAAGCAGACGAGCTTGTCTCATCAATCTGCTGCTTACGCGGAACTCATCGAACAGGGCAGCTGATGAAGGAGCCCACATAGATGTGATTTACATGGACTTTTATAAACCATTCGACAGGGTCAATCACTTCTTTCACCTCCAATGGCTTGCTGCCCACGGTATCAACGGTTAACTGCTCTCCTGGTTAGAAGATTACTTACACGACAGAGCAATCAAGGCAAGAGTAGTCGACACTTACTCTGCAAGCCTGTGCGTCTCCATTGGTGTACGGCAATTATTCGTCTTCGGCCCGCTACTGTTTTTAGTCTAAATTAATGGGCTTCCCGAAAACCTTCTATAGCCGATGTAAGTAACTAGAGATGATGCTAAAATATGGACAGCAATTCGCTCAACATCCGACCATGTCTACCTCTAGGAAGATCTGGATCGCATTAACGAATGTGCAGAAGCGAACCACCTCCCACTGAAGCCTTCAAAGTGCCACCCGCTGACGGTACGAAGCAGTTTCGTCAACACAAATCTTTTGGGCAACACGTCCTACAACACGTGAATAGTGAACGTGGTTTAAGTATAATCGTGCAAGAGAGTCTTGGAAATTCGCTCCAAAGTTCGAAAGCAGCAAGTGTGGTGAACTTGAAATGGAGACTTTTCAGTCGATCTCTCGGCACCTTTGGGCGACGGCTAGTACCAATTCTGAGTAACTCCTATATTCTTCCTTCCGTTTAAAAAGCGATTCAGGCCTGGTGTCCATTTTTAACACGAGACATCCGCCTATCGGGACATCCCCAAAGAAGAACCACAAAGGCAACTCGCGGACTATCCAGTCTACGATAAGAACTGCGTCTTCGTGTATTCTGTGAGTTCTCCTCAGAATACCGACGGCTTCTCGGAGATCTTACTCTCACATACCGGATACTAACTGAACACGAGCATCCATATACATCACTGTTGACCCTAGCCGCTTAAAAACAAAGCCAAAGCGACCACCTGGAACGAATGACGCAACACTCCCGCCTGCATTATAGAAAGCATTTTTACTCACTTGGAGTATGTTCTCATTGGAATGCATTACAAAACTATGTGGTGAACGCACCATACATGACGACATTCGAAAGACTCTTAGACTTTCATCTTAGTGATAACCGCCACACAACGGTTTGATAAAGTGTAATGGTTTAACCACAGATACTTCACGTTCCACGTTAGGACATTTTGATTTTAATTTTCATTCGGATATCCATCTTGTGGGTATTGTAAAGTTATGCTTTTTATTCCATCATACACCATTGAACCATTGAACTAAGTTGTGGTAATCAACCATTGTGTAGCTTCGATTGCACTGGTATCGCATCTTCTGATGCTACTATATGTGGTTGCGGGTTATTCTAATAAGGACCTGGCATACAGTTTGCATGACAGGAGCGTAACATCGCTTGTTACAAACAATCAACCTATCATTCCAATAGTCTGTCGCCTTTCAACCTCCGTTTACTTAAGTTTGAAATTCAACGAATCTGAATAACGGAGACCTAAGTTACATATTGATTCGCTTAAAGAGAGGGAGATTCCATACGAAACCAAACATTCAGGTAGAAGTAAGCATCCATAACATATAATGCTGCATTTAGATGTCGAAAATTTCATGTAAGATCCGACACACCAGTATTCTGTTGCAACTAGGTCACTTTGAGTCGCATATATTAAAGACGGAGATTAAGAATCAGTGGCATACAAAGTTTGTGTCTCATTTATGAACAAATAAGGTCTACCATACCTTATTGCAGGGAAAAGATCATTTACATAATTAAAAATTGAAGATGGTCGAGTACACTACCAAGTAACACGCCACCAGTAATATCGTTTGTTTCCGACGGATACTCATCTATCTTGACTCTCCGCTTTTGACTAGTAAGTTAAGCTTCCAAGTAGGCTAGTAGTGAGCCTGCGATTCCAAAAAGGCAAAATTTATGTATAGGCGTTCTATGTGGAACTCTGTCAAAAGCTTTTTGAAGGTCCAAGCGAAGTATGATACGGGTCTTACCAGCGTCTCACGACTTGGATAACTGAACAAACAAATCTAGCTAACGACACTTGAACGCTTTTGAAGAAATCCGTACTGAAAACGTGACAAAAGGTTGTTTGTTGTTAGGAATCTACCAATTTCATTTTTAATTAGGCGCTCCATGATTCTGGAAATTAGCTCAGTGGGATTTATGGCCCGATAGTTGTTAGTCATGTCTAGGCCCGGTTTTATGGCGTGGGGCCATCAACAACATCGGGATAAAACTTAGTTGTTATTGAGGTAATAAATAAGCTCAGTAGTAAGCATGAGACATCATTCCCACCGGACATTAAAAATGAAGGAGGGATTCCATCTGGACCTGGATGAAAGGTTGTATTTACAACAATCATTTGATGCCTGATCGAACCAGTGTCGCACTCAACGTTAGATATACATGGTCCACACTTCTGCAAGGGGTGGTCCCAAAGTATATCGTACTCATTAATAAAAGCACCGGCAAAATAATTGTTAAAAACTTCAGCTACAGCTGTAGGAATATCGATTAGGACACCTTCACGCTTATTGAGATGTAGCGGTGGGTTTCATTGTGTGTGACCGCCTTTTAGTAATCCTGTTATCTCAAACACCGGATTAACATTGCTCATGATTTATCTCTCTTCTTTTTTAAAACGAAGTATTCTCAACTTTGCATATTTTTATCAACATTCTGCGAACCCTAAATAGTACTGTAAAGTCATTAGTCTGTCGAAACTGTTTGGAAGGAACTCTAATCTTACGTTCGTTGTGTTCCTCCTGTGGCCATGACTTATTTCGACTGTGAGATAGAGCCGGCGAGTGTATTCCGATCAATCGATATATAATGCTTGAAATGACACGTTTGGATAAGATGACAAGAAGAAACCAGTCCAGTCCAAAGTATGCAGAAGGGTAGAAAATTACTCCAATTTATTCTACCAAACTGACACACGTGTCTAAACGTGGCTTAAGGTGATTATGCAATGTTCATTTTGTCACTGATAACAGTATGATCATTAACATGCAGACAGTCCAGTATGTCGATGACAACAACTATTGGTACAGCAGTGAGTATGAAGTAGACTGTATTATGCGACCGTGTAGGTGATGTTACATGCTGTGGCCAGCCACCCTCAAGTAGGCAATTCAAGATTTTAGCTTGCATTCCTTTATCTTTAAATTCGATCCAGGAAATGTTTGTTAAGTTGAAATCTCCTCCAGCTACCATAAAGCAAATAGGAAACGCAGAGGCATGCCTCATCGCATTCTGAAGCAATCAATTTGCAAGGGCACTAGGGGACGGCAGTGAATAAACACAATCGAGCAACATTCTAAACTTACCAAAGGATACTGTTATCTAAATGGACGCATCGAGGTATAAGAATTGATGCTCACTGCATTGTGAAGCACAGAAGTTGATCACATCATAAATGATATAGTCGACTCCTGTATCATGATATCAGCACCATCATCCTCGTCATCATCATCATCATCATCATCCTCATCCTCATCACCAGCATCACTATCATCATCAGCATCATCATCTTCATCCTCATCACCATCATCATCATCATCATCGTCGGATAATGTTGTGGCACTATCGCTCACCAGGATACCTCTCTCATCGAATTATAGAGGATGCGGCCCTAGAATCCTAAAACTTGTGGTTCAGTCAGAGCAACAAGCAAAGGATGTTTTGGATCGATGGCGAAGAAATCGGAAAAATCTTCCTTCCGAAATTCGGTTAAAGGTCGCAAAAAATTCGCACAGCTCAAGTATTAAAGCAACTGAAGCAGCAAGCATCCTGACGAGTGTACAGAAGTGTAACTTGACTGCTGCTTTAATTGACTCTGAAGTAGGTCTAAACGAAGGCTGGGACGCACCTTGTCCGAATCAAGTTGCAAACGAGGTATCATCCACCCATCAAAAAAAACGAGTAACTGCCGACCTCCCATCGGACGGCATTCTCCCACACTTGACAGCTTCACGTCTCTGCGAGCTCCTAGACACCGAGAAACTGGCATGCTTGTATACAAATGTTCAGAGACTTTCCAACAAACTGGCTGAACTGAAAGATCGTCAAGCTTCCGGCTCGTATGATGTCATTGGTATCACCGAGACATGGTTGCACACGGGAATGACGGATACTGAAGTGTCGCTACCCGGCATGTCGCTGATCCGGAACGATAGGCTCACAAAAGGAGGAGGGGTACCCCTGTACTACCGAAACGACATAGAGTGTGAAGCCGTGGAGGATTCAGACCCGCAGTTCCCCGACTCTCTTTGGTGCCGGTTGCAGTTAAAAGGCAGGGACGCTTGCCTTATTGTCTTGGTGTACCGCGCACCTAACTCAACATCCGAAACCGACTACCACCTAACGGCTGCTTTAAGGTGCAGTTTACAACAAAAGTGCACTCACATTCTTATCATCGGCGATTTCAACGTACATTGTTTAGAAGCCCCTGCCACGATCGGAGAACAATTCAAATCCGATCTACAAGATCTAGTAACTACTGTTCCTCTTTACAACCACATCATTTTGCCCACTCGGTTCAGAACTGGTAACAGGCCATCTGTGCTAGATCTTGTGCTTACCAACGAGGAGCATGTGGTTGATGCGTTGGTTTTAGACTGCCCGTTGGGTCGCAGTGATCACGCAGTCATCAGTTTCAACTTCATCTGCTATGCAGAATACCGGAATGATAACGATGATACTGTGCGAACCATCACAAGGTACGACCGACTCTCCCAGCTAGTCAGCGCCACAACATGGTCTTTCCTTGAAGAAGAACCCCCAGATGTCGCCTGGCTCGAGTTCGTCAACACATTCAGACAGCTGATTGCACAGGCTTCAGAGATAAAAGCTTGCAATAAGTGCAAATCCGTTTCTTTCGTTAAGAGCAGAACCCGAAAATGGATGACAGTACGCAACGCAGTATGGCGAGTGTACCGAGAAGCTCCAACATCAGAAACTTAGGACAACTACGTAGTCCAACGTAACCACTGCACTCAACTGTTAAGAGAAGACAAAGCCGCCTATCAACAGAACATCGTAAAAACCTTCAGTGCTAACCACAAACTGCTGTACAAGCACGTTAATAGCCTACGAAAGGTGAGGCAAGGATTTCCTCCACTCAAGACGGCTGATGGCCCAGCAAGAACATCTATGGAAGCTGCAAACGCGCTGCAGATGCAATACGCCCCCACCTTTCAAGGAGTCTTACCACCTAGCGATCTACCAAGCTTTGTTTTCTGCTCACCAGGACTAACCCACATCAATTTTACCGCAGAGGCTGTATTACCAAAGTTAACTTCTCTACGCAAACACAGCTCGCCGGGTATCGACAGCATTCGTCCAGAGGCATTGGGAGTAGCAGCAAACCAACTGGCAGGACATTTAGCTCAGTTTTTCCAGCACTGCTTAGACCAGAACCAAGTTCCCGCCATGTGGAAGCTTGGGATAATAAGCCCGATTCACAAAGGTGGAAGCAGAACTGATCCCTCCAACTACCGCCCAGTAACCCTTCTTCCTATACTCTCCAAGTTCATGGAATCCATAGTTGCCGATGCACTGGTATGCTATCTGGAAAACTGCAACCACATCACCCCTGAACAGCACGGTTTCCGTCGACAGCGGTCATGTACAACTAATTTACTAATTGCACGCAGTAGTTGGACCGAGGCAGCCGACGCTGGAGAAGGTGTGGATGTGATATACATGGATTTTTCCAAGGCTTTCGATCGTCTAGACCATCGGATACTACTATCCAAGCTGCAGCATTACGGGATCGGAGACCCTCTTTTAAGCTGGATCGCCGAATTTCTATTTCAATGGCAATTAGTGGTGAGAGTTCGGAGCTCTTTATCGGACCCCATACAAGTTGAGTGTGGTGTGTCGCAAGGCTCGGTTCTAGGTCCAGGTTTGTTTTTGGTGTTTATTAAGGACCTTGCACAGAGAATCGCTTCAAACTTCCTAAAGTTTGCTGACAAAATCAAGATCTGCCGTAGGATCCAGGCGAACGCCGACCAACAGATGCTTCAGATTGATATAGATACGGTGTATCAATGGTCGACCCAAATCTTATTGCATTTCAACGTCAGTAAATGCAAGGTGCTTTCCATCCGACATCAGAACAACTACTCATACCGACTCGGAACGAATATACTACAACAATCAACTCTCGAACGTGACTTGGGTGTCCTGGTTCAATATGACTTGGGTTGCTCCAGGCAATCCGAAAAGGCCTCGAAGACCGGGAACCAACACATCGGGCTCCATATTTCGACAAATGCTCAGTGCGTATGTTCGTCCTCATGTCGAATATGCAATTCAAGCCTGGCATCCATGGCTGAAACACGACATTAATGCACTGGAGCAGCCACAACGCCGGGCATCTAAGAAGGTAATTGGAATGCACAATCTTTCCTACCAGGAGAGGCTGCGACGACTGGGATTATTCAGTGGAAGCTATCGTGGACTACGAGGCGACCTGATTATGGCATACTTGATTCTGCGAGACCCATATCATGCGAGGGGCCACACATTAAAACTCGCAGAACAATACAGTCGTCTGGAGTGCCGCAGAAATTTCCTTTCCATCCGTGTCTGTCACCCGTGGAATGCTCTACCAGAATCGGTCGTCTCTGCACCGACACTAACAGTATTTAAAAGACGGTTGGACGATGCACTCATCCACTTACACTTTGTTACTTAACACTACGTCTTCATCCTACACCTGGAGTTTACCATGGAATTATTTGTTGTTAACTGTGGACGTTGTGAATCTTAGAGGATCACAGGGCTGCAGCGAAGCAAACGACAAGTCCTTATTTTCATATTTAAAGTATTAACTATTTTACTATCCTTATCATCATTATTGTTATGTTGATATCCCAACCAACTAGCCAATGGGACTTGTAAAACAAAGCTTCTTAACCCGTATAAACTCATTGTTCATTGTTTTCGCACCAACAGAACTTAGCAGCGGAATTTGGTACAAATTCTAAATTGCTGTACAGGCATGTCAACGAGCTCCGCAGTGTGCAGCACCGGATCCCGGTTTTACGTGCAACATGTGATCTGGCGCAAACTACACAACATGTGGCCAACACGCTTTGACAACTTTGCATCCACACTTTCAGTTCCGTTCAGTTCAGATGGGACTGGAACGATAGCAGAATCCCGTGAGTGTTCCATCTTGAGTGGATCGTTGAGCCAGGAATTGATGAAGTGCTCAGTTATTGATGGATCTAAAACGGAACACCCGTATCGCACCCTGGCCAACCTGTTAATGTCCACGGTTCCTGCTCTAGCAGTCCCTGCTGTGGCAGTCCAGAGTGGATCATCATCTCACCCGCTTTTGACGCAGTTCGCAGCCCCAGCAGGGTTAAACGACATCATCATCATCACCATCCTCATCATCAACAACAGCATCATCATCATCTTCAACATCATCATCATCATCATCATCATCATCATCATCATCATCATCAGCAGCAGCAGCAGCAGCAGCAGCAGCAGCAGCAGCAGCAGCAGCAGCAGCAGCAGCAGCAGCAGCAGCAGCAGCAGCAGCAGCAGCAGCAGCAGCAGCAGCAGCATCCTCACCCTCATCCTCATTCTCATCCTCATCATCATCATACAGGTTGGCTGCAGTTGGTAAACACCTCAACTATTGTGCCACAGTACGGGACAAGTTGAAAAGTACAAGAGAGGCAGGCACACTCAGTCCCCAGTAATGGACGGACATCGTTCCGGAGAGCTAACAGCCGGTTATCGTGCCACAAGAAGACAGCTATATTACGCCTAACGAATGAGATTTTGATTGGATGGGGAGGCTGAGTGAGAGGATAGAATAAGTGGGCGGGGGATGGACAAAGAAACTCGCAACACACACGCCATTGGGGCCGGCTACTAACCATATCAGTAAGCGTGTCCAACCAAATGTGTTCATCGTCCTTAGGATCCCAACTAGATAGCCGGGATGCACCAACGGATACCAACTTCGAAGTGAATGTTTGTATCTCTCTCGCCCAAGTCACCGTTTGGCCTCCCCTCGTCCTTTTCCCATCGCATTCCTGGCGCGCAAACAATGCACGTCACGGGGTCGGTGTGCTGGCATGCGCAATACGTGGCCCAGCCATCGGAGCCTGGTACGTGATATAATGGCACTGAGGGGTTCAGTACCTCATCCTACACCAAATACGCGACGCCGAATACGCTCATGGCTCACACGATGCTCCAAGAAATGAGCTAAGCTGCGCAGGTAGTGATGATCGAACGTGACGAACCTATTTATGGCTGTCGACCTGATGAGTCAAGCTTCACAATCGTATAAGAGGGTTGAACCGACGGCTGCATTAGGCACTCTACTATTGAGGGAGAGAGCGATGCCACGTCTCCGCCACCTGTGGCGGTGATTGGCAAAAGCACCTCGAGCTTCTGCTATACGTTTCGTAATCTCACCTTCGATCCAACAGGCGCTAATATAGCTGCCCAGGTACTTAAATTCCTGAAGGACATCTAGTTGATCACCACCAAGGGTCAGGTGGGTCAGACGGGTCCGTGCCCATCATGGAGAAGATCTTTCCATTTGGATGGAGCAAAGCATAGCCCAAAACGATTGACAGCCAGTGCTAATCAGTCATGTGCAGCTTGGCACGTTTGGGTGTAGGCACATATGACGGCAATGTCGTCCGCATGCTCCAAGTAATGAAGTCGTTCACCAGGAAGTAGTTCCACACATCCTAGATCGTGTCCAGTGAACGATGTTTCCATGAATTCATAAATAGCACACTTAAACGGGAAAGGCGACGGCGAGCATCCTTGTTTCACACAGCTGGAGATATTGAAGGGCGGCGCAAATTTGGCGTAAACCCTCATGCTGTCCGAAATACGAGCGTCCAGCGCTTTGATAATTTTTACATATATATCGGGTGCATCTTTTCTCCGACGAGAGTCCCAAAGGGAACATCGATCCACCGAATCAAAGGCACCTTTGATGTCGAGAAACACGTCGCCAATAAACATGGCGGTTCAACAACAATTGACGAAAAGTGAAGATGTGGTCGATGCTGTCACGATTTCGACGAAACCCGGATTGCTCTTCGCGGATCTGGCCTTCACGAGCGCCAGTCAGTCTGTGGAGAAGGAGAGAGCTAAGTAAGTTAGAGACAGTTAGCATCAAACTGATCCCTTTATAGTTGCCGCATTCCGATCTGGAGTCTATCTTGAAAATTGGGACTATGACGGAGCGGGAGAGCTTCCTGCTCCCAAAGTTCCATTAGCAACTCATCCACTAGTGAAGGTGCTTCGAATTTGTAGAGAGCTGGGAAAATTCTATCTGCACCAGCGGCCTCATGCAATTGCAACAGTCGAAGCTCACGTTAGACTTCTGCGCGTGAGGGCGGATCTATGGCGGTGACCCACGGAGAAGGGCACTTAATGCCCGAAATAGAAAGTGACAACTCAGATTGCTTAAACTGTGCTGTAAAGTATTCGGCCCAACGCTCCAAGCGTTTTGTCAAGCTGTGGATCGGCTGTCCACTCTTGTCGCGTATCGTCTCGCTAACATCAGGTGTCCTGCTGCCTATTTACCGTATCAGACGGAATAACTTTCATGATTACCAACGGCAGCGTCTCTTTCCATCTCAGAGGCATGATAAGACCACCAGCCTTTGCCATCTCTCTTCAGGTTAGTACGCAGTTTTGACCAGAGATATTTGCGAGCCTCATTGTATTCGCTTTTAGCCGGAACAAGTCGGCGAGCATCCATAAGTTCCAGAGACTTTGTGGAGACCCCATGTTCAGGTTGGTAGTTTGATTTGCCACATGAAGACATGCCTGCTGATAGTAACGTTTGACGAATATGCGACCAGTGATCTTCAACGGCGTTCAGTGGACGCTTACTCAGCCCAGATGCCAGGGTAGTTTGATGCGCATTCAGAACACCTGGCTTCGCTAGCTGGCTGGTATCAATGCGCTCAGAGTGACGTTGTGGACGTCCACCGAAACGCACCAGCTAGTCGGCACACACCAGAGCGCGATCGGAGTCCACACTGGTGCTTCAAAGCAAGCAACAGTTTTGGATACAGCGTCTCCAGCGGTAACTAATCGTGATGTGATCGATTTGGGTCCATGGCTGGAGCGAGGCTGGTGGGCGTCAAGTCACGCTTCTGTGGGTACTGTGTGGAAAGTTAGTGCTCACGAGAAAGAGACGAGCATCTTCACACAGGTGTAGCAACCGCTTCCGGTTATCATTACGGGAGCCTACACCATGTTGGCCGCCCAGATAAAGCTCAACAGAGGACAATTTTCCGACTTTCGCGTTTAAATCATCAGCAAGCACTAGTATCCGTGTTTCTTCTGTAACGAAGGTGATTGTGAATTTGGTGGTAGAAATCAGTGCAGTGCGTCGCTCCTGGCGCTGGCTGGAGTTCCGGTCCAGTCGTGTGCGCACGTTCCAGCACCCGATGCTGTGTGCTTTGCGCGCGTGCATACGATTGCATTGGTGGGCAATGTCACGCGAGATGGTCATTGTGCTTCGGGGGTTTGCTTGAGGGACTCCACCCGGAGCCTTTGACTCAGTAGCCTGACCCACAAGGCAGTGGGTGGTTTGGAGGTTTGCTTGAGGGACTCCGCCCGAGCCTTTGGCTCAATAGCCTGACCCACAAGGCAGTGGGTGGTTTGGAGGTTTGCTTGAGGGACTCGCCCGAGCCTTTGGCTCAATAGCCTGACCCACAAGACAGTGGGGAGCAGATCCAGCTCGGGAATGTGATTGCAGAGACAGATTGGGATCTGCTTGACGGCCGTAACTCGCAGCCTTTAAGGTTCTGGAACGTTTTATATGTGTTTTGCGACCGTTGTAGGAAACGCACCTGCGACCATGGCCAGACGCAGGTAGGTTTTGGCGGGTTTGCACCAATTTGACCAGGGGCTGCCTGGTTTGAGGTGGGCAGTAGCAAACCATTGAACACCCGGAGATTTCCTTCCACCGTCAGAGACAATGTGTGGCGCTCGTGCTCTACGCCAATCGATCTGCGAGCTTATAACCCGTAGACCTGTTGTCTCCTGTGGCTAGGTTTTGCGCGAAGAGGGTTATCGACCACTTCCTCACCTCCGAAGAGGATGGACTAGGATACTGCCAGGGCGCCCAATCCTGACAGGAGAACGACTCGGGTCCTCAACCAAAGCCATCGATTAAATGAAAACCCGAAAGGCAACGGGTCTATCATATGGTCATTTCACTGACTCATGCGGATTGGGGTCCTGGATCTTAGCAGGGAGAAGGGCGAAACCCAACTCCCACCCAGCGGTCGCCACGAGGATGCGCCCAGGACATGAACAAATGGCACAACAGTAGCAGCAGTGGGTAGACCATTTGTCAGGATTTAGCCACCACCCGCCTCAGCGCACCATAGGCTCTCCCGCCTATATATATATATATATATATATATATATATAACATTATGTAACGTTATCAATGTTATTAGCTTCATACTGCTCATCTTGTTAATAAATTCTCCATGGTGGCGTCTGTTCTGCTTGCACCACGATTGAACAAACATAGGTCTAGTGACACTGCATTTCATACATCTTTACTTTTATTCGTACATGTTATTGCATTTTCACGCATTACATGCATTTTGTATCATTCTGTGTCATCTCATCTCTTTCTTTGTAGTCCTTGAGACCAGTTACTATATTTCTTGGTAACACTACACACACAATTCTCGTGCTGCTACTGAGTACGCGAAGTCCAATGCAACATAATAGCACCCCGCATCGAAGTAGTTTGTCGAGCAATATTGGTGTCGGTGTCACCTCATCTCGCACACACTGTAGGCTGTCTAAGCGACATTTAACCTGCATTGATCATTTGCTTGTTCCCCGGTTCCAGAACACTCCACGTTCCTCTCTCCAAGTCCCCTTTTCGATTGAACCAATTTTTCCTCCCAACCCACGAACGAGGCAAATCCAACCATATCTTCGCCATCGAGATCAAGAGCCACACGTGGCCGCAGACCAGCACGTCAAACACTCAAGGTTGGATGCTGGAACGTGCGCACACTGCACGATCGGGACACTAATCATCGACCTATGCGACGAACCGCATTAGTCGCCATGGAACTTGCGCGGTATGACATTGATATCGCAGCGCCGAGTGAGACTCGACTGGCTGATCAAGGTAAATTGCGAGAGGATGGTGCTGGATACACTTTCTACTGGATTGGAAATCCCGAAGCAGCACCACGTCAACAAGGCGTCGGATTTGCAATCACTGGCCGCCTAAATGGCCGTTTGACGGGGGAGCCGATTGGTATCAGCGCACGGTTGATGTCGCTCCGTATATGCCTTGAACGTGGTAAGTTCGCAACATTTATTAGCACATATAGTCCCACCATGAGTTATACAGAGGACAGGAAAGATCAGTACTACTCGCACTTGGCCACTGTTATAAAGTCTGTCCCAATGAATGATTGACCATTCCTGCTTGGTGACTTCAATGCACGTGTAGGGTGTGATGCCACAGTGTGGGCTGAGGTGATCGGGCCGTACGGGATTGGGATAGTCAATGGGAACGGAGAGCGCTTGCTTTCATTGTATGCTACACATGGCTTGACGATCACGAACACTCAGTTTGCTCTGTGTGCTAGGGACATTGCTACATGGACCCACCCACGGAGTGGTCATGCTCACTTGCTGGACTACGTCAAGGGGACATGCGTGAAGTACGCATAACGCGGGTAATGCGTGGAGCTGAATGTGGGACTGATCACAAGCTGGTGCGCACAAAGTTCTACATAAATGTCTAAAAATCGTCGTACTTTCCAGCGAATAGCAATCGGAAGAAATACAACGTACGCGCCCTTATGAGTGCAGAAAAGAGACAAGCACTGGACGATGCCATAAGAACCCGCTTTGGCGAAGACGACTCCTCGGCTTCTGTCAGCCTCCGCGCGACCACGCCGACCGCTTATTTGACCTTGCAACCACCACGCTCGCCTGACCGATGTGCGCCGCTCTCAAAGCTGTAAAAGTACAGAACGCTAACAAACTCACTGGGCCAGGTAACGACAGCAAACTGAATGGCAGAAAGGCGAAACCGAAGAGACTCCCATCGAAAGGCATTTGCGGGTTAGGAGAATGTCATCGGGTAGTAAAAATCGGTCTAGCTTGTTCGCACTGTTTGGAATGGTACCATACGAAATGTGCAAATGTGTCCCAACAACAGTTACGGGAGCGAAATAGCTCCCAAGATGCATTTTGGTTCTGTACTGCGTGTTCCACCATCCCCCTCGTTAAGTGCTTGCTTATCCTAGCTGAGAAATGCGACCGGTTAATCGCAGAAGCAGAGCAGAGGATAAACAATGAGATTACTTCAATGGGAGCGAGTATGGACCACAGAAGCGTAGCGGCTGCTAAGCAACGGAATGCTGAACAAATCGATTCGCCTGCACCGCAATCAGCCATGTCTCCATCTCCGTTGTCTTCTCCAACTTTGGTAGAACGCCGGGCGAAAACAGACTGTACCTACGTGAATCAAGCAGTACTCACAGCAAAGAAAATCAGGCACCATTCAAAACGTCTGGTTAAGCAAATTCCACTAGACCTGACATCTAGTATTAACAAGGATGGAGCAGCCAAACACCAACCCTTGGTACCTGTAGCTCAAATATCTCTTGTCGAGACTAAGCCTCCCAGAACATCGGTTACATATGCAGAGATTGCTGCAAGGGTCCACCGAGAGGCCGCCGTTGCGTCCTCTTCCATTGTAAACACCGTTAACGCAAATGGAGAGAAAAACAGCAAACAATCACTTGTCAACAAGTCAAGACAAATGAGTACCATACCTTGTAGATCGATTAAAAAGGGATCCAACAACAGTGCCCGGACTGTTGTATGCTCAAATGTCCCTGAATCTACCGCCATCACATTGCGGGATAAGTTATCAGACGACCAAGACCAATGGAACTCATTGTGTATGCAGATGAGTATCAAAGCCAAGCCCGTAAACTTGTTACGAATTACTCGTCATCCGAACTCGCCACACTATGGTAAACCCAGACTTATTCGAGTAACTCTAGAATCCTCAACCGACGTGGAAAATGTTTTGCTCTCCGCAAGCGCGCTAAAACACGAATCCTGTGCGATACGTACCTATCCTGATGTCCCTTGGAGCGCGCGACAATCAAAAAGAAACACCGAAGAGGGGCACGACAAGCAAGACCGCCTAAACACAGTCTTCATACATGGAGTGCCAGAACATCCTTCTAACCATGTTCAAGATGCCGGAAAGCACGATTTAGAACAGTGGCGGTTCATTCGTGAAATACTTTCTTTGGATGATGTTGTGGCACTATCGCTCACCAGGATACCTCTCTCATCGAATTATAGAGGATGCGGCCCTAGAATCCTAAAACTTGTGGTTCAGTCAGAGCAACAAGCAAAGGATGTTTTGGATCGATGGCGAAGAAATCGGAAACATCTTCCTTCCGAAATTCGGTTAAAGGTCGCAAAAAATTCGCACAGCTCAAGTATTAAAGCAACTGAAGCAGCAAGCATCCTGACGAGTGTACAGAAGTGTAACTTGACTGCTGCTTTAATTGACTCTGAAGTAGGTCTAAACGAAGGCTGGGACGCACCTTGGCCGAATCAAGTTGCAAACGAGGTATCATCCACCCATCAAAAAAACGAATAACTGCCGACCTCCCATCGGACGGCATTCTCCCACACTTGACAGCTTCACCTCTCTGCGGGCTCCTAGAGACCGAGAAACTGGCCTGCTTGTATACAAATGCTCAAGGACTTTCTAACAAACTGGCTGAACTGAAAGATCGTCAAGCTTCCGGCTCGTATGATGTCATTGGTATCACCGAGACATGGTTGCACACGGGAATAACGGACGCTGAAGTGTCGCTACCCGGCATGTCGCTGATCCGGAACGATAGGCTCACAAAAGGAGGAGGGGTACTCCTGTACTACCGAAACGACTTACAGTGCGAAGCCGTGGAGGATTCAGATTCGCAGTTCCCCGACTCTCTTTGGTGCCGGTTGCAGTTAAAAGGCAGGGACGCTTGCCTTATTGTCTTGGTGTACCGCGCACCTAACTCAACATCCGAAACCGACTACCACCTAACGGCTGCTTTAAGGTGCAGTTTGCAACAAAAGTGCACTCACATTCTTATCATGGGCGATTTCAACGTACATTGTTTAGAAGCCCCTGCCACAACCGGCGAACAATTCAAAACCGATTTACAAGATCTAGTAACTACTGTTCCTCTTTACAACCACATCACTTTACCCACTCGGTTCAGAACTGGTAACAGGCCATCTATGTTGGATCTTGTGCTTACCAACGAGGAGCATATGATTGATGCGTTGGTTTTAGACTGCCCGTTGGGTCGCAGTGATCACGCAGTGATCAGTTTCAACTTCGTCTGCTATGCAGAATATCGGAATGATAAAGATGAGACTGCGCGAACCATCACAAGGTACGACCGACTCTCCCAGCTAGTCAACGCCACAACATGGTCTTTCCTCGAAGAAGAACCCCCAGATGTCGCCTGGCTCGAGTTCGTCAACACATTCAGTCAGCTGATTGCACAGGCTTCAGAGATAAAAGCTTACAATAAGTGCAAATCCGTTTCTTTCGTTAGGAGCAGAACCCGAAAATGGATGACAGTACGCAACGCAGCATGGCGAGTGTACAGAGAAGCTCCAGCATCAGAAACTTAGGACAACTACGTAGTCCAACGTAACCACTGCACTCAACTGTTAAGAGAAGACAAAGCCGCCTATCAACAGAACATCGTAAAAACCTTCAGTGCTAACCACAAACTGCTGTACAAGCACGTTAATAGCCTACGAAAGGTGAGGCAAGGATTTCCTCCACTCAAGACGGCTGATGGCCCAACAAGCACGTCTATGGAAGCTGCAAACGCGCTGCAGATGCAATACGCCCCCACGTTTCAAACGGTCTTGCCACCAAGCGATCTACCAAGCTTTGTCTTCTGCTCACCAGGACTAACCCACGTCAATTTTACCGCAGAGGCTGTATTACCAAAGTTAACTTCTCTACGCAAACACAGCTCGCCGGGTGTCGACGCCATTCGTCCAGAGGCATTGGGAGTAGCAGCAAACCAACTGGCAGGACATTTAGCTCAGTTTTTCCAGCACTGCTTAGACCAGAACCAAGTTCCCGCCATGTGGAAGCTTGGAATAATAAGCACGATTCACAAAGGTGGAAGCAGATCTGATCCCTCCAACTACCGCCCAGTAACCCTTCTTCCTATACTATCCAAGGTCATGGAATCTATAGTTGCCGATGCACTGGTGTGCTATCTGGAAAACTGCAACCTCATCACTCCTGAACAGCACGGTTTCCGTCGACAGCGGTCATGTACAACTAATTTACTAATTGCACGCAGTAGTTGGACCGAGGCAGCCGACGCTGGAGAAGGTGTTGATGTGATATACCTGGATTTTTCCAAGGCTTTCGATCGTCTAGACCATCGGATACTACTATCCAAGCTACAGCATTACGGGATCGGAGACCCTCTTTTAAGCTGGATCGCCAACTTTCTATTTCAATGGCAATTAGTGGTCAGAGTTCGGAGCTCTTTATCGGACCCCATACAAGTCGAGTGTGGTGTGCCGCAAGGCTCGGTTCTAGGTCCACGTTTGTTTTTGGTGTTTATTAATGACCTTGCACAGAGAATCGCTTCAAACTTCCTAATGTTTGCCGACGATATCAAGATCTGGCGCAGGATCCATGCGAACGCCGACCAACATGTGCTCCAAAGTGACTTAGATACAGTGTATCAATGGTCGATCCAAAACTTATTGCATTTCAACGTCAGTAAATGCAAGGTGCTTTCCATCCGACATCAGGGCAGCTACTCATACCGACTCGGAACGGATGTACTGCAACAATCAACTCTCGAACGTGACTTGGGTGTCCTGGTTCAAGATGACTTGGGTTGCTCCAGGCAATCGGAAAAGGCCTCGAAGACCGGGAATCAACACGTTGGGCTGTTGAGGCGGGCATTTGGACAAATAAACAGCTCCATATTTCGACAAATGCTCAGTGCGTATGTTCGCCCCCACGTCGAATACGCAATTCAAGCCTGGCATCCATGGCTGAAACACGACCTTAACGCACTGGAGCAGCCTCAACGCCGGGCATCTAGGAACGTAACTGGAATGCGCAATCTGTCCTACCAGGAGAGGCTGCGACGACTAGGATTGTTCAGTGGAAGCTATCGCAGGCTACGAGGCGACCTGATTATGACATACTTGATTCTGCGAGACCCACATCATGTGTGCCTCCCTTTACTGCAACTCAGCAGCAATACAAACCTGAGGGGCCACTCATTAAAACTCGCAGAACAATACAGTCGTCTGGAGTGCCGCAGAAATTTCTTTTCCATCCGTGTCTGTCACCCGTGGAATGCTCTCCCAGAATCGGTCGTCTCTGCACCGACACTAACAATATTTAAAAGACGGTTGGACGATGCACTCATCCACTTACACTTTGTTACTTAACACTACGTCTCCATCCTACACCTGGAGTTTACCATGGAATTATTTGTTGTTAACTGTGGACGTTGTGAATCTTAGAGGATCACAGGGCTGCAGCGAAGCAAACGACAAGTCCTTATTTTCATATTTAAAGTATTAACTATTTTACTATCCTTATCATCATTATTGTTATGTTGATATCCCAACCAACTATCCAACGGGAATTGTAAAGCAACGCTTCTTAACCCGTATAAATTCATTGTTCATTGTTCATTGTATTGGACCACTTGAAGAAACAGGTGACCATTGCTACTGATGAGACGATTAGGTGAACAAACTGTAAACGGCCCGACTGGTTTGACGAAAACAATTTGACGATTGGGCCATAAGTACGAGCAAAAAACACAGCGTTCATCGTCTCCGAGGTTGACCCTAACTACACCATGAAGAGTAATGCTTTTCGCCACATTCGAAGACAGCTAGCTGGAGAGCTGCGTCAGGTGAAAAATACGTGAACAATGCAAGCTGCGCAGATGGAGTCCTACGCTGAACCTCGTCAACAAAAAGAATTCTACGACTCCTTGAAGGCAATGTACGGGCCCACTGTGCAGCAAATGAAGACCCTGAAAGACTCTGAGACTGGCGCCGTATACACAAAATCTGATGACATCTTACAAAGGTGGCACAGACACTTTGACACGCTCCTGAACAATCGATCAGAGGTAGACTGGGACACACTATACGGGCTGCAACACCATAGCATACTATCGCAACTGGAGGAGACACCGGGAATGTACGAAACACAGAGAGCGCTTGCTCAACTACGGAATGGGAAATGCGCTGGTGTTGATGGCATACCACCGGAAGTATTGAAGAACGGAGGACCAGTTGTGATACGTGCCCTGCATCGTTTGGTAGAAGCCGTCTGGATGGAAGAGCAAGTACCCGCAGAGTTGAAGGATGCTCTTGTGATTCCACTGTACAAGGGAAAGGGTAGTAAACAACACACCGACAATTATGGTGGCATCAACTTACTTAAGTTGCGTTGGCAAGATTTTTGCCCGTATCCTACTCAATCGCCTTGTCACACATGTACTAGAACCGAATGTACCTGAGGAGCAATGTGGATTCCGCTCGGGCCGTAGCACCATCGCGACATGGTTTTTGCAGCACGTCAACTACAGGAAAAATGTCGTAAATGCAATCAACCGTTGTATTCATTGTTCATCGACTTCACCAAAGCGTTCGATACGGCGAACCGTGAGGCCTTGTGGTTGATGCTCTCCAAGTTTGGATGCCCTGCAAAGTTTATTCGTCTCATTGAATGCCTGCATACTGGCATGCGAGCAAGGATGCAGCTAAGTGGACAGATTACAGATGACTTTGCCGTTATCGGTGTGAAGCAAGGATGCGTCTTAGCCCCCACACTGTTCAATATCTACCTGACGGCTGTGATGTCGTGCGCATTCAACACATGCGAATACGGTGTTCATCTAGAGCACCGCATGGATGGGGGTTTGCTTAACATCCGCCGCTTTGGATCAAGAAGTTTAGTACGTGAGACAACCATTCGTATGCTACTGTTTGCAGACGACTGCGCGTTATTTGCACATACGGAGGAAGAACTGCAATGCATGACGACAATCTTAGCTTCCACAGCGACTAAGTTTGGACACAGCATAAACACAGGCAAGACTGTATGTCTATTTCAGCCGGCACCGGGAGTGCAGCCCGTGTGCGGACCAGAAATACGGATTGCAGATGAAGTACTGCAGAACACGTCCGCCTTCTGCTACCTTGGGAGTACATTGTCAAGCGACCTGCGAATCACCAACGAACTGCGCGCTCGTGTGGCGAAGCCAAGTGCGGCTGATGGAAAACTGGAACATCGCGTGTGGAAGAACCATCATCTCACTGTTAGAACCAAGGTGATGGTGTACAAATCAATGGTCCTCTCAGTCCTTATCTATTGATCGGAAACTTGGACACTGTACAGAAAGGATATCCGGTTTTTGGAACGATTCCATCAACAGTGCCTTCGCCGGATTCTGCGCATACAATGGTGGGACAATGTGCCAGACACTGATGTGATCTGCCGGAGTGAAGTGTACACCATAGACTACATGCTACTGCTGCGACATCTCCGGTGGCTTGGACATGTGCGCCGTATGGATGCAACGAGAATCCCGGAGCAATTGCTGTACGGGCAACTGATCGCAGGCGGCCGGAATGCTGGCAAACCCAAGTTGCGTTACCAAGATAATATCAAGGTTAGTTTGTCCAGATTAAGTATTGACCTAAATATTTGGGAGGAGTTGGCAACAAATCGCCGCACCTGGCGTGATCTTATCACCTGTACCGCTGCCCAATCGCAAGAAAGGCAGATGGTGCATCGAGAAATTAAACGTGCAGCACGCAAACATCATCTGCCGTCGGACTTCAATTCTTCGGCTACTCCAACATGGAGCTGTAGTGCATGTGGCCGTGTGTGTTTTAGCCCAGCTGGTCTGGCCAGTCATCAACAAGGCCACGATGGGGTTATGCCGAACAGGTGGATTGTTAGATCGAGCACCACGGACTGACATGTGACACTTGGTGGTACGCAACTGAGAAAGGACGGCACACGTTGAACCGGCCAAACGTGATGGAGCGAGGTGAGTCAGAATGGAATCGGACGGGAAGGACTTTTGCACTGATAATGTGCTAATTCACCAAATGTTGCAGTGCAATGACAACCACGCATAATTTCTGCAAAGACACAGGCGCGTACTATATTTACCGTACTGGTAATCCGAACACAGATGCCTCTATATGAATGCCCCTATGCTGAGGTTTGATGTTGCATACACCATGCTTCTTCATCGTAGGTTGACTACACTTACTTATAACATGTTAGCTTATTTTACCGTACCATACTGGTACCATAGCCTAGGACCCATTTACCTAATACAGTATGGAAAAGGAATGCTTCCTCAATTTGGTGGCAACTTGGCAATGCGTTAGACATGTTCAAGTTGGATCATGCATTCAAATATCAATCGCTCTGGAACATCCGTGGAAAGTGAACAGTCCCGGCAAGTAATTGACTAGCGATTAACATGCTGCTGTTGATGTGTTATGCTAGGTTTCACATTGACTCTGTTAGAATGATTAGAGCAATAATTCCCGTTCTTCATCTGACAACCTTATCTTGGCTGAGCTTATGAAAATAAGTTGACTTCAGCGAACCATTTCCCTACAAACCTTCATAGTTGCCTACTCACACGGTCTGTCATCCTTGTGTGTCATCCTTATTCCATTGTTAATATAAGTATAGCTTGGGTGCAATTGCTATGTGGAATAATGAAGTAGGGACTTGGGGCAACGCAGTAGCATTATTGCATCTGTCTAAGATGCACCTACTAGAAGTTGTCTTAGACGGGGTCAATCTTCTGGGTAGACTAAGAAAAAGGTAATGCCAACGGAAATGGTACGTAAGTGTCTTAGTAAATTACATCGGAAAGGAATCAGCGCATAGGGAAAATTTGTTCACTTTACGAGCACCGAATAGCTGCACCCCAGGCGTACTAAAGTAGATCGTAACCAAGTAGTTTATAGCCACAACAGGATACACAACGGTATGTATAAACGGATGAGTACTTGGATGACAACTATGCTACATCTTGGATATTTGCAACACAGTGCGAACATTGTTTGGAAAACCGCAAGTTTGACAGTGGCCAGTGGGACTTAGTTGTTGTAGTACTATGGTAGTTGTCATGCCAAATAAGCCGAAAGAGGCGAACACCAACAGTACGTATTGGGTACTTAATCTCATGCCTGTGCAAATAACTCTTAGCCTGACCTCCAAATGAAACCCATACATGTTTGTTCATACATGTTTGTTCATGCGGACTAATGTGTCTCTGTCCAGTTTTGTGACAGTTAATAATGAAGTCCGTGAACACATGTGCATATGTTGCATTCGAACTGCCACCAATCTATGTATATATGCGTAAACCGAATGAATTCCACGAGGACCTTCATACCGAATTTGTACGGTTAACTTAGTGCAGTAAAACTATATCCGAGCAAACCGAAAATAACATTACCAGAACATGAGGAAGGTGAGTTTATGACGAACTCATGTTGATTTCAGGTGTTGCGAATCCAAGGCAAATTTGATCGATGCGAATTCCGTGGACTGCTAAAAAGGGCGATTGCTCAGGTGCCGGAGAAGGCACTATTGTATGCGGAATAGAAGCACCATGAGTACGTTCTCATTCAATTTACTAATCCAGGCCAATAAGGCGGCGTTTGTGGTACGTTTGTCTGTGTGATGAGTAATCTTGCATTTCAGAAGTAGATATTGCTTGAGCTCCCGGGTGTGGATGCGCCTGATGTGAATGTTGACAAGGTGCCTACCTGTCTATTACGCACTACCTCGTCCATACTGGCTCCAGGAGACAGTTGTTCGTCGCTGGAGGGGACGGAAAACACCGTCCTCGTGACGATGCTAGGCTCAAAGAGTGGTTCCATGAAACCTGTGTGGAAGGGGCTACGATCCAGCCACCGCATCGTGTACGCCTGGTGTGTATGATTTCCCAATTAGGCTGGAATGCTTACGTTCTGCTTGTTGAAGGAGTGTGGGCCGGCTCCGTTGATGAAACGTGGCTCCCACCCGCATGCCTCCCGGTCTTATTCCTTCGGGTTTACTCTGGATATGGGGTGTGTGGGTGGAACTATGGGTGGTGCAGCGCAAGCCACCCATGGTCCGCTTTGTAGGCGCAGGCGTCGTGTGACTGTCCACATGGAGGTCACAGTGACAGGCAAATCCGGATACGGACGCGGCCAAATCATAAGAGGGTTGAACCGACGGCTGAATTATACACTGCAACATTGAAAGATAGAGTAATGTCGCGTCTGCAACACAGGTGGCGGAGATTGGGAAAAGCACCTCGAGCTTTTGCTATAAGGTTCGTGATCTCATGTTCGATCCCATGGGCGCTAACATAGCTGCCCAGGTACTTGAATTCCTGAACGATGTCTAGCTGATCATCACCAAGGGTCAGCGTGGAGGCGGGTCCCTGCCAATCTTGGAGAAAAAGTTTCCATTTCCATGGAGCAAAGCATAGTCCAAAACGATTGACAGCCAGTGCTAATCGGTCATGCGCAGCTTGGCGCTTTCGGGCGCTGTCACATATGACGGCAATGTCCTCTGCATACTCCAAGTCAAGAAGTCGCTCATCAGGAATTAGCTCTGAACCTTCTAGATCGTGTCCAGCGAACGCTGTTTCCACTACTTCAACAACAGTGAAGTTAAAGAGGAAAGATGACAGCGGGCAACCTTATTTCACAACGCTGCAGATATTGTAGGGCGGCGAAGTTTGCCACAAACCCTCACGCTGTCCGAATTACGAGCGTCCAGCGCTTTGATAATTTTTACATATATATCGGGTGCATCTTTTCTCCGCAGACAGTCCCAAAGGGAACATCGATCCACCGAATCGAAGGCACCTTTGATGTCGAGAAACACGTCGCCAATAAACATGGCGGTTCAACAACAATTGACGAAAAGTGAAGATGTGGTCGATGCTGTCACGATTTCGACGAAACCCGGATTGCTCTTCGCGGATCTGGCCTTCACGAGCGCCAGTCAGTATGTGAACTAGAGAGTCACGTAATTTAGAGACAGTTAGAATCAAACTGATCCCTTTATAGTTGCCGCATTCCGATCTGGAGTCTATCTTGAAAATTGGGACTATGACGGAGCGGGAGAGCTTCCTGCTCCCAAAGTTCCATTAGCAACTCATCCACTAGTGAAGGTGCTTCGAATTTGTAGAGCTGGGAAAATTCTATCTGCACCAGCGGCCTCAAGCAATTTCAACAGTCTAAGCTCACGTTAGACTTCTGCGCGTGAGGGCGGATCTATGGTGGTGACCCACGGAGAAGGGCACTTAATGCTTGACAGAGAAAGCGACAACTCAGATTGCTTAAACTGTGCTGTAAAGTATTCGGCCCAACGCTCCAAGCGTTTTGTCAAGCTGTGGATCGGCTGTCCACTCTTGTCGCGTATCGTCTCGCTAACATCAGGTGTCCTGCTGCCTATTTACCGTATCAGATGGAATAACTTTCATGATTACCAACGGCAGCGTCTCTTTCCATCTCAGAGGCACGATAAGACCACCAGCCTTTGCCATCTCTCTTCAGGTTAGTACGCAGTTTTGACCAGAGATATTTGCGAGCCTCATTGTATTCGCTTTTAGCCGGAACAAGTCGGCGAGCATCCATAAGTTCCAGAGACTTTGTGGAGACCCCATGTTCAGGTTGGTAGTTTGATTTGCCACATGAAGACATGCCTGCTGATAGTAACGTTTGACGAATATGCGACCAGTGATCTTCAACGGCGTTCAGTGGACGCTTACTCAGCCCAGATGCCAGGGTAGTTTGATGCGCATTCAGAACACCTGGCTTCGCTAGCTGGCTGGTATCAATGCGCTCAGAGTGACGTTGTGGACGTCCACCGAAACGCACCAGCTAGTCGGCACACACCAGAGCGCGATCGGAGTCCACACTGGTGCTTCAAAGCAAGCAACAGTTTTGGATACAGCGTCTCCAGCGGTAACTAATCGTGATGTGATCGATTTGGGTCCATGGCTGGAGCGAGGCTGGTGGGCGCCAAGTCACGCTTCTGTGGGTACTGTGTAGAAAGTTAGTGCTCACGAGAAAGAGACGAGCACCTTCACACAGGTGTAGCAACCGCTTCCGGTTATCATTACGGGAGCCTACACCATGTTGGCCGCCCAGATAAAGCTCAACAGAGGACAATTTTCCGACTTTCGCGTTTAAATCATCAGCAAGCACTAGTATCCGTGTTTCTTCTGTAACGAAGGTGATTGTGAATTTGGTGAGAGAAATCAGCTTCCATCGAATCAGGCCTGCAGTTTTTGGGGGGCGTAAGCCGCGAAGACAAACAGGCACCATTTGCCGTCTCGCGATTTGGAAGCCTGGAACGAGCCAGCCAACCTAACGGCGCACATCCGGCTGTTGAAAGGGATCCAGTTGATCACGGCCGCTTCAGCCCAGGGAATCAAAACAATTTCGACGCTAGCTTGACCGGCATTTGATTATGCGTCATCGCCAGCTAGATACAATGAGGATGTGCCGCCGGTGTCGCATGTGGGGATCGCAGAGTAAGCACGGAGCTCGAATCTTACAGGTGGGTTTCCGATAAAAAGCAAATATCGATCGAGAGGATCTCCAGTGTTCACGCAAATGCTGCCTTTTGACCAATCTGTAGCAAAGTGCGCAGGCTGAGGCGTGCCAGTCTTAGCGAGGATCAAGGACTCCAAGGCGAAACGGATGAACTGACCTTTTCCGCTTGGTTGAATATGGACTTGTCGACTGGATTGGAGCGATGCCCTTCGAATGTGTGAGTTGAAACTAAAAGATAAAAGACTACCGAAGCAAGGAGAGGGAGGGCCAAGAATTGGGGGATTGAAAACGGGGGAAGAAAGTGAAGTTGAAAGGGGACACTAAGGATGAAAATGCGCAAGCAAGGGAATAGGAAGGCGGGAAGGCCTAAGCAGTAGCACTCAAACCTCTGTCCAACCTGCTCGATGCAGCGGATAGGGCACCATTGATTATTCTCTGCGGTGGCCAGATCATCAAAAATTCGTTTGAAGTGGAATTCATTGTGTTGCGTGGGCAGGATACTGTCAGGTTTCCCAGGCCTAGACAGGAGAATGACTAGGTTTCTTAACCAATGCCTTTGGTTCAAAAACCTTGCCGCAAGGCCGCTGGGTTTGACAATGGACTACAGAGAGCCCGTTTTATGGAGTAAGGAGCCACCCTAACTCCAACCCCCAAGCTGGAGGGCCAGGAGTCTGAGTTTGTCTGACATCTAACCATTGAACAATCTGGTATGAGTGGCTTTGAAGGTGCAAAAAGCACCACCCAGCATAGCTCAATGGATCACTGAGGCACACAAACCATCGCACCACGTTAAGGCTAGGTATAATCGCGATGGCAGGCCATGATATCGGTCCTTTCGAAAGAAATAATACCTTTGCATAGCAATAAGATGGGCCGCAGTCTCACTCGTGCACCACGATTTGGTAAAAAGAAGAATGTGGGGTTGATGAAGGGCGACGAAGCAGTGGAGCAAGTGTATTTTATGTACTAGAGAACGGGCATTGATGTGCAACAAAAAAGGTATAATCCGTGCGTTTACATGATATATTAGTTAAGCGACCCTCTATTCCTCTGGGACTGTCATGTATTGTTAATCGGATAGCTGTGGTGGAGCATGATAAGTGGGATCTAATGTAAAACCATTTGGCTGAGTGCGGTCAGTGTGAAAAATGTATTCGTAACTGGATAATACGGGAGTAGGTTGGTCGTGCCTTGATGGAGATGATAAAATCTTATGGAGTTTTGACCCACCAGGTTTAATCCGTACACGTAGAGGCATCGCTCGGTGTATGTTGGTGAATCCCACATACCTAACGATCCGCAGGGTGAAATGAGGTTTAATATATCTAAAAGTGGCACAGTATTATTGACTGATATCATCTCAAAAGTGGGGCTCGTCAGGGGTCTGCAGGAATGGACGTGTGTTGACTGGGTCATGGTCAGTATTTGGAGTGAGCTTAGATCGTCCACCCATGGCGTGCACACGGTCTGTGCTTTGTTTAAAGCAACTAGGTTAGCAAGTTTAGTTTTATGATACTTCAGCTCTATGGTACTCAACAATCGGCAGAGAGAACGTATTCGTCTTTACCATGTTTGTGAGTGTAGCAGCTGGGGGCGGTAGATGAACAGGGTGATAAAATCGTGATATGCTAACATTTGCGAAGTACTGGTTAAAGAGCTGCCACAAACACAGGATATCTATTGCGCCATGCTGAGGCTGATGTTGTATATACCATGCCTCCTCACCGAAGTTGGACTACACTGCGTTACTCATAACCATTCACCATTAATCTAATTATGTCGATTTCGTTCACTGTGAAGGGCCCAGTACTCTCTCTTTCTCTCCACCGCACATGCTACTATGGTCTCGTTCGTATGCCTAGTCGCGACATATTGCCTGTCCAGCACAGTGTTCTGACTGTTGGGCTCTCAATGGTCGAAAATGGTACAGGATTACTATGACTTTAGTGTTTTGTGCTTCGTGACAGATGGATGGACTGAATCAATTTATGCCAAGTTGCGTGGAGCAAAAAGATGTCAGTTGTGAGTTAGAAGGAACGCAGGTAATGTTCGAGATTGTCAGTAAATTCGTGTTTATTGCACTCTTACTATTCAACTTGCAGCTGCTCGTAGCATGAAAACCTTGGCTGTTATTCTTACCTCCAAACCGAAGGCATACACATACACGTTCGCATTATTACGGTCCATGAAGATTAATGTTCTCTCATTGAGATCGTGGTGCATCATGCGTAATTGCGGGCCTACATGATTAAAATGCATTTTGTTGACATTCCGCAATTGTCTTGGCTAAGCCTGACGACAGCCGCAATAACCAGACGCATGAATGCAAGTTACTATGGCCTAAGTCCCAAGTGGCATTTGGTGTACTCGCTGTGTGGTTGGATTGCGACTCGCAATCTCCATTCAGACCTCGGTCCTAAGTGGACCTCGGTCATTACGATCACAAGGACCGTAACCGAATTGGGAGGAGCAACACCGAACCAACATACAAACCGAAGTCATACACATTCGCATTATTACGGTCCATGAGGATTAATGTTCTCCCATTGAGATCGTGGTGCATCATGCGTAATTGCGGGCCTACATGATTAAAGTGCATTGGTGCTGACGTTCCGCAATTGTCTAGGCTAAGCCTGACAACAGCCGCAATAACCAGACGCATGAATCCAAGTTACTATGCGCTTTAGGAATTTTCCTCACTAGGTTCCAGTATCCACATGGGACAAATGTGGTGCTTTGCGATGGTAATCATCAGGGTACCGCAGTTCATCTTGTTCTAGTGAAAGACCTGAGTGGGACTCACACTGCTAATGAACTCAACTTGTCTTGTAACGTCCACGTGTGTGTCGCTCATTTCAAACATCAGACTGCTACTTTTCGCTGTACATTGCATGCACAGTTGTACGGCTACTATGGCCGACCACCCAAACGTGTATGTCGGTGTGTGTGCGACGGATTCAAAAGAAAAACGAATGAATGCCTTAGATTGGTCGGCTATCCTCCAGCATTCTCATTTTAAACGCCAGAGGTAGGGGGACACCGCTCGCGTTTGGACCGCGTTAGCTCCAGGCTACCAAGCGCTTGCTGCTCACAATATTCCACAGCGGTTCTTGTATTCCACTGAAGAATTGGGTCTAGGGGTCAACAATTATCCCTGGAGCCCAAGTACTGTACAACATTTCCTCTCTTTGAACTGCATTTTGGAATCTCGGGGATAAAGCCCCAACAACTTTCGTTGCAAATGTCCACAAGTTGGCACATACGTGTAAAGTGAACAATCTCGGCAAGTAGCTGAATAACGATTTTCAGGATATTCTGTTCCATACTTTAGTCATGAGAGTGAGTGTAGTTATATTTCCCTTCGTTCATCCGTCATAGTGAACTTAGGTGCGTTTAGGAAATGCAGTTATTATCGTGGTTAGAGGCGGAAGGGCAAAAACGCCAGTTAGCATTTGCTTTCGAAATGGTCAATCCTCTGGATTGATTTAGAAGTAGGTAAGTTCAACCGTGATGTTACGATAGTGCTTAAGTATGTTTCCTTGAAACATAAATCCGCACACAGAAACAATTGCTTTGTAGCACAGAAAGGCTGCAACAGAGATGCATAATGACAGATTGTTAGTAAATAGCTTATCACTGCGTATGCCTGCGATTGAGCAATTGGATACTATGCAACCTAATTCTCGTAAATTTGCTAAAACAGTTTAAACACTTTTTCGGAAGCCGAACTTAATACAGGACGCAGCGGGATTTACTGAATATATTAATCCTGTGATCGCGTCAAAGAGGCCATCAGAGAATGTGTGATATTATCGCCTTCTGACGCATATGGCAGACGGCATCTATAGCACACATACTAACAATAAGACAACACTGTTTCACTGTGCCTCTTATTTGTGCATCATTCCAATTGGCAACTGTATGGATGGCATTTGCTTCCCTAATCCTATAGCTCTCTCTATCTATTGTTGCTGCCCACACTTCGAATTAAATTTGAGACGGCCATTTAAATTCCAGTCTAAACGTTAACTCAACACCGATAGTCATCTTGGTTACTTATAGTTGTTTGTGTGATTTTCCAAAACTATAGGAATATGGAATCCAATCCAAACTCATGCACTTTCTTAATGTAATCGTCCATGAGGGTCAATGTTTCGCCATTTTGTTTGTGGTAGTCCATATACAAGTGTGAACAAATGCCCGCTCACAACACTGCAGTATTGTAACTCGAAACGGGGACCCTTCGCATGTCAACTGATATTTCTAGTCGCAGTGGGCGGTGCTCGTCACCATGTTGAAGGACTAAGTGTAAGCACTTGTAAGCCCACACTTCAGGTTGACAGCTTGATGTCTAACTGGAGCTAGCCCAAAGTAAAGGTTGCGCTAACATATCTCTTCTTGTCTCGTTACATTCCCACATGACAGATGGATGCTAGTACACTTCATCTCGTGTGATACTCCGTGATTTATTAGGGTTGCAATATGAAGTCAATCTACCCCATCTCAAGTGCGTATATACGCCCCCTTGCACTGCTGCCGCCTTCAGGTAAATGTACTGAGATTCAGACAAGTCATCATCGTTCATTAAGGAACAGCGGCAATACGATGTGACATACGATTCAAAATGCTTGGGCGCAGGTAGCATTCTAGGCACTGATGAATTGATCAAGATATACTAACGGTCAGAATGAAGGACCAGGGGGAAATAAATAGTAACACACGACGGACTGCCTGGTGGTTCCCAATAGCTGCTAATTTGCGCTCAAATCGGACAACAGACGATTATAACCGGCTCTGGTTTACCTTATGACACGGATGGCCTGAAGTTAATGTAGGAAACGGCATTCATAGCACACACCAACAATTAGTCGTCACACTCACAATGTGCTTTTAGTTTCTCGTTAAAGTGAGCACAGTTATAATTCCAACCTAGAATACATAATTACTGACTTGGTGCAATGTAGTATATGTATCGCACCTGCCTAGAATGGATGCGCTACGTCTAACCGAATTATATTGGGCTTAGTTAACTCGGTTTTATTTCGCGATGGCATCACGTGTTGCCCAGTACACGGTTGTACTCATCATGATCTATGATACCCTTGCCACCTTCTCAAGTGGAGCCTAGTACGGTAACATACCGAGACGGTCAGCTGCGGCATCTTCCTCTTCGTAATATTATTCGGTGGCGATTCACATCAATATGTAAGCTCCATAGTCACGGTCATGTGTGGTGTTTGGATTCAACGCGAATGCCGAAGCAGCTATTATACGGTCAACTGAGCGTTGGGAAGCGGCATGAGTGGAAACCCAAACATCGTTACCAGGATATGATCAAAGTGAACCTCACTTTCTAATCTTGATTGCTGTTCATGACAATCAAAAGCGCTTGATCGGCGTGCATGGCGCGATCTGATTATGAAAGCTGTTGCCCAGGTGCAAGATAATTCCCTTGTGCATGCAGAGAATAAGCAGCACATGCGGAAGCGATGGGCGCCGATAGGTTGTACTCCATCGACATCGAGCGCATGGTGTTGTAGCACATGGGGTCGCGAGCGTTTGAGTCAGGCAAGCCTAGTGAGCCATGAGCGAGGCCACTCGGGGCAACACCGAAACGACGACGAGTCCTGCAGAGAACGCAGGCGGAACCGGCGCTGTATTCGATATACTAACCGCGTGATTGAATGCTGAGTCCCTTGATTTCGGGCGGTGAGTTTGCTATATTGTCCTAATGCTTTGTTAATCTCCTATTAATGCCTACCTGAACTAATTTCTATGAACTTCCAAACATCCCTTAAACTAATTTAGTTAACCGATAACATTTTCGCGTTTGTGGCATCTTCTTAAAATATATTTTCTAATGTCTTGAAATTATCCCGGTTTTGTTCCTAACCAATTTATTTCATTTGCTCACTTATTGAAGACTTACGTCCCCGTATATGTATGCATTATTCTATTTATTTTGTTTGATATCGTCGTTTCAATTGACTGGCCGTTACTTGATATCCCCGGTGTGGCTACGCTTGATGTGCATGTTGACATGGTGCCTACCTGTCTAGTACGCACTACCTCCTCCATAATGGCTCCAGGAGAGAATTGTTTGGCGGCATCCGGTTTCACATTTGCCTGTCACTGTGGCCAGCCACAGGACGCCTGCGCCTACAGAGGGGCCATGGGTGGCTTGCGCTGCACCACCCACAGCTCCAACCACACACCCCATATCCAGTGTAAACCCGAAGGAATAAGACCAGGATGCATGTGGATGGGAGCCACGTTTCAGCAACGGAGCCGGCCCACAGTCCTTCACAGGCAAACACAAGCACGCTGTATTTGGGGAATCAAGCGCACAAAAGGCGGTGGCTGGACCGTAGTCCGCTACACACTGAGTGCATGGAACCACTCTCGAGCCTAGCACGGCCACAAGGACCGTGCACCCCGTCCCCTCCACCAACGACCAACTATCTCCTAGAGACAGTATGGACGAGGTAGTGGGTAATAGACAGGTAGGCACCTTGTCAACATGCACAGCAAGCGCAGCCACACCGGGGATATCAACCAACAGCCATTCACCTGAAACGAAAAAAATGAAATAAAATAAATCCAATAATGCATACAGATGCGGTGGCATAACTCTTCGTTAAATTAGCATATGAAGTAAGTTGGTTAGTAAGGAATCCGCGATAAGTAAGTAATGTCCCCAAGTTACTTAAAAACGCTACAAACGCAACAAAGTTATCGAAGATAAGTGCAATTAGTGTAAACAACGTGGCCAGTTAATAAAAAGTTATTCAGGTAGGCAGAACAAACCAAATAAAGTGGAATGAAATTTATCCAGCTTAAAAAGATGTAGTTTAAGTGTAAGTGGGTTTAGGCTAACTGCGGTGAAGAAGCATCAGGAATGCAACACCAACCTAAACACGGGGCACCGCCAAACACATATATAATATATTATTATGTATATATATATGTATATGTATAATGTTAACGAACCGCTCATTTTTTGTTTTAGTTAACATAAATTTATTAGAAGGACTTTTCATTAGTCCAAATATGGAATCTCACATTCTGAGTTTCCTTTTGAGTTCCTGTATTTCGTCATCTGACTTTGTGGTAATCCTGCCGCCTGTTTTCTTACGCAACTAAGAGAGGGCTTGCGAAAAACCGGTCACTGATGAATTATCATCTCGCGCTTTTATTTCCCTCGACTGCACTGCGAAAACGTTTGGCATTGGTGTTTTCGACATCTACCCTCCGACCTCTGTTAATCACACCTTGTCCAAAATTTCAGTCGAAAATCTATATAGCTCCACTTACACTTCTGCTCAGAAACATTCCTGTTAACCGCCTGTCTAACAGTACCTCAGATGGAATGAATACACCTATGCGAAAGCCGCCATCAACAATAGTTTCCTGTCATCAGACATTCGCGTCTGGTCACCAGTATCTCTAGCAGCGTAGATGGAATGCAAAATACCAAACCAAATGTATGAAGCGTTTCAAAAAGTCTGGCAACGATGGCTTAGTTCACAAAATGCACAATCTTACATTGTGAACACCTGTTTTCCTAGAAACATGAGCAGGTGCAAGCGATATGAAGTTAAAAAAAACCATGGGTAAAATTCGCAGCTATAAGTATCCACCATAGTCAGATCACACTGGACAACAATTTTTTAACGATGTCGTTACTGAAATAAAGTTAGTCGATTCCTATCAACGTTCAGGTACTCAACACGTACATATTTGTAAAAAAATGCAAGGTTGCTTCTAGCTTTATGGAATCCGGGATAAATGTTCACATCATCAAATGCATTGCGATAGTTTCATATAATAAGATTATTGCTTATAAAAAATGAGATCATCGACTACCCCTTAGATTTCTCTGTCGCCATCTTGTACAGTTGTTCGGGAACATCTCTGTCGATGGTTCAGCAGTAGTTAGCCATGATGATAGTCGAACATTTTCTCCGGTGGCATAGTACTGTTGTTGGGGTATATTGATGAAAACATTCACCATGTTCATCACTAACCATAACGTAGTTGTCAAACAAGAAATCCAGAAGGGAATGAAAAAACGGTATGTTTAAAGATATTGCTGTCAATTTGCTGATACGTTTTCAGCATCTCTTTTACTGGTTCCTCATAAACTTGTGCCTTAACATCACTGATAAAGTTTGCAAACAGGAGGCGAAAAGCGTTCTGAGCTTGTTTCACATCACATCAAACCAGCTGGGAATGGCTGTCGAATGTGAAGACCCAAAAAATCTCCCTCACTAATCACTACTTCGTTAACTAGAGAGAAGTTTTCATGCAGGTAATCGAAAGCTGGTGAAGCTAGGTACATGGCTTTAACGAGGAACTTCATCAAACATGGTTTGATGTGTACGGGTGGTTTCAGAATTTTGTAAGCTTCGACCGGAGCGGAGTGATGGATACTCTCTAAAACTGTTAAGATTTATCTGCGAATCCATTCCTCATGCAGGTAGAGCAAATACCTTGCTCGAGTATCCCACTTGCACAAGAAACAGCAGTAGATCTCATTTGGAGTCACCGGTAAAGCGACTGTTATCAAATCGCCACAGAGGCAGGCATCAACATGCTAGGTGACAGGGAGCGACTACAGCTGGCCAGTGCGGACTGCAAGTACGTAGCTTTGAAATCGGTTCAGGGTAAGCGGCTTGAGTCAGCTCAGGAAGTTACAACAGAAGATGATAGATTGTGACCTATAAAATGAACCGTGTTCTGTGTCTAATACCCTTCGGTCTATCAAGCTACGGTGTTCTACTTTGTCCCCGGCTGAGTTCGCGTGGCAAAAAGCAGAGGAAGGGCAGCGTTACTTCAGTGGCGACTCTAGTTTCAATCGAACCCGGAAATGGCAACTAACTTCAAACAATTACAGGCAGTTTTGCAGCAGCAGGCCAACCTCATTGAGATGTTGATGCAGAAGTTGTTGCTACAGTCCAGCCCAAGGGTTAGGGACAAATGAAAGTGTCCCCTTTCCAGAAACGCTGACTCAACAGATCAGTTAATTTCATTATGATGCGAATGCTGACATAGCATTCGCTTCCTCGTTTCACAAGTATGCAAACATATTTCGTGTTGATTTCGCAAATTCACCAGAAGAGAAGCAAATTCTCTTGATGCTCCGGAAGATGGATGTGGCTGAACATGAAAAGTTTACAAAGTTCATCTTGCCGAAAAAGAGCACTGACCAATCCTTTTACGAAGTTGTCTCAGTCCTGCCACAGGTTTTTAATGAGCAGACATCTTTGGACGACGTCCGGTACAAGTGCCTTACGATGGCCAAGAAAGAAGATGAAGATTGGATCACCTACTGGAGCCGTGAAAATCGGGAGTGCCAACGTTCACGATTTCACAAAATGACAGCTGACCAGTACAAGTGCTTCATTTACGTTTGCGGACTACAAGAAGCCAAAGATGCGGATATACGAACAAGAATACTGAACAAGATGGAACAGAACCCTGATGTAACGCTGCAGCAGATAAGCAGTGAATGCCAAAGAATGATCAATCTGAAGCATGATACATTAATGATTCAGCAGCCGTCCAACCACAAGGATGACGACCTGCTCTGTGCAGTCAACCGCAGTCCCCAAGAAGAATCATTTCATGTGAGTCCTTCAGATTCCAAATCTTCTGCTTGTTGTTTACGTAGGGAATGGCGCTTTGGCCGGAACTGCCGGTTCATAATTCAAAATTATGATCGCTGTGGGGCATAAGGAGAGGGCACAAAGAGTAGTGTTGTTTAGTAAGTCGTCCCATTATGACCAAGAAGAAGCGAAACAATGCTATAACGTCCAGACATCCCAAGATGACCAGATCTGTTACTGCCACTTCCAAACCTGATGGGCTCCTCAGACATAAGTATAGGACAGTAGAAATCAATGGCATTCAAGTCAAATTGCAGCTGGATACTGCTCCAGATACAACCCTGATTTCTCGTGATACATGGTGCACACTCGGATGTCCGTCACTGACACAAACGTGTCAAACAGTACAGGATGTGTCAGGAGGTATGTTAAAGCAGTTTGGCCAGTTGAACTGTCAAGTCAGATTTCGTGATCAAAATATCCACACATGTTTCGTGACGGACAAGCCGGAGTTAGATCTGATGGGTCTCGACTGGATACATGAGTTGGCATTGCATGATCAATCAGTGAACAGCATTTGTCAGCAACCGCAAGTCAAGCAAGTGTTACCATCATCACTTCCAAGCCGATGGGTTCAAAGTCATAGTCCAGGGATGAGACGATGGCCTACCGAGAAAAATCGAACAGACCGGTCCAATCATTTCAAGATTGGTGATATGAAGTAGGTGAGAGATTTCCTTCGACCGAGGAGGTGATCGACAGAAACGGTGATGGGCAGTAATGGGGAGTCAATTACGAACTAACGGTTGGATCACCACCACCATCATCATCATCATCAACAGCAGTACATCAGCCATTTGAAGTGATGTTTCGCTGCCATGCAACCATGAGGACCTAGGAAATAAAGAATAATAAGGGGAGAGAAGAGGGGCTTACCTGAAAACGTTAATGTCCTAAGCAAACATTCAGGGTCAAAGCGCATGCACCTTGTGTAGACAACATACCGTCACAAACAGCTGGCTATCATGCAAAGTTAAGGCGTCATCGGTGAGACAGCTTCCTTGCGGCTTTCACTGCCACGCGTCATAATCAGCCATTACCCAGCAGATAACTCAGCACCAAATACACTTTAAACAGGTAATCCGATTTGGAGACGGCAGCAGACGTGCCACTGGTGTCTACTGCGAGCCGTGTCCTGTAAAGCCTCGAGCCAAGCACAAGGCGAGGCACATGGACTCCAGCCCGGAAGGCGAGACGTACCAACGGCCCCCAATTTGGTCGTCAGTGACTTCATTTCCCGCTGCCAAGTCAACTTCTGTCCACCTCGAGCCTTGCGCCACCCTACACCTGGCAGACTGAACAAGGCCCTCCTAGGCAAGCGGTGACCAAGCATACGTAGCACGCGCCCGAGCCAACTCAACTTATTCTGTGCTATCTGTTGTTCTAGGGAGCTAGCATGATTATCACCACCTAGTACTCGCCTACGCATATCATCGTTGCGAATATGCTGGTGCCATCCGACACCAGCAATGCTTCGCAAACAACGATGATCAAAGACTTGAAGGCGCCAAGTCTCACTGCCATAGAGGAGAACGGACCTCACTAGGGCTTTGCGTATCCGGCCTTTCGGACGGAGGGAAACTCCCTTCTCTCGCCAAAGACGCCGCAGGTTCAAGAAGGTATATCTGGCTTTTGCAGTGCGTGAGTTGACGTCAGTTTCTATGTGACCATCATTGCTGATGCAGCTGCCAAGATAAGTGAATTGATCAACCACTACGAGTTTCTCATTAGCAAGCGTCAAGGGGTCATCAAGTGGCTGGTGGTCCTGCAGCAACACTTTGCACTTTGAAGGTGCGAAGTGCATACAAAATACTGGGACCAATCTGGACAGGCTATTCAGGGTTGATTGTGCCGTCGCAACATCGTCGAAAAGCAAGACGATATCGTCCGCATAATCTAGGTCAACTAACATTACACCAAGCAGCACTTCAAGGCCTACGTCGTGAGATTCCACAAGGGAACATTCCAGATAGAATCCACGACGAAATTGAAGAAAAATGGGGAAATCGGACAACCCTGACGAACGCCACTTGTGGTCGGAAAGCTATCCGACAGGACACCGTAGACCCTGACGCGGCCTGTAGTGTTCGAGTATAGAGCACGAAGAATGTCCACATATTTCGTGGGAACACCTTTCTGCACAAGTATTTCGAACAGAATCGATCAATCGACTGAATCGAACGCACTCTTGAAATCGAGGAACACAGCTATTGTCGGTCTGCGGTATGCGTGGCGCTGCTCTAGCACCTGTCGCAGAGTGAATATATGGTCTATACAGCCACGTCCTGGGCGGAAACTGGCCTGCTCTTCCCTAATCCGAGATTTACTTTCCGCAGTGAGGCGACAAACGAGAATCGAGGCCAGTAATTTTGTCATAACTGGCGTTAAGCTAATACCTCTGTGGTTAGAACAGTCTGTGCGACTGCCCTTCTTGTATATCGCCACTATAATCGATTCGCTCCAATTAGCCGAGACACTCTCTTCCTTCCAGACACATACGAAAAGGAGGTAAGTGCTTTGCAGAGGACATCACCTCCATCTTTAATTTGTGCAGGTGGGAGGGAATCCGGGCCAGCGGCACGAAAACGATTAAGGGCTGTGATCGCTTTGCGGACCGCGGCCTCTCACGGAGGCTCTAAACTAACCGTCCATGGCTCATCCTGCATCACCAGAGTAGGAGAAAGTCCGGAAGCAAGGGCCAGCTGAAATGATCTTGAAAGTGTTCCGCCCAACCAACCATACGGCGCCCCTTATTGTGTACCAATGCACCCGCGCTGTCTCTGATTATCTCACTGACGCCTGGTTTTCTGGGACAAGTGGTGCGGATTAGCTGGAAGAGCTTGCGGTAATTGCCTACTGATCTTGCCTCCTCCATTTCTTAAGCCAGGCTGGTCCACCAGGCTTCCTTGCCAGCACGTAGGCTCTGCTTTAGTTCACGCCTAATAGCCCGTCTGGTCACATTGTGTTCAGAGCCAGTCGGGAGGTGTCTTCTAGATTCCAACAGGTTCACCGACCTCTCGGATATCCAGTGACTGGTGCGGTGACGATGGATAGTGCCACAAGCAGATGCTCCTGCGTTGTGCATGGCGGCCGAGATCCTATTCCACTGAAGCTCAGTATCATTAGGACAAGACAGCGAAAGTTCGGTATGCAGTGCATAATGATAGGTTTGCCCGACCGAGGGCTGAGACAATTTCTCAGTTGCCAATGGGGGGGGGCTGATGGTGCGCCTCCCGGTAAAGTTCATGGGGATAAGACAGCGTACCAAGGCATGATCAGAGTCGACACAGGTATTCTAGTACGAGCGGCAATCCAGGATGGGATCACGCCACCTGTAACTTATGGCTATGTTGTCAATTTGGGTCCATCGCTGGCCAGCTACAGGAGGACGCCAAGTGGGATTTCGGCGCCCACTGGGTCTAACAGCAGTGCTACTAAGAAACAACTGGTGCTCCGCACACATTTGCAGTAGACACCCGCCGTTGTCAGTCCGTTCGGAGTTAAGCCCACAATTACCACCCAGCTGAGCTTCTGAAGAGCTCAGACGCCCTACTTGTGCGTTCATATCCCCTGCAAGTGCCATAATATGTGAACTAGTAGCACTGCGTAGTAGCGCGTTCAGTTCGTGATAGAATGTGTCCTTGACCGCATTAGAACTGCAGTCGGTGGGAGCATATTCGGAAATCACATACAAAAAGCGTTTTGTACTACTTCGTGTATCAACCTTAGCTGATGTCGTCAAACGGGTTGCACATAAACGGCTGTTCACCGGAATCCAATCAACCAACGATGGCATAGCGTTTGAGCTTAGGATGATACCTAGACTAGCTTGACCCATGAGTGCTGCATCGGTGTCTCCGGATGCGTGCAACCAATAACGAGAGGATAAGTCGGGTGCAGTTAATTCAATAACCCCGTTAGGGTCGATGATCCTAGTTTCGGACACACAACACACATCAACACCCAGTGTGTCCAAGGTGCGTGCGAGTGCAGCCTGTTAACCTGTTTGTGTTAGAGTGCGAACATTGAATGTCACCATGGAAACGGGATAGCGTGGCCTTATAAGGGACTTCTGCCGATAGGCATCCGATACGTGTTGTGGGATGTTGGCTGCAGATGGTTCTACTCCAGTGGCAGTTCGGTTCCTGTCACTTAAGCTGAGAATTATAGAAGGAAGGTTAGTAATGGGGGTCGGGATGGGAGTAAGAGAAAAAGGTGGAAAAGAAGAAAGGGAGGCGCCAACAGTAGCATGTTTTCGCTTATCCGCCCTGCTGTTTGCAGCAGATAAGGCGACCCTTGATCATCTGCGCGACGGCCGATGCAGGATGAAGTTTATGTTTGAAGAAAATGTCATGGTTGGCTGAGATACTGCCAGGGCGCCCAGACTTAAGCAGGAGGACGATTAGGGTCCTCATACAAAGCCTCTGGCTCAAAAGCCTGTCCGCAAGGCAGCGGGGTGGCAGTGATTTAGTTTTACAGAAATGGACGCCATCCCATTTCAAACCCCCAACCTGGAGGACCAGCAGACGGAGATTGTCTGACCTCTCAACATCGACCAACCTGGTAGGAGTAGCTCTCAAGGTTCCCGGAGGCATCATCCAGTATAGCTCAATGGGTCAATGAGGTACGCAAACCGTCGCACCACGTTAAGGTCTAGCCTCGTTGCGACGGACTAACTAACGGTTGGAAACAAGAAATGGATAAGGCACGCAGATCAGCGGAGGTCGCACCACGCAGGCCGCGGCCTAAGAACGTGACACGGCTTCGGGACGTATGTCAGCATGACAATGGTTGCTACCCGACCGACGGTAGCACGGTTAAGTCACGTCGGAAGTTGATGAAATCAGACCGCCATCATCATAAGGTTACTATGTGACAGGGAGCGACAAAAGCTGACAAGTGCGGACAGCAAATAACTTTGAAATCGGTCCAGAGCAAGCGGCGTGAGTCAGCTCAGAAACTTACAACAGAATGTGTTGAATAATGCATCTTGAATACGTCAGGTTCTAACAATGTGATACCAACTCTCCTATTCGGATGAACGAACGAGACTCAGAATTATTTCTCGCACTGCACGGTAACTGACAATCTCGAAGTCTGTGGGTTCTCGGAACTTAGCCGCGAAAGATGAATTCACGCGAGTCGAACGGGTTCCTAGACCGAACGCGAAGTTTCTACGCACGATTTCCCAACCCAAGACTGCATCAAGAACAAGACAGGCCTTTTGCCACAGGCGCTTTTACTGGCCAAAGCTAAGGCGATTCTAGCGTTGTACAGCCTCATTTTTATATCACGAACGGTGATGAAGGGGTGGTTTTCCCTTAAAAAAGGTTTGCGTAAGCAAACCCTGGAAGCAAGAAACATGGTTTTATGTAAATATGCAAAGTCCATAAACTGAGCAGGAATGTTGGAAGTTTGGCGAGAGTTTTCCGGAAAATAAATGTTGCTTGGATAGAACAATGAGTGTTTGGTTGGAAACGAGACCGTTTCTGGGTGCAAAGGCTAAACGAATGTGAATGTTTCACGAGTTGGAAGGCTGATTGAAGGTGTGCGTTTTGTCTGATCCGAGTACATGTGCACTTGTGTGAATTGGGTTTTCAGCCTTCCGTTATTTAAGCCTGTAATAATTATAACTTTGGGTCCCCATTACAGAAGTTGATAGATTGTGACCTATAAAATGATCCGTGTTCTGTGTCCCATACCCCTTCTTCTATCAAGCTACGTTGTTCTAGTTTGTCGCCGGCTGGGTTGGCATGGCATACAGCAGAGGGGGCGAAGCGTTATAACACAACATTAGGTTGGTACGCAGTACCGACACTTCGCTGCTGCGCAACCACCATCAGTCACACATAGGCTAAGGATATTGCGATAGACGCCCTGACCCCTAGGCATGGTCGAGCCCGCGCCCTGGAATTACAATGCAGCCTTGGGATCCATAAGACTACGGGCCGCCCACAGTGATATCAGCTGCACTTGATATACTCAATGCATTTCGACATATGGTTTAATTTGTCACTCGTCTCTTTCCCGTGGACAATGCGCCCTACCGAAATAGATGGAAGATGGCTTTCACTATGCAGCGACACCGTTGGAAGTGCAAGATTCGTAGGGACTACAACTAGTCTCCATTCTCGTGGGTCATGAATACTGAACACCGAGAATAGAGAGCGAGAAGATAAAAAGCTGTGTTGCTCCTTCGTAGATGGATCACGCACATGCGCGGAACCACATCTTTGATTCCAGCGCGGTGGCAAGATATTGCAGTTGCACCACATCTTTACTGGGTGCGATACGCTCCCTATACCTGTAGTCCGTAAAGTGGGAGTCAATGGATCTCTTAAATTCCGACACCAACTGCGCCTCGACTAGCGTCTCCGGCAATTTGTTCCAATATTACACCACTCGACGCTCGAAGCATAGAGGGTGTGCGATGTGCTTTGAATCCGGTACCGCTACTTTTTACCGGTGTCCGCGTGTGCTGCGTGATGCGCGAACGTGCAGCAGCAGTTTTAACCTAGGGAAGTGGCCCAGGTGCATTATCCGTCGCATCATAATGAGATGACCTTTAAGCCGACGATTTGACTGGTTATAAAGCCTTAGTCTCCTACATCTGTCCTCGTACGACACACCCTGTAAACTGGGGATGAACCGGGTAGCTACATGATGGACGCGTTCCAATCTCTGAACTTCACCTAATTGTGATCGGGCAATAGGCGGATGAGCCGTACTCGAGCCCCGGTCTTATCATGGAAGAGAAAAGACGGGTGGTAATCTCTTCAAACCAAGTGCAAAAGCTGCGTCTAAGTGTGAGGGAGGGGGGGCCCTCCTAACGAATGGGTCAGTGAACCCAAATGATATGCATGGCTGGACGCTAAACGCGTGCGTCCGTCTGCCGTAATTATTAATCGATAATTTCGATTCTGTGTTCATGTGACCTCAAGTGTCTCGCACGTTCTGTTGCGGTAATTTTGAGATTGACTGTTACGCAAATAACCGTCATATTACACAGCTCTGTTTTTCCGTTTTCGTCTGGCTTAACAACTGGGGATGGAGGTAACGGTTTGATTGGATACGACGAAATATGTCGTTTTCAGTGGAGCAAATTACCGCAATACTTAACATCAACAGAAGCAATTTGAAGAAAGCCAGACGCGATTGCTCGAAAATATCCTCCAACGTTTTGCGGTTCATGCAAGACGAACCAATGTAAAGCAGAAATCATCAGCGGATGTGATTACGAACAGCATTTGTGAGTTTCATTATGATCCGGAGGCCGGCCTAACCTTCAAGTCTTGGTTCAGAAGATAAGAAGACGTTTTCCGGCCCGAATTCACTGATGCTGATGACGGATGGAAGTGCAGACTACTTTTGCGGAAGCTGGGAACCAATGAGCATGACAAGTTGCCGAAGTTTATTTGTCCAAAATGTCCAAAAGATTTACCCTTGTGTTGAATACTGCATCTTGAATGCGTCAGGTTCTAACAATGTGATACTAACTCTCCTATTCGGATGAACGAACGAGACTCAGAATTATTTCTCGCACTGTACGGTAAATGACAATCTCGAAGTCTGTGGGTTCTCGGAACTTAGCCGCGAAGGATGAATTCACGCGAGTCGAACGGGTTCCTAGACCGAACGCGAAGTTTCTACGCACGATTTCCCAACCCAAGACTGCATCAAGAACAAGACAGGCCTTTTGCCACAGGCGCTTTTACTGGCCAAAGCTAAGGCGATTCTAGCGTTGTACAGCCTCATTTTTATATCACGAACGGTGATGAAGGGGTGGTTTTCCCTTAAAAAAGGTTTGCGTAAGCAAACCCTGGAAGCAAGAAACATGGTTTTATGTAAATATGCAAAGTCCATAAACTGAGCAGGAATGTTGGAAGTTTGGCGAGAGTTTTCCGGAAAATAAATGTTGCTTGGATAGAACAATGAGTGTTTGGTTGGAAACGAGACCGTTTCTGGGTGCAAAGGCTAAACGAATGTGAATGTTTCACGAGTTGGAAGGCTGATTGAAGGTGTGCGTTTTGTCTGATCCGAGTACATGTGCACTTGTGTGAATTGGGTTTTCAGCCTTCCGTTATTTAAGCCTGTAATAATTATAACTTGGGTCCCCATAACACTTTGACCAACTTTACCTCTGCTAAATGCCGTTTTTTGTAAACAGTCTTCCTAATTTGGCGTCCCATACAACTGCATGAAACTCATTAATTTCGCGTCAGACGATTTCGTAACTTAAGCCGTTACGGTCAATCTTCATTGCGAGCGTTTTATGTTAATAAGATGTCAGATGACCAGTTCAAGGCCATAAGTTTCGTCTGTGGTCGCCAAACACCAGAGAACCCTAATCGTTCTCCTGTCTAGGCCTGGGCAACCTGACAGTATTCTGCCCACGCAATATAATGAACCTTTCCTACAACAATTTCTTGATGCTCTGGCCGTCGCAGAGGATAATAAACGGCGCCCTATCTGCTGCATCGAGCAGGGTGGATAGGGGTTTGGATGCTACTGCTCAGGCCTTCCCGTCTTCTTATACCCCTTCTTGCGCTTCTGCATCCTTATTGTCCCGCTCCAACTTTACTTATATCCCCCCATTTTCAATCCCCCAATTCTTGGCCCTCCCCCAGCTTACTTCAATAGTCGCTTGTCTTCTAATTTCAAATCACACACAATCGCAGGGCCTCGCTCCAATCCAGTCGATAAGTCCATGTTCAACCAAGCGGACAACGTCAGTTCATCCGTTTCCCTTTGGAGTCCTCGTGTCTCGCTAAGATTGGCATGCCTCAACGTGCGCACTTTGCTGCAGATTGGCCAACAGGCAGCACTTGCCCGCACCCTAGAGACCCTGTCGATCGATATTTGCTGTTTATCAGAAACCCGCCTGCAAGATTCGAGCTCCGTGCTTACCCTGAGAG
>OX104066.1:11819864-11872925 GCA_944474145.2 Dicrocoelium dendriticum
GGAGGCTTAAACCGTATGTTTACGCTGCGTAGAGTCCTCAAGCAGCGTCAACTTTACCTATAGCCTACCAATGTTGCCTTATTGGACATCAGAGCTGCGTGCGACTCCGTAAATCAGCCTGGTTTATGGCGTTGTCACTAAAATAATGGGTACCCGAAAAGTAAACACCCATCCTTCGAGCAGCCATGTTGCGAATAGAGTGAGGGCTTATGTTAAGCTCTCCATCCCTCGTCATTACTAGCGGTGTAGGTCAGGGATGACACATGTCACCATATCTTTGATTTCGCGAGTGAAGATGCCCTACTGAGGGCTCTAGAACGTCTGTAACGTTTTGGTGTTGAACTTCTTTCAGACTACCGTGTCAATGACAGACTATTTCTCGGTGACGACACCCAGAGTATGCAGGTCATTCTAAACAGCTTGGAGATTGAAGTCACGAACCATTGCGCGAATTTTGCCCCTAGGAAATGCAAACCCCTACTCCAGGATTAGCATCAAACTGCCCCGGTGCTGACCTTTGAAGGCACGCAGATCGGATAAGTAGATAGCAGCATCTAGTTTGGAAGGTGTTCCCGCTGATTGCACAACAGCTGATGTATCACTCACTTTCAGCTAGCGAATAGAATGATGATGATGATGACAACATTGAAAGGGAGATTTCTGTACCTGTTACTAAAGCAAGATCAGCGTATGCTAACCTGAAGCATATGTGATGTCATCATGACGCTTCAGTCTAGGTAAAGAACAGGGGCTATGTTCGGGCGGCATTGTTGTTTGAAGGTGAGTCCTGGCCGTTTAGTGTTAATGAATAACGTCGAATGTCGACATCTCACAACGGTTGTTTGTGGAGGATAGCTAGTGTGGTGGAAACACCAGGTTTACAACCACGATGACGTGAGGTGGATAGGTCACATCCCACAGTGGCTCACGTGGGGACGTGCTAGAAAAAATCGCGCGGTCGTCAGCCTACTGCATATAGACAAAATGTCAAAGCACTGGCTTAAAGTTTAGCTATGTCGATCCCGTACATCGCCTGTTGACTGCAAAACTTTGAGCACATGGCGCGGAATCGACTGCAATGGGAGATTTGCCTGAATCTATGCAACGGTTCTAACAATCAAAACCGCAATAATTAAACGGAGAAGAGCGGCATGCGAAAAAATGTTTGTCTGTTTCCCTCCGTGTGATTTTTGTGCTTACATACATTTCATGGTTTTTGGTAGTTTTTTCAACCATATAAACAGCTGCTGTTATATATATATATATAGATCCCAACCTGACAGTAGCATTCGACCGATGGTACGGCGAGTAAACATGGAAGAGAGAACTCCATACAAGAGCACAAGGATAAAATGGTGTGTTTGCAGAATATAAATGGAGTCCGGAAGTTTTTAAGTGCCCAACTATAGACTGTACAGCAATACTAAGCAATAGATGCCAAATCATAATAGGGCAATATTCTCTATTAGTTCAGGAAATTTTAGTCCAAAAGCGGACACTCACATTTAGAAGGTTTTTCAAGGCACCGATCAAATATGTGAGATGAGAGAGGTCTTGCATATTGCTTCAACCGCGACGTAAATCACCGAACTAGTAGTAACTACACAGAAAACAGCCAAGTGGAACTTTTGGTTACTTTGTATTGAACCTGAGTGCGCGATAGGAAACCGAAGCATACAACAGACAGAATTCGAAATAAGTCGAATCCAACTGTGTGGTATGCGCTAGAGTCTAGCGACCAGCCATTGGAGTAAGGAGGGGAGAGAGCTGTCGGAATTGAATAGTGGGAAAACTGGGAAATCTTTAGATGATTTATGATGCCAATTGCAGAGAAGAGGTCAGTCGGACACAAGAGATTGAAGGGGGAATCAAAACCGTTGGGAAAATGGATAAAGAGTCCGGCGGGTGTAGGGCAAACAAATCTGTAATATCGTTGTAGTGAAATAAGGACAACCGACTGAAGGAAGTATAGACGAGCCGTGGCGTTTCAATCGAGAGCCATGAACATGAAGGCAAGATCGCCAGCAGGAGAGGAAAGGGGGATATAAATGGTGACACGAAAAACAATGCGGAGGCGAATGGAACAGTTCAAACTGGAAGACACCGGAAACTAGACATGTGATTCAGAATGCTAGGAAATGATGCACATTGCGGAATGTAAAGAACAGCATACACCATAGCAGTAGAATCAGGCCGAGGAATTCAGTGAAACTAAAATGCCCGTAGCCGCTTCCAAGCAGTAGCAGAGGAACGAAGATAAACGGAGGAAAACAGATGAATCGCACTCACTGCTAAGATTTCCGTCATCTAAATGGACATTCTATTGAAGGATGGTACTTGTACCGCAAAAGAATGTATGAGTACGGAGTGGTCAGCAGGATAAAAGAAACGCTGTCACTTGACAGGCTATGGGTGCCGAACAGCAGCCGCCTCTAACTAACGGTGGATGAGCTTAGAAGCGTCTTTGCTGCTTCGAACACGTCACGTGCTAAATGGCCGCATGCTGACCCCATCCAACTGACAAGAGATAAGCAAAGCAACGTTAGGACTAGCTGCGTTGGTGTGAGACTGGAAGAATTGGCACGAGCTTAGTGTTACCCTATTCTGAGCGATGCGACTTACTTAAGCTTGACCCAATATGGCTTCGACGCCTAAAAGTAAACTTAGCACTTTTTTTCAATATCCTGCACAAAAATGTCCACACCCCTAGCATTGATCTATCACTCATGAAACCAAATGGATACAATACACGCAATAGAGAAAATTCTGTGATGGTAAGAAGGTCAAAGACATACATATCAGCAAACTTTTTCCTAAATCGGTACTCCCGTATTTGGAACAAATTGCCTACCGATATTCGTACTAGCACATCTGAGTATAACTTTCGTAGAAAGCTTGACGAATATCTTACAGTCAGCAATGTGATTATGCTCCTGCGCTGCCCTACAACTATTCAACAAACGCATGAACAAGATCCAGACAACATATAACTGAAAGTTGCAAATGACTGTATCAGTCAGATCAACAAACACCCGTTGATTCCCTGCTTACCCTTTTCTTTTATTGCCCATTCCGGATCTGCCTGCCCGAAAGCTCACCGCTGATTAGTGACTCCACTGATACATCGATGGGTTGGAGGTCCAGGCTTCTGTTATCCTCTTCATCCCATCTTGGCCCACTATACTTCCCCTTGATTTTACTTGGCTCCACTGCAACCATGTGTCAGTTGAATCACTGGCAACTTGGTTAGCTGGACTCCCAAATCCGGTTAACTATCTCTCCAATCGTAACTTCACTTCCGTTTCACCTGCTGGCACACCTACCATTCGTTTGTGAAAGCACTGACGCTTTGATAAGTAAAGCACCCGGATCCTTTCTTTACATCTTCAACCCACCTTGCTCCCCAACACTTAGCTTCGGTTTTCACTTGACCATATCTTGCTGGTGAATCAACCGACACATTGTCAACATCGATATGTTTGCCACTCAGGACTACTGTAACCTCGTTAACATATCACTGGCGTTCTGTTGGACCAATTCCCTGCATAATTAAATTCCTAGCGCAGTTAGCCAAACTACTAAAGGTTCGGCATTCTTGTTCACAGCCCACAACCCACACATCTTAAGTAATCCGAAATCCGTATTGCGCCTCCTAATTGTAAACAACATCTGCAATACAATAATAAGGTAGTCGCTTAAATATTTCCCTTTTTCACTGTGCAGTAATGTGGACTTATTTTTCCCTGCTAGCCAGACCCATACTGTTGTTCCATATGCTGAGTCCAGAAATTTGGTTGCGAGACCCTCCCCACACTATATTATTCTCGATTCCACATATGTACATAATTCCCTAGGAAGTTTTAGGCCTTCATTGCACTAATACTTACTAATACTTGCTATTTCCCTTCTATTTACGTTGATCCGGACCAAAACTCGTTCAACGGTACGATGAGATACTTGCTACCGAAGAAAGTTGGATCTGCATAAGAATAAATTACAACTTGGATCCAATCCCACTCAATACGAATCTCCTCGCATCCGATGAACAATTTCAGTTTCAGAGAAAACTTGTACATAATGATCGGACCAGGGTCTCTGGAACGTGTCTCACCTTTCTGAGAAATATACCTATTATTATTATTATTATTATTATTATTATTATTATAAGTAGCATTTCGATCAATGATCGAACACTTGCCTTCACATTGGCGGTAAAGTAGATACGATTCCCACGATGCAAAAGATCACGTCCTAAGAAATGCTGAGGGTCGCGAATTAGTTCCACGGAAGGAGTATGGAAAATGTGAAACTGTGGTGCGTCCTGGTAGACCTGACTGACTGATGATTAGGATAAACTCTCAGCTGCAAATTGAGGGAGACACTTGATACACTTTCCGGTAAGGCTCATGGAAAGTCGACAGAGTACCAGAACATGAGCAGAGTCGACGAACATACTCTAGTAAGGATGACAGTCCGTCGTTGCCAGGTTATGACGGGACACCAAGTGGTAATTTAGCGCCAACTGTGCCTAAATGCAGTGTTGCTAGGAAAGAGGTGATGCTCGTTGCAGTTGCAGTGAACGCTCGCCACTGTCCGTCAGTTCAGAGTTCAGCCCATACTTACCACCTAATTTAGCTTCTATAGAGCTTAGACGACCAACACGCGCATTCATATCCTTTAAAACTACAATGATATATGAGCAAGGTTAAGCTGCGAAGTGGCCTGTTCAGTGCGTGTTAGAACGAGCCCTTGGAAGCATCAAGGCTGCAGTCGGCCAGCGCATAAGCGGCTGCGTTTGCAACAGCGCGAAAGCGTGGGCAATTCGAAGAGCAGTATGCAACCTCAGCGAAGACAGCCACCCAAAATATTTCTGCTTATGTAATCGGCGCCTGAAGCTAGCAAGTGACAGCTGTGTTAGAGGGCACTAACGGACAGTCACTGACCTCCGGCACTGAAGGTGCGTCCGCATTGGCGGAGCACTTCGCTTCCGTATTTACAAGTGGGCATGCGCCTATGCCGAGCTCCACGCGTGCAGCTCCTACTGAACTCGATAGCCTGGATTGCAGTAGAGTAGATGTCCGCAGCCTACTAGCCAGTCTTGACGGCACGAAACCTGTCGGACCCGATGGACTTTAACCGCATATTTTAAAGTGCTTATCGGCCACCAGCTAGTCTGCTGTGGCGGATCTGTTCAACAGATCGCTGTCCGAGGGTGTATTGCCGAGCGACTGGAAATACTCGGTAGTGAAGTCGATTCCAAAAGGTGGTGACCCACGCAGTGTGGACAATTACCGGCCGATTTGTCTCACCTCTGGTTTGGCGAAGGGGCACGAGACGATAGTGAAAAAGCGTCTACTTAAGCTGTTAAAGTCGAAAGATCTACTAACGCCGACACAGCACGGCCCCATGAAGGACCGCTCGTGCATCACTAACACGCTGTTGAGGCGGCAGAAATGGTTGCAAGCGCAGAATCGGGGGGAAGTCAGTGGATGCTATCTACATTGGTTTCAGTAAGGCTTTTGATAAAGTGAACCATGAGGTCCTGCTCCACAAACTGAGGATATGTGGTGTACGTGGCGCACTGCACCAGTGGATCAATGACTTCCTTATTGGGAGAAGATAGCGGTTTCAGGTGGATGACCACCTAACGGAATGGTACTCCTCCACAAGCGGGGTACCCCAAGGCACAGCGCTGAGGCCCATTTTATTCCTGATCCACATCAACGAAGTAATTCAGCTTCTTCGGTCGTCCTGCGTATTATTTTCCGAAGGTTTGATGCTTTAGAGGATTATTGATTCTCCAGACGACATTGACGTCCTTCAGCAGGACCTCGACCGCCTATCCCGATGGTCTGCAGAAGTTGGCCTACCGGTCAACACGGCCAAATCCACGTTTATGAGTTTGGGGAGGGATAGTAATGGACGTGGGTACACCCTGGCCGGCAACCCGCTGCATCACACCAGTTCCGTACAGGATCTAGGCGTACTCTCACGCAGTGATCTGAAGTCTGTCGACAACACGAACAGACTGTACGTAAAACGACTACGCCTGCTTTGGGCACTTAGACGCAGCTTCCGCTATTGGTCTGAAGAGATCGCCACCCGTCTTTTCTCTTTCATGATAAGATGAGGGCTTAAGTACAGCTCATCCGCCTATTGTCCGATCACAATTGTGAGATGCAGAGACTGGAACGCGTCCAGCATGTAGCTACCCGGCTCATCCCCAGTTCCCGGGGTGTCGTACGAGGACCGATGTAGGAGACTACGGTTTAATACCCTGTCATATTGTCGGCTTCGACTTGATCTCTTAATGACGCACCGCATATTGCACCTGGGCCACCTCCCTATCTTGAAGCCACTGCTACACGTTCGCGTATCAAGCAGCACACGCGGACACCGGTACAAACTAGTGGTACCGGATTTGAAGCGCATCGCCCATTCTCTATGCTTCGAGTGTCGAGTGGTGAAATATTGGAACACGTAGACGGAGATGCTAGTCGAGGCAAAATCGGTGTCGGAATAATAGATTCCTTGACGCTCACTTTTCGGACTACAGGTATAAGGAGCGTATCTCACCCGGATAAGATGTAGTGCAGCTGCAATAGGCTGCCACCGCGTAGGAATAAGCGACGTGATTCCGCGCCTGTGCCTGATCCACCTACGATGGAGCAAAAGATTTTTATCTTCTCGCTCTTTATTTTCAGTATTCGGTATTCAAAGTCTCAATACAGGACAGCGGGGATATGGTAACGATCTGTTTTCGCAACGAACTGACACGATCTCATTTCCGACTCGTAGCTTAGAGGATAAGGAGAAGGTGTTCGATCGACCTCGTAGGAGTAGGTTGCAGGCGATCTATTATATTGTATGGATCGAAGAGGTAAACGAACCGGGGCACTACATTAAGGTTCAATCTCGTCGTTGATCTGGGGTAGCATAGATAAAGTGAAGAATCAATGCATTAATTCAATGGTAAAACTATGGATCGTTTCCAAGCGAAACACCAAAGAACGTAGAAGACATAGTCAACGCAGTGTGCTAAGTCGAGACGTAAGAAGGCCAGAAAGGGGAAACAAAGACATAGGCTTAAGGAGTGTTCGAACAAGCGCTTTAAAGGTCGGAGCAAGCGGCACCGAACATGAGAGGAGACGTGCTCTGTATTCGAGCTGGTAACCAACTAGTCCGGCGCAAGAGGTATATAAAGGTACTGAGAAACTCACCAAAATTGTATGAAACTAAGATAATTTGCAGAAAGCTGAGCACTCCACCCGTCAAATCGAGGCAAATATTTTCTATGCTCCAACCAACGGTGCTCTTTCGACGGCAATTCATGATGGCCTGGGTACGGAATGAGAAAGAGTCAATTTCATGAGTTTAGGACCCAGTATAAAGTGAATGCTAGACTGGGGAAACAAGATGTCGGACGGACGGGTAAGTAAATACCAAACTGGACCTATAGAAGATATAGTAAGGAAAGAATAGGAGAAAGAAGGAAAAGGCATCAGCAGTACGCCGGTACGCCGTACCGACGCTTGGCTGCCACGCAACCACCACCAGTCGCGCGTGCGTTAAATATACTGCGAGGGTCACCCAGTCGCCTGAACAGACTAAAACTTGCGACCACAGGATTATAAGACAGACCAGTGATCCTTGAGATCAAGGGCCGGCAAAAACATTGGAATCGACTTAAATGGGAATCGAAACCTCTAATCATGTTGCATGCTCACAGACAAACTCACCTGGGGAATATATTTGATCAGACTTGAGGCCAATTTCACGTAGGAGAGATTATACAGAAACGACAACCAAGTGATCACGTTAACGCCCACCAAAATGGCATTGATGACACAGTAGATCACCATGAAGAACATGATAGCGATGCACACACGGGAGACTCGTTGACCACCACGCTGAAAAAAGAGGTGTGTCAGTAATGGAATCAAGCGGGGAATTCAACATACCCGGAGCATGGAAAAACCAATGCACATAAATCATAAATCGAGAATCCTTGTTGTCCATGCACACTCTGACCATACACCTACTTTATCCCCATGTGGAAACTGGTAACAGCTGACTCATATTATTCGAATGACACACTGTGCAGATGAGGGCATACGTAAAATAGCTCTGAACGGCCCCGTTGCATATTGTACACAGACCACATAGTGCTTATGGCGTCAACCATGAGCCCCTAGGCTCTGAGTTCCAGCCCAGCTCAGGCTATCTCCAACTGATGAGTCCCAACAGGACGAAACCGCGGTCTTGGGGTGCCGGTGTTGGGATGAGCAACACTATAATTTTCATCAGAACAGAAACTCCTTACGTGATGAATCGGAGGCTGATCCAGATGGTCTATGTCAATAGCTAAAGTCGGAAATGGCAAGCGAATGTCGTTTCATATTTACCAATGTGTGGAGTAGCGGCAATAGTAGACCAGTCCATCAAGTTTCTCCTTTGACTTACAACTAAAAGGAACGATTGCGAAAACACTAGGAAAGTAAAGGAGGAAATAAATCCAACGTTGGTTGAGATTGTCAGACACGCGGAACTGATACCACAGGTGTTGAGAGCAGCAGGCTAGATGAAGGATTAAAGGCAACCCATTGGCTACGACATTCAGATGTGCGACACGCGCTACATTAACTCATGCTTAGATGGGCCTTCTAATATCGTCTTTAGGGGATCATTGGCAACCCTAAGTATCGGCTAGCCTGTAGTATGGAATATGCGGACAACTGCCAACATAATCGCTGAAGACAAGGCAATGTGAGCACAATGCCAACGGAGTTCTAAAAGGTTAACCAGTAAGTTTTGGGCGTCAATTGTGTTCCATCACAAAGTAGTCCTACCATTATAGTCAGTTGTTGCAAGGAGTCGAAAACGAAGCAATGAAACTCGCACGCAGAACGGAAGACGGAAAATGACCAGCTGTGGCATAAAGTGCAGACTTCGTTAGGACAACACAGTGAACCCCTTATCCTGCAGTAATATCCCTTGAGGTCTTCGAAAGAACCACGATTACATACTGGTAGATAAAGGGTAAAAACACTGGCCTAATAAGAAAGGGCTGAAAGGGAAGGACAAGTGATCCGGTCTCGGACAAGCTGTATTGAAAGATGGACAACGAAATTTGTGGAAAAGTTCAGTCTGATCACTGTTTTGTCGATTTTCCCGTATCCCATTGGAGCTTGTTTGGAGCGTAGACACTAAGACAAAAGAACATCGAGACAGCTCAACTTGAATCTGTGATGCCCAAGCAGAAAGAGATACCTGAGGCAAGCGACCCCTCCATGGCTGTTAAGCAACAGTGCAGCTCATTTGTGATTAGGCCAGTTATCCTCGTTAATAAAATTAAGTGTACTGAAGTAGCGCCTTGGAGATGACGGCTGTTAACCGACACTCACATTTTTGAAATGTGTATGACCTCAATGCATGTTTTAATGCCGTCGTCTCACGCTTATAGCAAGCATCAGACACAGGATACATACTACTCAGTTGTTCACACAATCTTAGGCGTCGACACACACAAAGACGATTGATCATGGTTGTAACCTTGAGACGGAGACAGACTGCACCTACCATTTGCGCTGGTTCTCTTCTGATAAAAGCTTAGCTGTCCTAAAATTTTATCACTCCGGTTCACGGGGTTGTATTTGGGTAGTTGTCTCTGAGTTATGCGCGATTAGTGAGTATATTTGGAGAGCTCTATGTTCCCCTCATCTTCAATTATGTAATCGAAAAAACCCATTACTCTTGGTGTAGAGGTTCTCCTAAGTGACCAATTTGCAGGCTTACAGTGAGAGGACGGTGTGACAACAGGATCGAATGTAGGACCAGAAAGACCGGTTCTGAACAGACTACTGCAGGGAGATATACACGGCAGCATGATGTATGACTAGACACCACATATGGATGTTCTGTGGCAAAACTCGCCTCCAGAAACGGGTAGCTGTGTAGTACAAGCTAACTGCAAGATGTCATCGACAACGTGCTTTTTCCTTCACTCCCAATCGTCGCATATTTCATCGCAATCGGGGGCGGGGCTTTCAACCGGCTGTTGTATTTTCGTTGAGCATCAATTTCACACAATCTACTGTGCATATAACCGTTTTGAAAAAAGTTGCGAACATTTCTTTGGTTAAACCCCTTTCAAGGTCACTGGAAAATCTTACTCAAGCACATTCTGTAGAAAAAGCTGGAACACTGCGTAAGAAACGTGATTTGGTGCTTTCGGCCACGAAATGTTGGACTAATTGAAACCAATTATAGAGAAATGCTTCAGCAAAACTGACATGTTGACTGGAAACAAATTTTGAGGATGCGATTCATCAATGTTGGATCTCTGATGGTGAATGCGGGTCCGAGTAATCAAGTGATAACAACGAACGTTTCCCCTACATTTTTGGTGATATCCTTTTAATCCATCTGCAGCTGATAATATAAAAGACTGAGAACGTACCCTTCCGAGTACATAAAACCTATCGTAACCTAAACGCGACTTGAGCTGACTAATGATTCGACTGAAAAAAGTCTGGCCGTGGTGAAACTGAGTGGTCTATCGAACCAACGACGAAACTAATCCGTCTTTGAACGCTCGATCGGCCAACATGCAGTGCTTGCTTTCACGTTAAATCCTCTTAAAGCAGTTTAAGCTGTGTCGTTGGAACGTGTGTCCTTAGCGGATACCCGGTGCATGTTTGAAATTCCGGTGAAGACGACAATGTGTTTCGTATTTCAAACGTTAACAAATCAAGAGCTAAAGAGTATAGTAGTTCGGAAAAACGTATTACTGCCATAAATCGAGGCCGGCCAATAAGCAACAATAAGTTTCGCGCGCTTGCTCTAAAGTATAGGCATGTTAAGAATAGTGTGGCGTCCTTGGAGATCAATTACGCTGATAATTCACGATCATTTTCAACGGGTAATACATCTATGGTGGGAAATAAGCGCCTCAGCTGGGTCAATTGGTTTGCTGCAGCGGTAAAGCCATTTGCTCCGATTGAGTTGTTGGCTTCGGAAAATAAATTGGTTGTTATTTATTTAATTATGTTTTTCGAAGTGCGGCACTCAAAAACCTTTCGTCAACTACGGTCATAAAACTAAGAACATTTCTAAACGAATTGTGAGAAAACATCATAGCAACATGAGGAAAGATCGCTTGCATCCGACGATGCCATTTGCAGAAAATGTAATTACCACTCATCAGCAGTGCGTTCATTGCTAGGATGAATCACTGTGGCAAGGATCTGGGAAAAGGAGGAGCGAAGTGACATCGCAAGGTGTTGCGTGCCAACATCCAAGGAATCACGAGGCCGCTTGGTGATCATCGCTTAGGGAGGTCTGCTACGCAACATCCAAGCCGTAACTACTCCCCAGGAAGACCGATTAGAAGAAGGCCGAACGGCTTCGTGATGCCTTGGATGTTGTCACACAACACTTTATGATGTCGCTTTGCCCATCCTTTGCTCAGACCCTTGCTACACTGATCTCACAGCTCTTATAAAACGGAGGGAATATATAAACAGGTATGAGTATGTTACAAGAAAACTGGTTGTACCCTGATATTGGAGATAGAGTCGTAATCATCAATGGATACCGTGCGATTAGGTCCGATGGCCCAGGTAATCCAAGGAATCGTGGTGACGGCGTCATCAGGTACGATACCCAACTCTAGTGCGATTCAGTCAACCAACTATTCACTCATTCTGCAAGCACTATTAGCTGTTATTTACTTGAATGAAAACCGAAATTTCTCAGTGCCTTTCAATCCGTTGCTATCGGAAACTTGTACACTGCCGCTGATACATCATAGTCCAAACTGAGGCTTTTAGTTGAGCAACTTTCCTTGGTATTGCTGCCGAAACTAGAATGCTCTGCCTGCATTGTTGCCGGTGATTTTAATAAATGTGATATGTTCTACAAGTCACATGACCTGGCAAAGTTAATAACTTTCCTGACCAGACAAGACGCACAGCTTGATGTCAGTTACACAAACAAAATTCGTTTGTTTTCCATTCAAAAGCGTGCACCACTGAGTAACTCGGCGGAAAATATCGTACGACTTTACGCAGTGCTTTATTCAATCGGTTCATCAGATTTTACAGATAAGGGTGTATAGCTTCGACACTATCATCTCACGAGTTACCTAAACTTTTACTTCCATCTATGCTGCCCTGTCGAGATGATCTCCCTGTGAGCAGATAGCTTTTCTTTTCCTCAGCTGAAACAACTTCTAAGGAAAAAAAGAAGGCGCCTTCAATCTCAAAATGAGTACCCGAGTCAAAAGTTTGACTTTAGCAATAAAAGCTGAAACGACAAGACTAAATAGTTTATAAATTGAAACGGTACTGAGAAACCGTAACTGCAGGGATCACTGGAGACTGTTGAAGCAAATCTGTGGTAAACGTACTATCGGGGGTACTGGAATGATGGATGTTGACAAACTCAATTCTGACTGATATCTTTGACGTCTCACAACCGGTGTCATCCCTGACATCTGGAGGTCATCCAGATGAACGTCAATTTCTAAAACGGAATCTCAAAGTTATCGGCCTATTGCTTGTACTTCCGTGCTCTTAAAAGTCCTCGGAAAGCTACTAATTCCACAGCCATTCCTGCTGACAATGTCTACCGGTTTGCGTTGATACCCCAGAACTCCACGCTTGATGCTGTCTCGTACCACGTGCAATCAATAGCATCTGAGCTAGATAAGAAGTGCAGGTCCGTCCGACTTTTTTCTAAACTGTTTAAATGCGTTCGGAAGTCTTGATCGATCAGTTCTGCTTAACTACTTTATTTGAACGGAGTCCACCCTGATGTTTGTAACCTGTTGCGTGACTATTTCACTGATCGTACGTACTTTACTCAGTTAAACGGCAAAAGATACTCTATGCTCTGCGCTGAATGTAGTGTTTTGAAGGGCACGATCCTCTCACCCTTTTATTCTCTGTATATGTCGAAACTCTCCCCATACTATCAACATTCATTGGATGTAAATATGCTGACGATGTTGTCTTAGAGTGATGCGCTCTCTCCATTCTGACGTCTACGATTAAATGTGGATTGGACGAACTTGTGAGTTTGTCCTCAACCAGAGCCCTTAACCTTAATGCTTTGAAACGTACTGATGTGACATTTTTATTTCCCCGCTCTCCTCTCCTCTATAAGATCGGAGGATAAAACCATACCTATTTCATCCACTGTCAAATATCTCGGTATCTATTTCTTCCCAAATCACTCTTGGTCCATGCCCGTTTTGGAGACGATTCACAAGGTTAGAAGGTTATCTTTCATACTTTCCGACTTAATAAGTGATGCGTACCGCGTAGCGTAAATGTCAGATTTGTAATTACATGTATACTACCCCACTGGCTGTTTTGTTCCCCAATAATACTCTCTAAACTATTGGAAAGGGACAATGTTTTGATTGTAGGATGGATTAAATACAATTCCAAATGTGGCGGCTTGCCTAGAGACTCCATAATTGAGTTTATTGCTCGTATGCATTCCAAAGTTTGCATGCATTTTTCTGCTAACGTCCTAAATGACCCTTTCATCCGCTACGTACTGATCTCTCACAAAGGTTATGTATCTTTCACAAGTACAAAATGTAGGATTTTATTCTTTCGCACTGCTTCGTATCGTAAAGCGGTCTTGCCTTATTTGTCACGTTTTCTTGTCTGCCTTAAGCTCAGAAATGCTTTGCGCATGCGGTCGCTTGAATGACATCCACGTACCTTTGATTATTGTTGATCTTGATTGTGCGGACGATAGCGTCTTGTTTTTCGACGATCGTGCGGCGGCACAATCAACACTGAATATCATCTCTAGATAGTCCCATTACTTGGTATGCGCTTTGCACCTTAATAATAATAATAATAACAATAATAATAATAATGCGTCAGCTGTACGCCGTAACGGCGCTTCGCTGACGCGCGACCACCACCAGTCGCGCGCGGGCTGAGTATAGCGCGAGGACGCCCACCCCAAAGCGGATTCGAACCGGTGACCTTATGGTTGCAAACCAAACGTGCAGAACATTGGACAACCGACCGACTTTGCATATTCAAAGTGCAAAGTATTACTGCAGGACCATCAGCCACTTTATGACCACTTGCCCGCTGTTAACGAGAAACTCGAGGTGATTGATCAATCCTCTTATCTTGGCAGCTGCATCAGCAACGATGGGCACATAGAAACTGAAGTCAGTTCACACATTGCAAAGGCCTGAACTGCCTTCTTGAACCTGCGGCAGTTTTGGCGACAGAAGAGAGTTTTCCACTGTCTGAAAGGCAGTGTATACAAGGCCACAGTGAGGGCCATCCTGGTCTATGGTATGAAACTTGGCCCTTTCGGTTTGAAGATCTGAGGCGCCTTCAAGTCTTTGATCATCGTTGTCTGCGAAGCATTGCTGGTGTCGCATGGCACCAGTGTGTCCGCAACGATGATGTGCGTAGGCGAGTACTAGGTAGTGATAATCATGCTTGCTCCATAGAACAACAGATAGCACTGAATAAGTTGCGTTGGCTTGGGCACGTGCTACGCATGCCTGGTCACCGCTTACCTAGGAGGGCCTTCTTCAGCCTACCAGCTGTAGGAAGGCGCAAAACTCGAGATGGTCAGAAGGTGACTTGGCAAGCGGGAAATGAAGTCAATGACGACCAAACTGGGTGCCGTTGATACGTCTCGCCTTCCGGGCTGGAGTCCATGTGACTCGCCTTGTGCTTGGCTCGAGGCTTTACAGGACAGGGCTCGCAGTATGCACCAGTAGCGCGTCTGCTACCGTCTCTTAGTCGGATTTTCTGTTTAAAGTGTGTTTGGAACTGAGTTATCTGCGGGGTAATGGCAGTGAAACCCGCAAGGAAGCTGTCTCACCGATGCCGTCCTATGTTTGCAAGATGGCCAGCTGTTTGTGGCGGTATGCTATCTACACAAGGTGTAGGCGCCTTGACTCCGTTTGCTTAGGACATTAAGGTATTCAGATAGGTCCCACTTCTCTCCCTCTTATTATTCTTTATTTCATAGGTCATCATAGTTGTATGGCAGTGAAGCATCAGTTCCAATGGCTGATGTATTGCTGTTATTGATGATGAGGATGACCTTTGCCCATTTAATTAGTTAAACCGTGTTAATGTAATTTCAACTGGTCCCCTTCATTCAGTTTATTCGCAGTGGTAGTGTAAATGTTGAGAATGCACCTATTTAGGTATATAAAGCTTATTTTAACTTGACTTCACTTGAAGGTGTTCTTGCTATGAAAACTTTGAACCCCGGGTTACAGTGGACAATATCGACGCCTGCGTGGCGACTTGATAATGATTTATATGATCCTGAGGAATCCAAACCATTGTTGTCGTCACCTACTAAAGCTGAGTAGCAATACAACACTCAGAGGACACCAGCTAAAGCTGGCCACACAATACAGCCGGTTGGAATGCCGCGGAATTTCTTTTCTTCGTGTATCAGAGATCTCACGTCAAACACGCGAAAAAAACGGTGCTGATTCGCAGCTTTTGTGCTTCACTAGTTACACACTGCTGTTGTGGAATATAGTTTCGGATATATTACAACTGCATTCATCAGTTTACCCAAGTCCAACCATAGGTAACACAGTACCCTAGGTGAAAACGTCATGCTATCCGATCGCACTTAAGCACATGTCTTGTTAGTTTGAAGTCATTCAAATAACACGGTCAAAATAATGAAACTGTTTTCGAAAAAGAAGGACAACAGTATGAAAAAAGTTGAAGGCATCTAGCGTGCCGCAGAAATATCTGTTAATTACTTGAGTTCGGTGAATAGATCCAAGTCCTCGAGCAATTGTTATGGCATAGGACGATGCACAAATGTACTCCTGACCATTAACCGCCCAGCATCACATCAGGTCAGCTGACCGATTGTAAATACTCCATGATCGAAAAGTCGCTCACCAACTGTGAAATAGAGCAACATACAATGTGGATCGATGCTGTGTTGAACATTAACGAGCAAAGTCGATTCCTTACATACACCGTTACCTCTCTCGATAAAGGTGATCATAACGTGAGAGATGAGCTGAACTAGTGTCAGAAAACGCATTCGAGTCCGATCAAAATGTTAAAACCACTTTTGCCCCCGATGGCGAAGTATGGATCTGTTGGTTAACAAAGTGGAACAGATGCGAGACCAGTGGTATTTGCTCATCAATCAAGTGCCACCCACTTGAGCAGACCATGTATCAGATAAATAGTAAAGGAGCGATTTGGTCTAGCATGAAAGGAGATCAGTGTTGATCTAGACGAGACAGAGGCGAATCGGACCGAGCGACGGTGACTGAGGACCGAGGTTCATAAGATGTTGACGGACAACGAGAACCAGCTAGTGAAAATGGGCTATAATGGAACAGCGATTCAGCCTTATGTACGATATAAATGACAATTATGTCCATCAAACAAGAGATTTTCGGTCGATGCCTACCCTCCTTGACTTTAGATGAGATGAACATCGATTACATACGACCCATATCCTTTCGTATTACGTGGCTGCAATACCTACCTATCTGTAAACTTTGTCATACTAACAAGCTGGACACCATCGCCTTTGCCTCGCTTCAAGTCACCTTGGTACTTACGAGGGAAGAGCAACAAGCTCCCGGATTCAAAAAGTTATATTTTTCTATGACAAAAGAAGCAATACATTTTCTCGGAGTACGCTTCACCAGCGTTCATGCACGGTTCCATGCGCTCAAAACATTTGGAGAAGCAGCTAGACCATACCGAGGCGGATGACCCTCCAAGCAGCAAAGTAAAGACCTCTACGGCAGCTTCTGAAAACTCGTAGCGGATTCCACGCATCACGAGCTTGACTTTTGGGAACACAAGAGCGAGGTCTGGACTGTAGGGTTGGTGATTAACCGGCTGGATGCGTACCCTAGCCAGAAAATACACGACGATGTGGGACCTGTGTGCAGGTGCGTTGTCACAGTGTAGCAAAATCCCTCGTGCTCGAGTTCTTGGACGACGCCTGACTACAGCTTCCAACACTTGTTGCAGACTGTGGGTAGCATACCAGTATTCGGTGAAGGTGCGTTGCCGTACGAGCAGTACGGTAGCCACATAACCATTCTTGGCCACGAACATAGCCACCATCAGCTTGGCCACACTGCGCTCACTCCAGAATTTCTGAGGCGGTGCCTCACCAACGGCTGTACACTGAGCCGATGGTTGCCCGGGCTCTGGGTCGAAACTGTGCACTCAGGTCTCATCACCAAGTCTCATCTCCCAAGTAGCATTGGAACGTCCGCAGTGAAACCTGGCAAGCATGGTGTAGCACCAATTCACCCGGCAAACCTTTATGATGCTGAGGTTCTTATGTAGGATGGTGCGAAATGATCCCGATAAGATCCCGATGGCTTTCCCCAACTGTACCACAGTCACCCGCGTGTCATCCTCCACCATCGCTCGCACAACAGCAACGTTATCCGCGGTGGTGGCCTCCACAGGTCGACAAGACCGTGCCTTACTATCCAGGGACCGTTGCCACGCTTGGATTCCGCAAAGCACTCAAACACGGTGGTTCTTGAAGGCGCATCATTACTAAACGCAGCACGCAATCGCTCAACATGCTGGTGCTGTTTAAACCACATCTGTAGTCATAGAAAATGTTCACCTTCCAGTGACATCGACTGTGTTCCATACTTATAGTCGCAGCATATCAACGCACATGAATTGTGAGTGTGCTGGACTGCTGACATAGGGTTCCTCGAACTGAAATCACTGAACAATGTTCAGAATGGATTACAGTTCACATTTTTCTTTCCAGGTCATCTATACCCAACCAGTGTACTATGTGTTCGGTATCTAATTGATCTGCCCTCATACTCTTAGCCTACTGTACTACGCGGCTGCAATGCTTACCAAAGGTTAGGGCAAACATTGTCACAACGGTAGGCTGAATACTACGGCCCAAGCATTGAGGTTTTTAAGTTACCTTGACACTCATCATCAGGCTTCTGACTTACCATACGAAGTGCAAATATTGGTTAATTAACAATTATAGAAGCTTCGTTCACAGAATAAGTTTGTCTATACGTCAAACAAATGTTAGTGTTTTCTATTCACGCTTAATGTTGACAGAGTGTTTATCATACCTCAGGATCAGGTTTGATACGTTATTCTATCCATACTCATCGCCTGACGAATTGCCATTTGGACTGGAACTTTGACGCAGCAATTTGCCTTAAAGCGAAAATCGCTCAGAGAAGTGTCGTCGGACTAGACAATATATCTGCTTGAACAGTTGCAATCTGTAGAAACTATTGTGGAACAATTGATCGGTAAACGTGTGCAAAATCGTGTTTCAATTTGACGAGAAAACAATTGTTTATCAATCCGTTTGTTCCTGCACTAGTCAGCAGTCAGGAAAATCCAATTTGATCAGATTGAGGATGCAGCCCGTAGATAAAGAACCTAAAGGGTTGGAAAATAGGTGTTTCCCGCCCGAAAATACTGCACAACAACAACGCGTTTCGATCTGATTTGATCTCACCGGGTGGAGATCGTAGGTCCCGAACGAGCAACCATTCGAATAGCAGCCGAAACCTCTATGCCTTTGGCTAACGAGTCACGACTGGCAAAGTTTGGCACTACGGTTAATGACTGATTGGAGGGCCATGTTGAAGTACACGTTCTATAAAAGGGAACGTATCCCGCTCGTCGGTAAATATATCCATTTGTTTAGTTTATTCGTTGCGACGCGCAATCTCAATGTAGTCCGCGATTCACACTGAAGTAGACCTTGGTCAATGCGATCACCTCAGCGTTCGACAGAGCCCTTAAACTAACTGGCTATGGCTCATGCTTCATCACCTGAGCAGGAAGAGGTCCAAAAGGAGGGAACCAAGCTAGCTGCTCCCCAGAGCGCTCTGCCTAACAAGCCATACGGCCCACCTTATTGTGAATCACGGCACCCGCGCTTTAATCCCACTGACGTCTGGTTTTCTAGGACCAGTGGTGCGGATCAGCTGAGAGAGCTTGCGGTAATTGTCGACTGCTCCTGTCTCCTTTATTTCGATGAGCACGACTGATCCACCAAGCTTCCTTGTCATCATACAGGCTCCCCCCTAATGGTCCGCATAGTTACATTGTGCTCAGAACTAGCTGGGAGTTTTCTTGTGGATGCTAACCCGTTCATGAATCTCTCGGGTATCCAGTGACTGATGAGGTGACGATCGATATTGCCGCAAATGGAAGATGTTGCATGGTGCATGACAGCCGTGATCTTACTCCATTGAACCTCAGTATCATTAGGAAAAAAGAGCGAAATTTCGATACGCAGTACAGCTTGGTAGGATTGCCTAACCGATGGCTGAGATAATTTCTCAGTTGTCAATCGAAAGATACTTTTGGTACACCTCCTGATAAATTTCATGGAAAAACGACAGCGTACAAAGGCGTGATCATAGTCGACGCAAGTACTCCAGAAAGCGCCAATCCAGGATGGAACCACGCCACCTGTAGCTTAAGGCGACGTGATCTATTTGGGTCCATCACCGGTCAGCTAGAGGAGGATGACAAGTGGCATCTCAACGCCCACTGTTTAGAAGCGGTACTACTAAGAAACAACTGGTGCTCTGCACACACCTATAACGGACGCTCGCCATTGTTCGTACGGTCGTAGTTAAGTCGACACATACCACCTAACAGTCCTAAAGAGCTCAGACGACCTACTTGTGGGTTCATATCCCCTGCAACAACAAGGACATCTGAACTGGTAACACTGCGTAGTAGCGTATTCAGTTCGCGACGGAAGGTGTCCTTCGCAGCATCAGAACTACAATCGGTGGGGGCATAAACAAAACCCAGAAACAAACAACGTCTCCTACTAGTACTACAGAAGTGGACGCCGTCTTATTTCTAACTCCCAACGTGGGGGACCAGGAGACTGGGTTCGCCTGACCTCTAACCATTGACCAACCTGGTAGAAGTAGCTCTTAAGGGGCCCAAATGGTCTCACCCAGTACAACTCAATGTGTCAAAGAGGTACGCAAATCGTTGAACCAAGTTAAGGTTCAGTCTTGTTGCGACAGGGCGGATGCAACTCCAATCTATGAAAAGCACCAGTAGCCAAATTCCATGTACTTATAATTCCATTCGACCATGGTAACGTTCTTTGCAGATTTTATGTTCCCCTGCCTATATTCTACTGTATGTCATCCAAGCTGGTCTTTTTGGTTCATGAACGAAACGCCTAACTACTAACCACCTTGTGTCTGTTAGATAGGACGACATAGAGGAAGCTGGTTGCGGATACTCGCTGTTTTGACCCCAGGGCCACCAAGAACCATGGCCTGATCTGCGCTCGAGATCGGTTAGACAGCCTCGTACTAGTGGGCGTGGAGCGGCAATCGCAAGTGGAAGTATGAAACAGGTTTTCTACCTACTAAGTCTGCTAATCAGACCGAAACGATCACATGTGATGAACAATGAATTCATGCGGGTTAAGAAACACTACTTTATAAGTCCCGTTGGGTAGATTGGTGGAGTAATCGGAAAAATAATAATAAAATAGTTAGTACGCGAGGGTCAATTTAAAATGCACGTTGTGTGGATGGATTGCGACGCGCGATTCCCATTGAAGTGAAGCTTGGCCACTCGATCACTATGACCGTAGCTGATGAAGCAGTAGGAGATTGGATGTTGCCCACCTGAGAACCCTGTATTCCATGATGCGTTTGTAGGTTATTTCCTCTCATCAGATAGAGATAGCAGGCATCGAACCCAGGACCATCGGGACGTTAGTCGTGATCGCTACTCCTAAGCCACCGGGTCACCATTAAAATCCCAATAGTCCAGGGTTCCATGCCTGCTATCTCTATCTGATGAGATGAAATTACATTGAAACGCGTCACGGAGTGCAATGTTTTCGGGTGGGCAACATCCAATTTCCACCTGCTAAAACAGTTAGTACCTTAAGTTTGAAAGAAAGGACTCATTGTTTGTCCCGCTGTAGTCCTGTAATCCGCGTAGTTTCACAACACGCACAGATAACAGCAATTAAATCCAAGGTATATTCCGGGAGTAGGATGGAGACATAGCACTAAGTAACAAGGTGTAAGTGAATGAGTGCGTCATCCAACCGCCTGTTAAATATCGTCAGTGTTGGTGGATAGACGACCGATTCAGGGAGAGCATTCGACGGGTGACACACACGAATGGAAAAGAAATCCTTGCGGCTCTCCAGACGGCTATACTGTTCTGCGAGTTTCAATGAGTGACCTCTCAGGTTTGTATTGCTGCTGAGTTGCAGTAAGGAGCGGCACACATGATGTGGGTCGTGCAGAATCAAATATGTCATTAGCAGATAGCCTCGTAATCTGCGATATCGTCCGCTGAAGACCCCCAATCGCTTCAGCCTCTGCTCGTATGTAAGACAGCGTATTCCAAGTACGTAGTTAGATGTCCGACGTTGAGGCTTCTCCAGTGCATTAAGGTCGTGTTTCAACCATGGATGCCGGTCTTGAAATGCGTATACGACAAGGGGGCGAACAGACGCATTGAACAGTTGTCGAAAAATAGAGAGAGATATTTGTCCAAACGCCCATCGCAACAACCCGACGTGTTGATTTCCAGACTTCGAGGCCTTTTTGGATTGCTGAGAGAAGCCTAACTCAGCTTGAATCAGCACACCCGGATCACGTTCGACAGTAGACTGTTGCACTAGTTGTGAGAGTATGCGATATTCCTGACTGTAAGCAACAACGGTGTGATCGGCTGACGAAGCAGTGGTGTTCGTAACGAGACAACTCCCGTACGGTGAGCAGAGTGGAACTTACAAGGTGAGAACGGTTAGGTGGAACTTGCGCAGAGTACATCTCAACAATATTTTACTACGCATGGAATAAATTGCGCAAGTAACAACTGAGCTCTCCTCAGGACACCGCTGAATATATCGGGCTACTAATAAAGTGATTTTTTAATTATCTATTGAGTGGTTGGTTTTAATAATGGTATCTTTGGATATATTTAGGAGAAATTGCTCTGACTTTGTATATTACTACGAATCGTGTTTCTCGATCCACCTATGTGTAGTAATAGTTTAGCTAGGAACAAATTTAATACATGAAGTCACTGTTGTCGTATACAATGAACAGCGGTTCCAGGAGCAAGTGCACTCTTAATATCACGAATGCTTCCGTTGCATTTCGACTAAGTTTAAATGGGAACAAGGAAATTGTACAAATATGTCTTCTGTCCATGTTGCATTATATGCTTTGTAATTGTGTGAAAATGTGGTTCTGTGTTTATTATTACTAATGATTGGGAGAGCTAACTCGTGGTCAGAAGGACAAGGCAACGGTCTTGCAACCCGGATGTCACGAGTTCGAACCGGCGTAAGGCACCGGCTGACCTTCGTAGTACCACTAGCCCTCTCGCGACTGGTGGTGGTTGCGTGGAAGCGAAGGGTAGGTACGGAGTACCGGCGTACTGTACATGCCTTTGTTATTGAGAGAGAGAAAAAAACATGCTTCACAAAGGCATACAAGGTCCGAGCAACTTAATATAAATACATTCAAACCCGATGCCAAGCTGCTGCAGTGGAACAACTGAGCGCTCCTCAGGACAATGTTGCATCTACCGCACGAAGTCACATGGATATTAAAGGAGATTTCCTCAGAATACTACCTTCCAGTATCCAGCTTCCTCTGTAGTTTACTTATTGTGCTGCTATACTATTGAGCTATAAATAAAGGTGCAGAAAGCAATGCTGCCTCTGGCTGAGTCAACAAACGAACTCTTATTATTGTTTTGGGCTATGCTTTACTCCATCGGAACGCAAAGTACTTCTCCAAGATTGGCAGGGATACAACCTTGCGCTAACGCTTGGTGGTGATCTGCTAGAAGTTGTTCAAGAATTCAAGTACCTGGGCAGCTATATTAGCACCCGTGGGATTGAAGATGAGGTTACGAACCGTATAGCAAAAGCTCGAGATGCTTTTGCCAATCTCCGCCACCTGTGGCGCAGGCGCGACATTACTCTCGCCCTCAAGGGCAGAGTTCACAACGCAGCCGTCCGTTCAACTCTCCTATATGGCTGTGAAACTTGGCACATCAGGTCAACAGACATGAAGAGGCTCGTCACATTCGATCATCGTTGCCTTCGCAGCTTAGCTCATTTCCGGTGGGAACACCGCGTGAGCAATGAGCGTGTTCGACGTCGCGTATTTGGTGCAGGCAGAGCGAGTGAACCGCTCAGCACCATTATATCACGCACCAGGCTCCGATGGCTGGGCCACGTGTTGCGCATGCCAGCACATCGACTCCCGCGACGTGCATTGTTTGCGCGTTGTGGGTGCGGTTGGAAGAGGAGGAGGGGAGGTCAAGTGATGACTTGGTCGAGAGAAATGAAAACCCTCACTTCGAAGTTGGCGTCGGTTGGTGCATCCCGACTGCCTGGCTGGGGTCCTAAGGACAGTGAACACGTTTGGTTGGACACACTTGCTGATATGGCTTGGAGCCGACCCCAATGGCGTTTGTGTTGTGAGTTCCTTTGTTTATCCCCCTCCTGTTTAGTATCCCCCTCCAACCACGATCTCACTTGTTAGGCATAATACGACTCTCTTTTACGGCAGCCAGCTGTTAGCTCTCCGGAACGATGTTCATCCGTTACTGGGGACTCAGCGGGCGTGCCACTGTTTGTTTGTTTTTTCTTTTCTTGTCTTTTGTATTGCGGCACAATAGCTGAGATGTTTTCCACCTCCAGCTAAGGTGTAATGATGATGATGATAATGACTTGTTATCGACCAGTCTTTCTTCTTTGGATATAGGTGCAGTCGAGCGGGTGTATAAGTTTCCTCTCCAGCCTTATCTCCTGTCTCCACTAGGACGTACTGATCCGAATAAAAGTTGACCATTCTGCGCAGTGAAGTGTTTCATTCGTTCCGACTAGAAGTCGAAACAACGATGATGTGTTAGAACAAAACATTGCGAACAAGTATGACCGTGAACAATGTTCATTTGCTCTCATTTGAATGATATCTTATTTTGTTCCCTATAATTGTTTCACGGTATAGATTTACCAAGTAGGACTGTAACAACATCTAAACTAAGTCTAGAATTGTGTACTACTGCATCACATTGCATGATGACATCATGCACACGCCATACTGAATTTCTTGCATAATTTTCTGATTTATTGCAGCTTAATTGTTTTGTTCGCCACTTGAATAATTTCAAAAAACGATTGGATTTTGACCTTACCCCTCCCATCACTTCTTTGCCTAAACTGTGCTACTTTGGAATATATTAATCACGCCCCTCATACCAGATTTGTGCTACATGGACCTAAATAGGCGGTACACAAGTGACCGCTCTTGTTTTTAATTTTCTCAGCTTTAACACCCCTCCATGGGGTCTTGTTTCCTTCCGTTCAATTCTCCTTTCTCACTGTTGATATTCTGTGGTGCATTTGTTTCGACAGACGCTAAACCAGATAGCTCACATATTCTTCTTACTCGTGATAAATCATTGCCCATTTATCATCTTATTGCTAATCTGATGATGAAGTACGCTGGTATCAAGAGGATACTATAGAAAACCAGCATACTCTCTGGTCTCAGATGATGAGGTCAAGGGTAAATACTGAATACCGAACTGAATACTGTATGTGGCAGGATGTAGACAAGGTGTAGAGTACGAGTTTCTCGCACCGGTTTTCGTACGATAATTCCCGTAAATCTGGAATGAGCCTGGTAGCGATGTGTTGGACCCGTTCGATTTTCTTTGCCTCGCTTCGGGTTATTGGGCAGTAAGTAGGTGAGCAGTACTCCGGTGTTGGTATTTTGATGGAAGAGAAGAGGTGAGTAGAAACCATTTCAGACTAAGTACATAAGCTGCGTTGGATCGCCAAAAACATGCACAGTCCGTTACGATATAGTCTGTTCGTGTTGTCAACTGACTTCAAATCATATCGCGAGGGTATATTCGGTGACCCGACCTCTTCTTCTGGTCTGTCAGCATGCAATGATCCATATTCGCTTCTCCATGCATCATCAACACAACACAGAACAACACAGGAAGAGCTAAATGACCTTGTTTGAGATTTGGATTTATTCAAGAACAAGGTAGCATTGCTAGACTCATGATTATACAATGAATTCCTCTCGAAGATATAAGAATTACTTCATTTGAAAAGCGCTACCAATGGTTGGAGCCTTTCTTCAGAAAGGAAGTTAATCTGATATCATCTTCGTTTATTGGAAGCCTCATGACCTAGCTGTGTTGGAGGGGATTTACGGACAGCCTCTGACCTCCAGTACTGTACGTGCGTCTACATTGACAGAGCACTTCGCTTTCGTATATAAAAGTGGGCATGCACCTATACCGAACTCGAAGTGCGCATTCCCTACTGAACTCGAGGGCCTTGATTGCGGTGTAGATATCCGCAGTCTACTCGTTAGCCTTGATGGCACAAAACCTGCCGGACCCGATGAACTTCACTCGCTAATTTTGAAGTCCTTATCGGCCATCATCTCGCCTGCCGTGACGGATCTGTTCAACAGATCGCTATACGAGCGTGCATTGCCGAGCGACCGGAATTTCTCGGTAGTGAAGCCCATTCCAAAAAGTGGTAACCCACGCAATGTGCACAATTGCCGGCCGATTTGTCTCACCTCTGGTTTGGCGAAGGGGCTCGAGAAGATTGTGGAAAAGGGTCTCCTCCGGCTGTTAGAGCCGAAAGATTTACTAACGCCGGCACAGCACGACTCCATGAAGGACCGCTCGTGCATCATCAACCTGCTGTTGACGCGGCAGAAATGGTTGCAAGTGTTGAACCGGGAAAATCAGTGGATGCTATCTACATTGACTTCAGTAAGGCTTTCGATAAAGTGAACCATGAGGTCTTGCTCCACAACCTGAGGATATGTGGTATAGGTGGCGCACTGCACTAGTGGATCAGTGTCTTCCTTATGGGGAGAAGATGGTGGGTACACGTGGATGACTAACTAACGGAATGGTACTCCCTTACAAGCGGTGTACCCAAGGCACAGCGCTGAGGCCCATTTTATTCCTGATCTACATCAACGAAGTACCTCAGCTTCTTCGGTCGCCTGCGTGTAATTTTCGGAAGCTTTGCAGCTTTAGAGGATTATTGATTCTCCCGAGCACTTTGACGTCCTTCAGCAGGACCTCGATCGACTATCCGGTAGTCTGAAAATTTTGACCTACCGGTCAGCACGACCAAATCCTTGTTTATGAGCTTGGGGAGGGGTGGTAATGGGCATGCGTACACCCTGTCCGGCAACCCGCTGCATCACACCAGTTCCGTACAGGATCTAGGCGTACCCTCACGCTGTGATCTGAAGTCTGTGGACAACACGAACAGACTTTACGTCAAAGATTACGTCTGCTTTTGGCACTTAGTGTTAAGCCGGACAAAAACTGAGCTGTGTAACAAAATGGTTATTTGCGTAACAGTCAATCTCAAAAACACCGCAACAGGGCATGCTAGACACTCGAGGTCACATGAACACAGAATCCAAATTATCAATCAATAATTACGGCAGTCGGACGCACGCGTTTAGTGTCCAGCCATGCACATCATTTCGGCTCATTGATCCATTCGTTAGGAGGTGCCCCTCCTAACATCTCCCCATTTGAAGTCCACTGTCATATGATTTCAGCCTGGGGTTAACCTGGGGCAGCGTGACAGGAACTCGGCAACGATCGGTTCATCTTCTGTGTCGACAATCTGGTGAAGGAGAGGTTGTTGGATTTATAGGCTTATCTTGCTGAATAGCCTCTGTTTGATAGTTTGGACTTGTCCAGAAGTAATTCACGAAGCCTAGTTAGGGCGTTTTCTTTTCTGTCAGATGAGATGTAGCTCCTGAGTTGCTTGATGTAGCGGATCCACTTGTGATCGCCTACGGACACCTCATAACAGGCATGGCCATGTCTTTTTGCAACCATTCCAGGTGCCCAAGAGACTTGGTTGTTCTGATAATCCTTTGCCAACACTTTCTGCCCAATTGTGAAGTGTCGTGGTATAGCGCGATGCCTTCGGTTGTACTGGTGCTCCATTATCCAATTTCTTTCGGGATTGGGTCTATCCGGCGGTTTTATTAGATCAAATTTCATTCGAGAACTTCTGAGCAGGAATGATTCTGCTTGGGACTTCCCTTCAGGCGTCCGTGGATTAGGCGTAATTCTGTACGTTAACACAAACGTTTGTAGGACCTCTTAGATTGGTCAGCACTTTTTGGAATGGGCTTCACTACCGTGAAATTCCGGTCGCTCTCTTGAAAGTATCCGCAAATCGTTCAGCTTGCCCATTTGACTGTGGATGATAAGGAGGTGAGCCCAAATGTTGCATGCCGTGTACCGCACAGAATTCAGCAAAATGTGAAGAGATAAACTGGAGTCCATTGTCGGATATTATTGTTTCCGGAAAACCGAACCGACTGAATACTTCCCTGAGGACTGTAATCGTAGCCGACGTTGATATGTTCGACATTTGGATGATCTCAGGCCATTTGCTGCATGCATCGATGATAAGTAAGTAGTTCTGTCCTTTGATTGGTCCTGCGAAATCAAGGTGAACCCTTGACCATGATTTCGTGGGCTTTGGCCAAGTGAACAGTTTACATTTCTGTGGTGATTTTGCTGCTAGGGCCCAGTTTGAACATGAATGTTGTAGAAGGATTCTTGATGCTTGGTGTTCAACTCAGCCATCTGTCAACAATCGAGAGTGGACTACTCCGAGTGCAATTATCTTCCCTTATCTTCGCCATTATCACTGCACTTTCACCCCCGACATTCGCGTTATCAGCACGACCTTCGCCTAAATTATCTTCGCGTTATCAACACGATCTTCACCTCAATTATCTCCGCACGTGCCCCCGCTACAGGTGTTTACATGCTTTCTCGCACTGATTATGAGCAATGTACTTATCATCCCCCCACACTCTCATTTCACGTTATCCGGCCTTCATCCGGTCTGTGTTTGACCAATCGCATGGACTTCACTTGTCCTATATAACCAGTGTTCTGTATTCCGTATCGCCTTGACGATTTGAACCCTTTCTTGTTGGTATCGGACCGAATTGTATTTCTTTGAAACTGCGTTGAGTGGAAGCGCAACTATTGAGTAACGTCATCTTGTCCACTGTTCTTGTTCTTTGACTGGCTGGATACGCGTTGGCTCAAGGCCCTTCAAAGCGAATGTCGCTTACAAATGTCTTAACTCCTCAATTTGAGAATCCATAAACGGCCAGTAGACATAACTCATCGCTAGAGCTTTCATCCTGTTGGAATCGGGGTGTCCAGTATGAAATTGATGTAAGACTTTAGATTGAACTTCGGCTGGGATGACGACAAGTTCACCAAACAAGATACCGTCTTCGACGACCGATAGTGCATTTAGTCTCTGGAACTATTGTTGTAGCTGTGCGTCGGAAAATTTTCGAAGCCACTGTGAGTGGTAAAACGTGCTCACCTGTGACAGCAGCGGGTCCTGTGTGGTGGCGTCTCAAATCTGGCTGAAAGATATTCGCAGCTGACTCACAGTATCCGAGAGTACACGATTAACTCGTTTGGATTGAGACATTTGCAACGACATGTCTTCTGGTTGGTACTGTTCGTCTAACAACCGTGACGGCGCATCAGCCTGACAAATGTCGCTCGTCGATCGGTACTTGATGTTGAAATCGTACCCCAGCAAGGTTGTCACCCATTTCTGCAGATGATTGGCCGTATATACAGGAATGCCTTTCTTCTAGCCGAATATAGCAAAAAGCGGTTTGTGGTCCGTTAGTAAGGTAAAGTGAAGGTCATATAACATTTTGAAGAAGTGTTTCACTGCAAACACAATAGGGAGAGCCTCGTTTTCAATTTGACTATACTTTCTTTTTGCTGCTGTCAGTGAACGAGCGGCATGAGCGACTGGCTTCGCAGACCCATCCGGGAAATGTGGGAGATGACTGCTCCAATATAGCTGGATGCATCAGATACCACTACAACTGACAGTTTTAGGCCGTAGTGCGTTAGCATCAGTTCTGACCTTAGTAACCATTTGTTGCTGTCGAAGGCTTTCTGATATTCGGTAGTCCAAACCCACGGGACGTCCTTAATCAGCAACTGGTTTAATGGTCCGTGAAGGTCGTGCATGGACGGCAGGTAGGTACCGTACTAACTCACCATACCCAGGAGTGATCTCAACGTTGCTACGTCTTTCAGCAGAAGCATTTACTTGATTATCTTGATATTTGATGGATCAGGTCTTCGTCCATTTTGGTTAATTATAAAGCCCAGGTATTTATTGGAGGTTATGAAAAACTCACACTTGTCCACTTGTAGGCGAAAACCATACTCCTTTATTCTGTCAAGCACGAGTTCCGTTTGTTAATGTAATTCTTCCTGGTTTGATTCCATGATTATGATATCGTCTAGGTATGCTGCGTCATAAGGTATTCCCTGGGCATCGTATCTATGATCTGCTGAAAGATTGCCGGGGCCGACTTAACGCCAAATGGTAGGCGTGTATACTGGAATAGTCCTCTGTGAGTGTTAATCGTTAGCAACTCACGCACTTCTTCTGACATTTCAATCTGGAGATATGCGTCTGACATGTTCTGTTTGACAAAACACTTGCCACTGTTCTGAGGTGCAAAAAGGTTTCCAGAGAGGGGTAGAAGGTATTTGTGGTCTTCTAAGGCGACATTCAGACCAGTAGATTAATCAGCACTTAAGCCGATCTTTCCGTTTGGTTTCTTGACAACCACAATGGGGGCTGCCCATGAAGAGAAATTCGTGTTTGATAACTCCGGTTGACTGTAGTCTGTCAAGCCCTTGGTCGACGATTGAAACCACTGCATACGGAACTGGTCTCTTCGGTCGGAAGACTGGCTTTGCTTCTGGCCGCTTCTGACCTTAGTGTTCGTGCACAGTCTCAGACCATCTTGAAACACCTGCCTATATTTTCGCTTTAAAGACTCCGTCCATTCTGCTTACTTTGTTGCACACTGAATTCAAGAGAACATCAAGCAGTTTCATATTCTCAATCCAGTCGAAACCGAATAAGTTTAGATCGGTACGTCTCGTTATGTAGCATACGCCTATGAACTAACAACCTTGGAACATTACAGGACAATAGATTTCACCGGCCAAGTCCAGCGGTCCTCCTGAATCGTTGGTTGTAATCCGAGTTGTTCTTTAAACTGTTGGCTCACCGATTTCTTTCAAGTTGTCTCGGAACTGAGCGTGACGTCTGAGGCAGTGTCAACTTGGAGGCGTACTAGCACCTGGTTCACGACCACTATTACGTACCTGCATTTTGCGGTCTCTGCATCGAAGATAGCAAAGACAGGATAAATTTGAGGTCTTTGTTTTGGTAACCATGTGGGTACAAACGACTTGGTATATTTGGTGTAAACGTTCTTGTTGAAAGCGATTGCACGGCAGTGACCCTCCTTGTGCCCCGTTTGTTGCATTTCTGACAATGATGCTTCTTGAAAGGGGAAACTTTGATGAAGGGCCATTCGCCACATTGCCAGCATGCGGATGGTGGTCTGTTTGACTACAATAAGTTTGGGACCGTCGCTGTACTCCCGCGCTGGTTTGATACCGCCAACACATCCACGGGACTTGGACTGTGAACTTGGGCAATCATGTTCGTACCGTGCTTAAAGTTGATTAACATCTGCCTTTCGGAAGTGATGGACATGAGATTGCTGGACGGATCCTGCACAAATTTATTAAGCAGCCTCATGCGTATTTCAGCATACTCTGGTGTTTGGAGACAACAGACGAAACATGGCCTTGAACTGGTCATCTGACATCTTATTAACATAAAACGCTCGCAATGAAGATTGACCGTACCGGCTTAAGTTACGAAATCGTCTGACGCGAAATTAATGAGTTTAATGCAGTTGTATGGGACGCCAAATTAGCAAGACTGTTTACAAAAAACGGCATTTAGCAGAGGTAAAGTTAGTAAAAGTCTTATGGGGAAACAAGCTACAATTACTACGGGCTTAATAACGGAAGGCTGAAAACCCAATTCACACAAGTGCACATGTACTCGGATCAGACAAAACGCACACCTTCAATCAGCCTCCCAACTCGTGAAACATTCACATTCGTTTAGCCTTTGCACCCAGAAACGGTCTCGTTTCCAACCAAACACTCATTGTTCTATCCAAGCAACATTTATTTTCCGGAAAACTCTCGCCAAACTTCCAACATTCCTGCTCAGTTTATGGACTTTGCATATTTACATAAACCATGTTTCTTGCTTCCAGGGTTTGCTTACGCAAACCTTTTTTTAGGGAAAACCACCCCTTCATCACCGTTCGTGATATAAAAATGAGGCTGTACAACGCTAGAATCGCCTTAGCTTTGGCCAGTAAAAGCGCCTGTGGCAAAAGGCCTGTCTTGTTCTTGATGCAGTCTTGGGTTGGGAAATCGTGCGTAGAAACTTTGCGTTCGGTCTAGGAACCCGTTCGACTCGCGTGAATTAATCTTTCGCGGCTAAGTTCCGAGAATCCACAGACTTCGAGATTGTCAGTTACCGTGCAGTGCGAGAAATAATTCTGAGTCTCGTTCGTTCATCCGACTAGGAGATTTGGTATCACATTGTTAGAACCTGACGCATTCAAGATGCAGTATTCAACACAAGGGTAAATCTTTGGGACATTTTGGCCAAATAAACTTCAGCAACTTGTTATGCTCATTGGTTCCCAGCTTCCGCAAAAGTAGTCTGCACTTCCATCCGTCATCAGCATCAGTGAATTCGGGCCGGAAAACGTCTTCTTATCTTCTGAACCAAGACTTGAAGGTTAGGCCGGCCTCCGGATCATACTGAAACTCACAAATGCTGTTCGTAATCACATCCGCTGATGATTTCTGCTTTACATTGGTTCGTCTTGCATGAACCGCAAAACGTTGGAGGATATTTTCGAGCAATCGCGTCTGGCTTTCTTCAAATTGCTTCTGTTGATGTTAAGTATTGCGGTAATTTGCTCCACTGAAAACGACATATTTCGTCGTATCCAGTCAAACCGTTACCTCCATCCCCAGTTGTTAAGCCAGACGAAAACGGAAAAACAGAGCTGTGTAATATGACGGTTATTTGCGTAACAGTCAATCTCAAAATTACCGCAACAGAACGTGCGAGACACTTGAGGTCACATGAACACAGAATCGAAATTATCGATTAATAATTACGGCAGACGGACGCACGCGTTTAGCGTCCAGCCATGCATATCATTTGGGTTCACTGACCCATTCGTTAGGAGGGCCCCCCTCGCTCACACTTAGACGCAGCTTTTGCACTTGGTTTGAAGAGATTACCACCCGTCTTTTCTCTTCCATGATAAGACCGGGGCTCGAGTACGGCTCATCCGCCTATTGCCCGATCACAAGAAGGTGAGGTTCAGAGACTGGAACGCGTCCAGCATGTAGCTACACGGCTCATCCCCAGATTACGGGGTGTCGTACGAGTACCGATGTAGGAGACTAAGGCTTTATAACCAGTCAAGTCGTCGGCTTCGATTTCATCTCATTATGACGCGACTGATACTGCACCTCGGCCACTTCCCTAGGTTAAAACTGCTGCTGCACCTTCGCGCACCAGGCAGCACACGCGGACACCGGTAAAAACTAGTGGTACCTGATTGAATGCACATCGCTCATCCTCTATGATTCGAGCGTCGAGTAGTGTAATATTGGAACAAATTGCCGGAGACGCTAGTCGAGGCGCAGTTGGTGTCGGAATTTAAGAGATCCATTGACTCCCACTTTACGGACTACAGGTATAGGGAGCGTATCGCACCCAGTAAAGATGTGGTGCAACTGCAATATCTTGCCACCGCGCTGGAATCAAAGATGTGGTTCCGCGCATGTGCATGATCCATCTACGAAGGAGCAACACAGCTTTTTATCTTCTCGCTCTCTAGTCTCGGTGTTCAGTATTCATGACCCACGAGAATGGAGACTAGTTGTAGTCCCTACGAATCTTGCACTTCCAACGGTGTCGCTGCATAGTGAAAGCCATCTTCCATCTATTTCGGTAGGGCGCACTGTCCACGTGAAAGAGACGAGTGCCAAATTAAACCATCTGTCGAAATGCATTGAGTATATCAAGTGCAGCTGATATCACTGTGGGCGGCCCGTAGTCTTATGGATCCCAAGACTGCATTGTAATTCCAGGGCGCGGGCTCGACCATGCCTAGGGGTCAGGGCGTCTATCGCAATATCCTTAGCCTAGGTGTGACTGATGGTGGTTGCGCAGCAGCGAAGTGTCGGTACTGCGTACCAACCTAATGTTGTGTTATAACGCTTCGCCCCCTCTGCTGTATGCCATGCCAACCCAGCCGGCGACAAACTAGAACACCGTAGCTTGATAGAAGAAGGGGTATGGGACACAGAACACGGATCATTTTATAGGTCACAATCTATCAACTTCTGTAATGGGGACCCAAAGTTATAATTATTACAGGCTTAAATAACGGAAGACTCACAGTCTGTGTGCCAAGCATTACACACAGGTAGTCCGAAAAACAATTGGTCCAGCAGCAGCACCATCCGTACCGCAACAATTCGCGTCTGAAGAAACCCGACGCGTTCTTTCTAAACTCAAAACCGTCCAATCGACACCTTGTGTTTGACCGCAAGCGTCCATACGATTGCACGTGCGCTTAGTGTCACATTTGTCACTCTGCCCTTTGGTGTGACCACATGTGCAGTGCAGACTCGATCCCAAACTGCACAGCCTGACGACCCAGTCGAGGGATGAGACGTAGCGGACCACGTGATCCAACGCACACAAGAAGCTTACTCGGCTACGAGTGTGGACTGACAGGCAAACCACCCACTGAAGCAGTCGGCACTTTCAGTTCGTCGACCATTTCCTTTTCGTGCTATCTTTCAGCAGCCTAGCGATGGGTACGATGGTAGTGTACTAAGCTTTCACAGTCATTGCTAATTCAGCCTAGCGCGTACAATTTCTTGCCTAGCCATAGTGAACAATTGGCTGACTGCTCACTGTATATCCTATGGTGCGTACGATTAGGCAACCACAGAGCAGGCATTGCTAACTCAGACTAGTGTGTGCACATCCTAGCTTAGCCATAGCGAACAGTAGGCTGACTGCTCACTGTCTATCCTATGGCATGCAAGGTAGGCCAACCTCGCGTGCAAACGCTGCTAGTTTCGTCACACCGCATGCGCTGTTCAATACGAGCTCTCAGAATGACTTAGTACACTACCATCGTACTCATCGCTAGGCTGCTGAACGATAGCACGAAAAGGAAATGGCTGGCGAACCAAAACTATCGACCGCTTCAGTGGGTGGTTTGCCTCTCAGTCCGCACTCGTAACCGAGTAAGCTTCCCGTGTGCGTTGGATCACTTGGTCCGCTGCGTCTCATCCCTCGACTGGCCGTCAAGCGGTGCAGTTTGGGATCGAGTCTGCACTGCACATGTGGTCACACCAAAGGGAAGAGTGACAAAGGTGACACTAAGCGCACGTGCAATCGTATGGACGCTTGCGGTCAAACCCAAGGTGTCGATTGGACGGTTTGAGTTTCGAGAGAACATGTCGGGTTTCCTTCAGACGCGAATTGTTGCGGTACGGATGGTGTTGCTGGACCATTTGTTTTTCGGACTTTCTGTACCTATGTATCAAAGCATACTGTAACTCCAGCTGATATCAGTACTGTTCAAGGACTACAACTTTCTTCTGGTAACATCATTCTGATGTCAACGTATATGATTTCTCGGGATCCCTTTCTCGTTATATACAACCTGTTAATTCCTAAATCAAAGGGGGTGCCAATCGTGAGTGGATAAATTACATTTGAAGAAAAACGGTTCAAACGGACACAAGTGGGGAGGAAAACGTGTTTCTCATAGTTTGTTTGAGATGAGTCTGTAACGGAGGAAAACAAGATCATATCAAGTGACTGGCATTGGTGGAACATTAGTGGCGGGATATTCTGTAGCCCATACTGTTTATCGACCCCGAGTTCCATAGTAAGCACCTCTGATACACGAAAAGTGCACACCCATTGAAAACATGAGACTATATCCAGAGAAGTAAGAAAGGGGGCTGATGTACCAAACTTCGACGCTCAACGACAGAAAGAAAAACCGCTTTGCAAAGATTAAGCATAAATCATGAGTCATGTAACGTTTGCAGGTATGAGAGACAACAGCGTTCGGATTTCAGGGGTAATTTGCGGGTGTTCATGCCGACGACACAATTTGATTAGCTGAGCCCTCACATCAGGCCCAACGCAGTTACGGTAGGACTCCAAGAAGGTGAGCAGACTCCGAAACCATATCACCGGCATACGATTCTCATTTGTGAAGAATGCGGAACAGTCCTTATCAAAACTGTAGAAGAGACAAAAGAAGATGCATAAAAGAACAGGTAAACATGGAAATCGAACTGAAGGATTAGGCCAAAGATATCAAAATAATCAGATAGATAGTTTGGTCGAGTACATACAGCAGAATTTTAAAAACTAACTGAGACAACTAGGTCTACTAAACACACACGTCATCGTTTTCTACTTCTTGGTTGAACAAACTACAAATCAAACACAGTAACAGTAGCGTTGGGCTAAGCAAACCCTAAGTTCAGTAACGTTTCATTAAGCAAATCATCCGCGGGTTCGAGGAAAATGGTCGCGAACACTCCGAACACTGAAAGGAAAACCCTGGGTGGACTTTATTTACCGAAGAAAGCAAGACACTTTAAGAAGAATGAAGAGTCTAATGCAAGAAAGGAACGACATAAGCAGTACCCCGGCACCTCGCATCGAAATTTCGCAGTCACGCAAAGACCAAAAGTAGCAGGCGGGCCTAAGATATTACGAGAACGAACGGGTGATCTTTGAGTTACAAACCAGAGTCCGGAGTACCTTGAAAGCGCAATTGCTAAGGAGTCCCAGGATCATCAATACTATCATAAATACATGTTAACCGAGAGTGAGAAATACGGCTCAACTAATGTGTCGAAATACAAAAAGATTTTGAAAGGTACAAACTACAAAAATGCAATAAGTAAGTAATATAAAGTTAAACATTATATTACGCATTTGGAATGAGATGGAAATTGGAAGGGGAATCAAAAAGGCAAGGGGATGGACAATGGGACAACACAAAAGCCATTGGGCCCGGCTCTTCGCCATATAAGCATGTTCATCTAACCAAACGTGTTCATCGGTATTGGGACCCCAGCTAGGTAGTCGGGATGCACCAACCGACGCCAACTTCGAAGTGAGGGTTTTAATTCCTCTTGACTAAGTCATTGCTTGGCCTCACTCCCCTTTCATCCACACCCCCGGCGCGCAAACAACGCACGACGCAGAAGTCGGTGTGTGACATGCGCAACATGTGACCCAGTCATAGAAGCTGGTGCGTGATGTAATGGTGCTAAGCGATTCACTCACGCTTCCTGCATTAGATAAAGGACGTCGGAACATTCATTGCCTACGCGGTCTTCCGCTAGACATGAGTTAAGCTGCCAAGGCAGCGATGGTCGCACATAGCCTCTTTGTCTGTCGACCTGATGGGTCAGACTTTACAACTGTATAGGAGCATTGAACGCACGTAAGTATTGCAAACACAGGATAAGCCAACAGAATCGGTGGATTGTTCGAGAATCAAAAAATGAACAAACGGTACTGTGCTAACTCAAATGAGCGCGAAGACGAGATGAAAGCTGAAGATCGTTGAAAATACTATTGAAGATGGGGTCGGAGGTAGGCAGGACGTCTTTCTAATTGACTATTCCAGGGGGAAATTCAGATGGCGATTTAGCAGCCATCGGTTGGAGGAAGGGTACACAACGTTGTAGTGTGGCCGGTGTACTCTGGCACAACTCTAACCGGGACTGGGATGTGTCGTCTATCCCTGCCCAGTTCAGTGGAGATGTCTCTAAACCACCATGGCGCGCTGTCGGTCGGTTTCCTTAAGGTAAAGCAATAAGTGAACACCGTACAAAGGAAATGGAATGAACAAGCGGAAAACTATAAAGAACCAACGATGTCCTGAGGGAAAGTGGACACCCTGACAAAGTTGTCATGAAGATTTGAAGGAACGCAAGTGTAAGCCTCCTAGTAGCATTGCTCCCATGGAAGAGATTTTCGGACATTTACCATTTAAGGGTGATTTTGCTAATGACATACCTTTCTTGACGTCTGAAAGATGCTGTGTAAAAAAGGTATTTCGAGGCTCCAATTGAGAGTCGTTTACTACAATCAAGCCATTGCTTGCCAAAGCCCTTGGAAGGTAGAGTGCCTTCGCTGACAGTTCAATTCTCGATTTTCAGTACTCAAGCTTCTGGTAAGTACAATAAGTCGAGTCCCACTACGAGGCACTTATTTTAGAGGTTTCAGCAACACGCCGAGACATAGTACCGACGCTTCGCTACCGCGTAATCACCACCGGTCGCGTGTGGGCTAAGGATACTGCGAGGGTGGCTCGGTACCCTACGCAGGCTGCAACCTGCGGAGTCTGATTACAAGGCAAAATCATTACATTTAGGATACGGGTTGGCCTATCTCAGATAGCTAAGTAACAATATCTGTTAGTAACGATCGTATGCATCGTTTTCGCACACCCAGTTCCGGCTTCAGATGGCGGATGTAAATAGTCTCGGCAATGAGTAAGAAGTGCTTTCGGATTCCTTGCAGGAAACATTCAGGTGAACAGTAGATGACTTTGACGTCATTCTCAGCTACGTGGTCACAATCAAGGAGGTGCGACATAATTGAGCTCCTTGAGGACTTCATTTCGCATTCGTAAAACTACTTAGGCACATGCACGTGAACCCTCTGAGATAGGATTTGCTGGCACGTCACGAAGTGGTTTTACAAAGGCAAAATGAAGTCCTCAAAGACTTCAATTATGTCGTATCTCATTGACTGTGACTATGCAGCTTCTGTTAGTGAGATCAAAGCTATCTATTCACCATCTGAACGCTTTTCGCAAGCAACTACTATTTATTGCGGAGGCTATTTACATCCGCCATCTGAAACCGGAATTACATGTGAGAAAACGATGAATACGATCGATACTACTATAATGAGACAGACAGACACTTACACAGCTGTCTAGTTGTTACTTTAGCTATTTATTTCAGACAATTGAGGTTTATGTATTCGTGTTCCCTTAGTTCACTTGATCTATCAACTATGGCCCAATCTTGGGTTATCGATTTAGACGTTGCAAACAATCCCAGCCCGATTGGTCGCGTTCCACACACGGCCACTGCTATATATACGTTTCCGACTGATGAGTTTAGAGAAAAGAATTCTTAACGCTGAACTGGTTTCTAGTCTTGGTTATTGTTATTGAAACGGGAATAATTGCTTTGCTGAAGAGCAGCATTGCCCGTGATAGGCTAGACGTTTTTTCCTAGGTATCCTAAGGTAGAACCGGACAAGGAGCTGCAAGCAAACATCTTCTCGATACAGGTCACCAAGTTGACCATGACACAACATTTACGGCTGTCTACTGAAAGGAAAACGCCAAGGTGCTGAAGTTTTCAGAGGCCGTGACACCTTATCGGCGGCTTCCTACTTTCTGTGTACAGAAACAACTGACAGTAGCCCTAAAGCTTCCTGGGGTTCATTGCCTTTGCTCCAGCTCACTCATCCGTTGATGTGTGCCGATGTACTGTTTTCCGACCCAGTAAAGGCAACCGTATTCCTCTCTCACGTGACCAGTATGTGGTGTTATTTGCAAATGAGCAGATGCTAGGTAGTACAGTACACGTCCTCAGATTATCTTGTTCAAAACTAGTACTGTGATGGATTAGCAGTATAAAAAGGCATCAGCAGTAGGCGGGTATGCACTGTCGACGCTTCGTTGCCGCACGACCACAACCAATCGCGCGTGAACTAGGGATAATGCAACCTCAGGATTACAAGGCAAGCTTGTGACCCTTAAGGTTATAGGTCGACAGTAATAACCATACGCTAAGAGAAGAGATGACCGGCGAAAGATGACAACCAAAAGTGAGCTTAGGCGGCGCGCGTCGAAATGCTACGAACATGATAAAAGCAATCGTTCGCGGACGGGACGAAAGCGCTTCGCTAAGCGCTTCTCTAAGAAAATCGGAAATTCAAAAACCCTTATAAGAATTTATTCATGAATGAATACGTGACTTCGTAAACGACTTAGCAACACATGCGTATAAATAAAAAGTAAATCAAAAGATTCTAAATTCAAGACAGACGCGTCAATACAGATACTGACAACTGGGCGAGAAGCTGATTGCCAACGCGCGCATGCTCGCCATAAATCGTGCTTGGGACAGACATTGCGAGCGTGTTAACAGGGCTCAGCCGAAAGATGATGAAATCACGCATCAGACAGCATGCTTGTTGGCAAGGTCTGACCGGAAGCTGATGGAATCTCGCGTCAGACATCTCGTGCGTTGCCATGCCCCTGGTAGGCGGATGAAGACTGGCGGGACCGAGCAAGACGGCGAACTGGCCAGACGGTGCGGACAATCAAGTGTGGAGCGTGAGCTAACAGCCAAGTCCGCCAGGCGATGTTTAAAGGATTGGTGAGACCAACATAAAAATATGAGCGTTCTCGGTCCCAATATAACTCTGGTCTGCTGAGTCTTAGTCCCTGTCGGGTGTGCCAAGGCGTCAAACAGAGCAAGCGTAAGGGCGCAGATTTATTCACAGGCGTAAACCAACCGGTCGATTGCGGGTGCGGCGTTATAACAGATACCTAGATAGGTCATAGTCAATGTGACGGATAAACCATGATTCAGATGCACGAGTGCGTATGAGAATAAACATATCACCAAGTGACCTACCTGAGAAAGTACTGAATCACGCGAAACAAGGCGGCCTCAGGCATGTGATAATGTTTGGACAGCAAGGACTCAATGACCAGAGAGCGTGCAATGCTGAATTCCTCCTCCAACGACAGAGCCAGTGCCACGGCAGCAAAGCGTGATTTCAAAGTGGCCTTCTTCATTAGGTGTGCCAGAATGACCCCTTCAGTTTTGGACATCTCGCACTGGAAGATGGAGTGAGGAACGAGAATTAGAAAAAATAAGTCGAGAGGAAAAGCAAACGGCTGCGCTGGAAGAAGTGTTGAAATTGCTATACATCGAATCTGCACCTGCCGAAAAGTTTATGCATTTAAATGTCCACCAGAAGAAATAGCTGTCCGTGTACCTGTGTACACAGATGGTACAGTAACAAACCGTTTAAGCATACTCGATATCTCGCTCAACATTATGCAACAAGTTATCAAGTCAATCAGGCAAGCCTCCAAGCTGTGATCTGATGGCATTTCACCAACCGCCATTAAACTATGAGGGTCTGATATACCACTGCTCCCGATGAGCTTGTGTACCCTATCTCTGGAAATCTAGCCACTTTCCAAATTAATGGGAAACTTCATTTATCATGTCTTCGGCACAAAGGTGCTAAAACAGAGTTTGACAACCACACCTCCAATAAGCGATCAATTATCAGAAAAGCTGATCAAAAGGTGGTTGAACTATGTCGATGCTTTGGGCTCTGATCAATAATTCGCAGCACGGTTTCCTTGGCCAGCCATGTGCAGCTACATGCGAAGTGCGTTAACGAAACTACATTTCTGAATCAATCGATACCGGCTATGCAGTAGTAATCATGTTTCTGGACCTATACGAAGCAAGCGGTTGTTACAAAAGCTGGAGGCCTTTAGGATCCGGGACACATTACTGGGTGGACGTGAGCAGGTAGTCACTCTAGATGACTTCCGCTCTTCACGTTTCGTCACCAGTGGGGTCAACCAAGGAAGCGTGCTCGGTACATCACTGTTTATGCTCTACATCAATGGCATCGCCACATTCGAAAAAGGTGGTCGGCCATTTTTATTTGCTGACGATATCAAGATCGTCTATAGGCTTCGGCGTGACAAGCTTCACGGAGTGCTACTGCTCATCCAAGATGACTTACACTCTCTTGAGTCATGGTGCCACACGTGAGTGAGGAACTTCTCGGCTAAGAAATCAAGCATAATGTCATAGGGTTGTTCCACCTACGAAGGATCTATCACATTAAACAATGTACATGTCCCTACACAGATGTTCACGTGTTATCTCGGATTTAGTCACTCACCTACCTCCGAGTATTCCGAAAGTAGCCAGTGCCAGATAAGCTGTTTTCAATATATCCAACCCAATCCACACAACCCGTACTAGACTTGAGCTTTTGAAGCTATTCACCCGCCTCATCATTAAATACTGCAACATGATATACGGTAATATGAAAAGTTATCAACATGGACAGTAGTACAACAGCTATTTGAACTGGTACTTCACTGCCGTACAACTACGGAACAAAGAATAATAAGACGGAGAGAAGGGGGACCTAGCGTAAAACCTTAATACCGTAACCATGCACTCAGGATCAAGGTGCCTACACCTCGTCAAAAACATATCATCACAAACAGATGAGTAGTGTGCAAAGATAAGGTAGCAACAGCGAGACAGCTTTCTTGCGACCTTCACTGCCCCGCGTCATAATCAGCCATTATCCCGAAAACAACTCAGCACCAAACACACGTTAAACAGGCACTCTAACTAGAAGACGGTAGTAGACGCGCCTCTATTGCCGACTGCGAGCCATGTGCTGTAACGATTCAAGCCAAGCACAAAGTGGGTGATGCGGAGTCTAGCCTGGAAGGTGAGGCGGACCAATGGCAACGAGTTGAGTCCTCCGTGTCGTAATGGCCCTCCGTAAATAAAAAAACAAGTCTTGGACTCGATCAAGATTCTATTGTCCAAACGAACACATCCTCACTTTATACCTCGTACCAATCAGAGCCAATCACAAATCGGCAAATTCCATCCGATCATTCCTCTAGTAGCATCCACTTGAGCTATTTTCTCGGCATTTCAGAGCAACTATCTACTCAGTGGGATCAGTTTGAAGGGAAGCAAGCAAAAGATCGGCCTTGAGTCACTGCTGTTTGTTCGCCAGCCACCTCCACAGTCAGTGATTTCATTTACAGATGCCAAGTTGATTTGTACCCACGTCGGAGCTTGCGCAACTGTACATCAGGCCATCCTCGGTAAGCGGTGACCAGGCATATGCAGTAGGTGCCCAAGCCAACGTAAGTTAATCGATGTTATTGCCGTTCCAAGGAACTTGCATGATTATCACTGCCTAGCAATCACCTACGCACATCATTGTTGCTGACACGCTGGTGCCATCAGACACCAGAAATGCTTCACAGACAACGATGATCTAAGAATTAAGGGCACCGCAAATCCTCAGATTGGAGGGGCCAAGTCACATTACCATATAGTAGGATGGCCCTCACTATGACCTTGTAAACATGACCTTTCAGGCCGAGGAAAACCCCTTTCCGACGCTACAAAAGTCACAGATTCAAAAAAGCAATACTAGCTTTTGCAATGCGTGAACTGACTTCAGTCGGAATGCGCGCATGGTTGCCGATACAGTTGCCAAGGTAGATGAATTGGTCAACTACCTCGAGCTCCTCGTCATTGAGAATTAAGGATTTAGCAAGTGGCTAGTGGTCCTGTAATAACACTGCAATTTGAAGGTGCGAAGTGCATGCCAGATGATGGGACCACTTAAGAAAGGTTATTCAGGGTTGACTGGGCCACCCCAACATGGTTAAAAAGTAGGACAATATCATCTGCATAAACAAGATTTTCACCGGGTAGCACCACACCGGCTGCATCGTGAGGCTTCGAAAACGAACGTTCAATGGTGCAGTCGGCGACAAAGTTGAACGAAAATGGGGAAACTGGACAATCCTGACGAACGCCACTCGATGTTGGAAAGGCACCTGACGAATCACCGAAGACCCTGACGCGGCCTGTAGTGTTCAAGTACAGGACAAGTAAAATGTTCACATATTTCAAGGAACACCTTTCCGCACAACTGGATCGAAGGCACTCTTGAAGTACAGGAACACAGCTAGTGCTGGCCTTCGGTATTTGTGGGGTTGCTCTAGCACTTGCCGCAGTGAATAGGTGGTCTGTACAGCCTTGTCCTGGGCGGAAGCCTGACTGCTCTTCTCCATCCCGGAAATCTCGTTCCACAGTGAAAATTGAGACCAGTAATTTTGTCACCACCGGCGTTAGGCTAATATCCCTGAGAGTAGCACAGTCGGTCTTCTCGTATATCGCCACTATAATTGCTTCACTCCGGTTAGCCGGGATGGTCTTTGCCTTAAAGAGCTGTTCGTACAGGGAGGTCAAGGATTAGCAGAGGACCTGACCACAATGCTTAAATAGTGTGAGTGCGAGAGAATCCGGGCTAGCAGCACGAAAACGATTTAGGGCTGTGATCGCGTTTCGTACATCAGCATCCGAGAGAGCCTGTAAACTAACCGGTCATGGTTCAGCCGGCAACAATCGAGTAGGAAGAGATCCAGAAGCAGGGGGCCGACTAAACTGCGCTTAAAAGTGCTCTGCTCAACGAGCTAGATCGCTCTCCTCATTGGGAATGATGACACCGCGCTGTCTCTGATTATTTCACTGACGTCTGGTTTTCTGGGACCAGTTGTGCTGATCAGCTGGAAGAACATGCGATAATTGTCGACTGCTCCTGCCTCCTCCATTTCTTGAGCCTGACTGGTCGAACCAGGCTTGCTTGTCAGCACACAGACGCCGTTTTAGTTCCCACATAAGATTCTGCTAGTTACGTTGTGCTAAGAACCAGCTGCGAAGTTTCGTCTGGATTCCAACAGGCTTACCGATCTCTCGGATATCAAGTGACTGGTGCGATAGTGCCGCAAGCGGAGGCGCCTGCATTGCGGCTGAGAGCCTATTCCACTTAAACCCAGTGTCATTAGGACATAAGAGCGAAAGTTCGGCACGCAGCATCCTGGTAGGCTTGTCTGACCGAGCGCAGAAATAATTTCACAGATCGATTAACACAGAAAGAAAACGAAGATTAGTAGATGCGGGCATTTCGCATCATCTCGTCAGTACCATTATGATAACAGGGAATAATCAATATAATCAAAGGATGTCACCAGACTAATCAAATAATAAGCAAAGTGTCACCTGACCAGTCACGTGCATCAGAGTGAACGGCGGCTATAGCCCTAAGACCACGGCAGCCGAAGAGTTACAACCATTTGTTTTTGCGCACATCGGGCCGGTCACATTCGGTTTATCGCCACGGCCTCGGCGAATCGCAAGAACCGCGAACTAGGATGACGCAGTAGAATCCGGAACGCCGAGACAGGGTTAACCCGATGATGGGACTCCCAAATGTGCCTGCCTATTGATGACGCTGGTGGCTTACGTGAGCTCGGAGCACTAGAGGCGGGTTGGTTGACCTCCCGTTGAACCCAGTTGGGCAGGTGTTCCTTCACTCTGGAATTCAAAACCCTCTCGGTTCTGCCTATGTAACTGACTCCGCAGTCACATACAAATTGGGTAAACGCAATGGGATTTGGCGCCGATGGGTTCCTCTTCCTTGACTGAAGATAACAACAGCTTCTGGGTTCTGCTAATTACGACCGCGTCAGCAGCGTAGTATGTTTTCTGGATGGCAGAGTATAAACGCTTGGCTGTCCTCATTGTGGCGGCGTTGCCCTTGAATGGAAGTTCAATGTAAACCTTTTTCTTAGGTGCTGTCAACACCATTTCTTTCGGCTGTCTGGCCTGACTGTGTTTCTCGATGAAACGTTTAGGGTAACCGTTTTCCATAAGTGTTCTGGTAATAGTCTCCATCTCCTCAGCCAGACAATCAGTTGAACAAATTCCTCTGGCAAGGGAAAACAGAGACTTCACCAGCGCACGTTTGTAACCCATTGGTGTGAAGCTCGTAAAGTGCGGGTATTGCCCAGACCATGTCGGTTTTCGGTATACCGACCGCCTAAGGAGTCCGGTATCCCTTCGATTGATGAGAATGCCCAGAAACGGAAGGCGATTATTTGACTCGAATTCATGAGTAACTTTTAAATTGATATGGACGCTGTTCAGTTGTCTGGCCAGGCATTCTATCTGTGTTCTTGAGGAACCGAACACGAGTATGTCATCAACATACCGCTTGTAGAAAGGCAGTTGCGAAATCTCCCCGCTTAGTTTTCTTTCAAGCATTATCATGAAAAAGTCGGCTAATACAGGCCCCAGAGGACTGCCCATAGCCACTCCATCGATTTAGCAATAAGGGGTCCGTTGGAAGCGGAATCCGACGTTTTCCGGGCACAACAATAGGGACCGCTCTGAGTAGATCTATCGGTATTTGTACACAGACTTTCTCTACCTCAATCAGATGAGATATGTGATCAATGGTTTCGCATCAATGGAACGTTTAGTGGAACACGCTTGGAAGTCCATAGAGCGCATGAGCTTGTCGGGGTATGTTGATGTGATGGAGATCCTCAATGGGGGCGAAAGAATCCTTAAGACCGCGTGTATTGTAGTGCTGCCTAAGTGGGGCTAAGACTATATCACAACTGGACTCTAACCGCAAGTACGTATTTCAACTCGTAGCGAATAAGCAAGAAGACGCGTCAGTCTGGCGCACAGTGTACTGAACACTTAACGGTTTACATGTAGAGCACGGAACGTTAGGGTGTGTCCTTGAGTGCGTGTGTGCGTGCTTATCTACGTGTGGGGTGTAGGGCCAATCAGGTTCACGGTCATAGTGAGCGATCATTGGTTGAACACGTAACAGTCCTCCCTGTTTTGGCTGACGTTACAGTCATGGCTGAAAACCTTTCGATCGGTTTGCGAATCCGGGTCGATCGGCGTAATTGAGTTTCCCCTGTTGTTCTGTGTTTCGTCGTGCTCTGCAGCTTGCTCTGCGATCTCCGAGTGTGACTGACTCACGGCAGGTGTGTCAGTGCTTCTGGGGCGCACATGATCTGAGTGCCGGCGAACAACCCGGCCGTCCGGAAGCTGCAAATCGTTTTGACTTCCAAAAGAATCGAGCACAGTCGCCGGCTGCCAACATTGTTCATGCGGTAACCTGGTGTAAACAGGTTGATGGTCCTGAAATGTAACTTCCGGCTTTGATTCCTCTGAAGACACAAACTTTTTCTGACGCTCCTGTACTTCAACACGCGGGTTCAGGAACAACAAATGAAGCCTCGTTCTCAGAATTCTGCCGAACATCAATTACGCCGGGGATTTACCGGTAGCCTCAGTGGGTGTAGAACGGTAGGAGAATAAGAACCGATCCTGTTTTGTTCGCAAATGTTCCCGTTCGCTGCTTTAGTAAGCCTTGTTTCACAGTTTGTACTGCACGCTCCGCTAATCCGTTTGATGCTGGGTGATACGGGGCTGAATTAACGTGTTGGATTCCGTTGTTGGCGACAAATTTACCAAATTCGGCACTGGTAAAAGGCGAACCATTGTCTGTACAAATGGTTTCCGGAACGCCAAACGTAGCGAAGGACGAGCGCATTTTAGTGATGGTGGATTCGGCTGTCGCCTGAGTAACTGGATGTACGTCAATCCACTTAGAATGTGCATCAATAAGTAGAAGAAACATGGTCCCGTCGATCGGTCCGAAGTAGTCGGCGTGGATACGCTGCCAGCGCTTGTCGGGCCAACGCCAAGGGTGTATTGGACCTGGCGCCTTGCGCCGCTGATACGCCTGACAAATATCGCAATTCTTCAGTAAGTTCTCTATGTCTGAGTCGATGTTGGGCCACCAGCAGTACCCTCTCGCTAGTGCCTTCATCCTCGCCACACCTGGATGAGCATCATGGAGCTCTTTAAGTATCTGTGAACGCGCCTTGATGGGAGGGACTAGACGAGAGTCCCAAAAACACAGCCGTCGAATAGACTCAGTTCGTTCTTCCGAATCATAAACGGTTGTAATTCAACTGTCCCTTCAGGAGGCCAACCCATGTTCAAAAAGCGCTTCACCATTGATAGCACGGGGTCTCGATCCGTCCATTGACAGATAGTTGAACTCCGTATCGGTGTTGTGTCTAGATGTTGCATTAGATTAACCAGTTCAAACGGAGGGTCGTGTTCATGTGCAGTTTCCGTGATCGGCAGACGGCTGAGTGCATCAGCTGTGCAGTTGCTGACGCCGGTAATATAAACAATCTTGTAACTGTAAGCACTCAAGGTTATAGCCCATCTTTGCATCCTCGGTGATGCCATTTGTTGTATACCTTTGGTTTCCCCAAACAAGGATATCAATGGTTTGTGGTCTGTATGAAGCTCGAAAACACTTCCCCATAAATACTGGTGAAACCTCTTAACTCCGAAGATAACGGCTAGCGCTTCCCTGTCCAGTTGTGAGTAGTTCCTCTCCGCCGTCTGTAAGGTGCGCGATGCATATGCTATGGGACGTAAATAACCATCGTCCATGCGGTGGCACAAGACAGCCCCGACCCCCCAAGGGGACGCGTCGCACTGAAGTATGAGTGGCTTGTTAGAGTCATAATGGACTAACGTTGGTGGCGAAGCAAGAGCTTGTTTTGCTTTATTGAAGGCATTTTTTTGACGGGAACCCCAACACCACGACGCATTTTTGTGTAACAGCTCATTTAATGGCGATAGAACCGTCGATGCATTAGGCAGGAAACGGCGATAGTGAGATAGCATTCCTAAGAATGAACGGAGTTCATCACAACTCTTTGGCTCTGGGCTTTCTAAAATAGGTTTAACCTTGTCATTTAAAACATGTAAACCGTGTTTATCAAGCCGGTATCCAAGGTAACAAACGGAAGGTGAAAGGAACTCACATTTAGACCTTTTCAATCTGAATCCACTTCGCTCCAAACGCTCGAGAACGACCGCGAGTGTTCGAAGATGCTCTGTATCCGAGCGTCCAGAGATAAGAATATCATCCAGATAAGCACACGCAAAAGGAATGTCCTTCACTAGGTCGTCAATAATTCTCTGAAATATTCCGGGGGCGGAATTAATGCCAAAGGGTAAAGGAGTATATTGAAATAGTCCCATGTGTGTGGTGATGGTCGTAAGTTTCCTGGAAGGTTCATCGAGCTCTATCTGCGAGTATGCATGACTCAGATCGAGTTTGGTAAACTTTTCACCACCAGCTAGTGTTGCATACAAGTCATCAATACATGGCAAGGGGTACCTGACCAGCATGGATGCTTGATTTATGGTTATCTTGTAGTCACCACAAATCCGTACGGAGCCGTCCGGTTTGGTTACTGGCAGAATTGGAGTTCCCCAGTCAGAAAAGTGTACAGGAGTAATAATACCTTGAGTCTGTAGGCGGTTTAGTTCCTCTTCAACTTTAGGCCTCATAGCGTATGGTAGTGTGCGCGCCTTAATGAATTTTGGTCGAGCGCCTTCCTTTAGTTTTATCGCAGCCTGAAATTCTTTCAACTTCCCAAGCTCCTCGGAAAAACAGCTGAATGTTGTTTAAGTAATGTTTCAAGTCCGGAGATCTCGGTGACTAATTTTACCACATTCATTGTATCCGGGAAAGCACGTATCCAGTCTCTTCCAAGCAGATTTGGACGATCCCCGGGGATCACATATACAGGAAGTGTGCGTATTTTGTCGCCATACTGTGCCTTCACGAAGCATTTACCAAGGACACGTATAGGTTCACCAGTGTATGTACGAAGAACAGAGTTGCAAGCGGATAAGTTCGGGAGCGTTTTCCCGGATTATCGTCACGGATGCTCCTGTATCGATTTCCATCTGTACCTTTTGTCCTTCAATGTAAAGCTCTAGAGTGTATGGCGCCGGCTGCATGCTAGAAACGGAATTAAGCCAAATGGAATGTAATTCAGGGTCGCTACCATCAGACTCGTCCACAGTTTTGATGGGGTTTGCTCCTCGATAAGCCCCATCTGAACGTCGCTTGAGCGATCTACACACTCGAGCCAGGTGGCCCACCTTCCCGCAGCTTCGACATACTGTCTTCTGATGCCGGTAGTCGGATGGACAACTGTGCTGCTCACCACAACGATAGCACACAAACAAATTGACGCCAGTGGGTGGCTTTGGTTTTGGTGTAGTGTTAATCAATCGCAGCTCATCTGACGAGGCTTTTCAGCGTAAATGTTGCGAGTTGTTGTGTAAGGTGTTCCCTCTGCCGGGCAATCGAGCAGGCCGTCTCCCAGGTCAGTGAACAGTCATCTTGTGAAAGGAGCTTCTCCCGCGTGCTCTGGTCTGAGATTCCGGCTATCAAACATTGGAGTAACATGGTCTCTTGAAATCTCGTTGGATCTATCCGGGAATCAGATAAAAACATAAAAAAGGGAAAATACATAATGATGATTGAAAGCTGGGCTGAAGAGAATCGCCTACCCCGTGCGGTCGATCAGGCAATCGATCGAGCGGACGAATGCGTTTTCAAACACCCGGCGAATTGGACTTTTGCCTCAGAGTTGAGAGGACAGTGTTTTCGGCGGCATTTGCTGGCTACGTTGGTCGAGTTTTTGTTAACACGTTTTTCGTGGTCAAGGCTGTTGGAAATTTGATTTTTCTTCGGCTGGACTAAAATTGCGCGGAGAAATTTCTGAGTGGTTTATTCGGAATAGCGAAAAAGGAAGATCTAACAATGGCGACTGGACAAGCACGGAAATGTTACAATTTTTCTGCCGAACATTTTCAAAAGCTGCTTCTTCAGCAACAATCCTCAGATGGAAGCACAAATGAAACTGATGAAAGTTTAACGCAGTGCTTAAACGTACAATCAAACGGAGCAGCTACACGGGACACGGCAGGCTGTTGCACTGATCTTCTTACGGATTCAATCACTGAATTTCATTATGATGCTGATTCCGAATCCACTTTGGAGGCGTGGTTCAAAACGTTGGGGGATATGTTCCCCAGACGGATTTCAGCCGTCAAGATGATTCATGGAAAGTGCGCCTTTTGCTCCGCAAGCTCGGAACTAATGAACATATAAGATTCCTTGACCACATATTGCCCAAAGAGCCGAAGGACATCACTTTCAACGAAGCAATGGCAGCACTCAAAGAAATTTTTGGTGAGTCGACATCATTGTTTAGCATTCGCTATCAATGTCCAAAAATTGTAAAGCGTGATACAGACGATTATGGGGCACTAGCAGACATGGTTAACCGTGAATGTGAACGTTTCAAGTTACGCTGCTTGACGGATGACCGGTTTAAGTGTCTTATATTTGTCAGTGCTTTACAGTCTCCACGCGACGCCGAAATCCGCACTCGGCTCCTTGCTAATTTGGATCAAGACCCAGATTTGACATTGAAGTCTCTTGTACGCGAATGCAAACGGTTAATTACCTTGAAACACGACACGGCTATGATTGAGCAGAGTCGCCCCACCATTGCCGATACTGTTCATGCTGTGCAAAAAGCAAGAAAGCCTGGCTCGAATAAGTCGTTCAACCGCAAGCCGAACAAGCCGCCTACACCTTGTTGGTCATGTGGTGAATGGCATTTCGCACGATACTGTCCATTCAAGCGTCATATTTGTGATAAATGCCATAAACGCGGCCACAAGGAAGACTTTTGCCATCAGTCCCGGCCAAGAAATGTGAAGCAGTCCTACCGAAGGAAGAATTACAGAAAACCTGATGCAGATTCACTATCGGTGATTGCTACGTTTCACAGCGATTCTAAAACACGCCGCCGATTTATCACTGTGCTTATCAACGGAATCCCAACCCGGTTGCAGTTCGATATGGCATCATATATAATGATTATTTCCAAGGAAGAGAATCGCCTACCCGTGCGGTCGATCAGGCAATCGATCGAGCGGACGAATGCGTTTTCAAACACCCGGCGAATTGGACTTTTGCCTCAGAGTTGAGAGGACAGTGTTTTCGGCGGCATTTGCTGGCTACGTTGGTCGAGTTTTTGTTAACACGTTTTTCGTGGTCAAGGCTGTTGGAATTTTGATTTTTCGTCGGCTGGGCTAGAATTGCTGCGGAGAAATTTCTGGGTGGTTAATTCGGAATAGCGAAAAAGGGAAGATCTAACAGGATCGACTTCATTGTATTTACAATCAGGTGCTGCTTGTAGTACACGAGCGATGAACTCGTTCACACTCTCATCTGGTTTCTGGCAGAGTTTCGAGAAGTAGTATCTAGCCGTAATAACATTCTGACGAGCACCCCAAAGAGCACTGAAGGTTTCCAAAGCGCCGGTTATCGTAGAAGAGATTTGATCAATACGAAGTGCATCGAAATACCTTTGACCCTCATCTCCAAGAAATTGTCTCAAGAGCTTCACTTTGTTTTTCTCAGTAAGAGATACTGCTGGATTCAAGATTGGAAGCAATTCCAAGTAATCCGTAAAGGTTTCCCGCCATCTATGCCACGAGTCCAGGGAAGGTTTGTCGGCAGAGCACGACCGGAAGACCGGTGGAGTATTTGTCATGGACATGTTGACCTCGTCGCCAGATATCACAACTGGACTCTAACCGCAAGTACGTATTTCACTCGTAGCGAATAAGCAAGAAGACGCGTCAGTCTGGCGCACAGTGTACTGAACACTTAACGGTTTACATGTGAGCACGGAACGTTAGGGTGTGTCCTTGAGTGCGTGTATGCGTGCTTATCTACGTGTATGTGTAGGGCCAATCAGGTTCACGGTCATAGTGAGCGACCATTGGTTGAACACGTAACAGATTAGCACTAGCCAACGCGCCAGCTTGTGCTGTGGAGAGTTCATTATGGATAAAATTGGTCTTTGAGGCATCTCTTTCTTGTTAGTCTTTGGCAATCCGTACAGCTGTGGCATTGATGAACCGTTCGATTTCAAGGTCTTATAGGTTTCAGGGTCAATGACATGAGGTAAAAAAGTAACTCTAGATGCGGATGAATGCGACCTTCCAACTAACAGGCTGTGTGGTCGATAAATGCGCATAAACTTGCTGTTATCACTCAGTTTGTCTAGCATTTACCGAACGTAGTCGTTTTTGTTCATGACTACTGTTCCAGAACCTTTGTTTGGCTCCATACAACTAAGCCCTTATCCTTCAGCGCGCGTAATGCTTGTAGGTGTTTACTTGTTAACGCACATTTTTCGTTTATTAGGAACATGAGAACTTCATGAGCGATGTCAGTCAGCTGATTTCTGAACCAGGCAGCCGCGTACTGGCTGGTTGCAATTCTATCAATTGATCGAAGTGTCTCAAACTGTGTCTCGACGAAAAGTCGTTTTAATTTACTAAGCATGAGCTTGTAATCAAGACCTAGCGATAAAGCTTCCAACTGTAGATCATCAAGTGACACGTCAGATACGTTCACAACGTACTTTTGATGAACACCGGTAGGGATTTCCTCAGGGACCTCCGTCAACGTGTTCAACGAGCGCCGTCTAATTCTTTTTCGTACAATCAACGTCTGTTTTACAAAAGTTGGTGAAGACTATACGATAACACAAGGACAGGTGCTCGAGAACTGACATCAAATAAGCGAGAGTCTCTACCAGGCTTATGAATCGATTGTATTGTGTCCAACTGCGCTGAGGCAATGTGTCTGAGGTCAGTGTTAGAAGTTGTGAACTTGTTCCTGCGCAACAGTTTCAGCACTGACCCTGGGGAACGATGTAAGGTAATACATTCCGAAAGAAAGCATGTTGCTACACGCTTATAAGCAAGCCTACACGTTAGGCGGATGATACGATGCAGCAGACGAATGGTCGCGGCAGGAGTTCGTCAGTTGAAGAAGTTAGGATAATTAGTTCCCCGTAACAATTTCAATAACCCCAAAAGAAGACGAATTTAGTAGATGCATGCATTTCGTATCACTTCGTCAATACCATCATGATAACAGTAAATAATCAATGTAAGCAAAGGATGCCACTAAACTAATCAAAATATTAATCAGTGTCAACAGATTAGTCACGTGCACATGTAGGTGACTGCGGAGTCAGTTACATAGGCAGAACCTACGGGGTTTTGAATTCCAGAGTGAACACCTGTCCAACTGGGTTCAACGGGAACTCAACCTCTAGTACTCCGAGCTCACGTAATCCAAGAGCGTCATCAATAGGCAGGCACATTTAGGAGTCCCATCATCAGGTTAACCCTCTCTCCGAGTTCCGGATTCTACTGCGTTATCCTCGTTCGCAGTTCTTGAGATTCGCCCGAGGCTGTGGCGATAAACCAAATGAGACCGGCCCTATGTGTACAA
>OX104066.1:11873423-11957108 GCA_944474145.2 Dicrocoelium dendriticum
TGTAGTGTTCGAGTACAAGACAAGTAAAATGTTCACATATTTCAAGGAACGCCTTTCCGAACAAGTATTTCGAACACAATGCATCGAACGACTGGGTCGAAGGCACAGTTGAAGTACAGGAACACGGCTAGTGCCGGCCTTCGGTACTTGTGGGGCTGCTCTAGCACCTGCCGCAGTGAAGATGTGGTCTGTACAGCCTGGGCGGAAGGCTGACTGCTCTTCCCCAACCCGGAAATCCCGTTCCGCAGTGAAAATTGAGACCAGTAATTTTGTCACCACCGGCGTTAGGTTAATTTCCCTGAGAGTAGCACAATCGGTCTTCTCGTATATCGCCACTATAATTGCTTCACTCCAGTTAGCGGGGATGGTCTTTGCCTTCCAGAGCTGTTCGAACAGGGAGGTAAAGGTTTAGCAGAGGACCTCACCACAATGCTTAAATAGTGTGAGTGCGAGAGAATCCGGGCTAGCAGCACGAAAATGATTAAGGGCTGTGATCGCGTTTCGGACCTCCGCATCCGATGGAGCCTGTAAACTAACCGGCCATGGTTCAGCCTGCAACAATCGAGCAGGAAGATATCCAGAAGCAGGGGGCCGACTAAACTGGGCTTAAAAGTGCTCTGCCCAACGAGCCATACGGAGCTCCTCATTGTGAATGATGACACCCGCGCTGTCTCTGATTATTTCACTGACGTCTGGTTTCCTGAAACCAGTTGTGCTGATCAGCTGGAAGAACTTGCGATAATGGTCGACTGCTCCTGCCTCTTCCATTTCTTGAGCCTGACTGGTCCACCAGGCTTGCTTGTCAGCACACAGACACCGCTGTAGTTCCCACCTAATATTCTGCTTAGTTAAGTTGTGCTAAAAACCAGCTGTGAAGTTTCGACTGGACTCCAACAGGCTCAGCGATCTCTCGGATATCAAGTGACTGATGCGATAGTGCCGCAAGCGGAGGCGCCTGCATAGTGCATTGCGACCGAGAGCCTATTCCACTTAAGCTCAGTTTCATTAGGACATAACAGCCAAAGTTCGTCACGCAGCAGCCTGGTAGGCTTGTATGACGGAGCGTTGAAATAATTTCTTAGTTCGAATAACACAGAAAGAAAACGAACATTGGTAGATGCGGGCATTTCGTATCATCTCGTCAGTACCATTATGATAACAGGAAATAATCAATGTAATCAAAGAATATCACCAGACTAATCAAAATAATAAGCAGAGTGTCACCTGACTAGTCACGTGCATCAGGGTGAACGGCAGTTATAGCCCTAAGAGTTACAACCATTTGTTTTTGCACACATAGGGCCGGTCTCATTCGGTTTATCGCCACGGCCTCGGCGAATCGCAAGAACCGCGAACTAGGATGACGCAGTAGAATCCGGAACGCCGAGACAGGGTTAACCCGATGATGGGACTCCCAAATGTGCCTGCCTATTGATGACGCTGGTGGCTTACGTGAGCTCGGGTTGGTTGACCTCCCGTTGAACCCAGTTGGGCAGATGTTCCTTCACTCTGGAATTCAAAACCCTCTCGGTTCTGCCTATGTAACTGACTCCGCAGTCACATACAAATTGGTAAACGCAATGGGATTTGGCGCCGATGGGTTCCTCTTCCTTGACTGAAGGTAACAACAGCTTCTGGGTTCTGCTAATTACGACCGCGTCAGCGGCGTAGTAGGTTCTCTGGATGGCAGAGTATAAACGCTTGGCTGTCCTCATTGTGGCGGCGTTGCCCTTGAATAGAAGTCCAATGTAAAGGTTTTTATTGGGTGCTGTCAACACCATTTCTTTCGGCTGTCTGACCTAACTGTGCTTCTCGATGAAACATTTAGGGTAACCGTTTTCCATAAGTGTTCTGGTAATAGTCCCCATCCCCTCAGTCAGACTATCATTTGAATCAATTGTTCTGGCACGGGAAAACAGAGTCTTCATCAGAGCACGTTTGTAACCCATTAGTGTGAAGCTTGTAAAGTGCAGGTATTGCCCAGACCATGTCGGCTTTTGGTATACAGACCGCCTAACGAGCCCGCTATCCCTTCGACTGATGAGGATGTCCAGAAACGGAAGGCGATTATTTTACACAAATTCACGAGTAACTTTTAAATTGATATGGACGCTGTTCAGCTGTCTGGCCAGGCATTCTATCTGGGTTCTTGAGGAACCGAACATGAGTATGTCATCAACATACCGCTTGTAGAAATGTAGTTTCGAAATCTCTCCGCTCCGTTTTCTTTCGATCTTTATCATGAAAATTGCGCTGATATAAAATTCAGAGGACTGCCCATAGCGACTCCATCGGTTCGACAAGAAGAGGTCTGTTGGAAACGGAATCCGACGTTTTCTGTGCACAACAACAGGGACTGCCTGAGTAGCTCTGCCGGTATTTATACAGACTTTTTCGACCTCAATCAGATGACATATGTAATCAACTGTTTCGAGCAATGGAACGTTAGTGAACAACGATTGGACGTCCATAGAGCACATGAGCTTGTCGGCTATGTTGATGTGATCGAGATCCTCAATGAGTGCGAAGGAATCCTTAAGACCTAATTGGGGCTAAGATTCGCACTAACCAACGCGCCAATTTGTGCTGTGGGGAGTTCATTAGCGATAAATTGGTCTTAGCGGCATCCCTTTGTTGTTGGTCTTTGGCAATCCATACAGATGCGGCATTGAGGAACCGTTCGACTTTAAGGCCTTGCAGGTCTCATGGTCAATGACACGATGTAAAAGAAGTAATTCTAGGTGTTGATTAATGAGAGCTTCCAACTCTAACAGGCTATATGGCAGATCAATGCGCATAAACTTGCTGTCATCACTCAGTATGTCCAGCATTTTCCGAACGTAGTCGTTTTATTCATGACTACTGCTCCTGAACACTTGTCTGGCTACAATAAAACTAACCCTTTATCCTTCAGCGCGCGTAATGCCTCCGAGGCTGTGGCGATAAACCAAATGAGACCGGCCCTATGTGTACAAAAACAAATGGTTGTAACTCTTCGGCTGTCGTGGTCTTAGGGCTATAGCCGCCGTTCACCCTGACGCAGGTGATTAGTCAGATGACACCCTTGCTTATTATTTTGATTAATTTGGTGATATTCTTTGATTACATTGATTACTTCCTGTTGTCATGATGGTACTGACGAGATGATTCGAAATGCCCGCATCTACCAATGTTCGTTTTCTTTCTGTGTTATTCAAATTACCAAACGGAGCTAACGGTTGTAACTTCTTAGTTGCCAATCGAGGGAGACGCTTGGTGGGTCTCCCGGTAAAATGCGTGCAAATACGACATAGTACCAATGAATGACCAGAATCGACGCAAGTACTCCAGAACGAGCGATAATCCAGGATGGAACCATGCCACTCGTAAGTTATGGCAATGCGATATATTTAGGTCCATTGTTGGTCAGCTCCAGGAGGACGACAAATAACACTTTGGCGCCCATTGTGCTAATAAGAAACAACCGGTGCTTCGCACACAGCTGTAACAGACTCTCGCCGTTGTCCGTACGGTCGGAGTTAAGTTGATAAGTACCATCTCACTGAGCTTCTGAAGAGCCCAGGCGACCGATTTGCGCATTCATATTCCATGAAACAACAACACTATCTGAACTGGTAACACTGCATAGCAGCACGTTAAGTTTGTGGTAGAAGACGTTGTGGTAGCATCGGAACTTCAGTCGGTGGGGGGCAGAGGCGGAAACCACAAAAAACAGCGTCTGGTATTGTTTTGTGAGCAACCTTAGTTGATAGTCACACGGACTGCACACAAACGGCTGTTCATGGGACTCCAAGCAAGCAACGATGACTCATTTTTGGACTTGAGAACAACGCTTACTTCAGTTTGACCAGTGGTTGCCTCATCAGCGCCTCTGGAATCGCGCAACCAATAGCGAGAGGATAAACCGGACGCAGTTAATTCAACAACCCCATTAGGGTCATTGATCCTGGTTTCAGACACACAACACATGTTGTTGTGTGCTTAGTTCTCCTAACCGCGTCAATAGAAAGACAATCCGGATCAGCACACAAGCATTCTATTCTTGACTTTGCCGTTCAGGTACAATCAGCAGTTTTAAAAACTCAATCGCTCACTCCATCGATCACCTACTCGAACGCACTGAGATAGACAAGCGGCTTGGCTGTGTCCGCGACTGCGAACGCGTGAGAAGAACTGACGTTGCTCGCTCTACTCTCCAAACATCTGCCCGTTTTAGATAGGCACGTTCACTCCTTGTACGAGACGGACTAGTAGTGCCAGCTGTGTTGTCCCTCTCTGGCGACAAATGCCTGCGCAAGTGTATCCTGTTCCGCCGCCTGACCACACCAACCGCATCCACTGCATAGGCCCGGAAGCTTCGGTCGCTCAGCACAACCCCTTTGTTCCATCCTCCAGGGAGGGTCAGGAACTCGCTGCACCCACACTTTGTCCCCTACTTTTAGTTGCGGTAGGTCACGAGCACATTTATGGTACTGCAGTTTTTGATGGCACATACGTCGGCGCAAATCCTCATGTACGTAGGTCTGATTCAACGTTCCGGATTGCATTAACTCATCTGTGAGTGGAAGAATGATACTGTCCCTCTTTCGAAAATCCTTTGGGCCAGGCTGTAAGATATCATTACGCCAGGGGCATTTCTTTTCTCCGATAGCATCATATAACGATTTTTACCTGACGCCCTAGCTATCTTGGCTGCCGCTTCAGCCTTTCCGTTTCCTTGACCATAGTAAGGGATAGAGGTCAAATGCTGAAACCCCACTTTCCCGCGAATATTTTGAATTCAGCGCCAGTGAACTGTGGTGTCGTGTATGCTGCACCGCGCAAAGTGAGTCGTTAATTTGTTTATCATTATATGCGCGGTGGGACTACTCAACCATATCAGTTCAAAAATCGCTGTACTCTCCTAGCACACGTCAATACCCAGCGTGTCCAACGAGTGTGCGACTGCAGCCTGTTGACCTAGTTGTCTTAAAGTGCGAAGATTGAACGCCGCCAGGGAAACGGGACTGCGATTGGCAACCGATGGGGGTGCAGGAAGATAGCTGCAGCTGGTATGACTCCAGCTACATTGCGGTTGCTGTCAATTAAACTGGGATTTATACAAGAAGGGTTAGTAGTGGGGATTGGGAGAGGGGTAAGAGGAACAGCTGGAAAGGAAAGAAGGGAGGCGCCAGCAGTAGCATGCCTTCGTTTATCTACCCTGCTGTATACAGCAGATAAGGCGACCCTTGATAATCTGCGCGACGGCCGATGCACGAATGGTTGAAGTTTCAAGAAATAGCCATGATTATGCGTGGGCTGAGATACTGCCAGTACGCCCAGATCAAGAGAGAAGAACGATTAGGGTTCTCAACCAAACCCTTTGGCTCTAAAGTTTGTCCGCAAGGTAGCGAATGTAGCAACATTTCGGTTTTACAGAAATGGACGACATCCCATTTCCAACCCCCAACCTGGAGGACCAGAAGATTGAGTTCGTCTAACCTCTAAGCATTGACCAACCTGGTAGGAGTAGCTCTCAATGGACTCAACTGCCCCACTTAGTATAGCTCAATGGGTCGACGAGGTACGCAAACCGTTACACCACGTAAATGTGCAGTCTCGTTGCTTATTACGGGGTTCCTTAGCCTATCCCGATATCCTTTATCTTTCTGACAATCAGAACTTGATACCGGTTATATATTGGTCTTCCCTTTGTTCGCTCCTCACTCCCTTACACTTATTATGTCTGCCATGGGATTTGGCTCGATATCGTCATCTCAATACGGTTCCCCAAAAGCGTTTGTAATCCAGCTACTGTCATAGAAACAAGAAGAGCAAGAAGACAGACAAAGATACGCCCAGCCCAATTGTGCCATGCACCGTCAGTCTGAGGGATATCTTTACTGTTATGTGTGGTCTAACAGAAGTGAAGCAAAATGACGTAACAAAAAAGAAAATGACCATAACATGTTACAGCCGGTTTCCGAGAGCATGGTGGCTAACTCAAGCCTGATCAAACCAGGGAACTCGATGGATGCTAAGCGTACACATCACTCAGAGGTAGGAAACACTTCAGCTATTGTGTCATAAAACATAAGAAAAGAAGAAAAAAATACAACAAGCGCACGCTAGCTGAGCCACCAGAAACTGATGGACATGGTTCCGGAGAGCTAAAAGTAGGCTTTTGTGCCACGTAGGAAATGAGATCATGGTTGGAGAGGAGATTAAGCGAGAGGGAGGGACAAAGAAACGCGTAACAGAAATGACACTGAGGTCGGCTCCTTGCCATGTTAACAGGTGTATCCAGCCAAACATGTTCATCGACTTTCGAGCACCAACCAGGGAGTCGAGAGCATCCAACAAAGGCCAGCTTCGAAGTGAGGGCCTTCATTCCTCTTAAGCAAGTCGTCCCTCTGTCTCCCTTCCACTTTTTTCATCCACACCCCAGGTGCGCAAACAATGCATGACGTCGTAGTCAGTGTGCCGGTGCGCGCAACACGTGGCCCAGCCATCGCAGGCTGGTGCGTGTTGATCGGTACACTTGTTCTTTCTGGGCCATAATCAAGGCGCCGAACACACCCAATACTCACGCGGTGTTTCCATCAGATATGAGAAGGTAGTCAAACGTAACTAACATGTCTATGTCTGTTGATCTAATGGGCCAGGTTTCACAATCGTACAGCAGGGTCGAACATTCAGCTGCATTCTAAACTCTACCCTCTAAGGAAAGAGTGATGTCGCACCGACACCATAGGTGGCGAAAGTCAGTAAAAGTCTAACTTTTGCTCTACGGTTCGTGACCTCGTCTTCGAGTGTACCGACGCTGGTACAACTGCCTAGGTAGTTGAATTTCTGAAAGATTTTTAGCTGATTACCAAGAAGGGTCAGCACAGGAGGTGGTCTCAGCCACAAGATGAGAAAAAAATTCATGGAGGTTTGTAGCTTGGAGCATACTCCCATTAGTCGCACTAGGTTGAAAAAATGGTCATGAGAAGCCGATGTCCACTAATTTCTCCGTCTGTAAATTCCTCTTCTACCGAGAAGTCCTACAATCGCGCACAACATTCGTTGTGCTGTTAGCGCTTGCAAGGATTGTCATGCAATGCTGACACGATAAAACTGATTGAAACCTCCGGTACAAACAAGGGTACTCACGAAAGTAATGATGCTGATTGTGTGCAGAAATTTATTATTCTAATTGGCCTCCGCACCGTTGACTTGGATATCTCGGATGGTATGGGTGAAGAAGAGATCAAATTGACAGCGGCATTTGATTTCCCTCAAGAAAAAAAATACTAGACCTAGAGACTCCGAAGCCCAAAGATGCCGCAATTTTATTGAATCTAACTAGACTCCCTGAAGAGGAAACCAGCACCTTTTCGATTACTCCCAAACGTCCAAATAATCACACAAACTGTCCCGGCAGACTGGGACGGACAGTCATAGAGACAACTGTCAAAAATTGTAAACCCAATCGCAATCAGCGAGAGTCCAGCCTACTCCTCGTTCAGCGTTGACAGGCTCGGGCACCTCGGGCTAAATGAACTCGAGCATGGACAACACCAGATTTCGCCTGAAACGGACATGTCTTCTAAACCCGTGCTGAAAACAACTAACTCGGAGGCTCCGGTACTTTCGGATTTAGTATAGAACAATGTGGTGTTTAGACAGTCGTGTTTAAAGCACCCGCTGATATCTCGTTGGAGGCGTTTAAGCCAGCGAACAGTGAAGTTAATGGACGTGTAATAAATTCGGTAAGGGGTGAGCGGCTGAACAAATGACTCAGTAAATCCGCGTCCCCAATCAAATTGATTACTAAAGAAGCAATTTTGTGTGTTAAGACAAACTAGGAAGAATTATACAATAGAAATAAACTAAAACTGCTGTATTTTGGGCTACTGTGGATAAACCGAAGTGGCGGTCCACCAATCTTAGAGACCGCGAATCCGATTGGCAAACCTAATAGCAATCACAGCGAGCCTGGCATTTCCCCCTCTCAGCGACGAAAAGCACGTAGGCCCGGACACGAAGTTGTGTCTGAAACAACAGTGGCGCCTAAAGTCAAACGGCGTCGCACAAGGGCTACGCCGAAAAGCTCGCTCAAAATCAACTATACAACTCCATCCAATCCGGAAGCAACAAAGGTTGGGGCTCCATTTCAATTGGCATCCGGATGGGGCAATGGGTTGTTCAGTACACTGGCATTTAACGTTCTCGTAGCTATCTCGATGGACGAATGTAAGAGAGTAATCATCGCAGTTAACGGTTTAGTATCAACTTCGGTGCGGGTTGAGATACAAAACAAACGAATTACTATATTCACAGCTAGTATCAAACTGAGCGTTAAGAGTGAAGCAGGATTGAGCACTATTATGACAAACTGCGAGCAAGTAACTATGCAATGCAACTATGATTGGTTAGCTGTGTCACAAACCGCCAAGGCGAGATGTAATGAAATCTGACCAGGAGTGACAGAACCGCTATGGAACAGCTGCAGAGGTCGTTTACTAAACATGTCATGAAGTATCGAAAGCACTGTAACGAACTTCAAGTCGAATCATTTTGGATTCGACTACTGAAGCATAACTTATTGCCGCTTTTCAAACTACTACACACACAAAATCTATTAAGACCTGCCTAAACTCAAACTACAACAGGGCTTAACACGAGAGCTTCGCGACAAATATTTTACATAGAATATACCAACATTCGTACTAATTATTTTCTGCTCAGCTATGGAATAAACTATCAATCACACTCAGGGTACGAGATAATGTGGCAAGCTTAAGAAACAGACTCTCTAGTTACCTTGAAGTAACTACCATAATCTTTGTATTCACATTGAACAAATCCCTCAATGATGTACGCCAAGAAGGACCAAAAAATCGAAACACCAATGTTCCCAGAACTCGGTTTTTACCTAAGCCAGAGCCGTAATTGTGTAAATCGCATACCCAAATATTCCACCTATGCATATCGCCCATGAAACGGCATTGATACTTTTGCATAAATTGATCTGTGCTGTTACAGACACAGTTACTTGCAACAGGAGAAACATATGTATTATTGGTAAATATTAAGTATTACCCAAATGGTTATTATTTGGCGTAGTTCCGTTGTTACAGCTGCTTTACACAGGTAGTCGATTATAAAAAGAAGGATAACGCATCATCGGTATTGACTGCGAACCAAGTACTGTAAGGTCTTGAACTAAGTATGAGATGCGTAGATTCCGGTGTGGAATGAAATGCGGAACAACGACATTCAGGTTCGTTAGTGGGCAGTGACTTCATTCCCGAGTGCCAGGTTAACGATTGCATCTTACGGCGAGCGAAACTTACATTAATTCGTGGCTATAAGTTGGTAGATAATCGGTATGGACTACATCCTCCATTTTGTGATGCGTTTGAAAGTACACCGAATTAACTGTAACCCTAAGAGTCGTCTTCCGGCTGTCATCCGGGAGCTTCACAGTTTTAGACTGACATCACGACGATGCCATAGGTGTTCCAGTCTGATGAATGAAAGGCGGACCTTTGCGATCAGTTGTGAAAACACATCCAACATCGCCGCCAACCATGATGTGACTCTCTAGATAAGTGAAGCAGGGAACTTATTCCAGGATGTCACCAGCAGTGGTGAGGGCACGCGCAAAAACCACAAAACCTGGAGTGGCGCATTGTATTTGGCTTGAGTAAAATACAGACCGTACTTAAGTATTTCCATCGGTAAGCATTTCAGTGATCTGGGCGGTTTGTGGATCATTCGCCATTAAAACGATATGATCAGTGTGCTTCTCTCTCCAGAATGAAGCTCAACATCGCAATTCTGGACAAATAAAGGTCGCTGGACGACATCTCCAGTGGTAAAATTGAGAAGGGAAACTGAAAATAGATCGAACGCGGCTAGTGACAGCCAATGGAGAGGAGAGTCGACTGTAAGCTCTAACTTTGCCCGAAGTGGGATTGTACAGTTGTCTCAAAATGGCTATGGAATAGTCGGACACGCTTTTCCTTAGTAGAAGGTTCCCTAAATCAAATGTCGATCTGATGTTCAAGAATCCTACGATTGTTGGTCGTCGGTCGAAGCTGCGGAGTTCGTGAATTTGACAGTGTGAAGATGTGGTCGAGGAGACCTAGGCCTGGACGAAAATCGACTTGTTCCTATTGGGAAAAGCCCTTGTTAGTCGTTGGAAACCTGGGAAGTAGGACGGACACGAAAATCTTGGACGTGACATAGATTAACGTGATTCACGGTAACTGACCCAATCTTCGCTGTCACAATCGCAACAAGCGATTTCAAGGAAAAATACATTCCAAGAGTAACAAAACAAGCTATGCGCGGCATCGCTCACCTGCATCCAAGGTAGGAAAACACCGGACACAAACTCCTCCGGCCGGAACATAGAGGCAATCAACGCTTCGAACATCTGCACAGAAAGCCGCCGATTTTCTTCTATATCCTGTCTGACTTTTGGCAAGAGATAATTTTCGTAGAAACTAGAAAGGATCAACAAGCAGAGAAAATCATAACGTCGAGTAGGGGTCAGAGTAATGAATGCAAAGGAGGTTGGATCCAGTGATGTTGTAACCATAACAAACAATTCGGTCTCATTAATCGGGTACAACAAGATGAAGCAAGTGTTGAGGCGCCACGTGCTAAACGCCTATTACCGTGGATGTTCTATCATGGTGGAATGTCCTGAAGTGTTCTGGGGATGGGCAACCTAAGAATGGGCGGTCGGAATGCCATGTACCATTAAGGCTCCGGCTAAAGGGTTAATCTTTCTTGCTGTTTGCCCCACCTTTCAGGTGCTTTACTGTTAGTTTCACGAGCTGGACTCCAACGCTGACATCGAAATTAATGCCGAAGAATGCACCTGCAATACACAAGAACACCGTATCGACAGTTTACTGCATCGCAACCACCATCAGGTGTGTGCGGGTCATATATACACAGGCCCGAACCAGTGGGTTTTGGATTACAAATCCGACGCACGAACCACTCGGCCACAGAGCGGCTAATGTGCCAAACTAGCTCAGTAGACCAGGCATCGCATTCCATATTAGCTTTTCCAACGTCCACAGTCTAGAACACTGACTGACAGGTAATACCAACTCTCAGTACATTTTGATCTCGACCAGAAGTGAAACAGCTATGGTAAACCACTATCGGAATTGGTGACAGGAGCAACAACTATCTACATATATTCATCATCGACGTCGCACTAGCCAACTCATACGGTCAAGCCAATCATAGCAGTGTGCTTATTCCAGGTTTGGTAGTTCATGGCAACGGTAAACCTAACTCACACTCCAGACTCATGATTTCGTTTTATGTTATCAGTATTATGGAGACCGGCGAGTAAGGCCCCAATCTAGTCCAACATATCAGTGAGGCTAGTATGCGACGTATAAGCAGCACACCAGCACACAGTACCGACATTTTGCAGTCGCGCAACCACCAACGGTCGCGCGTGGAATAAGGATACTGCGAGGGTCGCTTTTGTTAGTCCCGCTTAAATCGAGATAAATTACAAAATCAAGCCAGCCACTGAGATAAATGATAGTAGCGTACAGATAACAGATACATGAAGAGAGAGACTCATCGCACGCGCTTGTATGATGGCTGTGAGTCCAAGTCAAATTGCGGACAGTTGCGAGGATGAGTGCGTCCGGGCACTGAGCATGTGAATAGAAGCGTATGCATACGTTGTCCGGTCGTCCGGTTGTGTGGGTTGCGTCTTGATGCGACATAAGTACATCCGCATTGTGAGTGGATGTGAGAAAGTGCATTTGCAACCACTCATGATTGTCACATGTTTCGATGCGACGGCGTAGTCATGGATAAATGCTATCTTGACGTCGGCATGGATCACTTGTTGTGTTAATTGAAATGATTCCAAAAACATGATGTTATGAGAAGTTGCAAACGGACCTAATAACCTGTCCCCTACGCAAGTTGGAATCCGCGCGCTCGGTTTACAATGTCTGTGATACCTTAGGCCACCGGCCGGAGGATGCTTTAGTAACAGATACAGTGTTGTAGAGTGGAATCGGATCCGGTATGCTAATGGGAAATGTTGAACTATTCTCCGTTCCGGTAATAATAATTTCCCAGAGGAGTCAGGTATCCTTCAGGGGGTCACAATGTAGACTGGCAGTAAGCACAAATTGCTCGAAAAGATAGACATGTGTATGCGCGTGAACTGATGATGAGCTGAATGATACAGTGTTCACCATCAGTAAGCTCGAGGTGGAGGTCGTGTCAGAGACAAACACTATTGGGAACTGTTACTGTTTCTTAGAACGAGTTCAGTACAGTTGAACAAATAAAATCCGGGCACCGAAATGCACTGGATTCAGTTGCCATGACTCATGTCACCAAAACAACAAGAACACGGCAAGAAAACGAGGTTATACGCAAAAAAGAATGTAAAGCAAATGGAATCAATGTGCTTTATAAACTAAACTGGAAGGAGCGGAAATTAACAGCCGGATGCAAGAAAGCGAATGCAGGAACGCTAATAATTGCGCAACTGTGACGCGTCTGATCACGTCTCCAACCACTTATGTGGACTATCCAGAGGTGCCCATTGACGAGCCTGACCAACTGTCTCGGTCAGTTTCCTCATGCCCTTATGCCAGGTCATGGGCAGGACAAACACGCGGTTTTGTCCAACTTGGTGAAGCCACGGCGTATAATGCACGCCGGGGAAGACGGCTAATGGGAATAGGTAAAACCTGACATAACAAACGGAGGCAGTTAGAATTCAGCAAACACACCATTGAGGCATCAGAAAGCTTCTTACCAATAACTAACTGGTGGACCTTAGTAATACTCATCAAATGAAGTCAAGTCAAAAACACATTTTAAGCATTTTTCACACTAGAAAGGTGAATATAAAAATTTCGGTACAAAAGAAGTCTACTTAAAAGGACTGGCAAATGGTAAAAAACAAAATATACATACATTCACTCAAGCAAACGTTCACGCGGAGCAGCAACGATCGTCGCAGAGTTCACTAGAAGATGCGATAAATAAGACAAAACAGAGTTAGGATAAGAAGCGGTACGAGAATACAGTACCTGAAAGTTTGAGCGTGTAAAGGAGAAGGAGCGAGTTTTCGATAGGTGATACGGATCATTTAAAATCTGTGGCATGCATCAAAATGCTTGGTAACAGTGGAGTCTACAAGAGACTCTCGGAGTATCCCACTAAATTTAGAGATGAGTATAATCGAACGGACAATAATTGTAAAGTCTTTTTGAAGAAGACCAGGGAAAATAACAGGCGAGCAGTACAACCAATGAGGGAGAATACAGGTAGCTACAAATTTATAGATTAAATAGCGTGGTACTGAAAGCATGTTGAGTCGCAGGGCATAAAATGATAGTTTCCTTACCTTGCGAAAAGTTTCATCGATGTATGTAGAGCACGTCAAGTTTTAGTATAAACATACCCCAAGATATGTAACAGAGAGTAAACAAGGCATAATGCATTGGTTAACAACAATGGATCTCGACGCACTAGGCAAAGTTTGATGTTTGTCAGTGTGGAGAAGTGAAAAGGTTATGTGTCGGCACTTTGAAGTGTTGAGGACAAGGGATCGGGAAGATGTCCATCGTTCAAGCTCGTCCAACCATTTGGAAGCGCCGAGAATGACTTGTTGGTGGGAAAAACGCTATCTAAAATAACGTCGTCGAGGTATTCACATGCAATAACACCTGATGGAACAGAAAGTTTCACTAGGTACAAAGAAAAGAAAACGAGAGGTAGGATTGCCCTCTGTAAAAGACCCCAGTCGTTACCAATAGTAGAGGACTTGTTGTCGTTCATTTGGGTGAATTGTGAGGGATGCGTAAAATAATTTCCAACTAAATTGCACACCGCAGGTTGGACGCCGTTTGTAAATAATACGTTGAGAAGCTGTGACCTATAGACACTCCCCAAAGCGTTTGAATAATGTAGGAAAAGCAGATGTACTGCCTTACATTTATCATCTAACGCAGATGTGACGAAGAGTGAACGAGACAGACCACTGCATTCAAAGTGGAGCGTTTAGGTTTATAAGTAAACTGAGAGAAGGCATCAGTAGCTGGGGAGCTTGTAGAAATTAAAGGGATAAGCAGTCGTTCTAGGACTTTCAGCATGATAGATGCATAAGCAATGGGACGGAATTGCTGAGCTTCTTTTTTGGGACTGGTGTTATCCTGACGGGTCTACAAATGTCGGGAATAGTGACACTGTGCAGGCAACGATTGAACAGATGTGTTAGAGGTAAGGTCAGGGAGTCGTCACACTCATTTAAAACAACTGGTGATAGAGCATCAGGTCCTTCGGCCTTCCTAACATTCAGCCTCTTGAGTTCCTGGTAGACCTCGATGTATTGGAATGCAAATGTTGGACCAGCTGCGGATGGTGATAGCGGGCGAAATGAAGGCAGAGAGCAGGCATTTTGAGGGGCAGATGGGAATTCAGAGTTGAGTTTATCGACATCTACAGCCCCCAACAGTTTATCAGAGCCTTTACCACACAGTTATTTCAAAAGCTGCCACAGGTCACGGCAGTTGTGGTTGGATAAAATGGCATAAATGTACAAGCCATTCGGTCTTATAAGCTGCTTTTATGACTGAAGAAAGTAATTTCACACAATCGGGCAGTTTTATATGCACGTTCCCTCTTCCTTAAATAAATGGTCTCAGGTGGGCAGCAAAGGTCGAATCAGAAATAGAGATGCTGAAATGCTCATATTGAACTGATAAATTGTCGTTGTTGAAAACAGTAAAATCAGTGGAGGACAACGTTGCTTGAAGTCTCGTAATGTTGGGATAATCTTGTCGCCTGATAGATTTGATTGGTGTATGAGCCAAAGAAACGGAGTCTGTCTTATTGTAAATAATAGGGCATACATTCATGATGGAATGGTCAGAGTTGCTGAGTGAAGCCCATTTTTGCGTGGAAAACAATCGAGCTGGGTTTGTGAAGGCAAGATCTAATTATGTTTTTAGTCTAATTGGAAAAGTCACGATGTCCGTCAGACCAAATGCCTGAATAAAATTGGTATCCCATTTATTGCAATCTCCAGCAATCACACAGACCGAGGGTTCGAGTTTCGGTAGTAACGCAGTGGATAACTTGTCAACAAATTTGCTCAGTTCGGACGCTGGTGTGTCAGGCGATATGTATACATTTCCGACGACAACAGAAAAAACCACACAGGAACCGTGGCTTACATGCAATCAAATGACAGCTAACAGCGGTTGTTGGGTATGTGAACAATAAGGCTGCCGAAGTGCACCAGCGTTGGTTGATGTACTTATTTCACTGCCTCCACGATTCTGGGGTAATCGTGCTTAATCGGACCTGAAGGAACGATAGTCAGTAAGTTGAATAATTTCTTCTGCCATATCAGAACGCAAGCAACTTTTCTGTAGCATCAAAACGCCGGCATCTGAAGATTTACTTTGATGCAAGATTGCGGTAAGGTCCAAGATTTTTCTTAGTAATGATCAAACATTGCTGGGTCAATGGTCAATGGTAGTTGCCTCTGGTTTAATGAAGGACGTCTTAGACTGACTTGCCAACCAGCTCGGTGCTTTCTCATTTTTTTCGACTGCTTTCTCATAATTCTTTAAAAGGTGTTTATGACTTTATGGGAATATCCAACAAATTGCGAGCAAAAAGCGGCGTCGCGAAAAGTCTTTAAAAGAGCGGCAGGAGAGGATAGTGAAGTTATCACCATTGATCCAGATAAACAAAACGGAAAAACGATTTATACGAGATTGAAGATCCCGCAGTAATTAGTGTAAAAATGAATTCCCAACAGCAACTGTCAATCTGAAGGCTCATCCGGGCGTGAGCAACACCTCACAAGCACCGGTGGTCAAACACGGCCAAGTGTTTGACGTCTTCACTGTGAGCTGGCCAAGCTTTTAATCCATACAATAACACCGGCCTTATCGCCTCGTTATACATCCTACCTTTCACTGACATGCTGACATTTCAGTCTCCACGGATAGTTGAGCATCTGGAAAGCCACAAGGGCCTCAGTGAGGTGATCACCCACCTAGGTACGTAAACCGATCCACCACTTCCAGTGACTGTTGAGTGATAGCTAGAATCGATAGCGTACCGTCTTTTAGAATAAGCGTAAACACATCCAGCTTTGTAGGTAAAAGTGACACGTAGGCCCAAGTACACTGTTTGGGACAGCAAGAGGAGTTGCGGGAAACCGGTACAAATCGGCCCTTGCCCAACCAACCGCGGTCATTAGTAAATCCGCACTCTCAAATTGACTGGAACTGTGTCGGCTCAGTCGTTGTAAGCACATGACATAGTATGCAAGCAAATCCAACGATAGATCTTGGTGGTCGCATGCTCCCATGGTATGGATATCGTGTTTGAGAGGACGAGGCGCAACTGTGCTTTGTCGAATCCACCGGGCAGTACTTGAGTGATCGACATGTGCTTGACATACATCAGACGCGGTTGAATCCTATCCCAGCTTTGACAAGACAACCACCTATCCGACGCTGCCATATCGATTACTGATTTTCACGGTCTGATGATAGTTGTTTAGAGAGCTAAAGTGCAAAGAAGCAGTGACAGTGTTAACCTCAGAAAGTGGTCCCAACAAAAAGGCGATAGCACTGAGCCATTATTCTGTAAATATCTAGGCCGCAGGTATTCACGATGTGCGAAGTAAAAGAGTGTGAAGATGATCCGAACCAATAGTATCATTCACTCGAATGCCTCATTCTTATTCCTGGGATTTTTCGCCAGATATTGGGTGTGTGCGTGACGCAGTCGATAATGTAGCACAAGCTGCCTACGGCCCCTTGACGGGAACAGACGTTTTGCAGAAATTCGAAGGGATGAGAACAGGTAGATAGGAAATAGTATGCTCTGACTGTCTATCGGCCAAGGCAGAAATCGCTGACAGGAAATGATGCCAACTGCAGAAAAAGTAACAATAGATTACAGAGATCAGAGAACGGTGTGGTGCGCAGTTAAGATACTACAGGGGCCCTCATACTAAAAGTTAAGAGATATCAGTAAAAAGTCGGCAGCTTCTATGCCGGCCCGCAGCTTAAAGGTAACGAGCTTGTCTTGTAATCTGACGGTGTGGGTTCGAGTCTGCGTATGGGCAGGGTGACCCGCGCAGTATCCTTAGTCCACAGGCGACCAGTGGTGGTTGTGCGGCAGTGAAGCGTCGGTACTGCCGTATTGGAATACTGCTGATGCCGGTAGCTTCTAGCGGCACTTGGGTGTGACGCAATCACCGGTAGTTGAAGGCGGACTGCGATACTATGAGGTCACTCGTATCAAAGCAGGTCCGAAGCAGCTACCCGTGGAACACAAGCCAAAAGGGGGGACTACTATACTAATGGCCTAGATGCATGGAGTGAATGGTCTAATCACAAAGCAACAAGGTAAAGGCAAGTTTGGTGAATAAGTAGAGAAAGCCCATTGTCTTATGTATATGAACGCATAAAAAGAGTAATACAAGGTTGTTGTTTACAGTCCCACCTGAAAACATGAGTTCTCAACGGGCTCCAAGTATGCTAGAGATGTTGAGGAACGCTATATTTTGTAGAGGGCCATAGCCCAAGGCAAACACCAGGTGAGACATATACCGACGACGACTTGTTTTCCTTAACAAAGCACGCTTGATCTCAACTGACGTCACAACTGGCGAATACTTATAGTGGTGGGTTACTACTTAGCAGCTGCTAATGGTAAGTGCATTATAAACCAATGTCATTCCGCTTCAGTTAGGTATGCACGGTACCATATTGAGTCTCATTAGCGAAAAACAACCGAAGTGTTTAAAGGGACAATCGTGTCAAAAAGGTAGATGATTAGAGCGAAAAATGGTCGTTATTCAACTCAACTGTAAGGCTGGTTCGTGTCCTTTAGAGGCGAACACCCTCACCACCTTTGGATAAACGTGAGCCGTCCATTCCAATGGCTTCAGCAGTTCCAATAAACCTTCCCACCCAGGCAAATGTGGAATCATTTTGACGGTTTTGGGCAGTGGTCCACTCCGGTAGTGTTTCAATACATCTGACAGCAACCGAATGTGGTTGACAAGTTCTTCCGGAAGTTTCTCGAAGTCATCAACACCTCTGAAATCGTCCAAATCACCATAGGTGCTTCCAGAAAACTGAGAAGCTTCCTCCGCTACCTGAGTGAATGTGTAAAAGCCATCAGGTAGTGTAAACTCAGTGCACTGTCTCGGTGCATACATGATAGGATAAAATGGGTTGTGACCATAGTGAGAATTACCATGAGCAAAAATGCACCGCTTGATGTGAGCCTAGCGCAACATACGGGTCTGCCGTATAACCCTGTCGTTTACAATGTGTACATATGCGCACAGGTAGAAAAAGTTGGTGTAGAAATGTGCACATATTCGAAATGACGAGTGGCAATCAAAGATTAAAACCTTCAGTTCACTATGTTAAGAAATCTGGTAAATCACCACCAACAAAAACAATAACTATTGGATTAAAAGTATTGCCTGTGTATGAAGGGGTTAACCAGACACGATTAACATTATAAGCGAGCTAAAAAGCAAGACATCAAGCAGCCGCTACTGTGTACCGACGCGACGCTGCCGCGCAACCAACACCAGTAGCGCGTGGGATGATTATCATTACACATTAGCTAGAGGTGGGCAACACCTCAGCTACTGTACCGCAATATATGATAAAAGAGTAAAAAACATACAACAGAGGCGCGACCGCTGTCACTAGTAGCGGATGGACATGGTTCGGGAGAGCCAAGAGCCGACTATTTTCCGTAAAAGGTTACGATATGTGTCCGAAATGATACCGTGTTTGGAGGGGGACAAAGAAACTCACAACACAAATACCACTGAGGTCGGCTCCTAGTCATATCAATAAGTGTATAAAGCTAAACGTGTACATCGTCTTTCGGGCTCCAACCTAGGCCAAATCCAAAGTAAGGGTCTTCATTGCTCTTAGTGAAGTCGTCGCTTGGCCATCCCTACTTCTTCCATCCACACTCCAGGCGTGCAAACAATGCACGTCGCGAGATTCGGTGGGCTGGCATGTGCAACACGTGGCCCAGCCATCTGAGCCTGGTGCGTGATATAACGATGCTGAGCGGATCACTACTTCTTGTGCCATAAACAAAACATCGTACACGCTCATTGCTCACACCGTGTTCTCACCAGATATGAGCCAAACTGCGAAGGCACCGGTGGTCGAACGTAACTAGCCTCTTTATATCGGCTGATCTAATGGGCCAGGTTTCACAACCGTACAGTTGGGTCCAACGTACCGTTGTATTGTACACCCTACCCTTCAGGGAGAAAGTGATGTCGCGCCGGCGCCATAGATGGCGAAGGTTAGCAAAAGTACCTCGAGCTTTTGCTATACGGTTTATGAACTCGTCTTCAATTCCAACGGCGCTGATACGACTGCGAGGTGGTTGAATTATTGAACGAATTCTAGTTGGTCCTCACCAAGGATCAGCGCGGGATGCGGTCCTTACTAAACTTGGAGGAAAGATTTGCACTTCGAGGGTATAAAACATACCTCGAAAGAACTGACAGCCAGTGCTTACCTGTCCACTGCCACTTGGCGTGTTGGTGAGCCGCCAGATATTAGGCCAACGTCGTCAGCATACTGCAAGTTAGGTAGTGGTTCATCTGGGAGCAGCTCCACACCTTTTAATTCATGTGAACGCGATCCCCATGACTTGGTCAATAACAAAGTTGAAGAGGGAAGGTGACCGCGGGTATCTTGTCTTACACCGCTGTCTAGATTGAAGGGCAGTGACAGGTTGCCCTAAGCTCTCACTATGACCGAGCTACGCGCGTAACGCGCTCGCGTAATATTTACATAGTTCTCGGGCACACCTTTCCTTAGTAGACAGTCCCAAAGGGCACATCAATGCACCGAATCGAATGCACTTTTAATGTCCAGGAACACGACAATAGTGGGCCGCTAATCTAACTCGCCTTTTCTGCACCAAATACAAGACACGGCACACTCTCATAGCCTACGCGGTGCTCCTACCAGACATGAAGCTCAGCTGCGAAGGAAGTGATGATGGAACGTAACTGTGGTATCATTCCTCTCCATTTTTATCGTTGGCAATTCATTCCCTGTTCTTTTTACTTTCAACTCTCGACTACATTCGCAGACCAAGAAAGCCTGAATGTCCAGGTGCTGATTCTTTACTAGTTGGTCTCTCTCTGGCGTTCTACCATACTACAATTTATTCGTCTGTGAAAGAATCTCCATGGACCGTTTTCTCAGACCAGACCGTTTCGACGTTGATCCCAATGCTCCAGATGCACAAAGGCAGTGGACTCATTGGTACCATATCTTTTGTAATTTTTTGGAGTCTATTAGAACACAATCCTGATAAGTGAAAAATTCTGGTGCACTACATTTCCCATCAGTCTTCGAATATATCAATGAGAGTACCAGCTTCGATGAAGCCATACACGCACTGGAGAGCCCTTATATCAAGCCTAAGAATGAAGTTATCGCGCGCCACATTTCAGTTACTAGCGAACAAGACGGCGGATCTAACTTAGACCAGTTCGCCCAGAAACCCAAAGTCGTTGCCAAGGACTACAATTTCAAGGCAGTTAGCGCAGAGGAAAATCGTGATGGCGCCATGTGCGACGTCTTCACTACTGGATTACTCTCTCCTGATACGACAGCGATTATTGGAACACAGAGCGTCAAACTTCCAAACTGCATTTGCTTTAGAGAGGTCCCTGGAAATGGCACACCGGCACTCAGTGTTACTATAATACCTTGTTTTCCCCACCATGCGCATCAATGTCCAACAAAGCCGAGTCACCTCACTTGATTGCCAAATCTTCACCTTTGTATCCATCATCACCATCACCATATATTGTAGTTGCATAGAAGAAAAAGTGCTACTTTGGTGGTTAGCCTCGACATCTGCGGGTAAATTGTTCGGCTCGCGAGGCAGTCTGCACGAACTGTGGTAAGAAGAGATATTTCAAGGAAGCTTGTTTGTCAAATCTATCAAAGAAAAATACTTCTCAAGCAACTTCACTTATTTCTTACTCTGCGATCGCAGGTGCCCCGATTGCTTAATGCGAGCTATCACCAGGGTACAGATTAACGGTTCTGAGCTGGAAGCGCTGATTGATACCGGCAGTTCTGAAAGCTACGTCTCTGCTACTGTTGCTCACCAAGCGAAATGGAAGATTATTCCGTCGCGCACGCGCGTATCTATGGCTTCAACTCAAGTGCTGATGTGCACCGCGAGGTATTACAATGTAACAGTCACATACAAAAGAAACGTGTATCACAACGTGAGACTTTCCGTGTTACAGAATTTGTGCTCATATGTCTTGCTCGGGCAGGATTTTCTTTAATTACATGAGAAATTAGAGATTCTGTTCGGCGGCAAGAAAGCTTCTTTGTCTGTCCGCAGCCTTACCAGAGCAAAAGCTGAAGCCGCATTACTCTTCCGGAACCTTGCACCGGAGTGCAAGCCCATAGCGACGAAGTTCAGACCGCGTGCCATCCTTTTCCCCATGGAGAGCTCAAGTGCTAGTCACTGCTAACGAAAGGCACAAAGGACGAATGGGCGTAGATTACAGTCAGACAATAAACCTGCCTCGACGCTTATCTTCTTCCTAAACTGAACGAAATGGTCCAGAAAATCGCTACGTTTGATACATTTAGTACTTTGAATCTAAAGAGTGCTTGCCACTAAATCCCTATCAAAGCGGAGGAACGATCGTACACTGGTTTTGAGGCCTGTGGCAAACTCTACCAATTTTGTCGTATACCGTTCGGAGTAACCAATAGCGTCTCCTGCATCCAAAGGACCATGGATGAAATTATCTCCAAAGAAAATCTAACTGATACGTTTGCTTATATAGATAGACAACGTCACTATTTGTGGAAAAGATGCTGTTGAACATCGGCAGAATTTGGATCGTTTTTTGAACGTTACTTCCAACTACGGAATAACCTTTGATGACACAAAAAGCGTGTTCGGGGCCCAACGGGTTAAGCTTCTGGGGTATGAAATCTCCAAAGAAATAATTAAGCTCGACCCTAAAAGACTGAGGCCTTTGCAAGAACTGTCTTTTCCCACTGACATCAAGGCCCAAAGGAGAGTAGTAGGGATGTTGGCTTACTACTCCCAATGGATACTACAATCCTTTGACAAGATCAACCCACTCGCTCACAACACGGAATTCCCTATACCAACATATGTCCAGAAATCCGACGAAAATCTAAAGGAAGAACTGTAAAACGCCGTACTTATCACTGCCGACTTTAATGTGCCGCTACTGGTCGAAACAGATGCTTCTGATGTAAATATATCGGCTAGCTTAAACCAGAACGGAAGACCAATAGCCTACTTTTCCCGCACCTTATATCCCATTGATAGACGACATTCATCAGTGAAAAAGGAAGCCTATGCTATCGTGGAAGCTGTGCGAAAATGGCGACATCTACTGCTTGGTAACCATTTCAAACTGGTCACAGATCAACGTTCTGTCGCCTTCATGTACAATAGTATGAATCAGAAGAAAATTAAAAACGACAAAATACAGCGCTGGCGGCTCGAACTTGCACGCTTTCAATACGATGTTATATACTGACCCGGCAAGTTCAACCAGGGAGCCGATGCATTCGCACGTACCTGTTGCAGCAGTTTGTCTGGCAATCTTAACCTAAAACAAGTCCATGACTCACTGTGTTACCCAGGCATAAAACGCATGCTCCATTTCGTCCGTGCCAAAAATGTTCCCTATTCTGTGACCGAAATCAAGCCAATAATTTCAAATTGTACTGCTTGTTGTGAGCTGAAACCAAGGATTGTGCAGCCCCCATTGGGCCAACTTGTGAAGGAAACACAACCTCTTGAGCGCCTCAGTGTTGATTTTAAAGGCCCGGTTCCCTCTAACTCCCGAAACCGCTATCTAGTAACAATCGTGGATGAGTATTCCCGTTTTCCATTCGCTTTTGCATGCTCTGACTTATCCTCTTCCACCGTGGTTAAATGCTTCTGTCAACTCTTTTCGATGTTTGGGCTGCCAGTCTACATTCACGCAGATCGAGGTTCCTCTTTCATGTCCTATGAACTGCGTGATTTTCTTCACAACAAGGGAACAGCAACGAGCCGAACAACCGCCTATCACCCAAAAGCTAATGGACAGGTTGAACGTCTGAACCGAACACTGTAGAGAGCCATTTCTCTCGTCCTACGCTCTCGCGACCTCCCACTTGATCAATAGGAGACTGTCCTACAGGATGCCTTACGTTCAATTCGATCACTTCTGTGTACTGTAACAAACGCAACTCCTCACGAGAGATTTTTCAGGCACAATCGAAGGTCTTCGTCTAGCTTCTCCATGTCTACCTAGCTGTCATCATCGGGTCCACTCTTGTTAAGAGAAAACGTCCGATCCTCCAACTTCGATCCTCTTGTGGAACAAGTCGAACTTACAGAGTGTAACGCAGAGCGCACATGTCCGACTATCAAACGGGAAAGAGGAGAGCGTTTCAAGAAAACAACTAGCTCCCATGAGTGAGCACCCACTCGAACAAGACGACACAAGTAACGCCGATTCAGAAGCGATCGCACCCCGACATAATGAACGGACTTGCTTACAAGACGAAAGGAATACGATTCCAGGCCATTCGCAACCAAACTTTACCGAAACGCCATCTACAAGCAGCAAACTTGAGACCCGTCAATAGCGCGTGCGTCCATATTGCCTCAAAAATCGAGGAGCCTAAACACTAGCTCTTTTTACTTCCGTGAAACTTCAATACACACGAGGCAAGCATGTCCGGCAACTGTTATCATACACTGTTTCTGTCATCAACACTATCCACTTTTGTTACGTACACTCTTTAAAACTTCGGTGGGGTAGAATGTAGTATTATTCCTCTCCATATGTATCATTGCCAATACACTTTCCTTGTTCGTCATACTTTCAGCTCTCGTCTACATGCATAGACGAATAAAGCCTGAATTTCCAGGTCTTGATTCTTTACTCCTTGGTCTTTCTCTGGCGTGCTATCATAATACAGTAACTAGCCTCGTTATGTCTGTCGACCTGATGGGACATGGTTCGCAACCGCACAAGATGGTTGTGACTACATTGTAAACTCTGCCTTTCAGGGAGAAAGTGATGTCGCACCGATGCCACAGGTGGCGGAGATTGCCAAAAGCGTCTCGAGCTTCCGCCATCCGGTTCACGACCTCTTCTATTCTAAATGCGCCAAAAGATCTAAGTACTGAAATTTCTAAACGAGTTCAAGCTGAGCAACACCAAAGGTCAACGCAGAGGTAGGTCCGTAGCAATTTTGGATAAGGACTTTGCGTTTTGAGGGTGTCATGAAAAGCCCAGAACGAATGGCAGCCAGCGCTGAAATATCCATTAAGCAAAATAAATCGTCAGCTATTCGCTGTCGCGCGACCACTACCAATCGCGCGTGGTCTGAGCATACCGTGAGGTAACCCTCTCCTATGCGGATTCGAACCGATGACCTTGTTTGTAAGCCAGGCATGTTGACTGATCGGCCACCGGCCGAAACGGTCCATTGCTGATTGGTATGCCTATGAGCTGTCATAGACAAACTCAATGTAGTCGGGAGACTTCAAACCAAGGAGTCGCTAACCAGGAAGCAGCCCCACAATTTGTAAGTTGTGTCTGGCGAACACTGTTTCTATGACTTCGTCAATGGCGAAGTTAAAGAAGAAAAGTAACGGGCAATCTTGTCTTACATCACGGGAGATATCAAAGGGTGACGACAGTACACTGTAAACACACACTCTGCCTGGACTATGTGGGTAAAGTGTTCTTATGACATTTATATATTTATCGGTCACATCTTTCCTGAGCAGTCTCAAATATCAAATCGATCCACTGAATCGAAGACACCCTTGATGTCGAGAAAAACGACGATGGTGAGTAGCCAGTGAATATGATGGTGCTCCAACAACAGAGGTAAAATAAAGATGTAGTCAATTCAGCCACAATTTCGACGAAACTTGGCTTGCTCCACACAAATCTAGCTTTCACGGGTGCCAGCTAGTCTGTGGAGAACGACAAATACAAACAATTTAGAGGCATTTGGGATCAAAATGATTTCTCTATGATTGCTACACTCTTAAAACGTGAGTCTCCCTTGAAAATTGGGCTATAAAGGAGCGGTTCCAGTCGGTTAGGACGTCTTCTGCTCCTAAAGTTTCACTAGCAAGTTTTGCAAATCATCTACAGGAGTAAGTACCTCAAATTTGTAGTGGCCTGGAGGAAGTCTAGTACTCCTGGAGTTAAATTAAATCCCAATAGTTTGATCTAACGTTTGACTGCTGCGCGTGGGGATGGACCCAAGGGGATGACCCCGGGAGGAGTGCAAACAATGCCCGATAAAGACGATAGCACAGATTGATTAAACTGAGGTGCGTTTCGCACCCTCAGTTAACGTGTATTAACGATGATGACTAGCGTTCGGATAAATGCCGCCCGTTGACTGAGTTGCAATAAAGTGCGCAAGTTGAGGTATGCCAGTCTTAGTGAGGATCGGGGGCTCCAAATAGAAAAGAATGAAGGATGCTGTCCGCTTGGTTGGACATGGACTTGTCTACTGGACTGGAGCAAGGCAATGCAAAAGTGCGTAGAAACTAGAAGCCAAGCGACCATCAAAACAAGGTGGAGAGCCAAGAATTGGGGACTGGAAACAGGGGGATAAGAGTGAAGTTGGAACAGGACCATAAGAATGAGAAAAGGTAAGATGCGGAACGGGAACACAGGAAGGTATGAGCAGTAACATCCTCATTACTAACCACCCTGCATGATACAGCAGGTAAGGGCCGATGATTGTCGTCTGTGACGGCCAGAGCCTCAAGAAGCTGGTTGAAGGCCACTGTATTGCATAAACAGAATAGTGTAAATTTTCCTAGACCTAGACAGAAGAACGACTGGGGTTTTCAACCCAAGAGATTGGTTCAGAATCTAAGCGCAAGACAGCGGGTTTTGGAACTAGTTTGTTTTGTGGAGTAAGGTGTCAAGCACTCCAACTCCCAACCTAGACGGCTAGGAGACTGTATTAGTGTGGCCTCAAACCATTGACCAATCTGATAGGAGTGACTTTGAAAGTGCAAAAATCGAACTCAGCATGGCTTAATGGCATAGGATTTCTCTTCCCAACCACCGCCCCCTGCATCAGTCATACGTAACGTTGAAAAAAAGCAGCAAAAGACACTTTGGGCACTCATGGGAGTAAATGAACCAGCCTCAAGATGGGATAAAAAAGGAAATACCGGAAAGCTTTCCTCAGTCATCACCAAGTTCAGGAGCCGCGTGGCAGTTGCGTGACAGTCCATTCAAGACGTCTGCAGCTCAACACAGATATGATATGCGTAGAAAGTTAATGACCGAAGAAGTGGTTGACATGTGCGCTAAGGAAAAGCGCAAAATAAGACAAAAATGAACATAGTTTGGCAGAACAATCTTTATCTAGATCAAAAACTATACGCTTATAACAACAAGAGAACCAAAGCAGATAGAGGCATACTCATTGCATGGAACGCGACAGGTATCGCGCTCTATGAAGACGACGAGAAAGCAAATCTCATATGCCGCCAATACTCCACTGTGTACTTGCCAGAATCCCGTCAAACAACAAAAATGAATCAGCGCACCTCTACCGCACATAAATTATTAAATTCAAGCCGGATACGGTTTTGAAACTTTTACTTAAACTGCACCCAAACACCTCACATGCCCTGACGGACTGCATCTCTTTTTCCTCAAGACAGTGGCTGACTGTTACTCGTTCCATCTGCTAAGTTTTTCAACTCTCTTTGAAGGCTGGTCGTTTGCCATCGACTGGAAGAGTGGGACCGTAATGTATAAGTACCGAGAAGAAATCGAGAGAACCCTGTGAGATATCGCACAATCCGCTTGGCATCTATTATATGTAAGGTCATGGAAAAGATCAAACGCGCGACAACATCACTTCCTCTACTTAGCATAGTTTCCATAAGGGACGCTCCTGCTCCTCCAACCTGTAAGTGGCGATAGAAAAGTGGGCAGTCAATTGATGCCGGACAACGCATAGATGTAGTTTTCGTCGGTTTTAGCAAAGCGTTCGAAAAAATCCCATATCAGCAGCTTCACTGGAAGCTTACGGACATTGTTAGTGACAGCCTACACATGTGGGTTGACGACTCCCTGGATGATGGGACCATGCAAGTGGGTGTGAACGGAACGCTTTCCAAGCCAGTGCTAATGACCAGCGGTGTCCCACAAGGATCTGTCCTTGGACCCCAACTGTTCAAGCTGTGCATCCATGAGCTTTCTATAACACCCCCAAACCGAATGTCTGAACTATGTCGAGGACCTCAAGCTGTAGTCCGATGTGGCTGATCTTGACGTAACTGATTGACCACAGGTAATCCTTGGTCTATTGCACGACTAGTTCATCAAGTGGGGCCTACCAATAAATTACGAAAAATGCTGCACCCCACCGATTAGGGCTTTTGAATCACATGCAACTTACCTCATTGGGGAGTGTTTTCTTAAACACGCTGCTCTGGAAAAAGATCCAGAAGTAACATTAGCACCTGACCTGAAAACCACACAGGATATACCGGAAAGAATCGCCGCTGCAAACAGGATGTGCTGTGACGTAAGGTCTTTCTATCGAGTGACACCGAAAATCTTTAGGCTCCAGCCTATTTTCCAGGCGCGACCGATTCTAGAGTATGATCTGCCAGGTGCATTCCCACTCTCTAAGCTTGGATATACTTTAATCGAAAAGATCCAGTGGTGTGGCTTTAAATCCGTTGTTGGGCATCGTGATCTTCCTTAATCCCTCCGGATTCAACAAACAAATCCCCATGGAATACCGTCGTTGTCGTGGAGACCTAATCTTTACGAAGCGCATACTAAGAAGGGAAGTAGCTACAGCAGCTTTGCCAGCACAATATAGATGGCTCGACATAAGGTCACAACAGGAAGCTTTTCAAACCGAGGAGGCTCAAAGTCCGTACCGCTGTCGCCCTCTCCACTGGGGGTAGTGATTGATTAGAAACGTCTGCCGGAGACTTTTGTCGATGCGCCGACCGAGGAGTTTCAAACGGCTCTTATACATTCACCTACGTAAAAGACCTGGTCCGTTCTGTCTTAGTGCGACTGCTCTGGTTCTCTGAGGACTACTGGGTCGCGACGATATACGTACTGCTAGTGCTGAACTGGAGACGACGGAGCTAACATGGGACCTCTCTGCTGTCTTCTACAACTAAATGAACAGTTCAAATCGATCAGAATAAGTTAACACAAGCTATATGTAGCCAACCAGTAGATTGTGCTGAACGTCCCTTACCGTAATCAAGCAATAGGACGTCATTATCCAAAAAAGCTTGAAAAATGTTAAATTCGCGGTGCTGTAACCTTAAAGATATTACTTATACCAGACTCTTCTGTAGCAAAGTAACACAAGGATCAAGGTTCGAAACGGTGCAGTAACAGTTAGAGGCCCACGGACATGCCTTCTTGAGTGCGTTGTTGAACCAGGGTAGGGTTCGTGGGATCGATTTGAAACCGGGGAGGAATAAATCAACCAATCAACACCAACATAGACGATACTAACTGTCCACGCTGTAGTCTGGATATTTCTGGCAAGGGTGTTAGGGTGTTTGCGTGATTCTACCAACGTAAAACGCACATGCGGCAAAAATATTCGGGAGAATGAGAAAGGAAGGTGCTAATTATGTATCAGACAGCATCACAGATGGTAGTTGTGATAGCAAAATGTAAGCTTCATCATACCGCAGAGAGAGAAAAGGTTCAGAAGCAATACCTTCAGTTTAGCCTCCGTTAAATTTTTCTGGAGATCCTCGATCAAGTTACCATCTTCTTCGGATACTCCAAAAAACTTCCTCCACTCTTCGTCATGCTCGACAGGGAACTGAAATGGTGACAAGTAAACAAATAAACGAAACCTCAGTTTCGGATGGTTTCTCGATGGTTTCGACTTCATCATCGGAGTGATGGGTGTCCGAATCTAAATCCAGGTTTCTAGGTTGTTGGAGGCGCTCGGAATTCGTAATCGCCAACTTTTCTCTGAACGATGGATTAGTTACGGGATATTTGACGCACTCGTCGCGGTTCTGGCGCAAAAGCCTCCGTAATTTTTTAACCTCTCGTTCCCCCAAAACCTAAACCGGACGCTGAAATAAGTAAAATAAAACTACCGTGGAGTCCACATCAGGGACGCGCTTTCTTTTTGTTTTTGGCATAAAGTCAGGTCAGGTATCACAGACTGTAGTGGCCTTCGACTAATGAGCCTTCTGGTTCTTGTACCGGTAAGTGAAAAACAGCCCCGGTACTTCGATGTTGGAGTGACGCTTCTTGCTTCTGCAAAAGTATGAAAAAAGAATAGGAGCAACCTTTGCACGTTCATGCGTTAGCATCATAATACACCACAAATTCCAGTAAAATTATAATATCTCTGGAAAAAGGTCAGAATAACATTTAGCTAAGCCCCTTTTCGAGGCTTCTAATGTAATAATAATAATGTGCCAGCTGTACGCCGTAGCGGCGCTTCGCTGCAGCGCGACCACCACCAGTCGTGCGCGGGCTGAGTATACCGAGAGGACGCCCACACCTACGCGGATTCGAACCGGTGACCTTATGGTTGCAAACCAAACGTGCAGACCATTCGGCCATCGGCCGACACACACATTCTACCAAATCAAAAAGAAAGTTTATTCCTGATGTTAACTACTCGGTTTGTAGAAAGTTTCCACCTGATGTCCAAACGAGCCTTATGTTGTTTAGGCCACAGGCGATGCCCGCGCAGGTGATGCGGCGTAGCCAACTCAAACGGATAAATAAATAAATAAATAAAGTTTTTATTCTCGACAAGGCGAGGCACGCCTTTGCAGGCATGATCATTTTGACATAACAATGCGTGGTCAAGAATGTGCAAGAATCCGTTATGTTTGCCGTACCAGTGTATGTTTATGTGGTGGGTATGTAATTATGTAACTGAGTGTGTGTGGGTGTGTAACTGTAAGGTTCCTGTTTGTAACTGTGCTGCTCTAAGTTTGCCTCTCATATCGTCGGCAATGCTCAAGTAGAAGATGGATGTCCGTGCGTTGGAAAGGATTATTCGGATAACCACGGGGCAGTGACTTTATTTTGTGGCGAGTCACGACCGCCACGTCACAGTGTTGTTAAGCAGACTGCCCTAGCAGTCCCTGCTGGGCCGGTTACGTGAAGCATGAGAAAAAAGCAAACTCAAAAGACAAAAAGAGAAAGTGGAAAGAGCTAAGCAAGTAGAATACCAAGATATTTGAGTCATTAAAAAAGAACTGAAAAGTGAAGGTGAGTCAGTTAGGAAAAATGAAAGGGTCGGTGTTGCCACCCAAGAGCATCGAGCTGGCGCGCAAAACCCTTAACCGTAGGTTCCCTAACCACGTGATCTGGAAGCGAATCCCAGCGATCTATAACTCGGCGTGACAGACGAGTTTCCGTACTAATCCTATCAGACCGTGGTTGGTGCAGCTTCATAGGGTGACCGCAGAGATTAAATAACTTAGCGAGACGAAATAGCCCTGAGAAGTCCGGGACGATCTTACCCGACAAAATACGATAACTGAGAATCAGGTCCCCTCTTATCCTTCGGTAGTGCATGGAGTACACCCCAAACTAAGCAAGCGTTCAGGCTACATCTGTTCCCGTGGACCCTGCACTAACCGAGTGCCCATCCGTAACACCTCCTCCAAGTCCATTTTGTCTCAGATATGACACGGTGGACAAGCCTGGATACAACACTCCAGGTGGGGTCGAACGAATGCCGAGAATAGCTTTACAAACAAATTGGCCGTTAGGATTCCGAAAGAGTGGCGGATTAAGCACATCAAAAGCAGCCATGTTCTAATTGTCGCCAGAATGAAGAGCTGATGAGTGGACAATACTTAAATCAACCTGCTGAGTGACAACAGGGATTCCACCATAGTCGACAACATATCGGGTGGGAGAATTAGTAGCTCTGATTCGGAGAACAGAATACAAGGCCCTATTTATGGGCATCAACCATAAGGTAGACCATTAGCAGAGCCTATCCAAGACACAGTAAATTGCCACAGGAAGCCCCCGGATATCCACAATATTCCAGAGCTTAAGGTGGTCAGCAAACATTGGTGATGAAACTCCTAGCTCCCTCGACAAGTCATTTACATAGATCGCAAACAACAATGACCCCGATTTCGAGCCTTGCGAGATGCCACTAAGGACAGCTTGCCTAAGCGAAAGGCTACGCTTCACGCGTACACAGTTCCCACCCCTCCAGGAAAGCAGACACCCATTAAAAGACGCGACCAGATATCAACTTAAGGGAGAGTCTAAGATGAGGAAGTGTCAACAGCTTTCGTAAAGTCCATGAATAGCACGTCTACAGCGTGGCCACTGTCTACCGCTTCGGCCCAGCTTTCACGAGCTACAAGTAGATTAGTCTGACATGAAAATCCTTTGCGGAATCCATGTTGCGCAACACTGAGAAGGTTAAATTCGTTCGGGTGGTTGTTCGCCGAATCCCTTATCAGTTTTGCAAACACCTTGACTATTACGCTTGTGAAAGTGGCAGGCCGGCAGTTCGCAGGCAGAGCGCTGTCACTGTCCTTAAAAAGCGGATAGATGATTGTTTCTTTCCATTTCGAAGGTGAGACGCAACTGTCAAGCGATTTTGAAAACACGTATGTATGAGGACCACTCAGCTCAGCGGCCAATTCATGCAACAGCTTGGGAAAATTTGAATCAGCACCGGAAGCTTTAGAGGGATTAATGCTTTGCAATAGCTTGGAGACCTGAATCTCCGTTGTGATAAACGCAGCTAATTGGTTTACTGGTGTGTGGAGAGCAGGAAGGGAGACTCTTGTCAGCTCCGTTACTTCCACTTCATTGCGAGGTTAATGCTTGTGTTTGCGAGTCGATGCGCCTCTGGGGATCTTCGCCCTTGCAATAAGGGCAGCAGGAACCCGCGGTACTCATCAGGTGGCAATCTAGCAGACGCTTAAAACGTTCCCCAGTCTGTGCATCAACTACGTTCTCTGGTAAGCTGTTCCAATCGTTCACCACCCGGGTAGATAGGGCAGCATCAGACTGGACGAAAAGTATTCTTCGTTTGTAAAGCTTCCACTTGTGACCCCGTGTCGAGGTATCCACTTTGAGTCGAAAGTCTTTGTAGGTCTGTCCCAAGTTCTCCCCTTAGGATCCGTCTGGTGTAAATGAGATCCCTTCGACGGCGGCGATACTCCAGGGGAACAAGTCAAGCTTCTGAAGTCGAAGAGAGTAGCTGAGGTCGTGGAGCTCTGAGACGGATTTCGAGCCAAGCTTCTGAAGCTTTTCTAACAAGGTACATTCATGTTTCGAGAGGGGATGGACAGCTGGAAGGCCATACTCCAGCATTTGGCGAACATGTGAGACGAACAAGGTTCTGGCGCGATTCGAGAGAACGATCTTCATAGGGCATCCAGCATCCTGTTAGCAGGCGCGACCTTCTTTAGTGTGCCAGGTGAGGTTCTGAGGTCATGTGAAACGATAACTCCGATCTTTCTCGTGGGTGACCGTCTTGAGAAGATAACCCCCGATGTGATATACACCGAACGGAATCAAGTACCCAATGGGGAGAACGGCACATTTGTCAAGGTTAACAGGGAGTTCCCACTTGACGGACCAATCATGCAGCAGGTCAAGTGATGCTTGCAGCCTATCGACGTTATCAAGGCTGGATACTTCTGACCATAGTTTGAGGTCATCTGCATAGATTAGGCAGTCAGCTTGAAGTGTCGCAGGGAGGTCGTTAATGTGGAGTTTGAAAAGTTCAGGCCCGAGGACGGAGCCTTGGGGAACGCCGCTAGTCATAGGCACAGGGGCAGAGAGGGTCTGGTTCACATTCATTCGAATGGTCCGAGATAGGAGAAAGTCTTCTATCTGAGATAGGTTATTTCCACTGACTCTAACCACCTGGAGTTTAAGTAGTACTCGTTTGTGTGGAAGTCTATCGAATGCTGTGCTGAAGTCGATGCAGACAACATCTAGGTGTCTCCTCTAGTCTACTGCACTGGCCCATGCTTCTCTAGCAATAAGCAAATTAGTTATGCAAGACCGTGCTGAGCGAGAGAGATAACGCGAGTGCTTTCGCAGTGAACGTGTAGGGTACGCTTCAAAATTCTTTCCATGATCTTGCAAATGACAGACGTCAGGCATATCGGCCGGTGGTTCGCAGGATCATGCCGGTTACCTCCTTTATGTTTCGGAAGTACTATGCCTACTTTCCAGTCAGATGGCAATCGGTCATGCGCGAGCGAGCGACGGAACACTTGGCACATTGGCGCAACTATGTATTGAGCTGCCATCTTGAGAAATAGTAGGTGAAGTTCGTCGGGACCTGGAGCGGAATTCGGGTTTAATTGGATTAGAAGTTGCAATACTATCTCAGGAGTGATTTAGACTTGCTCCAGTAGCGGACAGTGCGCTGTCAGATCATCACTGGGTAGCGAGGACTCTACTGAGTAGACCGATGAGTACTGGGTGACTAGTAGGTAGGTGAGGTTTTTAATCATCGCCATAGAGAACATCGTCTACATCGTGAGGAGTTAGGGTAGGAATGCCACTGCCTGCCTCGGTATTTCGCCTTAGATACGAGAAGAGTTTCTTAGGGCAACTGCGGGATCGAACAACCAGGCTATGTTCGTATTGACCCCGTTTCTGGCGTTTCCTCAGCGTACACTGGTTTCTGACTGCTTTGTACTTCAGGTAGTCAGATGTAGCTTGTGTAGACTTGAATTGATTCCACAGTTCGTCTGTTTATAAGGGATCTTAGGTCGCGGTCAATCCAAGGAGGAGCATCAGGAAAAGGCCTACGTTTGGAGCTAGGGATGACTTACTCGATGACCGACATCAACTTCGAATGGAGTAGGTTTCATGCATTGTCGAGCTCCATGGAGTGGGGTATATTCCAGTCTGTAGTGCTTGCCACTTATTGTAGTCTAGATGGAACAACAAGCCAATAGTTATGAGGACACGCCCCTTGGTCATGTATGACGAGACGGCGTGTCCACAGAAAGGAAACTGTGTAGTGGTCGCTTTGGCCAAGTGGATGGATGATCTTCAGGCCATTGACGTCCGAGGGCGCAGGGGTGAGCACTAGATCAAGAATGTGAGGCGTTTGACCAGGCAGCAGCCGTGTCAGTGTTGTGAAATGTTGAATCAGGTTGCAGTCATGAATAACTCAGAATAGGCTCGCTTCGAATGAATCCATGGGAAGATCACAGTGAAGAGACCAGTCGATGCTGGGTGCATTGAAATCACCCATGAGCAGACAATTTCTACCTCGAGAATTAGTTTTTACCGATTGCAACAGATGAGTACCATTTTCTGCTGAAGCTCTGTATGCCACACCAATCGTGAGCAGTTGGTAGCCATCGTTGATGCTGCACCACAGCACCTCTGAAGCATCATCACAATTGCAGACAGCCTCAATAACGTGAACCCTGAGGCAAGGCTTCGAGTAGAGTATGACCTCACATCCAGCTCGCCCATTGAAACGGTCAGCTCGAGAGAGTTGATATTTTGAAATGCTAATTACTGCATCTAAAATTTCTGGAGACAACCAAGTCTCAGCGAAAGCCAAAAGGTCTGGCTGATGCTCAGAAATAAGCAGAGGAATCTCCTCCATTTTGTTCTTGAGGCTGCATAAATTAGCAAATATTACTCGCAATCGGCATGGGGGCTTGGTAACAAGGAGATTGGCTTTCAACGGGCTCTTGGGATTTTGCGAACTAACCGAAAATTCACAATATGCAGATCAGTTTCGCCGTTCGCTCGGCGGGTTCGCAGTTCACTGACGGCCTGTTTCATTTTGATTCGATGTTCCGGGGAAAGGTCTTTCAAGATATAGTTTCACCTTTTAAGCGTGAGGTTCGTCTAAGAATGCGAGAACACTCTTCTTTATCTTAGCAGATGATTTTAAGGGGGCGAGTTATGGATGGATCATCATGCCTTCTCCCAAGGTGAAAAGCAGACGCGATGTTGATACGCTGTTTTGCCTTCGTCAAATAGGCGGGATACCATTCCTCTGTCTTATCTATTAATTGCTGAGAGAAAGCACATTTATGGCTTCCAAGTGCATAGACCGCAGCAAAGGAGTTTCTTCTCGATCAAAAACAGTGTAGTGCAATCAAGGCGATGGATGGCTACACATAACGTGCAGTAAGATTGAAGCTGACCTATACGAATGCTTGAAACGGACTGAATCCTTGGTTATCAATGGTCACTGTGATGTCTGTTGAGATTTGGTTAACAAGTCTGTTTTAGCTAGTCTCACTCCACGTAAGTTGCGACTGACACTAGCACAATCAGATTCCGTTACATATGAAATTGCTGCAGCTTCTACTTTGTCTTCACCCGCAGCTCCACTTCATCGGCAGATGAAAAGGTCGAGTTTCGAAACACTACGTCAAGCTACGTATCAAAACAATAAGAAAGCTGCTAAAACTGAAGTCAAGATGATGACCTATGCGGCCGTGCCGAGTACGAATGCTGCTGAGGCATCTGACGCCGACCATGTTCCAAAGGGAGTTAAAAAGAAGACAGCCTCAAAACCTAAAACAACTCCAGTGTCCACACCAACTCAACTGAAACTCGTTTTAGATAAGGTTGTTCAACTGGAAAGGCTGAAACCGGTCCCACTAAAGCCTGAAAGATTTGGAGGTAACAGAACCCCTCGTGACTGCTTTCTAATAGTTACAAATATTCCCGAATCGGATAGACTTCAAGTGAAAGAATTCCAGACGACCAAGCTTCTCTAAAATGAATGGTATGCTAAGTAAGTCATCATCATCATTATACTTCTCAGCTAGAGGTGAGAAACACTTCAGCCACTGTGCCGCAATACCTAAAAGAAAAAAGGGAATAAAATGCAACAGGTGCAAGCCACTTGAGCTACCGGTAACGGATGGGCATCGTTCCGGTAAGCTATCTGCCGGCTACTATGTAGCAAAAAATATTACTATGCAAAATTATATAAGGTGAAATAGTGAGATCATAGTTGGAGGGGAAGGCTAAGAGGGGTGGGGTGGGACAAAGAAACTTACAGCACGAACGCCACTGACGTCGGGTCCTAGCCATATCAACAAGTGTATCCAACCAAACGCGTTCATCGTCTTTCGGACCATAACCAAGGAGCCGAGACGCTTCAACCGAGGCCAGCTTCGAAGTGAGGGCCTTCATTCCTCTCGACAAGGTGATCGGTTAACCACCTCTCCTCTTCTTCCATCCACACCCCCGGCGCGCAAACAACGCATGTCGCAGGAGTCAGTGAGCTGCCATGCGTAACACCTGGCCTGGTGCGTGAAATAACGGTGCTGAGCGGTTCATTTCCTTTTCCTGTGCCGTAAAAGAGGCGTCGAACACTGTTGTTGCTTACTCGGTGTTCCTACCAGATGTGTGCTAAACTGTTAAGACTCCGGTGGTCGAACGTAATTAGCCTCTTCATGTCCGCCGATCTTAGGGGCCAGGTTTCACAACCGTACAGTAGAGTCGAACATACCGCTGCATTGTACACTTCACCCTTCAGGACGAGAGTGATGTCGCACCGAGGCCACAAGTGCTGAAGGCTAGCAAAAGCGCCTCGAGATTTTGCTATACGGTTCGCAAGAATCCTCTGGAACTTGAAATCAATGCAACTTGTAGTAATTACCACTTTAAAAAGGTCTCCCGAGCAAAAAAAAACCCAGTACACTGTGTAATAATTATAGTTGGTGGCATCCGGTTTCGGATTTGCCTGTCACTGTGGCCAGCCACAGGACGCCTGCGCCTACAAAGGGACCATGGATGGCTTCCGCTGCACCACCCACAGCTCCATCCACACACCTCATATCCAGTGTAAACCCGAAGGAATAAGACCGGGAGGCATGTGGAGGAGAGCCACGTTTCATCAACGGAGCCGGCCCACACTCATTCACAGGAAAACACAAGCATGCTGTATTTGGGAGTCAAGCGCACACAAGGCGGTGGTTGGACCGTAGTCCGCTCCATACTGACTGCATGGAACCACTCTTCGAGCTTAGCATGACCACAAGGACCGTGTACTCATCCCCTCCAGCAACGACCAACTGTCTCCTAGAGCCAATATGGACGAGGTAATGGGTAGAAGACAGGTAGGCACCTTGTCAACATGCACATCCAACGCGGCCAGACCGGGGATGTCAAACAACAGCCAATCACTCAAAATGCCGATACCGAATAAAGTAAACGCATATGACGACATAAATACTCGCTAAATGAACAATTAGAAGAAATTGGTTATAAGTGAATCCGTGATAAGTATAAAATGTCCGAGTTATTTGAGAAATACCCCGCGATACAATTACGCAAGTTTACCATAATTTGCATGAGCGACGTGTGAAAGTTGGGAGAAGATTATCAAGTACCCAAATAAAATGTAATGAATTTTATTCACATCAAAAAGACCTAGTTTAAGTGTAAGTTGGTTTAGCCCAACTGCGGTGAAGAAGCATCATGAATGCAACATCAGCCTCAGCATGGGGCACAGTTTACTAAGTATACAAGCCTTACAATAGTCAATTTGCGCACAGGTCCCGTCTGCTGGCAATAACGCATGTATTCCAATTCAAATGGGACAGGAATAAAAGGAAATTCCCATGATCGTTCCATCCTGTATGCGTCGTTCATCCACGTTGGAATGCGGTGGCAGACTCGGCCAGTTGTTGGAGCCAAATCAACACGTACAAAGTACATCATGGTTAACCAATCAAAACCCACGTGCTCTGCGCTAGCAGTCTCTGCTGCGCCGACCGCGTGAAATAAAAGGGGAAAAGAAAATTGTAGACTAGATATAATTTGGAAGGATGCGAAAGAGGACAATGAAGATGAAGTTAGTAAAAGTGAATAAAAAGAAAAATAGCTGGAGAGCAAACAGAAACTAAGAGAAAGGGAAGATTCGGAGCTGCAAGTTGGGGAGTCGAGGCGGTGTTTCAACCGTCACCGTGGATGACAAGACTACGTCCTCAGGTAACGCGTTCCAAAAATCCATCACTCGGCGTGACAAAGGGGTATCAGCCCGAATCTGATCAGATCTGTCTGTGCAATTCCATCGGATGCCCGCGGAGAGTAGGCGTGTAGGAGGAAAAAGCCAAGAAAGGTCTGGACCTACGCGCTCTGTCAATGTACGATAAGTGAAGTCAGATCACCACGGAGACGACGATAATATAACGAAAACATCCTGGGCTTGAGCAACCTCTCAGAATGGGACACGTGCCGCAACCAGTGGGCCATTTTGGTTCCGATTTTCAAGACCCGCTCTACCGCCATCTTTGAGTCAGGCAAGGAGGACAAGCCTGGGCGCAATACTCCAGGTGCGGTCTAACAAAGGCCGTAAATAAGCTAACAAATATTTCTTCCGTTAGGATCCCAAATGATCTAAGGATCATCCAGAGGGTTCGAAAATCCTTGCAAGACGCCTTCTTCCAGTTCTCACTGGACTTGAAGTCCTGGGACAAAGTGATCCCTAAGTCAATTTGTTGGGATACTTGAGGAATTGCATTATCGCCAAGCCTGTAGTGTATTGTAGGATCACTTGATCCTATGCTCAAAACTGAACACTTGCTGTAGTTTATTGGCATTTGCCACAGAACGGACCAATCGAAGAGTCTGTAAAGAGCCTGTTGCAGAACTTAGAAGCCATTGGAGTCGCTCACCTTGCACCAAAACTTCAAGTCGTCTGCGAACATGAGGGTAAACAGCCCCAGCACTTCTGGCAGTTCATTTATGTAAATAGCGAATTCCAGTGGACCAAGAACTGGTCGTTGCGGGACACCGCTCGGAATTACCTGCCGAAAAGACTGAAGCCCACCCGAACACATCTTGCACCCTTTGAGAAATGCTGATAGCCATCGAAGCGCGTGCGGGGAAACTCCATAGGAACGAAGCATAAGGGAAAGACGAGTATGCGGGACAGAGTTAAACGCTTTAGAGAAGTCAGTGAATAGCACACCCACTGATTGACCCTGATCGACAGACAGGCAAGAGTATCCTTTGCGAAAACCATGTTGAGATGGGCTAAAAAGACCAAACATCCTTAAATGGTTTTCGTGGGCATCCCACACCAGCTTGGATTGCAACTTAACCAGCACACAGATTAGACTGACAAGCCTATAGTTTATAGGAAGATGGGGAAAACTACAGCTTCCTTCCAGTCGGTGGGTAAGGTGCAACTGGTAAGACTTCTCAAACAGACAAGCTACGGGCAAACAAATTTCATCTTCCAGTTCATTTAACAATTTTGGATGAATGGCATAAACACCAACGGCTTTGGTAGGGTTCACTTCTCGTAGCAGTGAACGCACCTGGGCCTCTGACAAGGTGATATCGGTCAACAAAGTCTGCCAGAACTTTCGCATCTAAATCGATAGTTGGTAAAGGAGACTGAAGAGTAAACGTTTTCGCATACCGCTCACCGAGAAGGCAGGCCTTATCGTGGTCGGTATGCGCAGTAACCCAATAAGGTCCGCGCAATACCGGGATTGATGGATCCGCACGACATCGTCTTCTGATATACGCGAAAAAGCGCTTCGGAATGCTTGAAGCTGTGTTTGATAGATCCAGTTCGTAACGAAGTCTGATATTTCTTAGGTGCTGCCTACACTTGCTCCATGCCGCTGGATAACACTGCAAGCCATTATCTGAGAGAGTCGAAAGGTAACTCCGCCAACACCTGGTCCGCCTGTTTAACAGTTGACGTGCGGTTAGATCGAACCAGGGTGGCTTGGAGTTTGCTTTCCTTTCAAACGAAAACGGAATGTGCGGAAGGGAAACCTCAGAGAGGAATTCCCTTAATTTCTCCCATGCCGTCTGTATATCATCTGCGGCCAAGATGGCGCAGGGTGACAAGGCAGCTCTGGATCGCATTGCCAGATGTTTGGGCGTCTACCCACGCATTTTCTTGGACTCCACTGACAGTGCACTCGAAGGAAATGCAGGAGTGGTCACTAGCTCCAAGCGGCTGACCGTAAACTATGTTTTACATAGGACTACATTGGAATATTAAGAGCAGGAGAGAGATCCCTTGCCATCAGTTCCGAGTCATCAAAAGGTGGGTGCTTTCTGTCGGGACATGTTACTCCCTCGGAGATCATTACCTTTGAATTAAGAGCAGCAGGACTCCGCCATGTGCGTTAGATGGGTGTCTAACAATAGCTTGAAACTTTCCTCTGTCTGCGACTGAATGATGTGTTTCGGCAGACTGTTCCAACCATTTACAACTCTGAAAGAGAGGGCAGTTTGCGGACGGGCGCGAAGTGTCCTCGGCTTAAATAATTTCCATTTGTGGCCGTGTCGAGCTGCCCACACTTAGACGGAAGAACTGCTGCAGTTCACTTCCAAGCTATCCCCTTAGTATGCGTCTAGTGTAGAGATCTCCACGAAGGCGGTGATATTTCATGGAGAACAGATTCAGTCTTAAGTCGAGGAGTGTAGAGAAGATTCCGAAGCTCCGACATAGATTTTGAACCGGGCCTCTATACCTTCTCTATCAGATCATGTTCAGATTTCGTTAGGGGGTAAGAGGCCGGGAGACCATATTCTAGGATCGGCCGGACATGCGAAGCGAACAGCGTTCTAAAGATGTCCGGGATAATTTTACAGAAGGATCTTCGCAATGCCCAGAGCATTCGATTGGCTGTCGCGACCTGCTTCTGCGTGTCAAGAGATATCTTCAGATGGTGCGAGACGATGACTCCCAGGTCCTACTCATGGGTGACAGACTTGAGGAGATATCCTCCGATATGATACGTACCGAAAGGATCCGGGTCACCAATTGAGAGAACGACACATTTGTCACGGTTTATCGGGAGTTGTCACTCAACGGAGCAGTTATGCAGCTGGCCAAGCGAAGCTTGGAGTCTGTCGGCATCCTCGGGGCAAGCTATTTGAGACCACAGCTTGAGGTCATCAGCGTAGACCGAACGGTCGGTTTGTAGTGCCACTGGAAGATTGTTGATGTACAGTTTAAAGAGCTCTGGTCCAAGGTCGGAGCCTTGGGGAACCTCACTGATCATAAACACAGGGACAGAGTGTTTGGTTCAACATCACTTGAATGGTTCGTGCTTCCAGGAAGTCTGAAATCCAAGACAAGAGGTTTCCGGTGACACCAACTCCTTGAAGACTGAGCAGAAGCCATTTATGTGGCACTTTGTCAAATGTCTTGCTGAAGTCAATGAAGATAACATCAAGGTGTTTTCTCTCGTCCGTTGCTTCAACACATGCTTCTCTGGCAGCAAGCAGGTTAGCGATGCAGGATCGTGACCTGCGGAATGCGTGCTGTGAGGGGGAGATTACGCATAAGCCTTCCCAGTGAGCGTTGAGAGAGCGCTTGATTATTCTATCCATGATTTTGCAGATAACGAGGTCAGACATATCCGGTGGTAGTTCGCAGGATCCTGTCGGTCACTTTCTTTGTATTTAGGCATTACTATTCCTACTTTCCAAGCTCTAGATAAGCGACCCTCTGCAAGTGAGAGCCAGAATACTTGGGACATTGGGTCGGCGATGTAGTCGTGCAACATGTGGAAGAATGTTGCGTGTAGTCCGTCAGGGCCTGTTATGCCTATCTTCTAGGCCAACTCAACTGCTCAACCTCCACTCACAGATCATCCCACCCACGTGCTTCACCTATATGTACTCGTATGTCTTCTATCACCGTCACAAACGACCCACGTCTCGCAACTGATAGAAGTAACAGCCAAACTCCCGGTTTTCAATGTCCTGCGATCGTAGCCGCCTTTAACTGCACCGAAACTCCAGCTCTTCTTCGACCTGGTTCTGCATTGATCTTCGCAGCATTTAATGTTCGAAATTTTTTCCAGATCGGATGACAAGCGTGTCTGGCGCGTACTCTTAAAAAGCTTTCGGTAGATATCTGTTGCCTTGCAGAGACCAGATTACAAAACTCTAGCGTCGTCATCAGAATGGCCTCTCCGGTAAACCGTGACGCCAAATAACACTTACGGCTTTCCGGAGACCAAGAAGCTGCAGCCGCTGGCCAAGCTGGTGTTGGGGTTGCACTGAGTACCAGGGCTGAATCCGCTCTGCTTGACTGGAGCCCAGTCAACAGTCGACTATGTGCAGTCAGACTCCAAGGTTCATGTCATGTAAACAGTTGTCCAGATGTTAAGCGTGCCTTGTTTGTTGTCTCCGCCTACGCCCCTACACACTGCAGCCCAGATGCAGTTAAAGATAGCTTTTACCGGCAGCTACATGAAATTCTGGCTGATGTAGTCATGCTTGCGAGCACCACCTTAGGGGTAGTTTTGGTCTCGGTGGCAGTCGATCAGACAATGGAGACAGACTACTTGCACTTTGCTCTGATCATCGCTTGTTTCTTTTGAGCACTAGTTTTCAACACTCGAGGAGACACACTTGCTGATATGGCTTCGAGCAGGCCCCAATGGCGTTTGTGTTGTGAGTTTCTGTGTCCATCCCTCTCCTGTTTAGCATCCCCTTCCAATCACAATCTCACTCGTTAGGAATAATATAACTCTCTTTTTACGGCAACATAGCCGATTGAAGCATCAAAGTATGGAATGTACTTTTCGCCATCCAAATGCAAGGCTATCTTTCAGGACTGGCAGATGCCTCTGCCTGCACTCACTCTTGGTGGTGAGACACTAGAGGTTGTAGAGAGCTTTGTCTACTTGGGAAGTTGCATCACTGTTGGCGGGGCTGTTGGACAGATTTTGATGCACATCTCGAGAGCACGCCTTGCTTTTTCTAGGCTGAGGCACTTGTGGCGTCGCCACGACATTCGTCTCTCTATCAAAGCGCGGGTCTATTGTGCAACTGTTCGTGCTGTACTGTTGTACGAATGCGAGACCTGGCCCATTCGTAAAAATAACTTGTGCAGGCTATCCGCCTTCGAGCACCGTTGTCTGAGGTCCATTGCCCATGGGTGATGGCGGCACCACGTAAGCAATGTGGAAGTTAGACAGCGTGTCTTGGGACGTAGAAGCCACTCGATCGAGGAGCTCGTCTCACTGCATCAACTGCGGTGGTTGGGACACGTATGGCGCATGCCTATCGAGCGTTACCCGCATCGTGCGTTGTTTGCGGTTGCTGAACAAGGCTGGAAGAGACGGTATGGTGGACAGCCTACATCATGGAGAAGCCGCATGAAAAAGCTGACAAAACATTTGACCTCAGCCGGTTGTTGTCGACTACCTGGTTGGAGTCCGAGAGACCCGGTTACTTGCTGGTTGAATACCTTGGAAGCCACGACTCAAGATTGATGTAAATGGAGGACGTGTGCATCGGTGTGTTGTGTGTGTGTGTCCCTTCTTCTCCCCCTAAAAAACAAACCGGAAAATAATTCAAAAACTGTGAGTGGTAAACTGGACAAAGAATACTCTTGTTGTTGTTGCTTTTTTGTTATTATTCATACTGTTTTCCCATGCAGCCATGATTCCGTTATCACAATATCTGTACCACAGATTGTGTATAATATATATATATATATATATATATATATATATATATATATATATATATATATATATATGGTCGGCGACATCCGGTTTCGGATTTGCCTGTCACTGTGGCCAGCCACAGGACGCCTGCGCCTACAAAGGGACCATGGATGGCTTGCGCTGCACCACCCACAGTTCCATCCACACACCCCATATCCAGTGTAAACCCGAAGGAATAAGACCGGGAGGCATGCGGATGGGAGCTACGTTTCATCAACGGAGAAGGCCCACACTCATTCACAGGAAAACACAAGCATGCTGTATTTGGGAGTCAAGCGCACACAAGGCGGTGGTTGGACCGTAGTCCGCTCCATACTGACTGCATGGAACCACTCTTCGAGCTTAGCATGACCACAAGGACCGTGTACTCATCCCCTCCAGCAACGACCAACTGTCTCCTAGAGCCAATATGGACGAGGTAATGGGTAGAAGACAGGTAGGCACCTTGTCAACATGCACATCCAACGTGGCCAGACCGGGGATGTCAAACAACAGCCAATCACTTGAAATGACATTAACAAATAAAATATATATGTTAAAGAATACGGTTATACCGAAATAACTCTTCGATAAATTAGCATATGAATTAGGGCAATTACCAACGAATCCACAATAAGCACAAAATGTCCACAAGTCACCCAAAAATGCCACAAACACAATAAAGTTAACGAAGATAGCCACAATTAGCGTAAGCAACGTAGCCAGTTAATAGAAGAATATTCAGGTAGGCAGAACAAAGCAAATAAAGTGGAAGGAAATTTATCCGGCTTAAAAAGATCTAGCGTAAGTGTAAGTTGGTTTAGCCCAACTACGGTGAAGAAGCATCTTGAATGCAACATCAGCATGGGGCACAATGCAACATCAGCCTCAGCTCACGGATTAATTGCATGACGATCTTGAGGTTAATTTCAAGTTTCTCCAGGGTTGGGGAGCACGTGGGCACATCGTTCTTGGGTAACCGGTGGTGATTTAGAGTATGCTAATGATATTGCCATGATCTGTGACAGCTCACAAACGTGCAAAGCGGCACTGGACAGAGTAGCACTAGCTGTCCGTCACTTCGGGCTTTGCTTCGCACCCTCGAAGTGCAAAGCGTTCCTCCAAGATTGGTCTGGACCGCCTCCTACGCTGACCCTTGGTGGGGAGCAGCTACAAGTCGTTCAAAAATTCAACTACCTGGGAAGTTGTATCAGCGCCCGTGGGATTGAAGATGAAATCACGAACCGTATAGCAAAAGCTCGGGGCGCTTTTGCTAACCTTCGCCACTTGTGGCGCCGGCGTGACAACTCTCACCCTGAAGGGTAGAGTGTACAATGCAGCAGTACGTTCGACCCTACTGTACGGTTGTGAAACCTGGCCGCTAAAGCAGCCGACCTGAAGAGGCTAGTTACGTTCGACCACCGGTGCCTTCGTAATTTAGCTCACATTTGGTGGGAACACCGCGTGAGCAACGAGCGTGTTCGACGCCTTGTTGATGGCACAGGAAAAGGAAATGAACCGCTCAGCACCGTTATTTCACGCATCAGGCTCCGATGGCTCGGCCACGTGTTATACATGCCAGCCCACCGACTTCCGCGACGTGCGTTGTTTGCGTGCCGGGGGTGGGGATGGAAGAAGAGGAGGGGTGGCTAAGCGATGACTTGGTCCAGAGGAATGAAGGCCCTCGCTTCGAATCTGGCCTCGGTTGGAGCGTCTCGGCTCCCTGGATGGGGTCCGAAAGACGATGAACACGTTCGGTTGGACACACTTGCTGATATGGCTAGGAGCCGACCTCAGTGGCGTTCGTGCTGTGAGTTTCTTTGTCCCACCCCATCCCTCTCAGCCTCCCCCTCCAACCACCATCACATTATTTAACCTTATATAATTTTGCATGGTAATTTTTTTGGTGCTAGCAGCCGTCTGGTAGCTTACCGGAACGATGCCCATCCGCTACCGGTAGCTCAGCCGGCTTGCCTCAGTTCAATTCTTTTTTTCTCTCTTTTTTTCTGTGTATTGCGGCACAGTAGCTGAGGTGTTCCCCACCTCTGGCTAACGTGTATGATGATGACGATGATGATGATGAATGTACTCGAGGAGACACACTGCTACTTGGCGCCGGCCCTCACAAAAGCTAGAGCCCTCCCAGCTTGACCACAGAGCAATTAGCTACAGATGGCGCGGAAGCGTAACGGACTGTCGATTGTACTGGTCAACTTATCTAGACTCCGATCACGGGTTGGTTCGTGCTAAGATTTACATGCGTTTCGGAGGATCACCCAAGCGCGATCACTAACGACCGGACGTCGCAAATCTACAAAGCCCTGCGATTATAACCAAATACCAAGCCTCACTGTCAACCTTGCTTGGCTCAACTATTGGCGGTGACCTGGATTCGCAGTGGGCGCATATCAAAGATGCCTTAGTTTCCGCCAGTATCGACACTTGTGGAGTTGCCCGTCACCCATAGAAGCATTGGATTTCCACCGTCTCCTTGTCGCTGATGGACAAACGCCGATTGATCCCGTCGGTTTCTAAACACAGTGAAGAACGCCAATCCCTTGGTCGAGAGTTGCGCAGGAGTCTGCAAATGGACCGCGAAGCTTGGTGGCGTGAACATGCTAGGGAGATGGAGCTTGCTAGTCTCTCTGGTGATACCAGAAAACTTTTAAATCTCATTCGAGTCACCGTAGGTAATCGATCCGGTATAAGTGAAACAATATGCGAAGAGGATGGCACCTTAATCACCAATCTTCAACGACGGTTAGAGCAATGGGCCGAACATTTTGGATCGCAGCTTTGTTGGCTCCCAGCTACGTCTGCTACCACTGGCGTTTGCGCTGGGGCGGTGATCTACTCCCACAGGTCCTCCCTCTTCCCAGGAAATCGAGCAGGAGCCCCGGCACATGAAGCGTTATAAATCCCCCGGCCCTGATGGCTTTCCTCCAGCTCTATTTAAAGATGGTGGCGCTCTGCTGGTTCGGGAACACACTGCTTTGTACTCAAAAGTTTGGTTGAAAGAGGGAATTCCATCATCTTGGAATGAAGCGATAGTCGTCCCCATCTTCAAAAAGGGCCTGCGCACAATCTGCTCCAACTACTGAGGCATAAGCTTAGTCCCCGTCGTTTGCAAGCTGATGGTGTCCATCATACTTCACAGGCTATCACCAACACGTGAATCGTTGCAACCAGAAGAACAAGCTGGGTTTCGCCTTGGTCGTGGTTGCATCGATCAAATCTTCACACTCCGCCAGATCCTCGAAATCCGCCATGTGTATCAGAGGCCAACGATTGCTGTGTTCTTGGATATCCGTGCAGCTTTGGATTCTGTCGATCGGAATGTACTGTGGCACTGCCTAGTGAGGAATGGTGTCCCCAAGAAGTTCGTCTCCATACTGAGCGCTCTATATAGTCTGATCTCGGGCAGGGTTAGGGCTTATGGCAAGCTTTCGCCTACCTTTGTGGTCTCCAGTGGAGTTCGAGAAGGATGTCCCATCTCTCCGTCCCTATACAACTTTGTCATTGAGGATGTCTTGAAGAACGCTCTGGCCGATTCGTTGAACGCTGGCGTTGAGCTCCTCCCAGGTAGTCGAGTTGTTGATTTGGGTTATGCTGATGATATCGCCTTGCTGGGTGACGATCCACACGCCGTCCAACTTGCACTAAACCACTTGGCGATTGAAGCATCAAAGTATGGAATGTACTTTTCGCCATCCAAATGCAAGGCTCTCTTTCAGGACTGGCAGATGCCTCTGCCTGCGCTCACTCTTGGTGGTGAGACACTAGAGGTTGTAGAGAGCTTTGTCTACTTGGGAAGTTGCATCACTGTTGGCGGGGCTGTTGGACAGATTTTGATGCACATCTCGAGAGCACGCCTTGCTTTTTCTAGGCTGAGGCACTTGTGGCGTCGCCACGACATTCGTCTCTTTATCAAAGCGCGGGTCTATTGTGCAACTGTTCGTGCTGTACTGTTGTACGAATGCGAGACCTGGCCCATTCGTAAAAATAACTTGTGCAGGCTATCCGCCTTCGAGCACCGTTGTCTGAGGTCCATTGCCCATGGGTGATGGCGGCACCACGTAAGCAATGTGGAAGTTAGACAGCGTGTCTTGGGACGTAGAAGCCACTCGATCGAGGAGCTCGTCTCACTGCATCAACTGCGGTGGTTGGGACACGTATGGCGCATGCCTATCGAGCGTTACCCGCATCGTGCGTTGTTTGCGGTTGCTGAACAAGGCTGGAAGAGACGGTATGGTGGACAGCCTACATCATGGAGAAGCCGCATGAAAAAGCTGACAAAACATTTGACCTCAGCCGGTTGTTGTCGACTACCTGGTTGGAGTCCGAGAGACCCGGTTACTTGCTGGTTGAATACCTTGGAAGCCACGACTCAAGATTGATGTAAATGGAGGACGTGTGCATCGGTGTGTTGTGTGTGTGTGTGTCCCTTCTTCTCCCCCTAAAAAACAAACCGGAAAATAATTCAAAAACTGTGAGTGGTAAACTGGACAAAGAATGCTCTTGTTGTTGTTGCTTTTTTGTTATTATTCATACTGTTTTCCTATGCAGCCATGATTCCGTTATCACAATATCTGTACCACAGATTGTGTATAATATATATATATATATATGTGTATATATATGGTCGGCGACATCCGGTTTCGGATTTGCCTGTCACTGTGGCCAGCCACAGGACGCCTGCGCCTACAAAGGGACCATGGATGGCTTGCGCTGCACCACCCACAGTTCCATCCACACACCCCATATCCAGTGTAAACCCGAAGGAATAAGACCGGGAGGCATGCGGATGGGAGCTACGTTTCATCAACGGAGAAGGCCCACACTCATTCACAGGAAAACACAAGCATGCTGTATTTGGGAGTCAAGCGCACACAAGGCGGTGGTTGGACCGTAGTCCGCTCCATACTGACTGCATGGAACCACTCTTCGAGCTTAGCATGACCACAAGGACCATGTACTCATCCCCTCCAGCAACGACCAACTGTCTCCTAGAGCCAATATGGACGAGGTAATGGGTAGAAGACAGGTAGGCAACTTGTCAACATGCACATCCAACGCGGCCAGACCGGGGATGTCAAACAACAGCCAATCACTTGAAATGACATTAACAAATAAAATATATATGTTAAAGAATACGGTTATACCGAAATAACTCTTCGATAAATTAGCATATGAATTAGGGCAATTACCAACGAATCCACAATAAGCACAAAATGTCCACAAGTCACCCAAAAATGCCACAAACACAATAAAGTTAACGAAGATAGCCACAATTAGCGTAAGCAACGTAGCCAGTTAATAGAAGAATATTCAGGTAGGCAGAACAAAGCAAATAAAGTGGAAGGAAATTTATCCGGCTTAAAAAGACCTAGCGTAAGTGTAAGTTGGTTTAGCCCAACTACGGTGAAGAAGCATCTTGAATGCAACATCAGCATGGGGCACAATGCAACATCAGCCTCAGCTCACGGATTAATTGCATGACGATCTTGAGGTTAATTTCAAGTTTCTCCAGGGTTGGGGAGCACGTGGGCACATCGTTCTTGGGTAACCGGTGGTGATTTAGAGTATGCTAATGATATTGCCCTGATCTGTGACAGCTCACAAACGTGCAAAGCGGCACTGGACAGATTAGCACTAGCTGTCCGTCACTTCAGGCTTTGCTTCGCACCCTCGAAGTGCAAAGCGTTCCTCCAAGATTGGTCTGGACCGCCTCCTACGCTGACCCTTGGTGGGGAGCAGCTACAAGTCGTTCAAAAATTCAACTACCTGGGAAGTTGTATCAGCGCCCGTGGGATTGAAGATGAAATCACGAACGGTATAGCAAAAGCTCGGGGCGCTTTTGCTAACCTTCGCCACTTGTGGCGCCGGCGTGACATAACTCTCACCCTGAAGGGTAGAGTGTACAATGCAGCAGTACGTTCGACCCTACTGTACGGTTGTGAAACCTGGCCGCTTAAAGCAGCCGACCTGAAGAGGCTAGTTACGTTCGACCACCGGTGCCTTCGTAATTTAGCTCACATTTGGTGGGAACACCGCGTGAGCAACGAGCGTGTTCGACGCCTTGTTGATGGCACAGGAAAAGGAAATGAACCGCTCAGCACCGTTATTTCACGCATCAGGCTCCGATGGCTCGGCCACGTGTTATACATGCCAGCCCACCGACTTCCGCGACGTGCGTTGTTTGCGTGCCGGGGGTGTGGATGGAAGAAGAGGAGGGGTGGCTAAGCGATGACTTGGTCCAGAGGAATGAAGGCCCTCGCTTCGAATCTGGCCTCGGTTGGAGCGTCTCGGCTCCCTGGTTGGGGTCCGAAAGACGATGAACACGTTCGGTTGGACACACTTGCTGATATGGCTAGGAGCCGACCTCAGTGGCGTTCGTGCTGTGAGTTTCTTTGTCTCACCCCATCCCTCTCAGCCTCCCCCTCCAACCACCATCTCATTATCCAGCCTTATATAATTTTGCATGATAATTTTTTTGGGTGCACAGCAGCCGGCTGGTAGCTTACCGGAACGATGCCCATCCGTTACCGGTAGCTCAGCCAGCTTGCACGAGTTGCTTTTTTTCTCCTTTTTTTCTATGTATTGCGGCACAGTAGCTGAGGTGTTCCGCACCTCTGGCTAACGTGTATGATGATGATGATGATGATGATGGATGATGATGATGGATGATGATGATGATGATGATGATGATGATGATGATGATGAGAACTGAGAACTGGTGGGAAGCAGCGAGTAGAGGTTGCTCTGTGTAGCTGCATCAATTGTCGTTTTCGGACATGAACTTTTTATTTATCGTTCCGCTCTTTGTACTTTGCCTCTGCAAATTGTTGGTCTAGTAGCATCTTGAATTTAGACACGGTGTTCGCTTCTACTATATGCTGAGGCAGGTCGTTCCAGACATTCACCACTCTGCGTTCGAAACAGAGTTGATGGGCGACCCGCTTCAAATCCGGGACGATAAGTTTATACCGGTGTCCTCGCGTGCAGCTTGGTGTGCGCAGATGAAGTAGTTGTCTCAACATGGGGTAATCACCCAGATGTAATATCCTGTGCGTCATGATGAGGTCAACCCTCAGCCGACGATAAGATAGGGTGTATAACCCTAATTTCTTACATCGGTCTTCGTATGACATACCTCGTAAGTTGGGAATCAGCCTGGTGGCTACATGCTGATGATGATGATGATGATGATGATGATGATGATGATGATGATGATGATGATGATGATGATGATGATGAACGGTGGTTCTACCGTGTAGACAACTGAGTACGACGAGGCCAGTAGATTGGCTTTCTCATCATCGTGATGTACAGTGCTTTCTGAAGAGGCAGATGAAGAAGGGATATCGACGCCCGCTTTGATGTTTCGCCTTATGCATGAGAAGAGCATCTTCGGGCACGTTCGGGGTTGAACAGCCTGCTATTTTTAGTAGTAAGCTCGCTTCTGCCGCTTTTTCAGGGTGCACAAGTTTCGAACATCCTTGTACTTTAGGTAATCCGAGGCTAGTTGTGTTTTCTTGAATAGGTTCCAGAGTTTACGCCGTCTGTTCAGTAAGGACGTCAGTTCTCGGTCTATACAGAGGGGTCCTTTGTGGAATGGTATGCCTTTGTACATCGGGATGGCATTTTCGATCATTATATCATCATACACGTCAGCTAGAGGTAGGAAGCACCTCAGCTACCGTGCCGCAATACCTAAAAGAAAAAAGGGAATAAAATGCAACAGGTGCAAGACACCTGGGCTATCGGTAACGGATATGCATCGTTCCGGTAAGTTACCTGCCGGTTACTACGCAGCATAAAAAATAATTTACTATGCTAAATAGTGAGATCGTGGTTGGAGGGGGAGGCTAAGAGGGATGGGGTGAGACAAAGAAACTTACAGCACGAACGCCACTGACGTCGGCTCCTAGCCATATCAACAAGTGTATCCAACCAAACGCGTTCATCGTCTTTCGGACCCCAACCAGGGAGCCGAGACGCTCCAACCGAGGCCAGCTTCGAAGTGAGGGCCTTCATTCCTCTCGACAAAATCACCCGTTAACCACCTCTCCTCTTCTTCCATCCACATCCCTGGCGCGCAAACAACGCACATCGCAGGAGTCAGTGGGCTGGCATGCGTAACACCTGGCCTGGTGCGTGAAATAACGGAGCTGAGCGGTTCACTTCCTTTCCCTGTGCCGTAAACAAGGCGTCGAATACTGTCGTTGCTTAGGCGGTGTTCCAACCAGATGTGATGATGATGGACGTCATCTTGGTCAGCAGTAGGTTCCATGCTTCCTCGACACTCAGGGACTGCGTGATACTCCAATCTTCAGAGCTTGACACAGCGTGTAATCTGGATGGTTCTGTACGCCAAAAGTTATGGCGATATGCTCCGCGGTCAGTGACGGTAAGACGTCGTTTTTACAAGAAGGAGACTACTGAGTGGTCGCTTCGGCCGAGTGGTTGGAGGGCCTGCAAGTCACAGATGTCAGTGGGCATCGGAGTGAAAACCAGATCGATGTTTGATGTCTAGCCCGGAGGCATCCGCGTTGGGGTAGAGATATGATGAATTAGATCGCATTCCTGAACAACATCGAGAAGCCCCCTCTCGAAGGAATCTTGCGGAAGGTCGCAATGAAAAAGGTTCCAATTGATACTGGGTGCATTGAAGTCACCCATTAGCAGACTGTTTCTGCCTCTGCCAGTGTTTTTTATTGAGTCCAGAAGACGAAACCCTGAGCCCGAGGGAGCTCTGTAGGCAACTCCAATCGTGAGTGTTTGGTGTCCATCACGGAACCGGCATCAAAGCATTTCTGAGGCAGCATTATTGTCGGATGTGAACTTTGAGGCAGTCTTTCGAGAAGAAAATAACTCTCCCTCCGGTCCTCCCATCAGTACGATCAGCTCGTAAGAGTTGATAACCCGGTACGTTAATTTATGTGTCCAAGAACTCAGAGAACAACCAAGTCTCAGTAAACGCCAATAGATCTGGATGATGTTCAGAGTTGAGAAGTGGAATATCGTCAAGTTTGTTTCTGAGGCTTCGCACATTGGCAAGTATTACTAGCAGACCTCTGCTTGCGCCAGCGAGCTGAGTATCAGAAATATTGAACTCCAGCGCGCTCTCGGTATTCTCTTCACTACACGAAAATGCACAATATGGAGACCAGTTTCAACACTGACCCTGCGCGTGCGTAGTTCGCTGACAGTCTGTTTCATTTTAACTCCATCTTCCGGAGAGAGCTTTCTCAGGACAAAGAATAATTCACCTCTAAGTGCGCCTGAGGATGCGGCGGCATTCATCTTCGTCTTGACAGACGACTTTAAGGGGGGCGGAACTTCGTAGGATGTTCCTACTTTCTACCCAGACGGAAGGCTGAGACGATGTTGATGCCCTGCTCCCCTTCGTCGAATAGAATGGATACCTTTCGTTTGAGGAGTGCTTGGTAGCAAAGTATCCTTTCAGCTGGAGTCACTTTGTCAGATTCCAGAACATTTGTAATAATCAAACATGGTTTTCTAGGAGGTCTGTTTTCTCTTGGTTTCTCTGGTTTTGATGCAACCGGTTTTTCGGTTATCAATTTCTCAAGTTGTGTGAGTTTAGCTAAAACATGCCACAGTTGCGTTGATGTTGGTCCCGGTGGCTGCCTTCCTGGTTTTTCGGTTGGGGCATAGTTCCCGCTAGCTGCATTTTCAGATCCAGTGGGAGCGGCGCCGCCGCGTAGGTTTTCGTCTTGGTCACATTTTTAGCCGCAGCTTCCTGGACATTGTGCTCTGCATCATACAAAAGCGCTCCCGCCGACGAAGCGGAGGAGGATTGACTGCGATTGTACATGAGGGATGGCGGAAGGAGACATAAAGGATGAGGTAGTTGGCCGGGCAGTGTTTGTCCAGGTCTTTTGTGTTGAGGTCAGACAGGTCAGAAGGGACTTGTCACTTACAACAGTGCGGCACTGATCACAGTAGAACGTAATGCCGGAGGAAGCCATTCGTTTTAAGCATTCATACAGGTTGGGTTCGATATGGCAACAAGTGTAGCAGTCTGGAGATTCCCCGGTTTGCCTGTGTAAAATTCTAACTGAAATTATGTCATTGTACACGTAGGCGACCGGTGTGGTTTGTTGAACCGATTACTAGGTCCGAATGTTTCACTTGCTCATCGCCATGTTTGCTTGGCGCTCGTTTTTGGTTGCAACGCACGACTGCTCTGTGTGCTGTGTATCCTCTGTTCCCCTAGTTAGATCGTCAACGGTGTCGCTTTTTATAGCTAGGTAACAGGGTATTTTTTACTGTACCAATAAAAGGACCCTGCAACCCGATCTGCCTCTTCGAATCGCTCTCCGGGCTTCCGCTACAGGCTACTCGCTAAATCGGTGACCCCGAAGCCGGAAGAATCTCAGCGCCGGATATTTCGAACTTTCCCCCGGTGAGCTCGTTTCATTTACTTTTCATATTTTCCGGTTTATTTTCGCATATGGTAGCCAAATTTGTGCGTCATTTTTTGAATCATGAATGCTGTAGACCATAATTTAGAGTCTTTCATTAGCGCTGTAACTCTCTCTGTACTACATTTTTGGGTCATAGATCCTCTTTTGTGGTTCGCTCATCTTGAGATTGAGTTTTATAACCACAATCACTTCTGACTTCGCGAAGTATAACAAGCTCCTGTCTTATCTCCCCAAGGAGACATCAATGCAGGTTCGAGATGTTATCACTTCTCAGACCGAAAACCGCTGAGGCTCTCAAGGAGGCCACGATTAAGCGTGTCATGCCATCTGGGAAAGTTCATCTGCATCAGCTTTTCAGGGATCTGCAGCTGGACGACAAACTGCCCTCAACCCTGCTACAAGAGATGCAGCAACTTCCTGGTTCCTCAACCATGGACGAGACTTTAGTTCGCGAACTATGGGTACAGTGGCTACCGGAAAACACGCAAGCGGTTCTTGCTATCGTGAGCTTCGTTTCGCTTACTTAACTAGCAGATTTTGCGGATCGAGTCAATGAAGGATCACAGCCACAAGCCGACGCCAGCAATATCAATGCCATCGCGTCCCAGTGAACTTCTATCACTGACTTGCACTCAACGATAGAAGGCATGCAAACACAAGTTGTGACACTTAGTCGTCAGGTTCAGCAGCTTACTATGAACCATCGTCATCATAGCCGTTCAAAATCGCCCTTCAAACGTTCCAAGTACAGCAAAAGCCAAACTTGCTGTTGGTACTATCAACGCTTTGGTACCGCAGCTCATAAATGTATCAAGCCTTGCAACTTCGCCGCGAAGCAGGGAAAGGTCTCGACGGACGAGACCGGCCAACACCAAAGTCGCCTCATCCGCGTTAGCGAGTTGCTAGTCAACACAGCCGCCGAAGGTAGCGTTATACCGCGTAGCTCAGATGAGGTCCTCTCACCCTCGCCGACCAAGCTACGTGCCGCCAATGGCACACAAATTGCAACTTTCGGAGATAGGTTGCTAACGCTCAATTTAGGCATCCGGTGAACCTTTCGCTGGCCTTTCATAGTAGCAGCCGTGCCTTCCGCCATCATAGGCATAGACCCTTCAACGCTTCAACCTTATCGTCGAAACTAAAACGAAGAAGATTATCGACTCTAGGACACAGCTCAGTGTTATCGGGACTACCGCGCAAGGGGTTGGCAACACTCCCATTCGTGTCCTGCTCCAAGCCTCACAAACTTCTATAGAACTTTTCAAGAAGCATTCTAAACTCGTTCGCGTTCCGAACGACTTGCCTCCTGTGACGTCAAACATTATGCAACACATTTGCACCAAGGGTCCACCTGTTTCGACCCGCCCTCGCAGACTAGCCCCGGGCAAGCTCAAAGCTGCTAAGGCGGAATTCGAGGAAATGCTCGAATTGGGAATAATCCGCCCGTCCAAAAGTCCATGGGCATCACCATTACACATGGTGCCGAAGAAATATGGTGACTACAGGGTACTTAACAAAGTTACCGGCCCGGATAAGTACCCTACTCCGCACATGCACGACGTAACCTAATCAATCATCAACAGCAGTACATCAGTCATCTGAACAGATTCTTCACTGCCATACAACCATGAGGACATAGGAAATAAAGAATAAGATGAGGGAGAGAAGGGAGACTTACCTGAAAACCTTAATGCCCTAAGCAAACATTCAGGGTCAAGGCGCTTACACCTTATGTAGACAACATACCGTCACAAATAGCTGGCTATCGTGCAAAGATAAGGCCGCATCCGCGAGACAGCTTCCTTGCGGCTTTCACGGCCACGCGTCATAATAAGTCATTACCCCGCAGATAACTCAGAACCAAACACACTTCAAACAGGCAATCTGATTAGGAGACGGTTGCAAACGCGCCACCGGTGTTGGTTACGATCCATGTTCTGTAAAGTCTCGAGCCAAGCACAAGGCGAGTCACGTGGACCCCATCCCGGAAGGCGAGACGGACCAACAGCAACCAGTTTGGTCATCAATAACTTCAATTCCCGCTGCCAAGTCAAGTTCTGTCCACTCGAGCCTTGTGCCCCCCTACACCTGGTAGACTGAACAAGGCCCTCCTAGGTAAGCGGTGACCAGGCATACGTAGCACGTGCCTGAGCCAACGCAACTTATTCAGTGCTATATGTTGTTCTAGGGAACTAGCATGATTATCACCACCTAGTACTAACCTACGCACATGATCGTTGGGGATACAATGGTGCCATCCGACACCAGCAATGCTTCGCAGACAACGATGATCAAAGATCGAAGGGGCCAAGTCTCACTACCATCGAGCGGAACGGCCCTCATTGTGGCCTTGTATACACGGCCTTTCAGACAGAGAGAAATTCCCTTCTGTCGCCAAAGACGACGCAGGTTCAAGAAGGCAGCTCTGGCCTTTGCAATGCGTGAGCTGACGTCAGTTTCTATGCGCCCATCATTGCTAACGCAGCTGCCAAGATAAGTGAATTGAGCAACCACCTCAAATTCCTCGTTAGCAAGCGTCAAGGGGTCATTAAGTGGCTGGTGGTCCTGCAGCAACACTTTGCACTTTGAAGGTGCGAAGTGCATACCACTTTGGACAGGCTATTCAGGGTTGTTTGGGATGCCCCAACATTGTCGAAAAGCAAGACGATATCGTCCGCATAATCTAGATCAACTAACCTTTCACCAGGCAGCACTTCAACACCTACGTCGTGAGATTCCGCAAGGGAACACTCCATGATAGAATCCACGACGAAATTGAACAAAAATGGGGAAATCGGACAACCCTGACGAACGTCACTTGTGCTCGGAAAGCTATCCGATAGGACACCATGCACTCTAACGCGGCCTGTAGTGTTCGAGTATAGAGCACGAAGGATGTTCACATATTTCGTGGGAACACCTTTCCGCGCAAGTATTTCGAACAGAATCGATCGATCGACTGATTCGAACGCACTCTTGAAATCGAGGAACACAGCTATTGTCGATCTGCGGTATGCATGGCGCTGCTCTAGCACCTGCCGCAAAGTGAATATATGGTCCATAAAGCCATGTCCTGGGCGCAAACCGGCCTGCTCTTCCCTAATCCAGGATTCCCGTTCCGCAGTGAGGCGACGAACGGGAATCGAGGCCAGTAATTTTGTCAGAACTGGTGTTAGGCTAATACTCCTGTGGTTAGAACAGTCTGAGCGACTGCCGTACATACATATTGCCACTATAATCGATTCGCTCCAATTAGCCAGTACACTCTCTTCCTTCCAGATACATTCGAATAAGGAGGTCAGTGCCCTGCAGAGGACCTCACCTCCATCCTTAAATAGTGCGGGTGGAGGGAATCCGGGCTGACGGCACGAAAACGATTAAGGGCTATGATCGCGTTTCGGACCTCGACCTCTGACGGAGGCTCTAAACTAACCATCCATGGCTCGTCCTGCATCACCTGAGCAGGAAGAGGTCTGAGAGCAGGGAGCCAGCTGAACTGATCTTAAAAGTGTTCCGCCCAACGAACCATACGGCGCTCCTTATTGTGTATCAGCGCACCCGCGCTGTGATTGTCTTACCGGCGCCTAGTTTTCTGGGACCAGTGGTGCGGATTAGCTGGAAGAGCTTGCGGTAATTGCTTACTGATCCTGCCTCCTCCATTTCTTGAGCCCGACTGGTCCAACAGGCTTCCTTATCAGTACGTAGGCTCCGCTTTAATTCACGCCGAATAGCCCGTATGGTCACATTGTGTACAGAGCCAGCCGGGAGGTGTCTTCTAGATTCCAACAGGTTCACCGACCTCTCGGATATCCAGTGACTGGTCGGGTGACGATTGATAGTGCCACAAGCAGATGCTCCTGCGTCGTGTATGGCCGCCGAGATCCTATTCCACTGAAACGCAGTGCCATTATAACAAGACAGCGAAAGTTCGGTACCCAGTGCGTCTTGATAGGCTTGTCTGACCGAGGACTGAGACAGTTTCTCAGTTGCCAATAAGTGGAGAGGCTTGGTGCACCTTCCGGAAAAGTTCACGGAGAAACGACAGCGTACCAACGCATGATCAGAGTCGACGCAAGTACTCCAGTACGAGCGGCAATCCAGCATGGAAACACGCCATCTATAACTTATGGCTATGTGGTCAATTTGGGTTCATCGCTGGTCCGCTACAGGAGGACGCCAAGTAGCACTACGGCGCCCACTGTGTCTAAAAGCAGTGCTACTAAGAAACAACTGGTGCTCCGCACACAGTTGCAGCAGACGCTCACCGTTGTCAGTCCGTTCGGAGTTAAGCCCACAATTACCACCCAGCTGAGCTTTCGAAGAGCTCAGACGTCCTACTTGTGCGTTCATATCCCCTGCGAATACTATAACATCTGAACTAATAGCACTGCGTAGTAAGGCGTTCAGTTCGTGATAGAATGTGTCCTTGACTGCATTAGAACTGCAGTCGGTGGGAGCATAAACGGAAATCGCAGATAAATAGCATTTTGTACTACTTCGTTATCAACCTTAGCTGATGTCGTCAAACGTTTGTTGAACCGATTACTAGGTCCGAATGTTTCACTTGCTCATCGCCATGTTTGCTTGGCGCTCGTTTTCGGTTGCAACGCACGACTGCTCTGTGTGCTGTGCATCCTCCGTTCCCTAGTTAGAGCGTCAACGGTGTCTCCTTTTTATAGCTAGGTAACAGGGAATCTTTTACTGTACCAATAATAGTTACTCTGCAGCCCGACCTACCTTCTCGAATCGCTCTCCGGGCTTCCGCTACAGGCTACTCACTAAACAGGTTATGTGGACCAATCCTTCACACAGGCCACATTGCACGGCTTTAGCTCGGGAGGTGACAATTTTGCCGACGCTCAGGCGCTTACAGGCCATTGTTTCGTAGGGGCTTAACAAATCTCAGATCGTTTGAGAAAATAATACAAAACTCAGAAGCCAATGAAAAGCGCAGGGGGTCGTTATCCCCAGTTGAAACAAATGAAATCAACTGACTTGCGAAAGAAAGATCAAGAATAGATGGGGACTGTCTCTACATAAACCTTGTTGGCTGATCTACAAACTGATGTAGCGGGGTTTGGAGCATCAGGTTTATCAGCGTTGTAGCTGGTATTAACGATTATCGCATCGATTTCGAACGTTCTGGAATGTGAGAAATTCTGCACGTGACTACAAACCACCTGATACTTCGGACCAAGCTATGTGGAACCGCCGGACCGGGACTCTCACATCTGAGTTTTGCCTAGCGGCGGGTTTGGTTAGGTAGCTATGCTAGGCCAACTGGAGATAAATTGGATCATTGGATGATAGAGAGCAGAAGGAAGATCCTTTATCAGCTTCTTCACTTCCAGATCATTGCGGAGATAGCGTGCGTCATTGTAACACAAGGTTGCGCAGAGGACCACTGGTCAAGTTCAAGCGGGACTGGAACGATAGGATTATCCCGTGAGTGTTCCTTCTTCAGCCGGCCGTTGAACTAGGAGTTGGCAAAGTTGGAAATACTGATGGACCTAAAACAAAGACTACATCACACCCTGTCCAACCAGTTAATGCCCACGTATCCTGCCCTAGCAGTCTCTGCCGGGCCGGTTACGTGAAGCATGAGAAAAAAGCAAATTCAAAAGACAAAAAGAGAAAGTGGAAAGAGCTAAGCAAGTAGAATACCAAGATATTTGAGCCATTAAAAAAGAACCGAAAAGTGAAGGTGAGTCAGTTAGGAAAAATGAAAGGGTTGGTGTTGCCATCAAAGAGCATCGAGCTGGCGCACAAAACCCTTAATCGTAGGTTCCCAAACCACGTGATCTGGAAGCGAATTCCAGCGAACTATAATTCGGCGAGATAGACGACTTTCCGTACTAACCCTATCAGATCGTGGTTTGTGCGGTTTCATAGGGTGACCTCGGAGATTAGGTAAGGTAGCAGGACTAAATAGCCCTGAGAAGTCGGAGCCGATCTTACCTGTCAAAATCCGACAAGTGAGAACCAGGTCCCCTATTGTTCTTTTGATGGTGCATGGAGTACACCCCAAACTAAGCAAGCGTTCAGGCTACATCTGTTCCCGTGGACCCTGCACTAACCGAGTACCCATTCGTAACACCTTCTCCAAGTCCATTTTGTCTCGGATAAGACATGGTGGACAAGCCTGGATACAATATTTCAGGTGGGGTCGAACGAATGCCGAGAATAGCTTCACAAACAAATTGGCCGTTAGGATTCCGAAAGAGTGGCGGATTAAGCACATCAAAAGCAGCCATGTTCTAATTGTCGCCAGAATGAAGAGCTGATGAGTGGACAATACTTAAATCAACCTGCTGAGTGACAACAGGGATTCCACCATAGTCGACAACATATCGGGTGGGAGAATTAGTAGCTCTGATTCGGAGAACAGAATACAAGGCCCTATTTATGGGCATCAACCATAAGGTAGACCATTCCCAGAGGATGTGCAGGGCACGCTGAATTGCCTCAGGACCCCCCCGGGATATCCACAATATTCCAGAGCTTAAGGTCGTCAGCACACATTAGTGATGATACTCCTAGCTCTCCCGGCAAGTCATTTACATAGCTAGCGAACAACAACGGCCCCAATACCGAGCCCTGCGGGACGCCATTAAGGACAGCTTACCTGAGCGAAGGCTACGCCCCACCCGTACACATTGTTCCCTCCCTCAAGGAAGGCAGACACCCATCGAAGGGCGCGACCAGATATCCCGTAAGATCTCAACTTTAGTGAGAGCCGAATATGTGGAACAGTGTCAAAAGCTTTCGAAAAGTCCACGAATAGCACGTCTACAGCGTGCCCACTGTCTACCGCTTCGGCCCAGCTTTCACGAGCTACAAGTAGATTAGTCTGACATGAAAATCCTTTGCGTAATCCATGTTGCGCAACACTGAGAAGGTTAAATCTATTCAGGTGGTTCTCCAATGAATCCCTTATCAGCTTTTCAAATAACTTGACTACTACGCTTGTCAAACTGACAGCCCGGTAGTTCGCGGGTAGAGCGCTGTCACCGCCCTTAAAAATCGGACAGATGATTGCCTCCTTCCATTCCGAAGGTAGGATGCAGCTGTCCAGCGATATTGAAAACACGCATGTGAGCGGACCACTCAGCTCAGTGGCCAATTCATGCGACAGCTTTGGATGAATTGAATCAGGACCGGAAGCTTTAGAGGGATTAATGCCTTGCAGTAGCACGAAGACCTGCGTCTCCGTTATGCTAAATTCAGCTAAGCAAGAATCCTCTGGAACTCTTGAAACCAATTCAACCTGTGGTAAAGAGGTCTCTCGAGCAAAGACCCCAGTATACTGATCATTAAGTATACAAGCCTTGTCATAGTTTGCGCACGGGTCCCGTCTGCTGGCAACAACGCTGGTATAGACAGTTTTACCCCGCTGCGTCCTTTAACGTAAGCAAAACTTCTTGGGATTAGCTGCGGCCGAGTCCGCTAAGCCCTGCTCGCGCTGGAGACGAACAGTCCTGAGATGTTGTTTACATTTATTTCTAATCTCTCGATAACTATCATAGGTACTGGCTGAAGGAGTTGCTTGGTAGGTTCGCCAGTACCTAGGCAATTTCTTGAGTAGGTACTTGCCTGTGGAGGCTATGCCCGTAACCCTCTTTTCCTCATGAGTGGAATATAGGGAGTGGAAACCTCCGTAAGGTATGCCTTAAATCTATCCCAGGCTAACTGGACAGAGTCAGTCATCGAGATCTCACAGTTCAGAACTGAAGCCTTAGCTCGCATTGCACCAAAGTCCGCCCGCCAAATATTCGTAAGTAATACAACAGCAGTCTGTTGATGCCTTGAAAGAGCACACCGAAAGGATATGCAAGCGTAATCGCTGGACCCTTGAGATGCAACGTATGAAACGTCAGTCATGAAGTCGAGGGACTTAGCGAAAACCAGATCTAAAGTAGGCGGTACGTGGTTGTCCATATACCTAGTGGTGAAGTCCACGAACTGGTACAAAGGCACTTGGAAAGTCAGCTCAAGAAAATCTGCAACGAATGTTCCTGATGCCAAATTACAAGAAAGATCGGCACAATAGACTTCAGGGAGGTTGAAATGCCCTAGAACTAAACACCTATTCGTGAATTGGGTGCGAATAAAGTCAATTAACCTCCTAGAAGAACTTCCAGGACTCCTGCATATCACTACAACTGTAAACTGAGTAGAGGAAGTGCGCAAAACAGCCGATAGGACTTCAACAGTCTGATCTGACGACTGGAATGTGCAGGTCCTCAACACAACTGTTACCGTCCACATACAATACGCCCCTGATTTAGCGACCAACGGAGCGATCAGTTCTAAGCAGCGCATAGCCAGGTAAACATACCTCACCGTCCGAGCTATCCGGAGACAACCAGGTTTCAGTGAAAGCAAGTATGTAGGGACGAGATTTGTCTACAAGTAGACTCAACTCGTGCACCTTGTTCCTTAGGCTACGCAAGTTGCTAAGTACAACCTCAAGGAAGTCGGCACGGCCATCACTGGGTCGTGCGCCATCAGGATGGGTTCTGGTAGGGCAGGAAAATAACTTCCGGCTGACCACCTGAAAACCCAGCAGACGGAGGCCTTGCTCACCAGCCACCGGTCTAGTTTTGTGGTCGTTGATAGTCTCCTTCAACTTTACTCTATCTGCCAGTGGAAGGTCCGGCTGAACACTGACATCACTACCCTTAAGTCTGAATGCAAACCGCAGTAATGATTTGCGTTCCTCCAAGGTAGAAAGGATCACGCGAAGTAGTCGAGGTCACGGATATGGCGTACCCATAGGGACGTACCCCAATCTGTTCAGTTATCTGACAGTGACACCAAATGGAAGCAGCTTGCTGGCGCACAGTTTGAGCCATTTGATGTCATCCAAGATGCGTTCCTTTGGAAGATCAGCCGCAGATTCAGTAACGTTACGGAATATAACGTTACTATTCTTGAAAGAGTCGCGACGATGGGGAGTGTTTACCCCACGTGCCTTGGATTCCACACACACCAGCTGTCTTCACAATTAGCGCTGGGACTGTCCCTGTTTCCGTAAACGACGTCGAAGCAACGGTAGCGTAGGTTTTCCGCTCTGCTGCCGACGTCTTACTAGTTCCTGGGTCTTTAAGCCCCTTCGAAGCTTTACGGACAGATCTAGACCGCTTCTTCTTTTGGCTCACGGGAGCAGAGACCGTTGACTTTGTGTCGCATTGAGCAGTTACCAACACTTTGTCAGAACGCGCAGGTTCAGTGGCAGCCGAGAGGTTCAGCATCTTCGGAACGTTTTCCTGTGCACAACCGTCAGATGACTTTACGACTGTCAAGGACGGTATCTTTCTCGATGCCGTGGCAGCTAATCTGCTGGGTTTAGCAGAGGGCTTCTGGCATTTCCGCACCTTATTTTTCTTCACTTTGACCGGCTCATGAGGATAGTCAGCAATGCTACCTGGAGTGTCCTCTAGGATGTGTGACTTCTTGACCGAGTGACAGACCCCAGCGGCTGGATCGTCAGCAATGTTGCCGTCTATCGCAGTGTCTTCAATCGTAATATTCAGGAATTTCAAAATCCAATCCCTTTTCGCATCGAGCGAGGCAAGAGATGCAAGTTTGGCTATCGCCTTCTCAACACCTGCCAACCTTGAAGCCAGCGCTGAAAGTTTAGCACCAGTGATAGCTGGCTGCGGCGATTTCTGGGCGTATCATGCAACACAGTTGAGAAGGAAGTGAACGTTGGATGATAGCATTTGGTACTGGTCTGCATGTAGGCCGGTACAGCTCTCGTGATACCAGCGGCAGCAGACGTCACACTGCATACCGCCAGATAAATCTGCTGCTGGCTCTGTCCGCAAGCTGCACTAGACTCATCAAACGAGGACCCCAGGGGTCCATCCGCCTCGGTACTTAGGGAGACAGCCATGTTCATGTGAAAACCGAGCAGGATTATAACACTTATACAATAGCAGAATGACCGCAATAAAAAAGACAAAACGGTGTAAAACGGGATGAAAACTGGAAACAACCGGAAAAATTACCAGTAAGCGTCAAAGACAGTTTGGCCAATACCACTTTAATCGATTCAAAATACCTTGGATCAGAAGAAATTTGACAATAGTCAAATTCCGTTTCAAGTGTTTACTCAAACACTTTTCCATGGTATATCAGTCAAAAAGCTCGATCAGTATAGTACGCCGAAAAATCGAGTTACCGCGTAGTAATCACAGAACACCGTAGCTGTCATCATTGGTTGGTAGAGAGCAGAAGGAAATTCCTTTGTCAGCTACGTCACTTCCCGATCGTTGCGAAAGTTGCTGGGATCATTGCGGAACAAGGTACCGCAGAAGATCGCTGTGACTATTGGGGGCGGCAAAATGCCTGCGCACTTAGAGAGCGGGAACCCAACAGTCGTTTGAAACATTCCTGTCTCCGCATCGTCGACAGCCTCTGGCAAGCTGTTCCAGTCATTCACTACCCGGGTGGATAGGGACAGATCAGACCGCACAAGGAGTTGCCGCGGTTTGAAAAGTTTCTACCGGTGGCCTCGGGTTGCACACATTGTGTTGAAACGAAAGAACGATTGCAGCTCATTCCCCAGCTCATCTCTTAGAATACGCCGAGTGAATATCATATTACCGCGGCGACGAGGAGAGTCTAAAGGGAACAAGTTCAACCGTTGAAGCAGTAAGGGGTAAGATAAATTCCCGCAGCTGTGGAACAGATTTGGATCCACGCAGTTGAACCTTCTCGATCATGTCACCTTCGGACTTGGTGAGAGGATACGCAGTAGGCAATCGGTACTTGAGAACTGGGCGCACATGCGAAGCAAACAGTAATCTGAAGAGTGCTGGGGTCAGACGTGAGAAAGCTCTCCGTATAGCGTGAAGTATTCTGTAGGCGGACGCGACCCTCTTCCGGGTGTCCTCGGTTCAGTTAAGGTCAGGAGACACAATCACCCCGAGTTCTTTCTCCTGGTTGACATTTCTGAGCAAGAAACCCCCGATATGGTAAGCCCCAAAAGGCTCAGGAGCACCGATTGGAAGAACAGCGCATTTGTCACGGTTAATGGGCAGCTGCCACTTTATTGACCAATCGTGGAGCAGATCGAGTGTCGCTTGAAATCTGTCTGCATCTTCCAGACTGGATACCGCAATCCACAGCTTCAGATCCTCTGCGTAGATTAAGCAGTTGGTCTGTAGTTCTGATGGCAGCTCATTGATAAAGATATTGAAGAGTTCGGGGGCGAGTACAGAAATCTGGGGCAGTCCAATGGTCATGAGAACTTGATCAGAAAGCGCTTCGTTCACTTTAAGCTGCATGGAGCGACGGTCCAGGAAATCGGAGACCCAAGGAATAAAAATGCCAGTGACGCCGATTCCCCGGAGTTTGAAGAGGAGCCACTCATGCTGGATCTTGTCAAAAGCCTTACTGAGATCAACAAACACAGCATCCAGACGCTTACCGGCATCTAAGGATCTTGCCCATTTTTCCATAGAAAACAGCAAATTTGTGGCGCATGAACGCGCCTTCGGGAGGAATGTTGGATATGAGAGATGAAGGCGAAGGGCCCATTTTAGAATCCGTTCCATGATTGCACAAAATCGAAGTCTGGCAGATGAGACGATCGCTGGCTGGATTCTGTCGATTCCCACCCATTTAAATAGGTTTAACGATTGCTACCTTCCAGACAGTTGGAAACCGCCCGACCTCAAAGGAGCGACGAAAGATTTGACAGACAAGAGCGGCAAGGTGCCCAGCCACGGTCTTAAAGAACAATGGGTGTAAACCATCAGGACCAGGCGAGGAATACGGGTCTAGGTCAAGAAGAAGTTTCATTACGTCAGCGTCAACATTCACGTGCTCCAACAAAAGAGGAGTGGGCGCAACGCCATCCGTGAGTGGTCGAGTAGACAGAAGATTGCTGGGCCGAAAGGCTAGCTTTCTCAACGTATTCCTAAATTAGGTCTGAATGCTCACAGGGAGACAAGGCAGGGACACTATTGCCAGCTTTGCTGTTTCGTTTGAGGTATGAGAAGAGCGCCTTGGTGGTTGTACTAGAAAGTGCAGCTAATGACATCATGTACTTTTGGCGTTTCTCGCGTTTTTTTCATGTTGAAAGCATTCCTGACCGTTTTGTAGTAGCAGTAGTCAAGCTCAAATCGCGTAATTCTGAAACGACCCCATAGTTTACGTCTTCTTTTCATCATTGATCTCAATTCGTGATCGATACAAGGAGGGCCTTTGGAGAATGGTCTTCTTTTGGAGAAAAGGATGATCCGGATTTTGAGCAGTTCTCCGAGCTGGGTAATTATTTTGCAGACGTTTCGTTGCCTGACTAGGCAACATCATCAGTGCGGCTTCAGGGGCCTGGTTCGCAGTGCCTCGTAAGGGACATTGAAGTCGCTTACGAGGCACTGCGAACCAGGCCCCTGAAGCCGCACTGATGATGTTGCCTAGTCAGGCAACGAAACGTCTGCAAAATAATTACCCAGCTCGGAGAACTGCTCAAAATCCGCATCCACACCCCGAGCTACAGATATTCTCATTTATTTCAAAAGGATGATCCGTTCAATGAGCAACGTCAGCTTAGAGTACAAGTGATTCCACGCTTCGTCAACATTGAGATGTTCAGGGATACTCCAATAGACAACGCTTGCAGCCGTTTTCAGACGAAGTGTATCGGCACGCCAGAAATTCTGACGGTAGACCCGTTGGCTGAGAACAGCGAAGTGATGCATCCACTGGAATAAGACAGTACAAAAAGCACTGCTGCCAATGGGCTGTAGAACTGATAGGTTCGTGAAATCTGATTGTGCTGGGGAGAGCACGAGATCCAGGATATGCGGCATCTGATCGGGAGGAATACGAGTTGGTGTAGTGACATGTTGAAACAAATTACAATGAAGAATCGTCTCGAGTAAGTTGCCCTCGAAGAAGTCTGTAGGTCGGTCACAAAGAAGCAAGTTCCAGTACACAGAAGGAGCACTGAAATCCCCAACGATAAGACAATCCTTTCCTGCACCATACCTGCTGATCGAGTCTATCAAGTGGGCTCCGGATCCTGAAATCGCTCTGTAGACGACACCAAATGTGAGAGAACTCCGTCCATCATGAACACGACACCAGAGGGCATCGAACTCGTCGTTGTCACTGATCATTTCAACCACATGTACTTTGATATCAGTCTTGCAATAGACCAATACGCCACCGCCAGACCTCCCTCATCGATCGGATCGGGAGAAGTGGTAACCGGGGATGTATGTATGTATGTATTCTCAACAGTCCATTAGCTAGACACAGAGCCAGCATAAAACCATGGAGATAAGGGGATAAGCAAAATTCATGGCGTCATAATCATCGTGGCATGCTAGTTGAAGGTGAGCAACACACTTCAACTAATATGCCGCAGGAAGAATGGAACATTTTGATAAAAAGTAGAACAAAACATTTTTAGTTTGTTTTTCAAACGCCGCTTTTGTTCTTTTTTTGTCTTTTTAATGTTTGTAGTATTAAACATGTGAATCAATACAATAATGTACACAATTCTTCCATTGTGAATAGCTAAGTTTCAGTGAAGGCCATCAGGTCTAGACGGGTCTTTAAGGCAATCAACTGAATGTCATCCAGCTTATTCCTTAGACTGCACACATTAGCGGTAAACACGCGTAGTAAATTTGTGGGCTTTATTGTCCCGGAATGAAGAGAATGGGTCTTCAACGGGCTCTCAAGGTCTTCCGAAACACGTAAAAATCCACGATATTGAGGGCTGTTTCACCACCTCCTCGGCGAGTTCGTAGCTTCTCAGCAGCCTTTTTCATTTTTATTCGATCCTCTAGAGAAAGGTCACGTAATACGTAATACGGCTCACTTTTGAGACGCGAGGTCCGTCGCGGAATACGTTGGCATTCCTCTTCTGTTTGGCACACGACTTTAAGGTGGCGAAGTTTGGGTGGATCCTCTTGCTTCCCACCGAGCCGGAATGCAGAGACGATGTTACTTCCATGTTTACCTTCATCAAATAACAAAGAGACCAACCGCTCGAGAAGTATTTGGTCATCCAAAATTCTTTCCGCTGGGGTGGCTTTGTTCGATTCGACTGCGTTCATATTGAAGAGGCAACGGTCCCAAGAAGGTGGAGTGAGCTCACGGACCGATTATCTTTGATCACTTTCTCCAGCTCAGAAAGTCTAATGAGAACTAGCTTCATTTGTGACTGAGATGCTGAGATGTTAGAATTGAATTCGTCCCCGGATGTGGGATTAAACTTGATGTCATTGGCGGCGGGGCTTTGACTGATTAAGGTTGAGGTCACCTTTCCCTTCACTAGAGAAGAGTTATCTCAGGTGTTGGGTTTCGCCTTGGGCTTAGAGACTAGCTTTCGTGAGGGCATGCTTTCAGCTGGGCACAGGCTGGATATTGTTGGAGCGGTGGCGGTCGCCACAACAGAATACGCTTTGTATTTATTTTCTGGTCAACACATCATCTTACTGGTAGGTAATGACTCGGTCGAGGTAGCAGAGAGAGTGCGACTTCGGTTCAAGTTCAGGTGGGACCAGAACAGTAGGAAAATCCCTCGAATGTTCTACCTTCGAAAAGGTCGTTGATCCAAAAGGGAAACCGGTGCCTTGATGTGCCAAAGGAGAGCCAAATCAACACACACGATTCACATAGTCAAGCAAACAATGCCCACCTGCCCTGCACTAGCAGTACCTGCTGTGCCGGCCAGGTGAAGAATAAAAGAAAACAGTAGTGTCAGTAAAGGAAACATAGGAGAAGACAAGCTTATCGAATTTCGTAGGCAATATTAAGATGTAAGTTAAAATCAATTAAAGAAGCGTAGGTCGTAGTAGACGAGCAAAGTTTAAGACATGAAGGGGAAGACGTTAAACTGCAGACCGATGCTAGAACGCTTTCGCCGTCGGTGCCATCACGACGTCTGCAGGCAGTGCATGTCAATAAGCTGACCCTACGCGATAACCGAAAATCGGCCCAAACGCGGTCAGACCGGGGTGTGTGCAACTTTAATGGGTGGCCACAAAGGGTTGGCGCTTGAGTTGGACGAAACAGTCCAGTCAAATCAGGACCAATCTGACCCATCAGTATACGATATGTGAGGACTAAGTCGCCCCGAAGCCATCTGTAATACATGAAAAACATATTTAACTTAAGTAGCCTCCCCGTATGCCTCAGCTTATTTAATCCGCACACCATTTTCGTCCCGGACCACAGGACTAGTTCAACTGCCATCTTATCACGAACCAAGCATGGAGGACAAGCCTGAACGCAGTATTCCAAGTGCGGCCTTACAAAATCCGAAAACAGTCTATCGAACATTTCGGTGGTCATGATCCCGAATGACCTGCAGATCATCCACAACATGTTGGAGCCTTTGCGAGCAGCTGTCGTCTAGTGTTCACTGGACTTAAAGTCAGATGACAGCAAAAGACCGAGGTCAGATTGAAGTTGAACTCGCGGTACCTCGTTGCCGCCAAGCAAATAACGCGTCGACAGGTCATTCGGACCAACGCGTAAAACTGAACATTTCGCTAAGTACACCGCCAACTGCCACAAAAATGACCAATCCCAAAGTCTATCCAGAGCCCTCTGTAGGGTCAGTGGACCAGTCGGATCGTCTATCGTGAATCAGAGTTTCAAGTCATCCGCAAACATTAGGGATGGCACACCCAATTCATCAGGTAGGTCATTAACGTATAAAGTGAAGGGGGCCAAGGACTGAACCTTGTGGAACGCCACTGAGAACACATTGGTGGAAGGACCGGTTTGAACCCACCCGCACACACATTTCCCTTCAGATTAGGAAAGCTGAAATCCATCGTAAGACTGGTCCAGAAATACCATAGAAAGTCAGCTTGTACAAAAGGCGCGAATGTGGAACGGTGTCAAAAGCTTTGGAAAAGCTAATGAACACCATGTCCACTGCCTTCCCGCAATCAACTGCTTCGGCCTAGTGTTTACGAGCCGTTTACAAGTTAGTAAGGTAAGAATAGCCCTTACGAAAGCCGTGCTGAGAAGGATTAAGCAACTCAAACGCTTTCAAGTGTCCTTCGAGAGCGTCCCTCACGAGCTTTTCCAACAATTTGACCAGCACGCTCGTCAAACTGACCGGTCTATAGTTATCAGGGAAGTGCTTATCACCTTGTAAAAATGGGACAAACAATAGCTTCCTTCCAGTCCTTGGGTAGAAAGCAGCCTCGTAGAGACTTCACAAAAAGTTGCATAATCGGACGGCAAAGTTCAGCAGCCAAATCGTACAATAATTTGGGATGAATAGTATCCCCACTGGCAGCTTTATGGGGATTTAATTGCCTCAGAAGCCGGAGCATTTGAGTCCCCGTTATAGAAACCTCCTCCAAGTGGGAGCCCTCAGGAACTTTTGCCTGGAGGTTGATATGAGGCGGCTGTGACTCTCGAACATAACCCCAGCATACTGTCCTTCGAGCAAACAAGCTTTACCGCGATTCGTGACAGCAGCAGTGCCGTCAGGGCCAAACAACACTGGGATGCACGAGTTCATGTTGCTACGCCTTTTGACATACGCGAAGAGGCGTTTCGGGTTTGATGAGGCTATACGAGCAAGCTCTAGTTCATGCTGTAGACGAGCACCTCGTAGACGCTGCCTGCAGGCATTTCGAGCCTTACGATATCGCTTGAAGGTGCATGATGAAGGAGTAGATAAGTAAGTATGCCAACATCCGGCACGTCTGTTAAGTTGTTTGTGTACAGCAGAATCAAAAGAGGATGGCTTTGCCCTAGTTTTATTCCTGCCAAATAGTGGTATATGGGGGAGAGAGCTCACTCAAGTATTATTTAAATCTGTCCCAGGTCGTTTGAATGTCGTCACTTACCAAAATGACACAAGGCGACTTTGTGGCCTTGGCTTTCATTGTCTGAAAGTCCGCGCGCCATATGTTTGGAACTCGGTCTAAGGGCGACTAAGGGCGCACTTAAATGAAATGCGTGGTCGCTAGCACCGAGAGGTGGGTTGTATACAATATCCGTGACAAAACCAATGGATTTGGCGAAGATCAAGTCCAAGATGGACGGGTTTTGACCAATCATGAATCTAGTAGGCCGATCGACAAATTGGTGCAGGGAAGTATGCAAGGCCAGCTCGAGAAGCTCAGTAGCCAAACACCATGTAACAGCGTCGCAGGGAAAATTCTGCCAGTCAACGTCGGGAAGATTAAAGTCTCCCATCACTAAAGACCTAATTGCTGAAGGTTCGCGGGTGAAATCAACAAGCCCCTTAGAAACGCTGTCGGGGCTTCTATAGACCAGCACAACCTTAAGTTGAGCGGAGGCAATACACAGGTTAACTGCCAGTGCCTCAACATCACCGTGTGGTGATCGGAAACTATACGTCTTAAAGACAGTAAGTGCGAAGTTAACGTACAAAGCAACGCCACCTCCGCGCCGATCAGAGGTGCGGTCACATATCAGCAGTGCGTAGCCTGACAAGCAATTTTACTGTCCGTGACGTCGGTGGACAACCACGTTCCAGTGAATGCGAGAACATCTGGACGGCAGTCGTCGACAAGGACGCCGACTTCGCACAGCTGTTTCGCAGGCTACGCACATTGCTTAAGAGCAACTGAAGGGATTTAGCAATGTGAGTCCGAGATCGTGCGCCACCAGAGCCGGCTCCGGTAGAGCGGAATTGGACCGCCGGCTCAGTAGCCGAAAACCCACCAAGCGGAGACCCTTTTCTCCTGCTTCACGGAGGGCCTTAAGATCTCTCACAGCTTCCCGCAATTTCAGTCTATCCGCCAAAGGGAGGTCTGGGTGCACAATGACACCAGTGCCCTGAAGCTTAAAGGCGAAACGCAGAAGTGCTTGGCGCTCCTCCAAAATGGAGAGAACAACCCGCAACAAGCGAGGGCGAGAGTTGTCAGCTGGCAAGTTACCCAGTCTGGTTAGTTCGCGCACAGTCACGTCGGGGAAGCCGGGAGGCAGGAGTCTGGTAACGCATATTCTAAACCACTGAAGGTCATCTAGCATACGGTCTTTTGGAAGAACAGCAGATGACACAGTGGCGTTTCTGAAAATAACACTGCAGTCGGTATACGAGTCTCCGCGAAGCGGAGTATTTACCGAACGCTCCATGGACGTCGGTGGTTTCAGTTTAGCGTCCGTTCTTATAGACTCAATGTCGTAGATGTTTCCAGCTGTAGGTGTGTGGCAGACACAGATGCAGGTAGGGATATCGGTGATGCAGGTGACTCATCTTCCATACTGTACACGGCCATATACTGAGGGGATGAGGATTAGCCAGAAGGCGTTTGTCATTCACTAATACTCGACATGAGTCACAATCGGAGCTCACGACCACAGAGGCAGTGCGGTGAAGAAATTCGCATAGCCCTGATAGCACATGGTTAAGGACTTTGGCGAGCATTTTGAAGGCGAAATGTGTCCTTCCACTACAACTGTACACAATGAAGGACCTTTCACCGTGTCCAATCAGAAATCTAGGTTAAACGGTGGACGACAGACACCAACGGAGCATGAATGGTCATTGACGGTTGGTCTTGGACGGCATGGACCAATGGCCGTGCACGCACCTAGGCGGTACCGCTGTACGCCGCATCTGGCCGCTACCCCTGTACGCCCCATCTAGCGGCTATCCACCCACGATCGCACATCCCTGGGAGGAGGCTCTCAAATCGCTACGTGTGCATCCCATTAAAAATAATATGTAACGCAGGTCGGGCGAAAGGTGAAACGGACCTTCATATCGTGGATTCTCGCGTAGTTCGGAAAACTCCGTGAACCCGTTGGAGGCCGATTTTTGTCACCCCAGGACAGTAACGCAAAAGAACGGACAGCGTGTGCTGTTCGCTAATGTTCGTAGTCCGCGAAATAAACTTGATGAGATCCAGACGCTTGCCGCACATGTTTGTCCTGATTTAATGACCTTCACTGTAACATGGTTATTCCCAGACATCACTGACCCTAAAGTGTCTATCCCTGGATACCACCTTTCTCGGGCTGATCGTCATGGGAGGAAGTCGGGAGGCGGCGTAATACTCTACCAGAGGGCGGATCTGAAGTCCCATCTAGTTGAGGTCTCATGTGACAATGACAGTGATTTCGATGCCATTTGGTGCCGCAATCATGACGGGTGCAGATCTTCCTTGATTGATGTCATCTATAGAGCGCCACTGGGCGCGGGAGCTCGCCTGATGGAACTGATCAAGAAGCACGGTACTGGAAAGGATTGTCTTATTCTGGGAGATTTCAATGCTCCTATTATCGACTGGGACCTCTTTCTTTGCAATCGTCCACCTGATTACTTCGATGCCGCCTTCCTTGATACCGTTCTCGACTGCAGCCTGTATTAACATGTCTCCACGCCGACTAGTATTCTCGCCGGCCAGTCGCCTCATATCCTGGATCTTGTGCTCTCCCCAGCGCAGCCAGACGTCATGGACCTAACAGTCTTTCAACTCAGTGGTAAAAGCCATCATTGTACTATTTTATTCCAATGGACTCATCGTTTTACCATTCACAACCCATGTGCCGTCCCCCGAAATTTCTAGCGTGCTGATGCGCTTCGTCTTAAAACGGTTGCAGGTATTATGGATTGGTGTATTCCCGAACATCTCAATGTGGGCGGTGCCTGGGATCTTTTGTACTCCAAGCTGACATCACTCAATGAACAAGTTATCCCCATCTCCAAAAAGGGACCTCTCTCTATAGGCCCCCCGTGGATCGATCGTGAACTGAGATCCCTAATGAACAGAAGACGTAAGTTGTGGGACCGCTTTAGGATCGCACGATCAGAGCATGACTACATCGGTTACAAAACGGTTAGGAATACCTGTACCCTGAAAAAAGGTAAGGAACGAAATGAATTGGAATATTGGTAGCTCGGGAGGCTTGGTCAGTTGTTGTGGAGTTCTCCGAGCTGGGCAACTTGGTTGCAGACGTTTCGCCACCATTTGAGGTGGCATCTTCAGTGCGGGATTGATAGCAGTGAAGTAGCAGTAGCTGGTAGAAAGCAAACCCAATAATGGATACTGTCGGTAACTACTCCGTTCCTTATATAGGCATATGAGGCTATTAATTTTGCCTCGATCTCATTGGTGAATCCTTGTGTTCAGCGGTTGTGCTCGAGTCAATGTCATTGGCTGCGGAAATGTTGTTGCGATGTGGTTGGGCTTATCGCACTCGGATTGGTGCAGGAGCTGTGGGTGAGTAGTCTGGGCTCATACTGCCCATGCTGTTCATTGTGCGTGTGTTGCATTAGGTTCATTCGGACAACGGTTGTTGATCCTCTTGAAATCTCACTGTCTCAGCGGTTGATATATTGGATCGAGGTCGATATGCATGTTGATTGAGTTCGTGGTTGAGAACCAGGCTTCGAGAAACTCCCTCCGTTTTTGTGTTTCTCCTCCGGTCAAGATCTCTACCTTGTTCCAGTCGAACCTGTGTCCCTCTTCATCCACGTGTGCTGAAACCAATGAGGTTGCGTAATGCTTCTTGCACGCTCTTTGGTGTTCATGTATCCTGGTGGACAGCTTTCTTCCTGTTTGTCCCACATAGTGCTTTTCACAGTTTGCGCAGTTTATTCTATATACGACATTCCGTCGTTCTAGGGTCTCTCGTTTTCCTTTTGGTTTTGACAATGTCTTCCTCAGAGTGGCGGTTGGCTTGTGGGCTACCATGATATGATGTTGTTTGAACAATCTGGCAGTCATTTCTGACACGTTCTTTATGTATGGCAGAACTATACGTTTTGTCATAGCTGACGTAGGTTCGGTTTTGGAGGGCTTGCGGTTTAAGCATCTGCGGAGGAACCTGCGTGGGTATCCGTTGCGTTCAAATGACTTGAATAAGTGTTTTTCTCCTGCTCGTTTCGCTTCTGCCGTACTGCAGTGAGTTGCTATTCTCTGGAACAGTGTCTGCACACAGATTATTTTGTGACACCTTGGGTGGTTGCTGTGGAAATTCAAAATCTGATCGGTGTGCGTGCTTTTTCTGTAAAATGAGGTTTGCAATTCGCCGTCCACTGTTCTGGCTACTAACACATCCAAGAAAGGAAGTTTGTTTTCCTTCTCTGATTCCATGGTAAACTGTATGCCGTCCATAGCGTTGTTAAGCAGTTGTTGTGCCACCGATACTTGGCTACGTTTGAGTATCATAAAGGTATCATCGACGTAGCGAACCCAAAGTTTCGGATTAATTGTTGGTAGTAGATCTTCTTCCAATTTTTGCATGGCAATCTCTGCGATGAGTCCGGATACAGGTGATCCCATCGGTGCACCTTTCACTTGTTTATACATTTTTCCGTTGAACGCGAAGTAAGTTGAGAGACATAAGTTGAGAAGTTCGCATACGCTTCTGGTCGTCATGTTCCCAATCTTCCCTCCGCTGTTGTCCAGACGTTCTGCGATAATTTCTTTGGCCAGCTGTACAGCTGGCCTGGTTCTCAACCACGAACTCAATCAACATGCATATCGACCTCGATCCAATATATCAACCGCTGAGACAGTGAGATTTCAAGAGGATCAACAACCGTTGTCCGAATGAACCTAATGCAACACACGCACAATGAACAGCATGGGCAGTATGAGCCCAGACTACTCAGAGCCCAGACTGCTCTCAATCTCGCACTGAAGATGCCGCCTCGGATGGTGGCGAAACGTCTGCAACCAAGTTGCCCAGCTCGGAGAACTCCACAACAACTGACAAAGGTGAGAAACGTCAATAATATGAACTCTTCCTAGTCACACTTTCTAAAAAGAGTTCTACGACGCTTTTCCCCTACCTCAAACGGAGCACTAGAGCGGGCAGTGGTATCCCTGCCCTGTGTTCTTCCGAGCATGGAGATCCAGTTCACGAAGACACCGACAAAGCCAGCCTCCTGGCGCGGCAATACTCTTCAGTGTACTCAACATCAGCGTCGTTCTCTGACAGACCAGTGTGCATTCCCCCTTCTCTGTTAAAGCACGTTGAGATAAACACTGACGTCGTGTTGAAACTTCTCTGTGAGTTGGATCCTTACTCATAGCCTGGTCCTGACGACTTGCACCCCTTGTTCCTCAAGACTGTGGCCCAGTACATTGCTTCACCTATCACGCAGGTCTTCCGTCGATCGTTTCAGTCCGGACTTTTCCCGACCGCTTGGAAGATGGGTATCATCAAGCCCATATACAAAGGAGGGAACCGGCAAGACCCAGCTAGCTACCGGCCCATTTGTCTTACATCGGTAGTGTGCAAAATCATGGAACGGGTCCTGAAACGGGCGCTTCGGCTTCATCTCGAGTGGTTGGATCTGATATCCGCTGCCCAGCATGATTTTCCCAAAGCTCGCTCCTGCTCTACCAACTTGCTTAAGGCTAGTTAAAAATGGGCAAATTCATTGGATGTTGGCAAACGCCTGGATGTTGTGTTCGTGGATTTCAGTAAAGCTTTTGATAAGGTCCCGCATGAACAGCTTCTCTACAAATTCCGAGGAATCGGTGTCACTGGAAACTTGCTCTCGGGGATTTCCGATTTCCTGCACAGTCGCTCCATGCTGGTGAGAGTGAACGAAACGTATTCCGATCCTGTACATTTGACCAGCGGTGTCCCACAGGGCTCCGTCCTCGGCCCCGAACTCTTTAACATCATCAACGATCTACCGTCTGAGCTTCAATCGGATTGCTTGATTTATGCGGATGATCTAAAGATATGGAAGGAGATATCCTCTCTAGAGGATGCTGATCAACTACAAGTGACGCTGGCTCTCCTGCACAATTGGTCGATTCAGTGGCGCTTACCCATTAATCAAGACAAATGTTCAGTCCTGCCTATCGGCGCCTCTGAACCATTCGGTGCTTACCACATAGGTGGCTTTTTGCTCAAAAATGTCACTTCAGAGAGAGATCTGGGCGTGATCGTTTCCCCAGACTTAAGATCCACTCAGGACACGATGGAGAGGGTTGCCGCTGTCTACAGGATGTTTCACGCTATCCGAAGAACTTTCTGTTGCTTGACACCGGAACTTTTTAGACTTCTGTTCACCTCGCATGTGCGCCCGATTCTGAAATACCCGCCTACCCGCTTTCCAAGTTTGAGCGCAACATGATCGAAAAGATCCAACGGCGTGGATCGAAGTTTGTTTCCGAGTTACGTGACCTGCCGTATCCCCCTCGGCCCCTACATTTGAACATGTTTCCCATGGATAACTGTCGCCGGCGTGGGGACTTGATTTTTACCCGTCATATCCTCAGGGGAGAGGTAGGGAGAGAGTTGCAGGAATTCTTCCACCTCAACACTGGAAGTTCGACTAGAGGCCACCGATGGAAAATATTCAAGCCACAGAGGCTCCAAGTACGGCCCATTCTTCCTCTATCCACTCGCGTTGGGAATAACTGGAACCGGTTACCGCCGCCCGTCGTTGATGCACAGACGGATTGCTTCGAACGACTACTTGATTCACACCTGTTGAATATGCCGGAATCGTGTTGCTTCAGCTACGAGTGCGATTGCCACTCCGGAGTTTCTGTTGCGCAATGACGAGCATCCCAGCAATGATCGGGAAGCGATGGAGCTGACAAGGGATCTCCCTCCTGCTCTCTACTACCCGATGAATCAATCACTATTGCTTACTAATGCAATATAAACCCGGGAATCATAGCTAACCGCCCACACGCGGCGTAACAAACTGAATGACAAGGGAAAGCGTGGTATCATGGTGCAGACGCTGCTTCTACTGAATGGAGGAAACTAAGTTAAACACGGCGCAGGGTACAGTCCCACTACTCATCGTGATGCCTTAGGATTTCCGTCCCAATAAGCCCAACGATTGCGGAAATATAATCCGATTTTTGCACAGTGAAAGGTCCCTTTAACGACACAGTAGTGGCTACATTAAAGAGAAACACATTAATATTGACAACAGAGGTCAATGTTCCGTTTGAAACCGTCAGGCTTCTTCTATGCTGTCGTCTGGGGAGTCCAAGTCCACTATTTGGAAAACCTTATTTAAGAAATGTTAATAAGTAGTCCACCATTGCATACCTGCTGGCTGCTTGTACAACCTTTGGCGGAGTCGCGCCATGCGTTGCCACGAATAGATTTCAATTAGTTTCTGACATATTGTGTTATGCCATCCGGTGACACATTGCTTTCGGAGAATCGTTTTAATAGAGCAGCTATGACAGGGCTGAAAAGGCAAAGAGGTCGCTTACCTTGCATTTCGGTGAAAAGCTTCGTTTTCCGGAATCCGTGTTTGTTGCGGGAACCGGAGTAATTGATCTCCGCCATCAATGGCCGCGTTAAAAGACGCTGCATCATGAGGCGTACAGTCTCCGACAAGGTGTCTCCGTGCACACCTTCCAGATAAGTATGCTGCATGCATTTGTGAGGTATCAAAGAATCCTACCAATTGTTGCCTGCGTGCTGCATCCTGCATTAATATATCGAAGGACTGTAGTTCCTCTACCGATGTAATTGGCAACGGAAGCTGCGTTGCCTGCTGCCCTGGTTGGCCGGCAATGGTCGCAGCCATCGAGCTCAAGCAACTCTTCATATACTCCAGTGTCTCCATAATTTTCTGAACATTACCTGCAAATGTATACCATGTTTCAGTAATTTAGGAAATTACCGTCTATGGACTCAACTTTATCATTCAGTTGGTCCATATCGCCTGCAGGAAAATGATTAAACCGTAATTAAATGCTTACGGTGAATACGATTCCAATCGCTTTTAGGAATAACGAAGAAGGACGAGTCAGAAGTTGCCTGTACGACTACGGTATTCAAGCTAGAAAGTGTAAGCACCAACCTGAATCCAGTTTCCGAATCTGTGCGTTCGAATTGTCACGACAGTGAGACGCAGTATTGAACGCTTAAGTTTCATATTAAGAAAAATGTACCCCATACCTGTATTAGCTTGTTTGTATCCATTCATGTTGTATTGTTGGGAAGACGACTGACGTGAGTTTTTACTCATGGAGCGGGTCAACTCATTTAACGAAACGATAGGTGGGGAGCCATAAGGAACGGCTGTGGTGACCATGCGCTTCCCGGGGGGCTCCAAGTCATTATCGTCCGAAATTAAACGACGTGGTGTACGGCTGTGATGAAATGCTATGCAGGCGATGTAGCAACTCACATGAGTCTATGTGGGAGTGTGCCCATGTCTGCCGTTGAATCCGTGTCTTCGGTTAAGTTCGAAAGGTCGATCGAGTTGGCTAAGGCGACAGCCCGATCGAAATCCACTGAAAAATTATGACAGCACAGAACTTACTACTTCGACGAAGTATAGTCACGTCGGCGAATGTACAATTCTCGTCCGCCGGCCGGTGTTCCCTCACAGCGTTTAGGTATTCCAAATGGGGGACGTTTGGTAGCAACGCCCGTCGACCGTCCCCAAGCAGCCAAGAGCTGCTTATGGTTGTAACCGTGGATACGGTGGACGTACTCAGCGAAACGACGTAATATGTTAATGAGGTCATAACGCTGAAATAGATGACTTATGCAAGTACTTCCTGTCCGTTTGCACAAACACTGATTATGAAAGAAATGTAATGGCAACGAAACGTTTAATTAATAAATATGGTGTGTACATGAACCCACATTCCGCAACACCCGTAGCCTTTTCTTTGCGTGCTGTCTGCCGAAAAAGTTTCCGGTTGAACGCATCGACACTGAAAACCTGTCAACATGTTTAAGATAATGATCACGTTACCTGCATCCGTGTTGCTAAAGGCCATTCCATGTTGTTCATATGGTCTTACGTTGTATGTCCGGTGCATGCCCACGCAGATCTTTGCCATTAAGAGTGCACTCAGCGCCCTGTAGTTTGTCATTCTGATGCACATAGACGTATTCACCCTGTTAACAGCGCTTCATATGCCCATGGGCCGAATACAGTTAAGATCTTGTACCCCGTTCAAATGGTGCTTCGTACCGCATCCACCCACGCTTGCCAAAAACAGTATTGTAATGGAACCACCATATGAGGATGTAATGTCGCTCATTATGTAAAGTGAATACATGTGAGTCTCAGATGGACGCCCTGCGATCACACTGCATAAAGTGGTACCAAGGAAACTCGTGTAACGGGATAAGTGTAAACCCTTTGAGAAAGAATCCCATTTCAGCAGGTAAAGAAGAGGACATTAATAAGCACCCGAACAAAACAAGAAATAATCATAGGCATTAACATAAGTGAAATCAGAAGATCCATGGAAAGAAGTAGAGCAAAGTAGAAATGAACATTTAGGGACCTTAAACGTGGACAATACTTCAAGTCGTGCCATCCGGAGTTCTAAAAGTATGCAAGAGGGGAACAATAGCTAAGAAATCATTAAGAGAGAAGCACAAACTTGTAACGTATATCGCCCACAAGGAATGATTGCAGATCATCCCTGATGCTTGAGGCGGCAAATGTTTTGCAAGCAGAAGAAGGTATCCGGAGGTGATACAATGCATGCACGCCAGTGAAAGGTTTACAAACAATGCTCTCATCTTCTGAGTCAATATGGTTAAACATGGCTACGCAATATGGGTAATCAGATACAATGATCACGTTGCGTAGGTTGTACCGTGCAGAATCAACACTTCACGACGTGTTAATCCACGCTGTTGTATGCGAGTCTCCTGAGATGCAGGCCACAGAGAAAAAGAGGAGACGTCCGCATATTCCAAGTACCGTCTCATAATCTGTACCGCGGGGTTTCGTGCCTTACGCACTACTCGCTTCAGGACGCCTATATAGGACTCGAATGGAAACGCAGAGAAATCATCAAGCGTTTCATGCACCTCCACGTCCAATGTTAGGTGGCTTAGGCAGTGAACACTGAACGTCACCTGGGCTCTCCCGTACAGGCAGCAGTACCCATGTATGAAATTAACTATTAAGAGTTTCGCGAAAGACCAGTACTGCTTATGCAACAGCGGGTGACAGAAAATGTATATTCCAAGATGAAGATGTAAAACGTTGTCACAATAATCTCCTGGTAGCACGTTTAACAAAATTGCAGGCGCGTCGTATAAAACAGATTCAGATGGACCGGAACGATAGGGATCGTTGAGCCAGGAAATGATAAGGTGCTAGGAGGTCTTGATAGATCTAAAACGAAACACTCCTGATCAATCAATTACTGCCCACGTTCCCTGCACTAGCAGTCATCGCTGTGTAGGCTGTAGCGCCCAAAAAGATAACTCTTATCTTTCGTGTACAATTTACTTGTTGACCGATTGTACATTAGATTCGCCTTCTGGTTTCGGCTCCACGTGTTTTGCTGTTTGTCGCCGTCTGTCTGCTGGCCTCGTCCATCGATCATCGGATCTAACGCGTCGATTTATTGTGCTGATTAAGTTCCGTCTTCCGACCAGATTGTGCGACTAACTGACAGCCTAGCGAAGATCGTGCTTTACCTAAGGTCAGCTACAGCATTCTTATTTATAGACTGAGTTCTTATATGTAGTTAAGCCCTTTCCGTTTGGCCTTTTCCACTACATATTTGGTGACCCCGTTTTCTTTATTTGAAAACTCAGAACTCCTTGTTTGTGACTTGACTATGTCGGACCACGATCCCCGCACTGACATTTCAGAAAATTTTGTTGATTTCTCCTTCCCTACCTTCGATTCATCCAATCCTCACGTGTGGATTTACAGTTGGAAGCTCTTTTTCGCATACGCCGTATTACTTCTCAGTCCTTAATGTTCGCACATGTCACTGCCCAGCTTCCTACCCACATCGCAACTGACCTTATGGATTTGCTTGATCCGATTCCGGCTGACGCACCTTACGATGAACTCAAAGCCGCCGTATTAAAGCGCACCACTGCCTCGGACGAAGCAAGACTTCGACAATTACTTTCCGGTCTTGAACTAGGCGACCGCACGCCGTCACAACTTCTCAGGCACATGCGTACGTTGGTCTGTTCCTCTAAGGTCGATGACACGATTCTGCGACAGCTCTGGACGAAATGTCTTTCATCGAAGACCTCAGCTCTTCTCGCCGTCTTCGCAAGTGATTTGTCTTTGGACAAGCTGGCTGAAACAGCAAACAAAGTTCATGAGTACTTTCATAAACCCGCAGCATGTCACGCAGTTGAGTCGACCATTCACGCCGATCTTAAGACTGACCCGATTAAAACCATTTCTGAGAGGTTATTGAAGCTGGAGCTCACCATCTCGAGCGTTAATCGCTACCGTGGTAGAAGCCCTAGACGCTCCTCTCGAAGTAGACGTAGTCCCGCCAGGAGTTCGAAACGTCATTTCTGTTGGTACCACTACCGTTTTGGCGATGATGCAAGGAATTTTCAACCTGGTTGTAACCATCCGAAGTCATTCCACAAACCGCAGCAGGGAAACCTCCACGCCAGCCAGTGATGGCGACGGCTGCGGCTGGCCAATCTTACAGTCGCCTACTTTACGTCTACGATTCCTCAACCAATTTGAACTTCTTGGTTGACACCGGTACCGAGGTCAGCGTTATTCCTCGTTCTGCAGAAAAACGCAACCTATTTCCAACCGGACCAACATTGCAGATGCCGAACAATACCAAGGTCCAAACATACGGCCAGAAAATGTTGACTCTTAATCTTGGTGTTCGTCGAACTTTCCCCTTGGTTTTCCTCATCGCTGACGTCCAAAGCCCCATTCTTGGTGTTGATTTCCTTACCAAGTTTGGCCTGATCGTGGACCTGAGTTGCCGTAAACTATGCGATAGTTTGACATCCTTGTCCGTTTCGGGTAAAGTCAGTTCGGTCAGTTCGATCGGCCTTCGCTTGGCATTGCCCGCCGACAATGTGTTTACCAAACTATTACTGCAGCTTACTGCTCTTTGTCAATCGCCTAATGACTTTCCTGTGCCTAAGCACGAAGTTACGCATCACGTCTCAACACATGGGCCGCCAGTAACCGCCCGACCTCGACGATCACCTCCAGACAAGCTCGCTACTGCCAAGGCAGAGTTCGAACATATGCTTCGTCTCGGTATCGTTCGTCCTTCCAATAGCCCATGGTCCTCCCCGCTTCATATGGTTCCCAAAAAGTCCAGCGGCGACTGGAAACCTTGCGGAGATTACCGCACACTAAACAATTCCACCGTCCCCGATAGATATCCGGTTCCGCACATCCATGATTTTTCAACTGGTTTGCATGGAAGAACAATTTTCTCTAAGATTGCCTTGGTGCGTGCATACCACCAAATTCCGGTTGCTCCCGACGATATTCCGAAGACCGCTATAACCACGCCATTTGGTCTTTATGAATTCGTTCGCATGCCATTAGGTCTACGAAACGCCGCACAGACTTTCCAAAGTTTTATAAATAAATAAATCAATAAATAATTTATTCTCGACTATGCGTGTCAAGCCAATTGAGGCATGATCAGGTATGTACAGCTGTATAGACATTTTATGGGAACTGTAGTGACGGTAGGAAATATTTCATATATTCTTGCTTGGAACTGTGCAATGGTGAACATGCGAAGGAACGATTTGGCGGTAGTGGGATCGGGATCCATTTGTTTGGACATAATCTCTCTGCCATATATCGAAGTCATACCTCGACTAATAATAGATAGAGAATCCTGAGTGATCCATTGGAAGATAATTGAAGAGCAAGCTATCCAGTATGATGATTCTAATTGAGCTGCCAGTGTGAAGTTTATGGGCTGTGACTTTATTCGGTGGCGAGTCACATTCGTCCACTTGCAGTGTTGTTAAA
>OX104066.1:11957607-12001940 GCA_944474145.2 Dicrocoelium dendriticum
ATATGCAACGCACCACCGGATTGCTGTGCCCGCAAGCGGCTTGGCAAGTCCGGTAAAACTCGCGCTTTCCCTGTACTTTTGACATTTCCTACTACACAACTTGCTAAAGCCTGTATAGGCGTAGACTGACCGTGTCCACGCGGGCATACTTTGAGTCGATTATCATTTAGCCTGACAAAACCCCACCTTAAATATCATTAATGTCGTCAAACAAGCCAGAGGGCAAGCGCAATGCTCTTGTTGACTTGGCTGTTAAAACTCCATCCCATCCGACCATCATGCCAGCGAAAGACCTCAACTTGTCTCCAAAACAACGTCTCACTTCAAATGCGAAACCTGCAACGGCGCGAAGCTTGTTTTATGCTGAATTTAACGAAGGACCTTCGTCTGCACTGGCTGCCATAACCATCGATTCTGCTAACGATGTGACTTGTAACTACTCCGCCATGCATGCCACTGACGCCGTACCTGGTCAACCATCTAATCGCATTCATAACTGGGTATCTACTTAGACTACTCCACCGCCTGCTTTCACCGTGCCTAAGCAGAAACACCCTCTCACGATAACATGATGCTTCTTTCAGACTAAACTATACAGGTATTTTCACCCTCACTCTCCGCCATTGCCGTTGATACTGCCAGTGCTATGTCGCATAGCAACTCGGACACGCGTGTTGAGCCTACTACTGGCCTTGTAGACCAGACATGTAGGCCTGATTCTGTTGTTTACTTGTCTACTGACAACGATCGGCCCAATAATCGCAAGCGGCCTACACCCCCAATAACCTCGAACAACTCAGGACAACCCAACAATAGAAAACCTGCTAAAGCATGATTTTCGACGCCAGTGCAGTACAGGAACAACGCAGTTCTAATATTCACGGCGCAGAAGCATTGTAGCACAGGTCCCCGCGACGGTCACCTCCAGTTATGAATGTAGTAACGCCCCAACGCCTCCCACCCCGAGAAACTTATATAATTGAAATGCCCGATGCTGTTGTTCATTTGTTTAATGACAACAAGGGATCCAAGCGTTGTATTTGGCTTCCAACCCCAAGAACCTTAAAAAACTCATTCCAAACTAAAAACAGATAAAGCCATAAAGTACGGCTATCAATGCCAGTACGGTACCATATCCCAGCGAAATCCAAAAAGCACAGTGCAGATGAACAGGAGCGCAGATCGCCGCATAAATCACCTTCATTTATGAATTTGGTAATGCCTCAACGCATTTTCTCACCACGCAAACCTTATCTAGTTGAAATGACACAGATAACAGGGCTCGATCGCGGCCACAACCGCACCAGTGTAAGCAGCGCCTCTTCCCCATAACTCCATACCGTTTAACATGCACCAATAGTGCCGGCAAAACCACGTTCTAAACAAGTCAGTTCCATTCGCAACACCGCTTACTTGCGATCACATGAGCTTCATATATCGCGGACGAAGCGTAGTCGGACGCAGCTGAATGGCTTACTTAATAAGGCGAGTTACCTACCTGCACCGCTGTTGCCTAAGCAAGACCACCGCACAAATCTGACCAAATACGCACCTCATCCAAGGCAGCTTGCCTTGGCCCTCAACAATTCTACCCCTTTTTATTAGTCAATGCGGGACATGGCCCGCCTTATAGATAACAAACCATGCAGATACATCTAGCACAACTTTTGCACCCTCTGCTACCAACAGTCTACAGTCACTCTCAACTTCATGGCTGCTTTCTACCGACCCACAGTTAAATAAATAAATAAATAAATAGATAAATAAATAAAAGGTATATTCTCGATAAAACGAGACACACCTGTAAAGGCGTGAGCAAATATGCATACAAGCATAGCTTCTTTGGAATGTTAAAACATTTCATTTTAATGAAAGGTAGAAACAAACGGACGTAGTCCATACGAGTGAGTGTATTGTCAGGTAATAGTAAGACCAAGGAACATGAGGGCCCCACGGCGCGCAAAAATCAGTCATAACGGTTGCGTCAAGATTCAAGTTGGGGGTAATTGCGCCACGCAGTGATCCATAAGCACAGGAGCCCAAGCAAGGTTTTGGTGCACTCAATGACCATTACGAAGTCGGGATGTTCTGTGTTTCATCAAAGCATTCTTCATAGTAAGATCAGTAGTACAGGATGGATATAGACGGCTGAGGACTGCATCAGTGTGAAATGTTTAGCCGTGACTTTATTTTGTGGCGAGTCGCATCCGCCAAGTTGCAGTGTTGCTAAGCGGACATCTGTGGCTTATTATAGGGAGAACGCTTGCCAGGCGAATACCCACCAAGTCCTGAACACTGACGTAGCTTCCGTTGAACAGTAGTGCTAGTCGGCTATGCATCGTATGGACCGATTTTGCACTCTATTATTCGCAGTCGGTTGACAGCCAAAATTCTTCCTTGGTTGGCCGAATGGCTTAGTAATGATCGGGCAGTAGTCGTTGAAGCCGGTCAATGATGTAAAAGAGTCGCAGGGTCGAAGGATAAATGATGCGGATGGGTAAACACATTGTCAATAGAGGCCGGCTTTTTCTATCATATACTTGTCCGGCTCGCAAACTGTGTCCGGCTGTCCACACTGGACTTGTCATGAGGTCTGTGAGTGCTGTTGTTCCTTGTGGATGCATCTGTCCATAACAGGCTAAAATGCCATTCACCGCAAAGTGGATTCGGAATTCTTTCAAATGTAAGTAAGTGTAATTGTCTCCATAGCCAGGTGAAAACCATGAAAGGCCATCGGGAAAGCCACTTATACGAGCGCAACGCTGTCCATAAGATAACATCAGAAAGCTTCAGGTGACTGGAGAATCGGAAGGTTTGAGGCAATGAAGGTAATCACGCCAGAAATGTTTGTCTTCGGTTGTGGAACAAGGGATCTATGTAAATATATTATTCCAGGTGAGTAACTTTTTATACTGTGAGTAGAAGGCGAGTTAAACCCATTTGTTTAGACCCCGTGAAGCTAACGTCTCTAGGATCTTTTCCCTGAACAATCCAAGGTCACGCCAATTCAGACAGAATACCTTGCCAGTTACCAACTCCCACACAACACATTTCTTTATCAGGTCGCTAGCGAAGGAACCGACACATGCCCATTTCTTCTCGCCCTGATGCTGACTATTCACACCCCACTTTCACTCTCGCTCCAGCTTCTGTCTTGAACACACTTAAAGGACAGCCCCATATCCACACCACTCCGCGCCTTTGTTACCTCACTTCCTGGGCACCATGTCAATGCCTGCCAATTCAGATAGAGCTGCCCAAATCTCTCCAAATTGTTACAACCTCTTTCGTATGGGACTTGTCGGGACACGGCCCGCCACGCGAATTTCGTCAAGCACACACCCGCTTTCGCCAAACTCCGCTGACTCCTACACCTGTTGGTGTTTTCCCCATACAAGTAGCACCAGTACTTGTTGCCACATCGCCTGATGTATGCAACCCGGGAACTGTAGTTAATAGTGCAGTGGAAGCGCCTCCACCACTGTCTTGTTAAGACCCTACTACAGCATCTGGAGACCCGATGACGGGACGATGCGAATACGACTTGTATACTTTCCTCCTCCTCAAAATACCAGCAATTAAAAATAAAATGCACCTTCTAGGCTCCTTCGTGCTTCTGCCACACATGCAAATGGTGTTGATAACAGAAACATGGCACTCGGCCGACGCTTCTGACTTACCACTAAACATCCTAGGGTACACCACTTTCTGTAATGGACGTGCCATTTAACGTGGTGGCCGATGCATCAAGTACGTCAAGAACGAGTTTTAAGCATCATCTTTCCTCACTATACCTCATGGCAATTCTGCAGACTCAGTGTGGTCGTCTGTGCGGTTATCTTGCCCTACTGATAGGTTGCTTATACAACCCACCGCATCCTCTCTTGTGCTAGCGTTAACAAAATCGCCAAGCTCTTTCAGGAAGTCTCACTCCCCTGCACGCTATATGATCATTGCTGGAGACTTTAATATGCCACATGTTTCGTGACTCAGACAGTCAGCCCCAGTCAAGTATAGGGCCCCTGTTGACACTTTTCCACGCATAAATGGACACGGCATAGAACGTACCGACTCGACAATCCAACACACTGGACCTTACATTCAGTAACGGTATCTCGCACGCATGCCCAGCTTGTTAGACAACATACCGGGCAGATACCACAAGGTGGTGAAGCTGTCCTTGGCGCTTCCTAAATCCTCTCAAAATGCAGTTACAAAGTATGGGGTAGTTAGGCCCCTGCAGCGCATCAACTGGGAAATCTTCTCCTCCATCCTCTGAGCACCACCCTAGGACGACTTCTTTCTCTCCTACAACAAAGGTACTGTGAGCAACATGCTTTACAACAATTTCACTAACTTCTTAGTTGTCCTTACTCCCATACAGAGAAAGATCAAAAAGCTTTAAACTTGATGATGCCTCCACACGCAATTTGCTCAGCAGGCTTAAGAGAAGGAGCTCCCGCTATATCAAGGCCAAAATCTTCCACCTAAACATCCATACGAACGAAGTAAGCCGATTGCGGAACTTCACAAAGTAATGCGTGTACATTAGTAGAGCATGCAGCTTTTGTACGGAAAACAAAGCAAAGTCTCTCATGCGACTAATGAAGCAGTGGGGTGGCAGCAAGGATATCCAGCTTACTACCCCCGTGCCGCCTGATAAACGTATAGTTACTGGTGGGGTTGATCTCTGCGAGTTCATTAACACACATTTTTGTAACTCCTTGAGTAGCCATGACTTAGTATTGTCAAATACGATCCAAATGGTTACTGAAGATCAAAGACACACTATTGTCTCTGACTTACACCATATAAAGCGAGCACTTTACTCCATGAACCTGTTACACTACCCAGGTCCTGACAGTGTCTCTTCTTCCATTTTAATATTTGGAGGCCCGGACATTCCAGTCCTTCTCCTCAATGTCTTTACCAGCTCAGAGCATCTGATAGTAGCAAGCATTTCTCCACGTTCCCAAAGTAGCAGAGGTCATGAGCATCTGCATCCCCGGGGACGAGGTCTGGGAGAACGGCCCCAATCATATATAGGCTTTCATACTCAGCCACCTTATTGTGGAGAATACTTTCAAGGTGCATACAATCTTTTCAGATTCTTCATCCAGCATCAACAGAGCACTCTGCATTCCGAATCTGTTCTCTCCATATAGCGCTTTTTGTCTTCATTTCTTTTGCAATCGGACGGCAAACTCAGTGCCATGCATGACCTAGTCTCCTTCGAACAGTCTCTGAAAGCATCTATGGCTACCGAGTTGCAAACGGTCTGGTATCTGCAGACTCAAGGCTAAGCCCACTATGCTTTGACAGCCTGTTGGAATTGCTTACGCTTATTTGAAGTAGGATTTTTCTGTCCATTTCTGATGACCCTCCCCATTTGCCTTCCCACCATAACCATACGTTTCAACCTCAACGCGCCGCCTAACTCAGTCTTAGCTGCTGGTCTCCGGCTCTAGGACTACCGGGAATTGAACGGCCAATATTTGGAACACCAAACACCTTATACTCCTTAACAAGAGTACCTCGTTGTCTTTCCCACATCGTATCAGTAAAATTCTTTCTATCCCAAACTTTCCCTCTCCTAATATCACTCTTTGCTCCTGACACAGCAGGATTGTTGGCTTCTCCACACCTTAGCAGTAAAAGCTTTTCCATTCCGACCTGTCATTTGCTTGACACGCCCTCTCTGTTTTCAATTTTTCTTCAGTCGGACCGCCAACTAAGTGTCCTGCGCTAACCAAGCCTTAGCTGACCACTGATACTCTGAGACTTATACCAGACTACCGGGATGTTAACGGTCTAGGCTCTGTCCATTCAAATCTGTCTCCCTCACCTCGACAACCTGCTGTACCTGTTCGCCCAAGCTAAATATAGCGACTTCTATCGCTGACGTGTCCAGTTCTTCTGATCCACTCCAGTTGCCTTCCTAAATTAACTGTACGATTCAATCATAATGCGCCGACAAGTCCAGTCTCGTCTGATCTGTCTCATTCGCTCCGACTTTTGTGACGTTGCCGGCGATTGCTGGGAAAGCTAAGCGCTCTGGCACGATTACCTCGAGAGGCACGTTAACTTTCCCATTGCTTATCTGTAAACATTTTTTTTGGAAGCTGACTTCTCCTTTGCACACCCGCTGCCTTATTTTTCCTCAACTTGTGAGCGAGCTCTCAGTGCCCTGCCTTATTCTCCTCCTTACTGCTTCCAGACTAAGGAAATGTAAATAACTAAATAAATAAATAGTTTATTCTCGTCATTGCGAAGCACACCATCAAGGGCGTGATCATGGTAATACAGATATGTAGGATCGGCAATTGCACAAACTAGTACATTTTGACAAATAGCATAGGAATTTATGTGTGGGTTGACATGTAAAAGCATGTTTAACTGTGTAGTTGGAAGGGGTCATGTTGTGTGAGCAGGTAAATGTGACTCAGTATGTTTTTGTTCGTTGTGTTCGCTATCAAACTGGGGAGTCAATGGAACGCTTTGAAGCGGATGACGTTCGGGATGTGTGAATGATCCTCCGGAAAAGGGAAGAGGCAGTGACCTTATTTAGTGGCGAGTCACATCCGCCACGTCACAGTGTTGTTAAACGGATATCTGTGGTTTTTTATAGGGAGAACGCTTGCCAGGCGAAAACCCACCACATCCTGGAACACTGCCGCCGAACGATTTGCTGGAACAGGATTTACCCGAACCACCCAGCTGGCACCACGAGGAGGTTGTTCGGCTCGCCAGCCACGTTTCAGGCTATGGATAACAAACATACAACGTCTCTCACATCGCGAGCCTACCTGGCTCGCATACCCCTTATACCTATAGCCTTATCCATCCCAAACCTGTCCATCTCTGCTGACTTTTCTTTGTCTTCCCACGTTAACTGTACGAAGTATGCTCGATGTGCTGACTAATCCAGTCTCGTCTGATGGTATCCCGCTCATCAAACTTTCTCAGATAACTTTGATATTACTGGATATTGTTCGGTGCTGAATAACCCATACTCCTTCCCACGAGAGCATTGTTGGCTTCTTCACATATTAGCCGTAAACCTGTTTCATCCTCTCCGGCATTTCCTTGCTGCGCTCTTTTTTTCAATTCGTCTTCAATGGGGCAGCCAAATCTCAGTGCCTTTCCTTAACCTAGCCTAATCTGACCAGTCTGCTTCTGCGTAACTTATTTCAGACCACTAGGATATTAACGGTCTAGACGCTGCAGACTCAATACTGTTTTTATTCCCTCAAGGACGTGCTGAACCAGCTCCTCCAAGCCCAAAGCAGCCTCTTCCCTCACTTTCCTACCCTCTTCCGCTGATCATCTCTATTTTCTTTCTATTTTATCTGTACGACTCAATCACAATGCGCCGACTAAGCGGGTGTCGTCTGCTCGGTCTCCCTCACTTCCAGAGATTTGCCTGACCTAATCATCCCTGGATAATATGGCAGCTATGTTCTTTAACCTATTTAATTCCGCTGACCCACCCCGCAGTTGTTCTCACCTCAATTGTATGACCGAATCTCAGTGCGCCGACTAAATTATTCTGATCTGAATGGCCTGCTGCCCACCTACTACTCCCAGATGTGTGCGCCAATTCTGATCACGGTCGGGCAGCGAGTCCGCTCTCTTCTGCTTACGTCTAGATCCGATGATTTTATTTTCCTCTTATCCTTTTTCTTCTCTGTTATTGCGCTCCATTTTTATGCCCAACTTTAAGGGACGGCTTACACTCATTGCGCCGAACTATGTTATCCTCGTGCATATGCTCTCCTCCGCTCCGACCTCGCACCTGCTTAATGGCGGCACTCGGAACATTTCTAAGTGTTTCTTGGCTAGTACTTCCATTGGTATGTTCACCTTTCCGATTTTTACATGCCTTTGCTCTTTACTTTATGTTCGCATTTGCCTATTAGTGTAACCGTAAGTGGGATAACGACCCAATACACGACAGTTTTGGACCTCTGTGACGCTTTGCTCTAGATTCTGATGGCCTTTGGACTATGGAATTCTGAGCGCTTTAGCGTAATTACTCTCACTAATCACTCCTCGCACTGCGGTTTGCATGCATCAGCTCTTCGCTGTTTCTCCGAATTCCGTTTTTCTCTTGGAACGTTGCTTCACGTACTGTTGCTCCCGCATTCGGTCTCAAGCTAGTTGGCATTATTTCACCTAAGCTGCCTCTCGCATTCGGACTGCTGTCATCATCATCTGTTTATCCACATTTCTCTCCCAAAACCGTAGTATTCGCTTAATTTTTCCACTACGCTTAGGTATATCGATCACTTAACCCTGCGCGTGCAGAACCTGCTTCCTACTTCTTACTTGCAGGCTGAGCCATACCAACGACGTGATGCAAAGAACGCGCTTGTAAAGCCTGTATATTAATAAATAAATAAATAAATAAATACTTTATTCTCGACTATGCGAGGCAAAATTGCATACCTTTTCGTGTATCATAGGCACCATTGCGCGCCACCAGTCATTCGATAGTGATTCTTGCTTCCTTGCTGTCCGTCTGTTTGGCTGCCTCTTGTCCTTTGCCCGTTTTCCGCGATATTTCCAGTTAAATTGGCCAAAAGAGAGAGGTTTATCCACTGGGACTGGCTGATCCAGTTTTAATAGCCAGCTGGCTTAAAAACTTGGTGCTTTCTCCGGGCTAAGAAGCACCCACTCATCGTTCCAAATGGAGCTCTTTCCGCCATCCTGGAGACGCCACTCTCACGGGTCTAAACAAATGGGTTTAGCTAGCCTCGTACTCACAGTATCACAATTTACTTAACTGTTGCACGGTTGTACAAGTCTGATCATGCCTTCATGGGCGTGCTTAGCATGGACGAGAATAAGATATTTATTTATTTATCTATGTACACACGGATCCCTTGTTTCACAAAGCATGAACGACAATTCTGGCGCCATTACCTTCACTGCCTCTGATAGCTTTGCTTATTCTCACCAACGTTTAAAAAATTGGTTTTTGTGCCTTACATTTCCGAAAGGACATTCTGATTCACCATTCACCCGGAGCTTTTCCGAGGTCATTTCACGGATAGCTTTGCACTCGTATAAATGGCTTTCCTGAGGGTCTTTCAATTGACCATGGAGACAATTACACTTACTTACATTTGAAGGAATTCCGAATCTATTTTGGGGAGTAAGAAACTCGTAACGATCCCGTACTGGACAAATGAATGACATTTTCGCCTGTTATGGAGCTATTCAGCCACAAGGAACAACTGCACTCACCATCCCTATGAAAAGTCCAGCGTGAATAGCTGGACACGGTCTGCGTACCGGACAGGTATAAAACGGAAAAAGCTAGCTTCTGCTAACAATGATTAACTCACCTGCAACATTTATCTTTCGTCTCTATGACTCCTTTGCATCATTGACCGGATTCAACGACTACTGCTGGAGCATTACCAAAGCAATCGGACAAGCAAGGAAGAAATTTGGCCGTCAACGTACTGCGCATAATAGAATGAAAAGCGGGTCTGTACGTTGCATCGCCGTCTAGCACTACTCTTCAGTGGAAGAGACGGCAGTGTTCCAGGACAAGGTGGGTTTTCTCCTAGCAGGCGTTCTGCCTGTTAAAGCCACGCATGTACGCCTACCGGCACTTCAAATTGGCGAATGTGACTCGATAGTGAATAAAGTCCCAGCGGAACATTTCACGCTGACGAAGTCCTCAGACTTCGACATACTACATGTGCTACTGAATTTACTATGAAGAATGCTTTGATGGAGCACAGAACGTTCTGATATTTTAGTGGAGTTTGCTTGCACAAATGCCTTGTTTTGGCTCCTGTGCTTATGAAGCACTACATGGCGAAATCACGCCCAACTTGTATATTAACCTAGCAGTTATGACTGATTTTTACGCGCCCCAGCGCCATCATGTTCCTTGGTCTGAGTATTATATGACAAAATGCTCACTTGTATGGACTACAGCTTTTTGGTTATACATTTCATTAAAACGAAATGTTTTGCAATTCCATAGAAGCTATGCATGTATGCGTATTTGATCGCAAATTCACTAGTGTGTCTCGTTTTACTAAGAATATACCATTTAATTATTTTTTAAAAGATGTACCTCAGCCCTTGCTTTTGTAGCTGTAATCTGAACGTTTGACGTTGGATCACAGCTGCGCTTAGCCTAATGCAGGCATTTGGTACGTTGACTATCTCAGTTATGCCATTGCTTTGTAACTCAATTCTGATCTGTGGACCTTACTATCTAGGATCACCTAGGCTGCTAGAACCATACTCTAAATGGTCTATCTCAGGCAAGTCATCGCTTAGTAGCTCTATGCTGAACTTTGGACGACGGTTACTAGATTCATTTAGCTTGATGCGACCATTTCGTAAATTCTCTAACTAAGCTTTGCCATTCCTTTATACTTCAATTCTTAGCTGGTGTCAAGTAAACTGTTAGAACCATATCGTAAATGGTCTCTCTCAGGCAAGCCATCTCATTGTAGCTGGATTCGGAAGTTTGGACAATGGTTCCTAGATTCACTTAGCCTAACGCAACCACTTTGTAACTTATCTAACTAAGCTATGCCATTGATTGCACCTCAGTTCTGATCAGTAACCTATACTGTTTAGTATCACGCAGGCCGGCTAGACGAACAACATCCTCGTGATGTCAGCTGGGTGGTTTGAGTTTAATCCGTTCCAGCAAATAGTTCGGCGGCAGTGTTCCAGGACGTGGGGGGTTCGCCTGGCAAGCGATCTCCCTATAAAAGCCACAAATGTCTGCTCAACAACACGGTGGCGTGGCGGTCGTGACTCGCCAAAAAATAAAGTCACTGCCACGTGGAAATCCGGATAATTCTCTCCAACCCACTGACACCAATCTCCTACTCGCATATTGATGACAATATCAAACATTGCAGATTAGAGCAGCACAATCACAAGCACAAAATACACAGCTACATAGACGTACACACACAATGACATACATACATACCCCCTACACAAACACAAACTGCTATGGCAGACATATAGGAGTTTTGCACATTCTTAAAAATGCATCGCCATGTCAAAATGATCATGCCTGTAAAGACGTGCCTCACCTTGTTGAGAATAAAATATTTATTTAATTATTTATTTTTATCTTAAATGGTCTCTCTCAAGCAAGCCATCGCTTTGTAGCTCCATTCTGAACCTTGGGCGATGGTTCTAAGATTCGCTTACCTTAAGGTAACGGTTTCCTAAATGGTCTATCTTAGCCAAGCTATCGCTGTGTAGCTCTATTCTGACCTGTGGCCGATACTACCCAATGGCACGTAGGCTGTTTTAACCATTTTGTAAATAGCCTATCTCAACCAAGCCAGCGATTCGTAGCTCTATTCAGCACTTTGTACGACTGTTCCTAGCTTCGCTTAACCTAATGTAATCCTTTGGTAAATGGTCTATCTAAGCCAAGCCAAGGCTGCTGTATTATGATCTAAGAACGATGCTACCTGGATTCATAATTCCCGACGTGATCGCTTTAAATTTCATCCACCTTTGCGAAGCCTTCGCTTCGTACCTTTTTCTGTTGACGATTCTAGCCGGATTCCCTAAGCCCGATGCAGCTGTTTCATAGTTTGCCCATCTCGATCAAACGAACGCTCGATGGCTGGATAGCCGAACAACCTCCTCGTGGTGCCAGCTGGGTGATTCGGGTAAATCCCGTTCCAGCAATTGGTTCGGCGGCAGTGTTCCAGGATGTGGTGGGATTTCGCTTGTCAAGCGTTTTCCCTATAAAAGCCACAAGTATCCGTTTAACAACACTGTGACGTGGCGGATGTGACTCGCCACTAAATAAGGTCACTGCCTCTTCCCTTTTCCGGAGGATCATTCACACATCACGGACGTCATCTGATTCAAAGCGTTCCATTGATTCCCCCATTGATGGCGAACACAACGAACAACAATGTGACGTGGCGGATATGACTTGCCACTAAATAAAGTCACTGCTTCCTGCATTTCCGAAGAATCTTACCCCAATCACGGACGTCATCCCATTCGAAGATATTATTTGATCCCTTCCTATGTGGGCGAATTCACCGGACACAACCACAGCTTCAGCAAAATAGTAACAAATTCACTCAACATGATTACTGACCCATACACATACTTGCATACATAAAACATAACCCCAGTATGTACTGGTTACATGGTGACACTTTTGACAATTCCTGATTATACGTTCTGTGGTGGGTTTTCGCCTGGCAAGCGTTCTCCCTATAAAAAGCCACAAATGTCTGTTTAACAACACTGCGACGTGGCGGATGTGACTCGCCACTGAATAAAGTCACAGCCCACAACTACGTACTGGCAAAGCGACTAGATTCACATATCAACCCTTCTTGACACCGTTTCAACTACACACGATTGAACCCGGAGTATCATCGTGATACACAACAGTTTTTAAACCTTGATCATGCCCAAGTTGGTGCGTCACTATGAAACTGAGCATAAACTATCTATTTATTTATTTTATCATGGACATACGACCAATTTTCTACTATTACTGTCACAGTTGCCATAAAATGTTTGTACAGTTGTACATATCTGATCATGCCTCCATGGGCGTGCCTCGCATAGTCGAGAATAAGGTATTTATTTATTTATTTATTTATTTATGATCATGGCTTTTTAGGCGTGTCCCGCGCTGTCGGGAATAAAACATCTATTTATTTATTTATTTATAGAAAAGCACGCACAGTCACATTTGCCTACTCACACAACATGTCCCCTTCCAAATACGCAGTTAAACATAGTTTTACATCGCAACACACACATAAATTCCTATGCTATTGGTCAACATGTACTAATTTGTGCAACTGCCGATCATACATGTAGGTAATACCATGCTGACGCCCTTGATGGTGTGCCTCGCAGTGACGAGAATAAACTATGTATTTATTTATTTATTTAATCTGGGTCATGTCATCGAAGTTTTGTAATGTTGCTGATCTATGTATACGGTGTTCAGTAGTCGTTGGCATTTAACCATGAGCTTCCGCTTGATTAATGACTTCCCATTGGCCTTCCCTTTACCAATGCTCTAAATAATTTCCCATTAGTAACTGTGTAACCATCGCAAGCATGTGCTTACGCTGACCAGATTCCATAACGGATATCTCAGTGATTTGTGTGTAGCAGTTGCGCCGCACAAGTCGGCCACATATTCTTGGTCATTTTGCATGGGATTGTGCGTCCACGGTAGCTATATTTTGCGTTTTCTTTAGAACTGACCTTTCCTGGTATTTATGATAAGGGAATGTATACTGTGTGACATACTGGCGCATCTATACCACTAACCGGCTGTGTAGCCCAATGTACTACGTACATAAATGCTTTCAGCTACATCCCCCACTCTGGCACCACGCACCCTGGTGCTGGTTGCTGTAAGTAGTCTCCGCATACGCATTACTGTCAACGTAATCGTGACGTACTTCCACCAATTAGGAAACATGAACCGGTGCCCAATATTCTCTTCGATCTATATAAGGATGCTCGCGTCTTCGTACCCGGCGTACATCCTCTACTACGGCATCCGTATGTATCATCTCCATTGTTTGCGCATGACGTAATGCTATGGACCCCGAACCACCTCATTTGAACTTGGAGCATTGCGCCGGACTTGAGCTGGCTATTTAGCGAGGCTACAGTGGTATTGTCTTCCTGGTCATCCCATAAAGGAACACCAGCCGTTTTCAGACTACCGCACGGTTATGATATATTAATCGGTGGTCAATTCGGTTGCTGTTTCGTTTTGAAGGACAGTTAGGTAGATAACAAAACTGCAGCGCTTCGCTTACGTGCATCCATGGTTGCTTAGCATGGCAAGGTAGTCGCGGTATCCACTTACTACCCCTGGGTGGCCAACGTAAACATTTCCCTTCTCCTGACGAAATCCACCTCCCGACTACTGCAGTCTTATACATGCTTATCCTCAGTGCAAGCTAATATCGGTAACCAAGGTTGCGTCAAGCTATTTTCTTTTAAATGAATCAGCACTTGGTAACCTGGTTTTGGTTCTTGGGTGAACGATCCGCTGGAAACAACACTCAAGCGCTTCACCGGCAGTTGTGGTTCCCGTTGATTGTAAGGCTCCATTACTCGCCATTATCCAGTGTAACTTCTTGCAATACGGCTTTCACACTTTTTAATATTTCTTTTAGCAAGCTTCATTTACGTACATCCCTATAGTTAATGAAGCAGATGTGGTCGCGGTATCTACATCACTATCCGTAGCACCATGTCCACTATCCTATTCAGTGGATGAGCTAGGTTCATCCGTTATGCGCGAGCGACGTCAAACCGGTGAATGCAGTATCAGAAGGAACAAGTTGTTTCAACAAGTAGTAATGCGTCATTTCACGGATACAACAAAATACCATTGCGCACTTTGCTCACGGTATAAATGAAGTACTTGAAGGCACGAAAACATCATCACGTAAAACCCCAAAATACAGTGATAAGTCAAGTTAAGCGATCTAGATATACGTATATTGTGGAAAAGTACAATCCCGCTATTTGCATGGCATGAAATGTTGAACTAGCTGTGGGGCGTGGGTAAGTCCACAGTAGTTGCAGGTGACACACCTGGCGGATGCACAGGCTGGGTGTTAAATTTACTACTGGGTAAAGAACACAAGCGATCAAGAATAACAATCCAGCAAGCAAAGCACCTAGCAAGCTAAAGTACAACGTGGGATACGGTTATATACTAAGTTGCACAACATGCAACAGGCCAAGGGAATACTTCTGGGACAGTGAGCGCTCGCCTCTGCGCAGTAATCGCTTTGTCCCTTCTACCTAACTGAGGAACGTCCGTCGCAGGCCAGCCTTCTGTGTGACCAGGTAGTGAAAAGGGATGCAGCTGCTGTGAAAGAATCAAGCGAAGAGATCCCAGCGGGCTCCCACCGGGGTCCTCCTTTACAGTGCCAAAAGCGCCAACGCACGCAGGTTCCATTCAAAGACATCTTCATCAATAGGAATGCCATCTCCACGGTTGGTATCATGAAACAGAAAAAAGGCCGTGTCGGTTAATGGCATGTATCAAAAGCGCTACAAACGATAGGAAACGTTTACCAATAACGGATCATTAGCATGTGGCATATGTGGCTTAAAATACCTTTCCGTTGGCAAAACGTTTTGCTCTTTTTTGGGTTTTCGAAACTTTTTCTCTTTTTGGGGGTTTTCAAAATTTTTGCAATTTTTTGGGTTTTCAAAACATTTGTATTCGCGGAGACACCCTGACAGCCGCATACCAAATTATGAATGTGCTTCTCAGTCATCCCGCATGGTTCGTTGGCAGTCCACACACTGTATGACGCAAACGGGTCCAGGTGGTCCGCGCACGTTTTAAAAGACTAATGCTTGTACACGCGGCATTGAACCCAATTGACTTCCACGTCCACGGAAGCCCGTCGCACTTTACCGCAAATGACACGTGCACTGCAATTAGGCGATCCCTGCGCAGACGCTCGCCGCATTTTCTGCAAAAGGCAAGCCGCTGCAGTCGTGGTTCGTATTTGTCAGAAATGCGTCTTCTGTATCGTAGCACCCAATCTTACTATGTCTGCATCATCCATTTCACTACTGGCGTGACTTTGCTGTCGTTTGTAAGGCGCTCCTGGCGATCTACCCGGTAACGTTGACGGCTCACTACGAACAGCGGTATATGCATCCGCACGTATTTGCATCCACACGCCTCCACTTATTCCGACAAAGGGGAAACAGTGTTCGCGATCCGGCCAATGGTCAGTAGTGGCCCGGTTGTTGGATCTGTAGCCATTAGTTCTAAATCAGGTCTTTCAGAGCTCGCAAATTTTTACCGAAACTGGAAACGCCAGTTGCGTTTATCGCGATAGTTATTTCCTTCCCAACACCTTCACTGATGGCTAGCTTCTCGGCAGCCGTGCACTGTGAAGCCCTATGAGCCTTCTCGTAGTTTGCGCTCCAAGCTGGGAAAAAGTTCCCCTGTTTGCGCAGGTGAAAACCAACGGCCTTCTTGGACTAGGTTCTCTTGTGGATAGCCGATTAGCCGGCATACCTATAGGACTTGAGCGCCTGGCAAATCCCAAGGCATATTGAAAGCGCATTCGAAAAGCAAGGCGCCTGCATATTTCCCATGGATGGAAAGCCCACGGGAGGTGCGCACTTTCCAGACCCCTTTGTCATATCCCACGCCTGTCATCTATTTTACCGATAGGTGTTTCAGCAGCAGTTGAAGGGTATACAACCATAAGGAACGTGAAACCACGGTTAACCAATGCACACATGTGGGCGTTTTGACCTGACTCGTGAGTTTTCGCTAGGCGGCTTCCCTTGCTGGTCTAGTTCATGTTTCTGACATAACACCTGTTTAGACTGTGAAAGGATACTTGACCTACGGGACAAACCGTGTTTCAGGTGTCTATTCTCTACCTCCGCAACGTACTAAATTTTCCCATGCTTATTTCTTTATTATTGGTGACAGGCTCCTATAGCTCACTGATGTTAGTGACAGAGTCTCATGAATATAGAAAATCGGCTCTAAGGGATAAATCTTGGGATGTTTAGCTAATTAATGTGTGTATTTTGCAGGCCGAAATCTGTCAGCGGATCTGAAAGATCCCCTGGGTTACTCAGGTAGACCTGGCTAATGCGGCCTTGTTATAAGATTTAGCAAAGCTTAGAGGCCTAAAAAATGCTAAACTCTATGTTACTGGTTGTTTATGTGGCTCAGTACCCCCTGAAAACGGTATGCTGTGGCCTTCTAACCGTGAGTTAATTACAGGCACCCCTGAATTCCCATGTAGATATAATATTCCTTGCTGGATTTCTGGCCTTTTCGCGTAAAACCATCCCTTATTTGCATATATTTATCATGTATGCCTGAAAAGTTTACTTTTCGGCCACCTGCGCAGCCCGTAGTTGTCGCAGGGTATTACGGGCTAATTAGAGCATTTCTGGATAGCCAGACCCATCTAGATCATACGCCGCTTCCCCACTTTTTATGTTTTTTTTTCTTTTTTCTGCTATCTGCTTGCAAAGCAGAAAGCCATTTTTAGCGGAAAATAAAAATGGCTTTATTCGTAGACCATCATTTAATTGCAAATAACTCGCAAAAAACTGCACGTATTGTGTTGCTTTTACGTTCAGCGTATTTAGGCGCTAAATCTGGTCCAGATCAGTGTAATTTTGTGCTACTCTAAGCTGTATTGTAACTGTAGAAACGCTTTTTCTTTTATCTGAGAATAACAGGTTAAAATTTCGCGCCGGAGAGCAATATAAGCGTAAGAAAAGCAGGGCTCTATTTTTTGTTAATTGGTGTTTTTCTACTGAAGCGCGCAGTTTTATTTTCTCTTAACAAATTGCTTCTATTCTTGTCTGCATTTATCGAAATTTTTTTTAACTTTTCGTATGCCTTATAATCCCTTCACTCATTTCTTCCATGTGCGCAACAACAATTGGGGCAACTGAGTGGCCAATTAATGTGCGATCAATTTAAAGTGAACTTATGGCGAATTGGATTCTGTTCCAAGGAGAAAAGGCACAACTCCGAGAAGTTTTTCACAATAAAAGAACAAGGAGCTCAAGATCGCCCGAAGGAACCAAAAAACGTCAAGGTGGGCGCCTGAGACCCAGTAGCTGTATACCAAACAGTGCCAATGCATTTGGAATTTCTAACGATGAACATATATTTATATTTTGCCAACTCCCATGCAAGAGCATCGGATTAATGTAAGCCTTGATCTGAACCCTTTAGGGTGCAGCCTCTAGCAGGTCTAGAAAAATACCTATTTATTTAACTTGCCCAAATTTCTTACGCCCTTTGAAAATATGTCGTGCCCAGTTTTACGTGCAAGTGAGGCACGTACTAGTAAGATACCTAAAGAACTCTTTACTTAGATCCCCGATGGCAGCAAGCAATTTGCTAAACTGCGGTTCGCGTAGTGTAAACTCCAAAACATTGTGCAACGTTCCTGCGTTCCATAGCGTTGCAACCATTTAATGCAGCGCAGCGCTTTCGCTTGTCCCTTAGTATATGGAAGCGGCATAACATCCCAGGCGCTTTCGGAATCTATGATTTGAAAGCGCTCATTTGCGTTATGCAGCTATCTAGCATCGACGTCCTTGTGGTACGGATTTTTGGTAAGTGCTCAGTCACTGGCTGCGACGCATCCTGGTAACTGAGCCCACATTCCCTAGGCGTGTGGGCGTAGAAACTACCAGCAAAGCCCGTTTTCTCAAACTCGCATTGCGTGACATAGCACCTAACCACCTTGGTTGTGCTGGTTTGTGGCATCTGCCTAAGCCATTATATCATGGTATAGGCTCCGTGATATAAAACATGCTGCACTGTACCTTCGTTGTCCAGTGTTTGGCCTATACCTTCACCTTGCAACAGCCTCCTCACTCGAACGGCTTCGTTCGCACGCTCTATTTTAGCGGGCCGGTTACGTATAGACTTAACGTATGCACGTTCCAATCGCCCTTCGATGGTACCAAACGCAAAATCTCCTAGCTCACGCGTATTCTCAAAACACTGCGTGAGCTCAAAAGCTTGCTCCGCACCCACCTGTGAGAGCCTGCGATTACGTACGTATAATCAGGTTTCCTTCGTTTGAAAGTAGTGGCTATGTGTAGTAGAGTAATCCGTTATACAAACCATGGACAAACAGACACTTGACATGAGCGGCGCCATTGCAGTCTCTGTAACTAAATGGGCAGTTTTAACAGGATCAATGAAATCACTTACCAGCGGCCTTTACCGCATTTCCGGTGGGCATGAACACCTACGTACTTTAAGTACAAATATGCCATCCCTTTCGGTAGCACAATACCACGGTTTCGGTGGCATCGACCGTCAGGTACAGAAATGTAAACAAAAAATGACACGTAGGATCATAGTGGAAATGCCGAGAGGTTTTCCCTGAAAGCTTCAATCTTTCCATATTCCAGCTTCACTAGTTGCTTGAATAACAGATCATCGTTCATCACATGCTGTGTTGCTGACGCTGAGCTATTGCAACTGTAAGCACAATCCGAAGCCATCGATGCCGACCCCTTGACGCACGTAAAGCATGGAGCGTCCATAACGCTCGCAGGTTTGGCGGTGCACCATAGCACGCCCCCTTATAGACGTATCGACAGATTCGTCAGTTAAAACAAGCCCTGCACAAAATTTCTACTTAAGCAGCATACATCAACCTGCATTTGGTTTCCAAACGCGCTGGGCACGATTGTAACGATTACTTTGCGCTTTTCTAATTAAATTGCCGGCCACAGTCGGTAGAAGAATTGTGCACCACCCTAAATTCCAACCTGAATAAATCACGGAACAAAAGAAAACCCATTTATGGCTGGAGTATTACGTAACGTAGCACAAAAATAATCTGCTCAAAACTAGTTTTAACCGCTGATTACGGAAATAGTAAAAGCAATGCAATACGTGTGGAAGTTCAGGAATTGTTCGCAATTGCAGGACGGTCTCCGAATAACGCCATTAATTTCCCCTATAAATGGCTTTCTGCTTTATAAGCAGATATTAGAATAAGCAAGAAAATGTTAAACATGGCGAAGCGGTATAGGTTCTAAATAGGCATAGCTATCTAGAAGCGCTCTATACAGCCCGAAATACCCTGCAAAACTAGGCACCACTTCAGTGGTCGAAAAGCAAACTTTTCAGGCATACAAAGCAAATTTAAAATAAAAGAGGCGATAATGTATCTCAAAAGCCCTTTAACTCCAGTAAGGATTAATATATACGCAAGGGACTTCAGGACAACTTATAATAAAGCCATGATCAGAAGGCCTCAGTATACCATTTTCAGTAGATACTGAGCCACAAAAACCACTAGGAATATAGTGCTTAATATTTCTTAAGCCTCAAAGTGATTTCGAAGTTTATATAAACGCTGCATGCGCTAGGTCTACCTGAATAATACTAGATACCTTTAGGATATTTGACACTTTATTGCCTGGAAAATGCACACAGCATTTAAATAAACCTCGCAAGTTTTATCTCTTAGAGCCGTGTTTCTATATTAATGAGGCTGCCTCCTACACCAGCGAGCTAGAAGAGCCTGCCACTAATAATAAGGAAACGAATATCGCAAAATTTCGCAAATTTCGCAAAATGATTCAGGGCGTGAAATTCATTTGGGATTGTGTTCGTATGGCATTATTAATTCTACTTCTGGGTTGAGCTTGCTCAACCATGAGAGATCATAATGCCACATGTGCTGCTGAATACTGCTGGCAGCACTTTGATTAACTTCGACCTATTTTTCTCCAACTTTAAGCGCAGAAGCAAGTGACAGCGCTTTGTATCTAGATACTAATACCACAAATCAGCAAAGCATAGACCACACACGAAAATGAGATCTAAGCTTGTCAGCGACCAGTACTATGTATGATCAAGACAGGAGAATACAGGCAGCGTAGGATCCATGCTTCAGAATTAGCAAGCCAGAAGAAACGAACCAAAATATAGCTGAAAATGAATAGAGCTGAAGAAAAAGTATTAGAAAGCGGAAACTAGGCAACAGAAAGCAAAAGAGATAAAGTCGGCTGAAATGACCTGATATATAATGATAAGTGAAGAAGAAGGATTTACCTTTAAACTAAGTGCAGCAAGTTAAGATTTGAACTATCTTTTAGCGGACTCTAATACCACCACCTCAGGCAGAGCGTACCCATCGTCAATTAATCTACTTGCTAACTGGGTGTCACATCTAACCCAATCAAATCGGGGCTTAAATAAATAAATAAAATTTTAGTCTCGAACTATTCAAGGCATACCAAGCATGATCGAACATGCACATGCAAGGACATTTCACAAACGTCAGCATAGATTACATGCCAAATGGTGAAAATGTAGGGTGTACTAGTGAGAAGCAACCCAGTTAGTAATGTCTCACGCATTCAGCAAATAGCGGGGCTCGTACTTGTACGCAGTATAACAGATCTACTCTATTACATATTCCGTAATTCCATTGCTTTTAACCACAACAACGTTACCAAACATTTGATTTGTGTACATAAATAAACAAATAAAAGTAATAATTTTATATCCCCGGTATTGGACGAGACACAGCAACAAGGCATGAGCAAATATGTACACTCAAATCTGCGACGACCAAATGTGCTCAGCCTTGGTCCTAATATGGGAAATAAACAGCTGTGTGCGCTGTAAGATCTGATATATGGTTTTGGTAACGGTTCGACTTCACAGTTGTTTCAGTGTTTCGACAGATAGTTATTGCATATGCAAAAATGTTGATAGTCACGTTATACGCTACTGGAACTTGTTCAAACTAAATGTTCTGGTCTGAAGCAGATCTCTTGCGTTGATACTCGCAGTCAGCCGTTCATCACTTTCCATCCTCAAGCGCCGTTACACCGCAAAACTTTGTGCGCAATAAATAGTTTATGGGCATTTTAAATAAATAAATAAATAAATAAATAAATTTTGTATTCTCGACTAAGCGAGGCACGCCTGTGCAGGCATGATCATGTTATGAGTACAAAATGTGATCAGTTAATGTACAATGGGATTGTTGCATATGTTTAAATATGAATGTATGTAAGTTTGCATGTAGGCGTTTTTAGCTTCGTTTATGGGATTGGTAAATTTTTCCTGTTGTTTTGCTTGAATGTGTTTGAAGGTGTCGCCAGTGCTAAATGGAGGCTTCCTATCTGTGGACTTGAGGCGATTGTCCGGATAAGCGATGGGTGACTTTAGTTAGTGGCGAGTCACAACCGCCACGTCACAGTGTTGTTAAACGGACTTTTGTGGCTTTTTATAGGGAGAACGCTTGCCAGGCGAAAACCCACCACGTCCTGGAACACTGCCGCCGAACTATTTGCTGGAAGGGGGTAAACCCCAACCACCCAGCTGGCACCACGAGGAGGTTGTTCGGCCAGCCAGCCTGTTCGGCCAGCCAGCCAAAGCGATTCCAGGCTATCTTCCTGCCTTTGCAGTTTTATGCAATTCTGTGCAAATGTGGGATTACATTTGTTTAAATGTGTCGGAAACGAGGTACGCGGTACGAACAGTATTTTCGAATCTGTACGCGATGGAGTCTGAGTTCCGGAGAAGCTTCCTTGGACGTACTTTTGACAGTTTTGATGAGTTTAATAGTTTACCTTCAGACTTTATGCTTCTTCATTACGTCAATTTCATATGTTACAACAGCAGAAAGTGTAACGTGTCACGGGTAAAGTACGACAGCGTCATTTATCGAGGTGTCCGCCGCGCACGTCGCAAGTCAACAAGTGCAGAAATGAGGCGTGTTTAGTAGGATTTCGCTTCTATTATTCTAAAACTTTTAGCTCACGTGATGCTAACTTCAAAGCTGGCGTTAACTTCATAAGAACGGGACGCAAGCTGAAAGTCATAACCTTCGATCTGTCTCGCAATCACCCAGTTAACCGCTTTCTTTTTGGGCGACACCCCAACAATCGCCGTCTGACGGATGTTGAGTTCCTTCAGTGATGAGATTACCGCAGCTCCGAGTACAAGTCAACAAAGCGTACCAAATCATATCGCCTGGGCACTTGGTACTGGTGATCTTTTTCCTTACATTTCAGCGCTAGGTTGTCGAAAGGGAGCTGTCGAGTTCCCATAAACCAGAAGTATTACGCATTGTGGGGTGCCAATGTGTTATTATGTGCAATTTAAACTCCCATTTTCACTTTATTGTAGCGTCGACATGGATGCTAGCCTAGTAAAGAAAACGCTGAAAAAGGATAATCTTGTTCAGATAAAAACTCATTCAAATTACCCGACAGTTGACTATACGTCCGCACTACTATTATACCTCAACCGATAATTACGATGGTGTAATTATACCCTGCGTGGGACATGCGAGTCTAAGGCATGAATACACTAAACAACACTCAACCATTTCTCGCTGCTTTCTGTTAAATACAATGCACCGTTGTTATTGCGATTTCTGAACTCCTTTGGTATTAAATCATTTTAACAATTAACTGGATCAGCGGCACCTTGGCTGCCAGTGTAATAGGACCCAGGTGGGTTGTCATAGCACACCGCTACACGGCTGGCGTTCGCTGTGTATAGGCTCCATCAGCGGCACATGTGATGCCAATGTACTAGGACCAAGATGGGTTGTAATAGCACACGGATCCAAGGCTTGTGATCTTAGGATAGCGGCTCCATCAGTGGCACATTTGATACCAATGTAATAGGACCCAAGTCGGTCGTAATAGCACACGGCTACAAGGCTGGTACTCGTTGTATATAGGCTCTATCAGTGGCACAAATGGTGCCAATGTAATAGGACCCAGGTGGGTTGCAATAGCACCCGGCTGCAAGGCTCGCGCTCGTTGTATATAGGCTCCAGCAGTGGCACATTTATTGCCGAGGTACTTGGACTTTAGTGCGTTGTAATATCATTTGACTTCGAGGATTTTGCTTGTAGTATAGAGGCTCCAACAGCAGCGCACTCACGATATATGGTGGGATATTATCAGCTAAAGCATACTGTTTGACTAAAATTCGTCCTAATTTAGTTCCGTTTGAACGAGGTTTGGTCGTTCACAATCATTTAGGGTTTGGCTTTACGGCTATGCATTGCGTAATTACAATTAGTAGGTAGTGTTCCGCTTCAAGTTTATGATCATTTAACAATGAAACTTTCGTTTCTGAATTTCAGGGTGCTTTGGAAAATATTTTGGGTGACCAAAATGTCGTCCATAAGGTGTACATTTAGACCGCTGAGGACCAGCAGCCTGGTCATTTAGGGCGTTACAACACAGACGCGACGGCACACGTTTTTGCTGCTCTCGCGGAATGGATGCATATTCCGTCAACGTTACGCTTTAATCGATTACAGATTTGTAAGTTCGCACTACCACAGTGACGAATTATTGGTCACTCATGGTTCTCTAAATAGCACTTGCGCTGACAGAAAGTACGGTTGAAAAGAAGGATTTTACGCACTAATTAGCGCCGATAGTGCTTTAGAACATTAGTTAACAACATCCATAAACATATAAAGACATTTATCTTCAAATCCTTTTGCTTCTCGTCGAGTGGCTTACAAGACGCTTCAGTGGGAGGGCTCGCTGTCCATAAGTTTGGATAAAATGATAATTCATAGGTACCATGATTCTGCATACGTTTCTTATGATTTCACAAAGTGTTCGCTGTAAACATACCACTTATATATGTCTGCTATGATGTATCAACTGCTAGGAACCTCACAAACCCTTAGTGGTACATATTTTCTCATATTAATAATGCGTTTCACATTAAACTTCCGAGGTTAAAATTATCGGCACAATAGGAGACTAAGTAGCCCAGGACGAGAATACAGTACACGGCAAGTATTTTTAATAAATGGGCTCAGCAATAGTAGGCTTATTTTTTATAACTTGTAGTGAATAATTACCAATTTAGCTACGAATATTGCATTAGCGTTACGCATGTTGAAGGCAAATATAGCTGCACGCATTACACACTTGGATGTTTCACCATCGACACGTAGACGCAAAGTAACGCGAGTTGAATATTGGCACTTTAGCCACACAGCGTGCACAGCTAATTGACTGGGCACTAGTTTGCATTCATTTTATTACCGTTTCGCTACACAAATCCTCCGTGTTTAGTTTTGCGTCTAACAATATCTAGACATGACACCGAGAAGACGCATAAAAGATAACCCACGGACTATTAACTGACGCACGTGCCGACAAACTTATCACAAAAGTTAGCATTTAAGGTATAACTGGCGGAAATTCAATGTTTTTAACGGACTTCCAAGACTGCGAAGGAGTTAAATACAGCATCCATGAAAACAGGCCATCTAAATTTGACTTTTAGCATTCCAATGCGCACACTGTGCAATATTGAACATATGGGAATGGATGTTTTTTGTCTTATTAATTTGCCAAATTTGCAGCATTATGTTAACTGTATTTACAAACATTCGAATTGGCGGCATGCGGTTGATAGCTTTTTAGCACACTAAAACACATTTTTGAAGGTATACCAGATTAGAATGGCAGCCTCTAGAGGTCTATTGTTCCACTCCATTCTGACCAATCAACAAACGTCGCCATCTTTAAAGTACCCTGCTAGGTCTGCGATTACGGGGCAGCTATGATGCGTTCTCCTGTAACCACACTGTGGTTCAATCTTGTTCATTTGATTGGGGTTTTCTTTACGTGCGTAACTAGCAGCATCGATAATTATGGACCAGTCAGTCGGTAAAGAATTGCTTCAACCCTGTGGGAGTACCTGTGGGTAACCTGAAAAGACGCAACGGGCAAGAGCAAGCCAAAGGAAAAGGCAAGGAAAATGCATACTAAGGAACGTATGGAAGGCGACAAAATGCTGTGACTTGAAACGCTATGCAAACAGCAGATTTGTCGTTAGTTGTCCCGTAAACTTGTTTTACGTGTGAAGAGAGGACGGGAAAATGTGGAGGTTCGAGGTGGGGTTGGTGGCCTCGTGACAAATGTTTACTGTTATCGTGTTGCGTCGCGCGAGGTTATTAACTCTAACAGCGCTGCGAGTTGATAGTAGCACAGGCGAGTTAAGAGACGGAAGGCCACTAGCAAGCTGAGCCGTGGATACGGGTAAATGTGGAGTAAACGTCAGTAGCTTCACAGCTAGTGCCCTGCGTGAAATAATGGGAAGCCACTAGCAAACAGAGCACCAAGCTAAGGCCTAGTTCAGAAGCAGTGTAGACGGGTAAGTGAAGTGCAATTAGAAGAAGACAGCAGCAGGCTGAGCGGCCATTCCCCAGCTTAGAATTATAAGCTGGTGCATCTAGTAAATGGGAAATGCAGGTTAGAGGTTGAACGACCGTTGCGCTAAGTCACGCAATGTGGGTTATTCGTCCTAGTGGAAAGAAAGAAAGATAATGTCGTTTGTGAAGTGAGCGGACGGTACGCAAACCGGTAGCCCAAGTACTGCAACGTCAGCGGCTTGCCGAACAAGCAGGCAAGCCAAATGACTTCCTCTTGCTGCCATGAGCTCCGCAGGACTGTGGGGATAAAGAATTTATGGCTTGTTAACATTTCCGTCGAATTTCTTACCACTCGTGGCCGTGCGCCTACTGCCTTTAGCCGTATCGCTGTTTGCATCGGCTCGAAATATAGACCAGTGATCCAATAGAATTTGCGTCATTCACTCAGAGTTAAGTCTACTAGCATTAGTCTTGGACCGCAGCGCTTGTATTTAGGTGAGGACAGCAATCTTGTTAAGCCTTTGGCATTAACATGATCCCGAGGGTGCGCTTCGCGGATATAACACCACGGCTCTCCATCGTGTGTTTGCGCCTCGTGAGCTAAAGCATCCATGAGGCTCGGGAACACCTCTAACAAATACGTTTTTCTGTTAGTACTATTAGGAATACTTCGTTGGTCACCTGCTTCTTTGGGCGATCTAGCCGAGGGAAATCGGGTAGTATGCGCACCCCGCTAGATGAGTTGCGAAGGCGGACCGCTGAGAGCAGGACGTCCCCTCTCTCATCCACTAGCTTTACTTTTATTCGAAGAATTCGAGGTTTGCCAGAGTGCACTGAGGTCGGGTGACGCGCTGCTCGTTACAGCACTCTAAGCTTAACCCGAATACTAAGCGCATCGCAGATGGAACTCCACTGGTTGCGATCGTATAGCAACTTGCCTTTTATTGTGCCAGATTTGGACCTGGGAAAATTAGCGCACACGAGAATTAACGCGGCATGGGTTCGTCTAACGTTTATCGGCTGTATAGTTGGTGTTGGCAATTTGGGCTGCTTAGAAGGCACCACTGGAGTGGACGGTGCAGGTTGTGTCGCTCCAAGTGTGCTCGGTACAGTAGGTGGCCATACATTTGTTGTTCACCGGGTGTTTATCGAGGCAACCGATGCATACTTTACCTGCAGGTTGTCTGCACCGGATTGCCTTCGGTCCTGGGCTGTCGGCACCATGACTGAATCTTCTGGTGAAGCGTCTATGCTTGGAGGAGTGGAAGCGGGCCTGTTTAAGTCTTGCCCGCTAGTGAGAATGGGGTGAACCAGTGGATTTAGAGACACAGACGCTGCAGTACGGTTGGAGCGTATAGCTCTCTTCTTCGGCATAGAGTCAGAGGTTACGTTGGCCGATTTAGATATTAGCGTAGCCACATTTACCTCTGTGGGAGCAACCTTAGTATTTACCAAATCCGCGGTTATTTTCAGTCATCCTATCACACGATTTCATAAGCAAAGCTAAACAGTTGCCAAATGGAATTACATGACATGTTGCAAAAACCAAAATGTGTCAGAAACTTTGTTTATTTGACTTACTTCTTGGACGGATTTTCCTATAACTTGCGCAATGTACGATCTAATGAAGCTAGAACAGGTTGTCCCGAGCTTAAGAAATTAACTGCAAGTTTCGGCTGAACATAGGCGACGTTGAAATAGTGGAATGCTATTTGCCCGCTTAGCGTTTGCAGCAAGGCCTATCCGAGTGATCTTTGTGGTACTGGCGCTCACATTTGCGACAGGCTTAACACACAAATGGGACAAGCGTACTGGCGTAACTGTAGAGGCGAAACTTCTACCCCTTTAGCAATGGGAATACGAAGTGTAACACTTGTTACAAAGGTTACTGATCGATTTGATTGTCAGTTTGGCGTACACTTGGCGACTGGATTTGGACGCGCAGGTGCGCACACAACGCGCCTTCAAAATGACCCCCCAATAAATCATTAACCTTTGTGACAAGCGTAGATGTTTCGGCTCCTCTTCCCTTGGTCTCAAGTGCGATATCTATTATTTTCGCCTGTAGAGACCAAATTAAGCAGAAAGCAAGGAAATAAATGCTAACACCATGCAAGCAGCTTTGGTAACCTATAAGTACTGCAATATCTGTGCGGAAGTTTTTGATTTTGCAGTTGTTGCGTTGACGGATGAATTTCCAGCTAACGTATGAAGGGCACGGATATCCTGACTACAGCCTGAAATGCTGAGACGAGTCACACGTCATCCAAATTCAGCGCACTACGGTGAACCCCGACTTCTCCGGGTGACACTAAACTCCACCAAGGACACAGAGGCAGTTCTACTATCGTCCAACAGGCTTCGTCATTCATCACTCGAGGCGCGCATACTTCCTGAATTCCCCTGGAAAGAACGTCCGAAAAAGATGGTCAACCGTGAGGAAGTTCGTAAAGCCGAGGCGAAACGGACGATAATTGTGTACGGGGTTCCTGAGCTCCAAAACTCAACCTCTGATGCAGCGGATGCACATGACCGGGAGCAATGGAGTTACATCCGCCACGAAATCTCCCTCAATAATATCATCGCTAAGCGGTTGGCCAGGATTCCATTTTCACCCAACTACAAAGGGAACGGTCCCAGACTTATGAAGGTGGTGCTTCAATCTGAGTTTATGTTACCGCTCGCATTGGAAAACTGGTCCAAATTCCGCGTGAAGCTGCCAGCGGAAATACGGTTAAAGGCATCAGGTACGCTGCCACGGATTACCAACGACTCACGGGGAGCGATCAAATTGTTGAACCATCCACTCATGCAACTTTGTGAAGGCATGGATTTATCTACAACCGCAATATCCCACGAAACACGGCTGAACACGGGGGACCAGCAGGGCCCGGAAGGCCGCGATCAGTCGTCTAACCGAAAGCAAACTCAAAGGCAAACGTCACCACAAAAAACGGTTAATGGCCGACCCGTTAACGGTCGGCACAAACGCCATTCCTACCACACGCTGTGCTAGCTCACTCTTGGTTACAAAAGCATTATCCTGCATGTATACTAATGCACAAGGCTTCATAAGTAAGTTGGTAGAACTCCGTCACCGTTTGGCTTCGGAGCCTCGAGCCATCATAATGATCGCCGAAACCTGGCTGAGCGGCGAAATCACAGACGCTGAGATTGCCATACCGGGTATGTCACTTCTCCGGAACGACAGAACGGGCAAGGGCGGTGGCGTGCTCATTTATTTCCGAACGAACCTTCGTTGTGAGCTCATAGACGATCCCCAGACTTGTGTCACCGACGTCCTTTGGTGCAAACTGTGGTTGAAACGCAACGACGTGTGTCTTCTCTCTGTGGTTTACCGACCACCGAAATCCACTCCGGAAAGGGACAACAGACTTATCTCCGCTTTTCGCTCCGTGCTTAATCAGAAGTACAGCCACATCCTCGTTGCAGGAGATTTCAACACCCATGACTTGGAAAATCCAGCATCCGAGACAGAAGTGTTCAAGGCATATTTGCAAGAGCTACTCTCTAGCACCTTCTTGTATAACCACGTCACTGTTCCAGCCAGGTTCAGAACAGGAAACAACCCATCGATATTAGATCCAGTGCTCACTAACGAAGAGCTCATGGCCGATGGACTAAAGGTGTGCATTCCTTTGGGCCGTAGCGATCACGTGACTTTGCAGTTCGATTACATCTGCTACGCCGAATATCCAGATGCGGAGCTCGAAACGAGGCAATCTGTTGCCCATTATCACGTTCTGTCTGCTCTAGTTGAGAATACCAGTTGGACGATTCTAGCTAACTGCAACCCAGAACTAGCCTGGGAGACATGTGCGAACACCATCACGTCACTAGTCATAGAAGCCTCAACACCAAAAGTTTCCCAACATCCCCGCACAGCGAAATCATTCTTGCGAAGCCGGACGCGAAAATGCGTGGCTCTAAGGGATCGGGCATGGCGCATGTATAAAAGCAACCCCAGCGCAGAAAACTGGACGGAATACGTTTCGCATCGCAAATACTGTGTGCTTTTGGTTCGCGAAGACAAGATAACGCATCAGCAGGAGCTAGCCAAACGATTCTGTTCGAACAAAAAGCTTCTTTACAAACATGTGAATGGACTTCGCAAGGTGCAACGGGGAATCCCACCACTTAATACGACCAATGGGTATACACTTACTGCGAAGGAGGCGGCCAACGCATTACGGGCCCAGTACTCCCCAATCTCCAAGTGTACAAGCCTCGACGTATATTCCGCCACTAGTTACCCCACCGTCCGTTTTATCCAACGTCACGTTCACTGCAGAAATGGTGCTGCAAAAGCTGCTATCCTTGAGTCCACACAGCTCTCCCGGGGCCGATAACATTCACCCGAAAACATTACAGGTAGCTGCCATCCACTTGGCCGAACCACTAGCTGCATTTTTTCAGCGCTGTTTCGATGAGAACATCGTACCTTCGAGGTGGAAACAAGGTGTAATAACGCCCATATACAAAGCAGGAAGTCGATCGGATCCTGCCAATTACCGCCCCGTAAAGCTTCTGCCTGTGATCGCCAAAGTCATGGAAGCGGTGATAGCAGATGCGTTAATGGGATACTTGGAAAACTACGGCATAATTGCGCCAGAACAGCATGGGTTTCGTCAACATCGTTCATGTACGACGAATCTGCTGATAGCTCGTGACAACTGGACTGAGACTGTCCGTGAGGGAACAGGAGTCGATGTTGCATTCTTGGACTTTTCGAAAGCCTTCGATCGCCTGGATCATCGAATCCTGCTCATTAAACTCCAACAGTACGGTATCGGAGACCCGTTGTTAGGATGGATCGGTAACTTTCTCTCTGAACGGCAGTTAGAAGTTAGAGTTCGATCATCCTTTTCCTATCCGATTCGACTGGGATGCGGCGTACTGCAGGGTTCGGTACTTGGGCCTCGTTTGTTCCTGCTTTTCATTAACGATCTAGTAAGAGTTATTACGTCGAAATTCTTACTCTTCGCGGACGACCTCAAGGTTTGGCGGGCGATAAAACGATCGGACGACCATGAAGTCCTACAGCGTGACTTGAATGAGGCCTGGAATTGGTCAGTGAGAAACGCCCTGCCGTTCAATGTGAACAAATGTCGCGTTGTTCATATCCGCCATCGACAAGTCCACGTCTACAAGCTTGGGGCACACGATCTGAAGACCACCACTCAGGAACGCGACTTGGGTGTGCTGGTACAGGAAGACCTCGGGTGTTCCAAACAGTCAGATTCCGCTTCTAAAAGGGGCAACCAGCACGTTGGACTCCTGCGAAGAGCATTGGGAATTTTGGATCCATCCATCTTCTCTTTGATGCTGAATGCCTACGTGCGTCCTCACGTCAAGTATGCAATCCAGGCCTGGGAACCCTGGCTAAAATGTGACCTTGCAGCGCTTGAGAACCCACAGCGTCGAGCAACGAAAATCGTCAAGGGCTTGCGCCACACTCCTTACCAGGAACGACTGGAGGTGCTCGGAGTGTTCAGCGGACGGTACCGGCGACTTCGTGGAGACCTCATACTAGTGTACCAGATATTGAGCGATCCCAGTCACGTATGCCGCCACTTCTTGAAGCTCAGCCCAAACACTAACCTTCGCGGTAACAGTTTAAAGCTGAGCCATCAGTACAGTCGTCTAGACTGTCGGAGAACCTATTTCTCCCTCCGGGTCTGCGGGCCCTGGAACGCCCTTCCAAACTCAGTTGTTTGTGCCCCCACATTAGATACGTTTAAAAACGATTGGACGTCGCACTGAGCCCCGTGCGCTTTGTTTTATGAACGAAAACGCTTGTATATATTTAGGCTGACCAGCCTCTTTGGATTTATACCCCAAATTCACGGTCGTAAATCTGTGCGAACCGGTGAGTACTCCATTTTTATTTGCTACCATCACCAACGATAACAATTTCTTAGCCAGTTTTGCGTCGTACCACTTTATCCCCCTAAAACTGTTATACTTCTACCTTTTATCTCACTGACGCTCTTTACTTCAACCACTTATGTTGTTTGCCAATTTGTTAGTATTTCTATTGCCAACCTGCGGGACTCGTTAAGTGTATGCTTTTTTACCCGTCATATACCATTGTTCCATAGTGGTTTTCGCGCCAGACCGTTAACCGTGCTGCCGGGGTTCGAATCCTGGGTGCTTCGCTCCGGCGGTACATATACTAAGATTGGAACGATTCACATGGCCGCTGCTCATGGTTGACATCCAGAAACTGACTGTATGCTTGTATCGACTGGTGGGCTTATCCGCATTCCAACATCACTACTGCATCTTATTCAAGGTTTGAATGAAATACCAAGGCGCAAAGCTGATAACGAAATTTATTTGTTTGTCAGCTTTCTTTCATTTCGTGATCGTGAGACATCAGCAAGCTACCACATTACTCAAGTGGCGTTCATTAACTAAAGACGTACACGCGGAACAATCATTCAACGTATCGCATCTTCGGGGTTAGGGGGTTTCAAGTGACATTTAGTGACCACTTACGGAATAAAATTGCTCATATCTATTACCGTTGTAGAAGCTTCCCAAATGTTCCATCCTCTGATGTCTTCCTACCGCTCCCTGTTACATGGTCGTGACTAACTTTACCGATAACCTAACTACTTTCTTTGGTTCAAGCAATTTTTTACCTGGCTCTCTATGGAGGTGGCGTTCCTTGTTGAGTTTAGGAAGTCTACTTGAACTGTAAACACATAAATTACCTGTACCCAATCGTGCATGCATTGACCAATATTTCCAAGTTCTGAACAGACCTAATTTTCGCTTCATGTGTCTTCGCCTCATGCTATCAGTTTGCGACGTTCCGTTTTAACTCCCTCGCCGTGGCATGCAGATACTGGCCAGCAAGACCTTTCTCACATAGTATGTGACCTGACGATGTTGCGAGGCCATGTGAATGGAGTTCACATACATGAAACCACCTCGGCCGGGAGGACAGTTGTACACGTTACTCCATGTGCATTTGAAACACTTGCAATACCATCACGATGTGTGCGTGTGCAAGGCGCTAGCAGAAAGCCTACGTTTCAATGCAAACTCCCTTTCCGACTGCTCAAGTGCAAGCCTGGTAAAGCCACAGTACGTTGAGACGAGTTTATTCTACGTGAACTTGAAGCTCAGTTTGTTGGATATCTTGGATTGTTGTCGTTGTTTGACACGCCTGTGCTAGAAGCAAAGGTTTGTGAGGTATTGTACATTGTTATTTTTAAGTATTTGTAATAGTACCGTACTCCAGTTTTGGTGTTGTTTTGCTGAACCAGGTGAAAACGCGTTCACTCAAGACTTTCAAGCGAATTGTCGCATACAATCATTAAGTGGAAATCCGTTGAAGAACATTTTACGTTTGAATGCCCGCCGCCCTCTGATCGACAGCGCGCTGCGCGGGTAGAAGAATGCCCGGCTACTGGTGATGAGTCATCATAAGGTGATTGTGATAGACAAGGCAGCTCCTATTCATCTCTCGATCCACTTCGCTCTGTCGACTCAGTGCTTGCCTTAACCCCTTTGGGAAATTGTGTTACCCGCTGAGACTACATGATGCATGAAACTAAATTATTTCGTTTCCACCTATCACGGAAGCGAAAAGGCAGCCAGACGTAGAAGAACCGGGGGTCCTAGTGTACTTGCCGGTGCAAGGAGTGCGGTGATCGAGCCATATCACGCTTGGAACTGGACAAGACTTGGATTATTTCTGATAACCTCAATAGCCTTCCATCCATCGATCTTTGAACATATTTGCCAACTGTGTGCATTTCACATACCGCTTAATATGCACATGGTCATAATATTTTTAAACGAGTATTCAAAAGCTGATGAGAAGAAGTAAGAAAAGCAAGGTGGCTGGCAAAGTGCTCATTGACACGGTTCAGTCAAATTAACACAACTACAGCTAATGTTCTCCAGTAATATGCAATCACGCCTTGGTAAAATTCTGGACCATCCTGCTAATCTATAGTGATTTAGACATTCAAATACAGCCAGTTTGATGTTGCAAGAACATTGAGCACACTTTGACGTGAAAGAGGACTTTATTTCGTGTGACGATCGACCCAGCAGAGGAGGCGGAGTGCTATTGTATTACCGATCTGATCTGCGCACCGATATCATCGAAGATCCAGATACGCAATTTGTAGATTCACTCTGGCGCCGCCCGCAAGTGAGATGCGTTGCTGTGTGCTTACTTGTCAATACATACCGCCTCCCAAGGCTTACCCAGGAAATAGATAATTGCTTGACGTCTACTAGCAAGCGAATCCCAACGCGGTCATACAGTCACATCCTTTTAATGGGGGACTTCAACCTGCACGCATGCGAAATCCAAGCTTCGTTCAGCGAACAGTGCAAAGCGGACTTACAGGAAGTAATCGCCGATATACCCCCATACAGCCACATCACCGCTCCCACGAGCTTCAGAACTGGCGACGAACCATCTGTCTTAGACCTTGCGTTCGCCAACGAGGAACTAATGATTGATGCAGTAAACATAAGTACACAGCTTGGCCGTAGCGACCACCCGACTCTGCTCTTCCGCTACATCTGGTTTGCGAAATATATCTGCGAAAGCAGTGACGCAATGAACGCTGTCACTCTCTGACCTCATTCAAGAAACTAACTGCGCATTTTTAGCTGAGCAGTCTCCCGACGTCGCCTGGAAGGAAGTTGTCACTCTGTCCAGTGGGCTAGTGGCAACCGCGTCTGAACCAGTCATCCGCCAGAGGTAAATGAATTCCTCCTTGACGAGTAGGACTCGAAAATCCATGGTCATAAGGGATTCGGCCTGGGGCGCGAAAATCACCTAATTCTAAGTTGCTCTAAAGGCACGTAAACAAACTCCGGAGAGTGCAGCATGGAATCCCAATGCTACATGCAGTAAATAGTCTGACGCTCACTACACAAGATGTGGCGAACACGCTATGCAACGGTTTAACCGCACTTCCCAAAGTGATTCGTCACCTCACCCGTTCATGACACAGCTCACTTCGGTCCCAGGATTAAGCCACATATTCCTCACCGTTGCGTAGGTGACAACAAGTTTACTTGCGCGTGCACGGCCCTCCTGGTGTGGAAAATATCAGACTGGAGGCGGAAAAACAGTAGCCATGAACCTTGCCGTCCCGTTGGCCCAGTTCTTCCAACGAAGCCTTGGCAAAATGCAGTTTCCGAACGTGTGGAAACAGTGCAGTCACTCCTATCTTCAAGAGTGGCAATCGTGCGGAATCTCGCAACGACCGTCCAATCACCTTACTCCTAGGCTTGTCCAAAGTTATGGAAGTATTAATCGCAGAGGCGGTCATGGGATACCTTGAGAGCTCAATATCATAACAGCATGGATTCCACCGAAATCTGTCCTGCACCACAAACTCGTTACTAGCCCGAGCAAGCTGGAGGAAATCAACCAACGTCAGACAAAGAGTTGACTTCTATAATACATTCGATCGCCTAGACCACCGAATATTTCTTCACTAACCTCGAAGCTATGGAATCAGTGACCCTGTGCTAGGTTGAATAGGCAAATTCCTCAGCTGGATATGCGGGTACGCAGATCCATCCGCGACCCAACTGAAGTCCAGTGGGACCACGTTTATTCCTAGAATTCATCGACGATATCGCTAGGATGCTTGAACCAGACTACTTACTGTTTGCAGGTGACGCCAAGATCTGGCATGACCCGTTATAAACCAGTGTTCGTTGACTGTCGTCCCATCAAGTCTGCCCTTCCTAGAATAATAATGATAATAATAGGTATATTTCTCTTGATGAGAGAAACTTTGTCCATAGCGGCACAGATCAATCTGTACAGAAGAATCCATGCTTTTGCATGGGTGACATAAATAGGTGGAGTATTGGGATATGCGTTTTATGTATTAACATTCTGGTGGATGGGTAAGGCCGAAGCCTACTTATGAAAACACTGGTGTTTTTATGTTTTTGGATCCCTTTTGGAATAGCACATCGAGGGATTTTTCCCATGTGAATATAGTGCTTAGGGTAGTTAAATCAAGGTAATTGGCGAGTCTGCTACTAAATGTTGCCACACTGTCACAGGACCTGAGTGTTATTGGTAGTTTATTCCACAGATAGCTGTATCTGACTGGGAAGAAATTAGAGCAGACGTTCGTTCTAGCCTTAGATATATTGAATGTAAAATATTTGTTGCCAAGCGCTCGAGTTGTACAATGTTACAAGTTGAGTGTAGGCAGGTTGGAATAGATCTTTTTGTGTAGGACGTTGAAAAGCAGTAACAAGTTTTGCTTCAATCGTGGAAGCCAAAGTGGTTCGACATGAAGTTCATTGCAACGTTCTCGATAACTCATTGCTGAGTGTTTACCAATCAGATGTTTAGTAAATGACTTCTACAGGTTCTCCACAGCAGTTCTGTCACTCTTTCACATATTTCCGTATGTTATGCAGCAGTATTCGAGGATGGGACAAATGTGTAGCTTGAACAGCTCAACTCTAGCACGAGTTGTGTGTAATTTGTTTGATATACTGAACGTAGACTCTCTGGCACATGCTACTTGGTATTGGGCTTGTTCGGAGAAATTGAAGGTAGACGAGTACCTAATGCCAAGATCTCGCGTGGACAGTTGTGTAGGGACGCGTTCATTGTTAGGGTGATAGATCCTTCGATGATGCAGCAGCCGTAAGACATGATGCCTGATTTCTTAGCCAAGAGGTTCATCACCCATGCGCAGCACCATGACTCAAGGGAATGTAAATCATCTTGAATGAGCAGTAATGTCCCGTGAAGCTCGTCACGCGGAAACTTATAGACTAATTTGATATCGTCAGCAAATAAAAATGATGTACCATATTTTAGAGATGTGATGATGTCATTGAAGTAGAGCAAAAAGAGTAAAGGGACGAGCACGCTCCCTTGAATGACCCCACCGGTGACTGAGCGTGGGGAATAGCGATAATCACCTAAAGTGACTATCTGATGACGAGCACTCAGGTATGATGATAGCCAACCTAGTAATGGGTCGCGGATCCCAAAGTTCTACAACTTTTGTAACAGTCGCTTGTGCGGTACTCGGTCGAACGCTTGGTGTATGTCAAGAAACAAGATCATTACTGCATAGCCGGAATCGATTAATTCTGAAAGATGATTAAGGTAATGCAGTTGACAGGTGATGCACGATCGCTTACTGAGAAAACCATGCTGCGAATTGTTGACCAGGTCAATAGAATTAACCAAATTTATCATCTCCTTTCTGACCAGTTTTTCAAATAGCCGAGCGATTATCGGAGTGTGGTGAATTGGTCGGTAGTTATCAATCATTTGTTTGGGACCTCCTTTATGCCGAGGCATAATAAATGACGTTTTCCATTGGTCTGGAAAGTGGCCAGCTTTCAGCGATAGAGTGAACATGCTCATCAGGAGCAATGGTATATCACGCCCTCCTAGTTTGATGGTAGTGGGTGAAATGCCACGAGATCCCAGCTTTGAAGATGGCCTGATTGATTTGATAACTTGATAGATAGCGTTGAGCGAGATATCGACTCTGCTTAAGAGGTTTGTTTCTGTGCACACAGGCACCGGGTCAGCTTCGCGACTCATGGTAGTGGCAAAAAGTTGCTAAATGCTTCACAGATTTCAGTTGGGTCGTGGAGTGAGTGACCCTCACCAACAATTTCGGTAGTCAGAGGAGACCGGTCACTGGTTCTACGATGCAGTATTTTGACAAGCTCCCTAGCTTTGCAGCTTGTCCGCAGGGCTGTATGTTCTTCATTTTTTCGTCGTGTTAATTGCGTGTGTTTGACTCTGTTGATAAATTCATGCATTTGTAAGACAGGTGGTGATGTCTGCTTAAGTAAACTGACGTTGATGTAGTTCTGCAATCATGCTTAGCACCTACTCAACAATCATCATCAACTGCCAATTGATTGAATGTAGGTCAAGGTTTTTGAGTGATTTTGATTTGTTAACACCAGCTCAAGGTGTACCAACACCATAGTAACAAAATTAGCAGATGTTCTATGCTCGGTGTTACTGCCGAAGCGTGTATCTTTAGTCGGTGTCATCGCTGAGGACCTTAGTAGAGATGATACCGAATTCATTCAAGCATAGCGGCTAGGATAGAAGCACGATTAGATTCCGTCCTCCTGAGCCAAGCTCGGTTGCTTTCTGCAATAAAAGGAGCCCAACTATTTAGATCTGAATGCCGTACTACGAAGATATGCCTCGGAGTTCACAGGAATACAAACCCAGGTACCGCAGCTAGTAAGCCCTTCAAGACAATCGGGCGGTAAAGTTCCCAATATTTAATACCGTTGGACTACAAACAAAGCTGTCTTCTACTGATTTCAACAACAAAGACCTGCTTGACACAGCGATTAATAACTGACTGGATGGTAATTTGAAGTGCTCTTTGTGTGACAGTTCTGTAATGCGCAATCTCAATGTAGACCGCGATTCTGATTAAAGTGGACTTTGGTCAATGAGATCACTGGGACCGGTTGCAGTGGAGTGATAGCCAGAGAGACATCGTATAAATTCACCGAAGAAACTTCCGCCTGGAAGGCTGTATCGAATGTTAATTAACAGATTCCGGGCCCAGAAAACATCTGAGACGAATTAAATCGGAATAGTCCAGACAGGTTTCTTAATTCAGGCTTCCATAATATATATGAAAACTTAAAATGTATGAGAAAACTGCGTAGTCGTTATTTGCAAAATGGAGGACAGAAGTCAAAGAAAAAGCTGAACGTAAATCCCCAGCGTGGATCGTGGTGATTCACGGGATCGGCACTCGGTAGAGACGAGCGATTTGACATTTCTGAGGCGTTAACATGAAAAGTGCCATACTGCAGCGGGTACGTAATATACTCGGTATACTTGGTGGTTTCGCTGGTGATGCTGACGACGACGATCGTTAACTGGTTCAGTCAAGACACAGACATTAGTCAAGAGAGCTCGAAGGAAGTTATCGTTTTTGGAATGATGAGATAGATAGCACAAAAAACAACGCCAATGAGAATACATGTCATGCTCGTTTGGACGGCGACAATATTCACAAAATGAGGAACGACCTATAATGCTCCGTTGACAATGGTCATTAAAATGTTTCGTCACATGGAAATTTCCGATTGTATCTAGAAAATTTTCAACGAGATAAAGCTATATCGAAGGGAGAAGTGTTGGGATTGGTGATTAAACTAAGTCATAGTCATCTGCTTGTCATGATATATGGGAAAACTGAAAAAGAACGTTGTTGAATCGATGGCTGGACAATGTGTTGTTGCAAGATCGGGAGGGAGGCTCAAGGTTGAGAGCAGTAGATTTGGCAGTCAAAGCGGAAGGGGTAAGTGCAACTGCTGGAGTAATATACTCAGCAACCAGGAGCAAAAGAGGAAAAATGATTACCTATGAAAAAGAGTTGTATGCGGCTTGCACAATGTTAGGATGCGTTTGTGCGATCGCTTAACTTCGCCCCAGAGGAAAATGCCTCTGTTGAACGGTGTGAGTTGAGCAAGCATTGTCATTTGCTATGGGGGAATGAGGATCACAAGATAAGTGTTTCACTTGCCTGCAGACAGAACTCTGAAATGAATCTTGCAAAATCTTTGGAGTATATGAAGAAACAAATGTAGAAAATAGGCATACGATGTATGCTGAAAGGAATGGGGAAATCTGTCATCACCGTCGTGATGAAATGCATTGATCACAATACGTTGCCTGAATGTTACCATCTGCATTCAAGAAACATGGTGCGAAAGGAATCCTGGGGTCAATGAGTTGCTCAAATCGCAGAAAAGACTTGGCATGAGCTAGACGGTGGTTGGTCATGGTCTTCACTTTTCTGTATTGATCGGTTGCCTACGAGGAGCAAAAAAGAAAAAGGGAAGCTGTTGGTGATCGATCATCTGTGACGCGAGTTATTTTCTTGGAAGCGTGAATAAGGTTAGTTATAGCAGCGAAAAGACTTCCTCCCCACGTCACTAGAGCTTACTATGCAAAATTCTAACTGAAATAATTTTTTGTTGTTGTACCCTTAGGCAATTAATGAGGAACGTTAGATTGCGTGTAGAAAATGGCCGCCGGAAAAGTGAAAACACACGCAGATCCAGTGGGCGGAGCCGACACACGACTGTAGCTCACGGTAGGCAGTAGCGTGTCCCATCGGTCATGTTATTAGCAAATAGGCGGAACCGCTGTACTCCGTGTCAATACACCCTTGATTCGGGACCACTGAGTTATATCTGAAAATCTCTACTGACGCAATCGACAGTGGTCAAAAGCATACATCAACTCCATTAAGCTGAACCAGATGCTTTACTAAACATTGATTTCTTGCAAGTAAGACAGCCAACATAGAAAGGGCTTGCAGGGTGATTAGAATGAAAAGTTCAGGATCAAAAGAACGACTGAGGAAAAAACATCCGCAGAATGAACATAATATTCGTGTAGCCATGTAAGTAAAATGTGTCCGCCTACATGTCTGGGTTTTGGACCAAACAATGAACTGGGTAAAACACTGCATTCCATTTGAATCGGCTAGGATGATGAGCCTGAAGTCCCCACCTACAGCTTCCACTAATAAAACAGCTCCCAGTCCACCCAAAGTAGGGATGCACAACTATTTTCCCGGTTGAATGCATCCCTAAACCAATTGAATTTGGTCGTTAACGCAACTGAATTGCATCCAGCGTATTGCGACGCACCATACGCACAGTGTCCTTGGAATTGAGCTAGCCCAAATCAGCCAATGACGGTAGATGTAATAACCCATGCATGGTGTACGGGGAAGACGCGTGGCCGTTCTTACCTCCATTCAGCGACAAGTAGCGACTCTGAAGCTATACCATTTCCCACCCGTTCTTGAATAGTTCAATTAAACTCGTTTGATCACGAAGCCAAACGGTTTGTTACCCTCTCAAGTTGGTGGCGTTCGCATGGGTAGTGATTGCGCGCACACTCTTATAGTGGCCTAATTGATCGACCAGCCACAGTCAATTGGACATGGGGATGGGTGTTGAGAAAAATGCAGGCATCCGCGGGATGACGGAGTGAGAATGCTAATGTCTAAGGACACCAACTACTGGCCAGGAAGTAAGCCGCGCCAATGTCACGGCCGATAGTCGGTAAATCAAATCGAAGTAATCTGGTCAACGATGATGACGTAAATGTCTGCGGTCTAGGCGCTTGCCAATGGTAACTATTACGAGGGGAACAAAATTGCGTTGCACATAGAATCGACAGGTCACAGTTGTCTGTAGTGTGGCCGGGAAGCCGCATGCGAACCACTGCGCATCATCAAGCTGAGTAACGCGATGACCGGTGCGCAATAACATAATGATTCAAGGAATCCTTTATGTCCCTGCAGTGCAGGACTCACTATCATCATCATTAAACACGTCAGCTAGAGGTGGGAAACATCTCAGCTACTGTGCCGCAATACATAAAGGAAAAGGAAAATAAATACAACAGTTGCATGTCAGCTACGCAACCAGCAACGGATAGGCATCGCTCCGGTAAGCTACTAGCAGGCGATTAGGCAAAAAGAAAAATTATTATGTTTTACACTATGTAATGAGATCGTAGGTGGAGGGGAGGCTAAAATGGATGGGCAGGGACAAAAAAATCACAGCACGAACGCCACTGAGGTCGGCTCCTTGCCATGTCAGCAACTGTATCCAGCCAAACGTGTTCACAGTCTTTTGGACCCCAACCAGGTAGCCGTGACGCTCCAACCGACGCCAGCTCAGAAGTGAGGGCCTTCAATCCTCTCGACCAAGTCATCGCTTGGTCACCCCTCCTCTTCTTCCATCCACATCCCCGGTAAGCAAACAACGCACGTCATGGAAGTCGGTGGGCTGGCATGCGCAACACGTGGCCCAGCCATCGGAGCCTGGTGCGTGAAATGACGGTGCTAGACAGCTCAGTTCCTTTTCCTGTGCCGTAAACGAGGCGCCGAACACGCTCGTTACTCACGCGGTGTTCCCACTAGATGTGAGCCAAACTGCGAAGGCACCGATGGTCGAACGTAACTAGCCACTTCATGTCCGCCGATCTTAGGGGCCAGGTTTCGCAACCGTACAGTAAGGTCGAACGTACCGCTGCATTGTACACTCTACCCTTCAGGGCGAGAGTAATGTCGTGCCGCCGCCAGAGGTGGCGGAGGTTAGCAAAAGCACTTCGAGCTATTGCTATACGGTTCGTGATCTCGTCTTCGATTCCAAGGGCACTGATACAACTTTCCAGGTAGTTGAATTTCCGAACGACTTCTAGCTGATCCCCACCAAGGGGCAGCGCAGGAGGCGATCCCTGCCAATCTTGGAGGAACGCTTTGCACTTCGATGGTGCAAAGCAAAACCCGGAAGCGGCTGACAGTCAGTGCTAATGTGTCCAGCCTGGCTTGGCACGTCTGGGAGCTGTCACAGATTTTAGCGAGGGCAATGTGATCTGCATACTCCAAGTCAAGAAATCGTTCTCCTGGGAGTAGCTCCACACCTTCCAAGTCATGTTTTGTAAATGTAGTCTCCATGACTTCGTCAATAACGAAGTGGAAGAGGAAAGGCGACAACGGACATCCTTGTCTCACACCGCTGGAGATATTGAAGGGTGGCGACAGCTTGCCGTAAGCCCTCATCTGCCCATGCTACCCGCGTGTAATGCTCGCATAATATTTACATATTTCTCGGGCACACCTTTCCTGAGTAGAAAATTCCAAAGGGCACATCGATCAACCGAATCGATGGCACCTTTGATGTAGAGAAACACGACTACGGTGGGCCGCCAATATGTGTGACGGTGCTCCAACAACTGACGCAAGGTGAAGATGTGGTCGATGCAGCCACGACCACGACGAAACCCGGCTTGCTCCTCACGAATCTGGCTCTCACGAGCTTCAGTCAGTCTGTGAAGAATTACGGGGGCGAGTAATTTGGAGGCGATGGAGATCAGACTGATTCCTCTATGGTTGTCGCATTCCGAACGCGAGCCTCCTTCAAAGATGGGAACAATAACGGAGCGGTTCTAGTCGGTTGGGACAGTCTCCTGCTTCCACAGTTTCACTAGTAATTCATGTAAAGCATCAACAAAAGCAGAGTTTCCGAATTTGAAGAGGGCTGGAGGAAGATCATCTGGTCCCGCGGCTTTATTCGACTTCAGTAGTCCGATCTCACGTTCGACTTCTGAGCGAGAGAGTGGATCCAAAGGGGCAGCCCATGGAGCAGGGCGATCAATGGCCGAAGAAGAATAGAACAATTCTATCCGATTAAATTGCTTTTCAAAATGCTCAGCCCAACGCTCCAAACGTGCTGACAAATTGTGGATAGGCTGTCCACTCTCGTCACAAATTGTTTCACTAACACCAGGTCTCCTGCTGCCCGTTTCCCCTATCAGACGGAATAACTTATGATGGTTACCAAAGGCAGCGGCCACTTCCATCTCTGATGCACGATGAGACCATCAAGATTCGCGATCTCTCTTCAGGCTAGCACGGAGTCTTGCCCGGAGCTCTTTGCGAGTTTCATTGTGTTCGCTTCCAGCCGGGATATGCCGGCGAGCGTCGATAAGTTCCAGAGACCGTGAAGAGACCCAATGTCCATGTTGGCTGTTAGACTTACCACATGAGGATTTGCCTGCTGCTAGTAAAGTCTGGCGAAAATGTGACCAGTGACCATCAATTGTCTCCGGTGAGCGCTTACTCAACTCGCATGTCAGCGTAGTTCGATACGCATTCAGAACAGCTGGCTTTGTCAGTTGGCTGGTGTCAATGCGCTCACAGCGTCGTCGTGGGCGTCCGCCAAAACACATCCGAAAGCCAACGTATACAAGTGCATGATCGGTGTCCACACATGTGCTCCAAATCGAGTGACAGTTCTGGATGCAGCCTCTCCAGTGGTAACTGATAGCAATGTGATCGATCTGCGTCCAAGCCTGGTTCGAGGCCGGTGGGCGCCAAGTAAAACCCAGCGGGTGCAGTGTCGGAAGTTGCGGAAGTGCGGGACTCGGTTCGTGCGTAGTTCCAGATAAAAATAATAAACAGTTGTGTTTCAAACCGATATCTTCCAATATAAGATTATTGAGAATTCATTGCAACATGCGCTGACAAATGAAAGTAGTTAAGCACGACCGGGAAAAGTGCTGAGGACGGGGTTCCGTATAATCATTCGCACATCCAGGCGTAGCCCGAATGAAAGCCTTGGCACGCGGTTATTGCTGGTGGCGTGGCCTAGATTCAGAAATAGAGAACTATCTAAAAACATATAGTCTGCGCCAGCAGTATCAGTCAAATAAACCTCTCGGTCCGGTACACTCAAGGCATTGGCCTGCAAAGCCATCGCAGCGCATCCATGCAGACTACTTTGGACCTATTAACGGTGTATTATTCCCGCTAATAATTGACGCCCATTCGAAATGGATCCATTTTTACCCCGTTTCCCACCCTACCACCGAGACAACTATTTCCAAAATGCGGTCATCATTTGCCATATTTTGGGATACCAGGGACACTCTGCACAGACGATGGCGCATGTTTCACTAGCAAAGAATTCGAAATTTTCATGAATAGAAGTGGTGTCCAGCACGTCCGTACAGCTCCATATTACCCTGCTTTTAATGGGCTAGCGGAA
>OX104066.1:12002040-12153808 GCA_944474145.2 Dicrocoelium dendriticum
GCACACTGTATTTGGAAATCAAGCGCACATAACGCGGTGGCTGGAACGAGGTCCGCTCCACTCTAAGTGCATAGAACCACTCTTCGAGCCTAGGACGGCCACAAGGACCGCGCACGTCGTCCCCTTCAGCAACGACCAACTGTCTTCTGGAGCCAGAATGGACGAGGTTGTGAGTAATAGACAGCTAGCCACCTTGTCAACATGCAAATCAAGCGCAGCCAAGAACTTGAAATGACGAGAACAATAAAATAAATCGAATAATGCATACAAATAGGGTGACAAAACTTCACTAAATGAGCGTATTACATAAATTGGTCACGAACAAATCCGCGATAAGTTCAATACGTCGGAAATTATTGTTCAAGAAAATGCCACAAACGCGATGTTAACTAAGATTAGCTCGAGCGACGTGTGCAAGTTTATAGAAGATAGTTCAGGTAGACATTATTATAAAAAACATTAGGACAACATAGAAAACCCACTACCATAAATAAAGAGACTCAGGATGCAAGCACGCGATTAGTAAACCGAATGCAGCGTACCTACTAAAACGAGGTGCCGGTAAGCATGTAACGCACGCATCCGGGACACGTAATCCCAGCAAGCAGAAGTCGTCTAAACAGCACGAGGTTTATCGATTAATTGAGGAATGTACAAGACTCATGGAAACGCGCGTTGCGAGACCGGGGGCGTGTCAGATGATTGGCTGGCTGGTGTGAATAGTAACCAATCCGCGCACAGCTGAAGTAAACGGATCGAAGTCATTCGCGTACATGACATCCCATCATCACTTGAAATGTTTATACTCCTGGCACCAAACGATCAAGGGGTTTATGCGTATGCTGAGATCTACGAAGCTATGGTGTATCTGACGATTGTACAGAATTCTGCGGGGTTGCTTCCGTTTCCGCCTGAACCGAAGCTGGTTCACCGAGACGTTAATCTGCTGTTGTCCCAACACAACTTGAGCGTATATGATCTGAGTGTCGCCGTACTATTCGAGCATTTAATTCGAAATCTGCTTGGGTACAGTCACCTTTAATTACGGCTGCGGATTGCCAACAGCGCTCATGGGAAAGTCGTGTGTATACGGGATCACCCGGCTGCCAACTAGAGTCGTGGTCATCTTACGATGCGGCAGCCTATTCTTGTTTCCTCACCATTTGTGCTCTATAATTTGGAAACAGAAGACCCAGTCTGGTACGGAGTGTTCGGCCAAACATTATCTCTGCAAATGGTTTACCGGTGGTTTCCGTTGGCGTTATGCTGTAAGCAAACAGGAAGCGATCTAACCTCGTCTGAACAGTTCCTGGTTCTTGTTTCGAGAGACTTCTTTTCATTGTCTGTACCGTCGTTTCCGCTAGCCCATTAAAAGCAGGGTAATATGGAGCTGTACGGACGTGCTGGACACCACTTCTATTCATGAAGATTTCGAATTCTTTGCTAGTGAAACATGCGCCATCGTCTGTGCAGAGTGTCCCTGGTATCCCAAAATATGGCAAATGAGGACCGCATTTTGGAAATAGTTGTCTCGGTAGTAGGGTGGGAAACGGGGTAAAAATGGATCCATTTCGAATGGGCGTCAATTATTAGCGGGAATAATACACCGTTAATAGGTCCAAAGTAGTCTGCATGGATATGCTGCCATGGCTTTGCAGGCCAATGTCTTGAGTGTACCGGACCGAGAGGTTTATTTGACTGATACTGCTGGCGCAGACTATATGTTTTTAGATAGGTCTCTATTTCTGAATCTAGGCCACGCCACCAGCAATAACCGCGTGCCAAGGCTTTCATTCGGGCTACGCCTGGATGTGCTTTGTGGAGTTCCTTTAGAATGAACGGTCGTGCCTTTTGCGGTGGAATCCTAAAACAAGCATCCGTCGTGAAGGCTCAATTCATTTTTTCGTTGTCCGTAAGGTTTAAAATCGACGGGAACTGTAGTAGGCCAGCCAGTTTTTGTAAATCGTACTATAGAAGATAGTGCTGGGTCACGATCGATCCAATGACGTATGATGTCACCTGTCAATGGAGTGGTGTCGAGGTGTTGCATTAGATGTACTTGCTCTACTGATTTCTTACGGGGTCGCATATGATAACCTGCTTAATGTATCCACTGTATGATTGTTCAACCCAGGAATGTAGGAGATGCGATATTTATACGCACTTAATATTAATGCCCAGCGTTGCATTCTCGGTGAAAATATCTGCTCGATTCCCTTTGACTCGCTCAGTAAGAATATCAGTGGTTCGTGGTCAGTTTGTATTTCGAAATAGCTGCCCCAAATGCACTGATGAAACCTTGACGCCAAATGTAACTGACTGGGCTTTTTTATCCAACTGGGAATAATTCTTTTCGGCGGGTTGTAAAGTTCGTGAAGCAAACGCAATCGGGTGAATGATACTCTTTGACATTTTGTGGCATAGAACTGTTCCGACTCCGTATGGAGAGGCGTCACACTGTAAGATTAATGGATTTTCACTATCGTAATGAACCAAAACAGGTGCGGAAGCAAGACACTTCTTTGCATATGTAAATGCAGATTGATGCAGACTTCTCCACATCTACGGGATGTTTTTGTGTAGCAGTTTGTTCAATGGAGCAAGAATGGTTGAGGTATCCGGTAGGAAACGATGATGATAGTGCGACAACATTCCTAGGAATGATCTGAGCTGAGGTGTCTGCACAATAGGCGATATTTTATTTTGCAGGACATGCAAACCGGTTTTGTCCAGTATGTTACCAAGGTAACAGACAGAATCGGATAAGAACACACATTTGGATTTTTTTAATTTCAACCCACACTCTTCCAGATACAGGAGAACAGTTCGTAATGATGATCAGCGTCACTGCGGCCAGTAACATGGATATGGTCCAAGTATGCATAGGTGAACGGTATCTCTTTAACTATATTATCCACGATCCGTTGGAAAATGCTGGGTGCTGAATTTATTCCAAACAGGGAGTCGCATGTACTGGAATAGTCCCAGGTGGGTAATTATTGTGGTCAGTTCCTGTGACTTGTCATCAAGTTCGACCTGAGAGTATGCGTGACTGAGATCTAGCTTGGAAAACTTTTGGCCGCCGGCTAAAGTCGCGTACTGGTCTACGATATGTGGTAGGGGATATTTTTACACTTTCGACGCTTGCTTGACTGTCAATTTGTAGTCTTCGCAAATATGCACGGAGTCGTCAGGTTCGAGTACAGGTACAATCGGAGTGCCTCAATCTGGACATGGCACCGGAACTATGAGTCCTCGTGATTGCAGACGTTGTATCTCTGCCTCAACTTTAGGGCGTATTGATAAAGTTAATGATTTAGCTTTGTAAAATTTTGGCTCGGCATCCTCTCGAAGTCAGATAGAAGTCTTGAAATGACGCAGTTTCTCAATTTGTTTTCAAACAACGATGCGAATTGATTCAATAATCCATTCAAATTGCCGCCTTCAACAATGAGTTGGTTGAGTTGCATGGTCTCGGTAAAGTATTGTATGCAGGTCTCGACCCATGAGATCCCGTTTGTTCACAGGTACAACGATTATGGGTAGGGTGAATTCTCACTCCCCGTGCCTGGCCTTGACGAAACATCTGCCCAACACCTGAATTGGATCACCTGTGTATCTCTTTAATCTCGAGTTGCACGGTTGTAAAGACGGTAGCTTTTTGTTGAACCGCGGTTTATAATGGTGACCGTCGTCAAAGTATCTAGCTCCATGTCTATCGGTTCATCCTCTATCGTCAAACGTATGGTGTACGCAGGACAGTTTTTGTGTATCACTGTCTGTCGTTTCCGAATCCCGTAGCTAAGTGGTCTTCAAAACGGGCCGGTAACAGTTAGATTGCGGGTGCGATTACACAGGGACCAAATGGGATGCGAACTGCTGACGATTTCCGAAAGGATTAAACGGCTGTATAGCGCTTTACGGAGCATGTGATGGCTCTCTGGCTGAAACTGAGACTGTATTTAAGAGCAAGTAGAAAGGTTTCTGTGCAACACTATCGAATTAAGAAAAATCAAAAACATTTAGTTGTGAATTATCAGCGGTTGTGTCTGGTCAGTTATCAGTTTATCCTTGTTCGGTTAGGAATTTGTATTGGTGTCATTATTTCCGGGCCTACGATATCTTTTTTTGGCATTGTATGTGCATCGTTTCACAAAAGCACAGGTTTCCGAAATAATCGTCGACACGGAGTTTAAAGCACTTCACAGAATCGGCCTGCTGGTAGTGTATTCCATAAGTTTACGATTCTCCGTTCGATACAAAGCTGATGTGATACTTTGTTCATGCAGGGGACCCTGAGTTGGTAACGGTGTCCTCGGGTGTTACAGGGTTCCCGCAGGTGAAATGGTGGCCGCAGTATGGGGAAGTGATTCAAGTGTAGTACTCGATGGGTTATAATAAGGTCAATTCTTACTCGGCGATAGGATAGTGTATAGAGTCCGAGCCTTTCACAACGTTTTTCATACGGAAGCTTTGGTAGGGTCGGTATCATTCTAGATGCGATATGCTGTATTTTCTCCAGCTTTTCAGTTTCCCATTGGGTTATCGGATGGTAAGCTGGGGCACCGTATTCAAGGATTGGTCTAATGAGCGAGGTGAATAGACGAGGGACGATTTCTTCGGACCATGTGGAGAAACTGCGTCTTAATGCCCACATCATACGAAGTCCCGCAGGGTACAATTTCTCTGTATTTTCTAGTGATCTCATATCATGTCGCGAGAGAACTCCTACGTCTCTGACAGATGTGTTGGGGTGGAGCAACTGGCCGTCCAAGGTGTATAATCGAGTGGCTGAACGTCTGGTGATACTGATGAACTCCGACTTGCTTGCGTTAAGAGGGAGTTGCATTTCAGTGGACCACGTTGACAGTCGCTCTAAGTCATGCTGGAGACGAGCGCAGTCGTCCTGGTTCTCAATGATCCTCCAGATTTTCAAATCATCTGCAAATAGAGCACATGGTGACTGGAGCTGCTGCGGAAGATCGTTGATATGAAGAAGAAATAATACTGGCCCAAGTACAGTTCCTTGAGGCATGCCACTGGTCGATGGGAACCTGTCTGTCAGGTTGTCATTGAGCTGTACTCTAAACCTTCCTCCCCTAATAAACTCGTGTAACCACTGAAGTAATGTGCCACCGATTCCGTATGTCATCAGTTTACGAAGGAGTACCACGTGGTTCACTCTGTCGAACGCCTTACTAAAGTCGATGTACACCACGTCAACACCCTTCTGCTCATTGGGAGCTCGTACCCACTGGTGGTTTGCGTACATTATGTTGGTGATGCGGTGTTGCGCTGGCCTCAATACGTTCATCGATTCGAAGAACGACAGTGGACACGTTTTCACAACCTTCTCGAGAACTTTGGATAACACAGAAGTCAAACAGATATTATTAACTAAGACGTATACCGTAAGGAAAATCGTCAATAGTGTTACTTATTGAGCATTAAAATTGAATAAGAACTGTATCCGTGTAGATGAGTCCAGGGAGTGTCTCGCTTCGCATTGTAGCCTGACCATGTGGTAGAGATATCATAAAAATAAGCAGAGAAGTGAGCATCGCTTCGCATACATGAGAAACCCTGTGTAGCATACTGAAAGTGTTCATTGCTTCGGTAGTAGGAGTGAATAGCAATAAATGATTAGAAGCGAAGCTTTCGAAAAACCAACTGAACTAGATCCCCCAGATCAGGGTCGAGAAAAGGTGTTTGCTGGGGGAAAGTTCTCAGCGTAAAGTAGATCCCCGTTCACACGCCCATAAGCCGGCTATTTCTAAGTGTGTTCTCAACCGAATAGTTGGCTCAAATGGTAGTATCGTCTCAAAAATCCAATTCAAACCCACCAGCATTGAAAGTGTGACCGGATTAATTCACCAATTGCGATTTATGGCACACTATTGGAAGGTACTGATCACTCTCGTAACAACCAAGTATGAAGCAAGTGGGGAAGAGAAGGGGAAACAATGCGTATGATGTAAATACCTATAATGAAAAAGCACGCGTCCCAAACCAGTCCGGAATGCGAACTAAAGCAGCAACTTACTGAGCAAGAAGTGCCGTACATCTGTTCACACCGCAGGTAGACTTGGGTAGAAAGTGCAGCCAAGTAAGAGATGGAAAGTGGTTCACCCCAGGGTAAGTAAAACACTGGCCTTTCGGGACGAGTTCGAATCAAATGAAATCGGCTTCGTGTAGGCATTAATGCGAGAAGGATGAGGAAGACCTGGTCAGGTTCGGATGAAAAAGGCAGATGATGATGAATTTGAGAATAAACCATTTGTTTATTTATTTAAGAGTAGGTATGCAGTTGAAAATAGGCGAAACACTGATCTCACAATCAGCAAAGGAACAGAGCGCATTAGCAAGTAAATGGTAGGAAAATCAATTTCCCAATTGAAAAAGGTGTATTTTACATTGACCATCTGTTTAAAGTCGATAATGCCAAACCATTCAAAAAGGAGATGCAGTAGTCAGCTAGAAAAACTTTCAGCAGAAGAATTATAATGCTAACAGATGACTGTTATTCTTGCAAGTCAAGTCAGGAATGTGCTTTATGCATCCATGAAGGGCGAACACAATCGCCAAGACAGATATAAATAATCAAATAGAAAGATACATGAGGATAGATATAGAACTACAACGGGCACAAATGTTGACGGAACTAACGTCACTGAAGTAATTTACTAACCAGCTCTTCAATGACTGATTCTTCGTCAAAAAAACTTTATAAACATGTAACTACTGACGTACCATAAGCCCTTGTGAGGGGGTATGCAGTTGTGTAGCTCTGTCTGCTAGAAGAGATTGATATGCATTCGGACAACGCCTTGTAGGGGGGGTGGCTAACAACAGTGAATAGTGCAAATGCAAGCTTGATAACATGCGTGGATACAATGAGGTTAACAAGTTCAGGCTTTGAAATGCCACCACACCGGGATAGGTGCTTCACTGATCTGGTAATCACTTTGAGGTCCTTACCCAAGAGACTAGGAAAGATCACGAAAGAGCAATAGGTCCAGTAGGGTAACAGACATGCAGTGATGAAAAATCTGGATCAAAAGACGGGGTACGGAAGAAGATCTGAGATGGGTAACAGAATGAGTCTCCCAACTTTAGTGAATGTTTTCACATTAAGGGATCACGTAAGTCCACCGGTAAATGTTACTCTTAGGTATTTTACTGAAGTGGAATAGGTCAAATCTTCATCATCGATGGAAAGTTGCTGGAAGCGTTTTTCTTTGAACAGTGAAAAATGGACATGCTTGCATTTTGCGGTGTTTAACTGTAGGCAACGGGATGTGATATCTAGCAGCATTTGTTGTTCGACTGATAAATCTATGCTTGTATGAAGGACGCCAAAAAATACGTCGTTCGCATACTTCAGAATGATGGCTTTTCCAGGGACGGTGATTGAAGTAATGTAAGTGGAAAATAGAAATAGGGGCAAAATGGCTCCCTGAAGAACACCAAAATCCGTAGTGAGTGGTTCCACCATCCCAAAAAAGAATCTGGTAAACTTGGAACGCATTATAAAATACTCTTCCAAGAGAACAACCAAAGTTTGAACTTCAGAACTTGATAGGTCGTGTACAGCAGGTCACGGTTCACGCAACCGAAATCACTAATAAAATCTGGGAAACAGATGCGGATGAATTTGTTTTTATTAGCTATTGATGACAGTACGGTGTATGTATCACATATGCTACTGCATCTAAGCTGGATCTTGAGATGCGATATGCAAACTGAAGGGGATCGTACAAAATCACCTGGGCTTAAATTCTATTAAGAATAATGCTTTCAAATATCTTCAAAGCAACCAACGCGCAGGCGTAACCGACATTTGCAACTTCCTTTTTTGGCACTGGCGTGATGCTTACATCTCACCAACTGTCACCTATGCAGTGTTACCTGAAGCACAATGTGCACAAGTGCGTTCGAGTGAACGGAGCTTTCAACGAGAGGCTGCATCATCTAGAAAACGCGGTTGGGATTATATGAGGAGGGACGTTCGGAATAGCTCGAGCTAATTTGGCACAAGAGTAGCAAACAATTGTAAGGCCGAAGAATGGGTAAAAACACAGACGGTTTTTGCTTTCCAGCTGATGCACATAAAGTGAGACGACAAGAAAACATCACTAAGTGGATGCATATTTGGCAAGTAATTCAAGTTCTGGTGCGCTGAAAATCGGGTGCATTTGTTTCTGTTCCACGAGCAACCAAAAACCTAAATCAGATCACTTCGCAGTTTCAAAGAAAAAGGATCAGTAGACGAATTTTGCGAGATGATGCCGTCATTTCATGCATTCTTGTCGGTAACGTACATGCAAATAGCAAAGGAGACAAAATAAGGTCACATGAAATCGATTGGTGCGTTACAAGGTACCACGGTAGGCTTAGTGTCACCGTCAGCTATTTTGGTTCCTTTGTTAGTTGCATGTACGTGTACGACGAGAATGCACCAAATAAAAGTGGCATCCCATAACCATTGTCTTCCGATTTTCTTATTTCCAGCTCATATCTACCTTTACATATACTAAGCAATTTGGGCGATAAAAAAGCAATAAAATCTTCACAAATAGACCCAGTCCGACAACAAGTATCATCTGGTAAAAGCAGTGAACAATTATTTCGTTTTTCTCGAAAGTAACTAGCAGAGGACACTCCTGCGCCTCTTGTGGTGCTAAAGTCTTCGACCGTAGTCTAATAATAGGTGAGTGACACCACTAGGCTACCAGGGATGGCAACGGCCAATATGGCAAATTTACCAGAGATGATATAGTACGACTCACGCTTCAAGAACGTGTACGTTATTTTCTTGTAGAGAGCAACGAATTCTCGAAATCGAACTTTAGATTAGACAACACAATAATGCATGGTTTGTGCTCTACTAAGTACATGGGATTAGTGTGAACAAAGTAACAGTCCAGCGTTTTTCTTTACGCTGAGAGTTACCCACATGAGCATTGTAGTGATGAGTCAAATGTAAACGAACGGAATTCGCGTTCCCAATTGACAAAGAAATCAGGCTTGCACCGTGAACGACGAATTTTGTTACCGTATCCGGCAGGTGATAGTAATTAACAGTGAAGTAAGACTAAAATCAGCCCGAAAATGCGGTCAGCGATTGACAAACGTTGAAAGAAGAGTACCAGCAGTACGCCGGCACGCTTCGCTGCCGCGTAACCGCCAGCAGTTGCGCATGGGCTACGAATATTGAGAGGGTCGACCAATCCCCTATGCAGGTTCGAACGCACGCCCTCGGATTACAAGGCAGGCTTGTGATACTTTAGGATACGGGTCGGTGCCAAGTAATTGGCAATGATCAAACGAGGCTTCACAGCGATGTAACGACCATAATTACTAGCTGCAATTGATTCACGCGGCGTAGTGCAATACCCAGCCGCCTATAACCGTGGCGATATTTGGCGGTGTATTTGCTCGACGATTATGACGCAATCTGTGTGTAGTACTGCCTCGTCAGGCGCATGGTTGAAGGAATCAAACTAAATACAGTCAGTGTTTACGCGCTAAGGATGATCACGCCACATACCGGTTACCAGTGGAACAGTAAACCCGCCCATCCAAGATTATTTGTTTGGCTGAGCCATTGGCGTGTGGTATTCTGCTGCAACTGGCTTGAGAATACTACCACGTAGTGCATGATAACGTAAAAATTTGATAAAACAAAGGGATGTTGACAGAGCTGCGAACAATTAGCCCCAAGACTTTCAGTTTTACACACGATTCCGAGAGCTATGGTGCTGATGGTCGTAGAGGATCAACCACGAGGTAGAACCTCATGGATAAGCTAAGGACGTAGTGCAAATTAGGGTAGGATCTAGTTTATATGTACGAAATGGTTATGACGAGGACAACTGTAAGTGTGAAGGTATCTTTTTAATTCACATGGAGCAATGAAAGGACGTGTTAGGGCAGCTACTGACTAGGTTACTTCGTATTCCACCAGAAATGAATAAAGCATGCGCGCGGACTCGACGCACTTGCTCTGTCAAAACAAAGTTAATTCGCCACCTTTCTCCCAACGTGGGAGGTGTGAACACACCAATGCACCACAGTAGATGGTTCAGGTATGTTGAAAGCTTTCCAGACAACTCCAGCGTGTCTGGGGAGGAACCAACTATAGGTTCACCCTCCGTAGACTGCTAGATTTATGTATCTAACCGGCTGGAACACCAAGCATGTAGACGCTGTACCATCTATAACACAAGAGCCGTAGCCATCTACTTATACACCCTGTCAGCTATACGCCGTAACGGCGCTTTGCTGTCGCGCGACCTCCACCAGTTACGCATGGGCTGAGTTTGTCGGGAGGATTCCCAAGCCCACGCGGAATCGAACCGGTTACTTTATGGTTGCAAGCCAGGCGTGCAGATCACTCGGACACCAGCCGATTTATGCCCCCTTGTCAAAAGTGATGCTCCCAGTCGAACATTGTTCCCAAGTGCAACAAACGCTTCAAAAACATCTTCCGACGGAAGCACCATCGCGTTTCAGGTGTGGTTATCCAAGCTGCAAAACAAAACTGTTTGAGACGCCTCAACTCTGGATGACGATAGTTTCGAATGTTTTTCGCACACCAGAGTTGATGAGAGATTAGTGTGCATCTGGTTAGTGATCCACATCGTTCGTCAGTGAGAGCCGACGAACCAGTTAGGCTTTATGCTTCATAGGTGCAGACTGTGGGTTCAGATGGCGAATAAGAAGGCATTCACTGGTCATCCACTGGAGTCGTGATGGCGGGCACAAGGCGATCAGATTCACAGATAGACGTTCAAGACGGACTGACTTGCCTGCACGATGTATTCTGTCTGCAGCTGATGACAGTGTAATCAATCTGGATCCGGAGCATCGTTGAATTGGGTGGGCACTAGGCAAGCCGATGTGAACGTTTAAACAGAAAAATAATGATGACAGTATAAAGGAAGTGGAACACGAAACCCTCCGCAGTGGGAAGTTGTTAAAGAAGGCGATCGACATTATCTCCGTTTCGAGTTTATTTATTAAGCAGAAATCAATCACAGACAGACTCAGTTAGATAACCATCACATGTCCGAAAAAGCGCTGCACGGCTGTTTCACATACTCAAGGATCGTCAGTAATGCGCATTCCATTTGACCTCTGTGGGGGTTGAACCCGCAACTCGACTGCTATCAGTCCGTGGTTACGGTAACGATTGAAGTGACTAGGTTACTAGATGTGATACAGCACCGCTCACTATACACATATATACTTGGCCAATAATGGTGTTACTTACAGTGCCATAGAGAACGAGTTAAAATACCAAAATAAGAAGGAAAAAGACAGTCAGGAGAAGCGGATAAAACAGTGGATACACATCCGGATACAACTCGGTACCAGACCCGATAACGTTTCCAACCAGGTGTGCTCGCGATCGTAAGATCACCAATCTGAGAGTTGTTGACGTTTTACTTCAGTCAACGTTTCTGTCAGAGCATTGCACCTTGAATGCAATTTGTGCGTTGTTTACCTTTCAATCGTTCCCAATCAACACAGACGTGCGAAGAGTGCGGCGAGACAACCGCAGAACAGGCAATCGAAGCATTTGACCGAGCCGCCGAAGACTGTGCGTGGAATGTATGGAACTCAGCGGCTTGCAGTGATTGTCAGATATGATGCTGATCATCATCAATGATGACGCGACGTTGCCACCACGTCCACAGGTTGCAGATTGGGGAACGCCTCCACTGTGGAGATATTACGAATCAAATTCGTTTGCATCGCAGCTGAGATGAATAAGCAGTCGCAGAAAATCAGTGGTAGCATCTATAATCATGGGGAGCTCCCGTTTGTTACCTAGCTTTCTGCTAAATATCACAATCACGCTGTGTCGGCAACACTGTCACTGAATACTCATTTCTGCTGTGAAAGACCAGTGCACAGTGGAGAGGGGATGTGAAACGGGGATGGTCACCAGTCCGAGTAGCAGCCGCCTCCGGGTGTACCGGCATTATTGATGGCCCCGAATGGCTCGATAGCATTCGAAAGCCACGTTATACAGAACTTAGTTACCAGTTCCCCTCGGGTCTTTAAGATACAAGTCTCCGAGTGGTGTAAACAAAGTTAACACTCTTCCTCAGCTTGCACAACCGGAAAGCTCTACCCTCATGAAGCATATGGAAAAGTGGAGCTACAAATTCTTGCTCATCGGCTTCGCTTTATGGGATGACTTTCTCCAGTCTAGGTGGTGGCAAGCGAACGGGCAAAACCTTCGTAAGGCTCCAACTACTACTTGTTATAATTAGCGCTTGATAGCGCCGTCAATTCTTTGGAATTCTCCTCTATTCATGAGTCCCCGACAAGTCGTCACTTTGAAAGAAAATTCAGTCGCGTAGGTGAGCAGCTCAATAATGACTGTGTATAACCCAGTCAAGTAGGGAAGATGTTTCTAACCTTCGTTTACAATTCAAATTGGCCAGATTCAATGTTTGGACGCCCATGCAGATAGAATCGCAGGCAAATACGGTGAATAGCTTCTGTTTAGCTGAAACCAGTATAAACGTACGACTGACATCATCTGTTGCGTATTCCGATGGACATGCACATTACGTTTACCCGGAGATGAGACAACTGGATTTCCGGGCCAGACTGGCCTGAGGATTTTTCTAGGCACGATGACAGAACTATCGTCAGTTAAGTGGATCTCAGTCAACAGCCGCTGCTGTTCAGTACGGATAGAAGGTTCCGGACGACCGTTCAGTCACTAGACCTATAAAAGCCATGTATTTGTCGTAGTAACATGCGTCCACGGACTTCAGACTGGGATTAGTTAAAGATGAGTTTTACCGTCAACTCCCTGAGGTTCACCACATAAAGCATTGCGCAGATACGTGGTGGTTGCCGGAGACATAAAGACAAAGGGGCTGAACGCGATGTCAGCGGTTGACATGGCCATAGTACACGCAGGTCGGATAACAGCGATCGTTTTCTACACCCCAGTACCGAGCGCGCCTCATCCTTTTCGAGCTATAATATGCGGCACTTTTGGTGTCAATGCGTAACCTATCGACTTCCTTCACCCGGACATTCTGGATGCAGACTGACCATATAATTATCAGTTACTGACGAAGAGGCAACATTACAAGGTGCAAATTAAGTTAGGAGAGGTTAAAAATGTTTTGGAAAACTGGTAGCTCGGGTCGATAATTCAATTGCTCATTTGTTCGCCGAGGTGCGAAATTGGTTTGCAAACGTTTCAACGTCATGCGAGACGGCATCATCAGTGCGTCGAGATGTGGAGTGTAATCTCGCTGATTGAATTATCGACCCGTGATCAGCGTGTAGGTGACATTTAGAAAGTGACGGCTTCGATCTGTGTCCCGTGATCTCTACCCATTTCCCCGTGGCGGAGGTCGTCGCTTGGGTTGTTCTTATTCAAGCGGCGTCTCATCATTTCCCTAAGTTCTCTCCGTCGGAGGGGTTGGTAAACTGGGTCAATCTCGATATGCATGTTGATCGAGTCTTTTGTTGAGAACCACGCTTCCAGGAATTCCATTGCTCTTCTTGTTCCACCTCGTGCCCAATCAAAGTTGTGTCCTTTTTCATCCACGTGTGCTGAGACTAGCGAAGATGCATAGTGTCTTTTGCATGCTATTTTGTGCTCTTGTAATCGTGTTGTTAATTTTCTGCCTGTTTGGCCAACATAGTCCTTTTCGCAATTTCTACAAAGTAGTCTATATACAACATTGCTTTGCCCATGAGCTCCCAGTTTCTCTTTCGGTTTCGACACAGTTTTTCTCAGTGTAGCAGTGTCACCTGCAAGCCGATCACGGGTAGACAATTCAATCAGCGAGATTACACTCCACATCTCGACGCACTGATGATGCCGTCACGCATGACGGTGAAACGTTTGCAAAACAATTTCGCAGCTCGGCGAACAAATAAGCAACTAAGTTAGGAGACCTACGCCGCTTCGGGGCACGCGCCCGTGTTTTAACTTTGCTCCATGTTTTGGTGACATCACTCAACCGCGTCGACAAAAACAGCTTCGTGGTTGAAACACATGTATCTATTAAACTCTATAGAAATCGGAAACAACTAGGAAGCAATGGAAGTATGTGTTAAGATGGGTTAGGTGTGTAGGTAATCGAGAAAAAGTACACTGAATATTGAATACTGTATTATAGAGCAAGTAGAAATGAATTCTGTACAACTCTTTCGAAATATGGTGAAAAACGTTATAAAATTGTCAATCGTGAATATCGTTGTCGTTCTCATGTAACATTTAAAATATCTGACATACGATATTTCAGGACTCACAAATGTGATTTGTCATCGTAAGTGTGCAGTCGTTCTCTGAATCGAATAGTGACAAAATACAAATCTAACAACGTTTTGAACAGTTGCATAGATGTTGCCTCAATCACATGTTCAGGTAAATTGTTCCAAATGTTTACCACTCTCCGCTCGAAGCACAGTGGGTGGGGAACACATTTCACATCCGGCACGACAAGTTTGTATCTGTGTCCGCGTGTGCTGCATGGCCCTCGTAAGTGCAGCATTGGCCTTAGCATTGGGAAGTCACCGAGATGTAGAATACGGTAGGTCATAATGAGGTGGACTCGCACCCGACGGTAGGACAAGGTGTAGAGTCCTAGTTTTCGCACCGGTCTTCATACCCAAGCCACGTAAACTCGGGATGAGCCTGGTAGCAACGTGTTGGACCCGTTCGACCTTTTGTGCCTCGCGTCAGGTAATCGGAAAGTAGGCGGGCGAACCGTACTCTAGCATTGGTCTAATGATAGAAGAGAAGAGATGAGTGGCAACCTCTTCAGACCATGTGCCGAAACTACGTTTGAGCGCCCTAGGCATGCGCAGTTCGTTACGATATAGCCTGTTCGTGTTGTCCACGGACTTCAAATCGTAGCGTGAGAGTACACCTAGGTCTTTCACGGTGGGTGTGGGATATAGCGTTTGGCCGTCAAGGGTGTAGGTTCGGCCGTTAGCACCCTTCTCCAGGCTCACAAATACAGACTTGGCTGGGTTGACCGGGAGAAGAACTTCTGCAGACCATGTGGATAGGCGGTTGAGGTCTTGCTGAAGTAGGCCATAGTCATCGGGAGCGTCGATTTCTCTCCAAATCTTCATGTCGTCCGCAAACAAGGCACACGGCGACCGGAGAAGCTGCGGTAGATCGTTGACGTGGATCAGGAACAGAGTGGGCCCCAGCACAGTGCCTTGAGGCACACCACTTGAAGAGGGGTACCAGTCAGTTAGATGATCATCAACCTGTATCCTCCGTTTTCATCCAACAAGTCGCGGATCCACCGGTGCAATGAGCCACCGACACCACACATTCTTAGTTTGTGAAGGAGAACCTAATGACTGACCTTGTCGAACGCTTTATTGAAATCGATGAATAGCACGTCGACGGACTTCCCCTTGCTTATTGCCTTCAATCACTTATTCCTCGTCACAAACATGTTCGTAATGCATGAGCGACCTTGTATAAAACCGTGCTGTGCAGGCGACAGGACCTCGTTTGACTGTAGCAAGTGCAGCAATCCCTTCTTCACGATTTTCTCAGCAACATTTGTCAAAATAGGTGTCAGACAAATTGGCCTGTAATTGTCTACTTTGCTAGGGTCGCCGCCATTCGGAATAGGCTTCACCACCGAACATTTCCAGTCAACCGGCAACAAACCTTCGGATAGCGACCTGTTGAGAAGGTCAGTCATGACAAGAGAGGATGGTTGAAAGTGAGTGAAGCCCAACAGGTCCGGCAGGTTTGGTGCCGTCAAGGTTGGCGAGTAGTTGAGCTACCTCTTCAATGCCGCAATGCATGCTATCGAGTTCGGTAAAAGCGGTACACGTCGAACTCGGAACAGACACCTGGTTACTCGCAAATACAGAAGCGAAGTGCGTCGCCAACGCGGACGCACGCTAAGAATTTGGTTAGACAAGGTGAACATGATTCAATGAGTGCAGTGAAGGAAGAAACCACACACAGTATTGACACACAAAAACGCACACGCAAACACTGCGCAGTCGGCCGAGGCAACACGTAGGCAACCGGCTAAAGATGTATCAACCTCTCCCCTGTGATTCCAACTATCCAGCATGAAAATGATCGACAGCTGGGTGGTCAAGGATTGATCTGCACAGTGAAAGCTGAAGTCATGGACGCGATGGCGACAAACGCTGATCCAGAGAGATGAAAACTCATTGCAAAGTAGCCTACAATCAATGCGGAAGAATGAAGAGTCCGAGTCAGTGGTCTAGTTGAATCGATAAAATCATCATCATCATACACGTTAGCTAGAGGTGGAGAACACCTCAGCTACTGTGCCTCAATACACAAAAAAGGAGGGAAAAAAGAATTAACTGGGGCAAGCTGGCTGAGATACCGGTAACGGATGGACATCGTTCCGACAAGCTATCAGCCGGCTGCTACGCACCAAAAATATTACTATGCAAAATTATATAAGGCTAAGTAATGAGATCGTGGTTGGAGGGAGAGGCTAAGAGGGATGGGGTGGGACAAAGAAACTCACAGCACGAACGCCACTGAGGTCGACTCCTAGTCATATTAGCAAGTGTGTCCAACCAAACATGTTCATCGTCTTTCGGACCCCAACCAGGGAGCCGAGACGCTCCAACCGAGGCCAGCTCAAAAGTGAGGGCCTTCATTCTTTTGGACCAAGTTATCGCTTGGCCACCCCTCCTCTTCTTCCAACCACACCCCCGGCGCGCAAACAACACACGTCGCGGAAGTCGGTGGGCTGGCATGCGTAACACGTGACCGAGCCATCGGAGCCTGGTGCGTGCAATAACGGTGCTGAGCGGTTCAGTTCCTTTTCCTGTGCCATAAACAAGGCGTCGGAAACGCTCGTTGCTCACGCGGTGTTCCCACCAGATGTGAGCTAAATTACGGAGGCACCGGTGATCGAACGTAACTAGCCTCTTCAGGTCCACTGCTTTAAGCGGCCAGATTTCGCAACCGTACAATAGGGTCGAACGTACTGCTGCATTGAACACTCTACACTTCAGGGCAACAGTGATGTCGCGCCGACGCCATAAGTGCCGAAGGTTAGCAAAAGCGCCCCGAGCTTTTGCTATACGGTTCGTGATCTCATCTTCAATCCCATGGGCGCTGATACAACTTCCCAGGTAGTTGAATTTTTGAATGACTTCTAGCTGATCCCCACCAACGGTCCAGAACAATCTTGGAGGAACGCTTTGCACTTCGAGGGTGCGCAGCAAAGCCCGAAGTGACGGACAGCTAGTGCTAATCTGTCCAGTGCCGCTTGGCACATTTGTGAGCTGTCACAGATTAGGGCAATATCATCAGCATACTCCAAGTCAAGAAGTCGTTCGCCTGGGAGCAGATCTACACCTTCTAACTCGTGTCCTGTAAACGCGATTTCCATGACTTCGTCAACAGCGAAGTTGATGAAGAGGAAAGGTGAAAGCGGGCATCGTTGTCTCACGCCGCTGGAGATATTAAAAGGCGACGACAACTCGCCGTAAGCCCTCACTCTGCCCGAGCTACGAGCATATAATGGTCGGATAATATTCACATATTTCGCAGGTACATCTTTCCTGAGTAGACAGTCCCAAAGTGCATGTCTATCCACCGAATCGAATGCACCTTTGATATCGAGGAACACGACGATGGTGGGCCTCCAATATATGTGACGGTGCTCCAACAACTGACGCAAGGTGAAGATGTGGTCAATGCAGCCACGACCTCGACGAAATCTAGCTTGCTCTTCACGAATCTGGTTTTCACGAGTGCCAGTCAGTCTGTGAAGGATGACAGAGGCAAGCAATTTGGAGGCAATGGAGATCAGACTGATTGCTCTATGGCTGCCGCATTCCGATCGTGAGCCTCCTTTGAAAATTGGGACTATGATAGAGCGGCTCCAATCGGTTGGGACAGTTTCCTGCTCCCACAGTTTGACTAGTAACTTGTGTAAATCATCCATAAGAGCAGGTCCCCGAATTTGAAGAGGGCTGGAGGAAGATCATCTGGTGCCGCGGCTTTATTTAAATTCAACAGTCCGATCTCACGTTCGACTTCTGAGCGAGAGGGTGGATCCAAACGGACAGCCCAGCGAGTGGGGCGATCAGTAGCCGGTGAGAAATCTAACCATTAAGACCGATTAAATTGCCTTTCAAAGTGCTCAGCCCAACGCTCCAAGCGTTTTGCTAAGCTGTGGAGAGGCTGTCCACTCTCGTCACGTAGTTTCACTAACACCAGGTCTCCTGCTGCCCGTTTCCCGTATCAAACGGAATAACTTACGATGGTTACCAAGGGCAGCGGCCATCTCCATCTCTGTTGCACGATTAGACCACCAGGCCGCAAGGCAGCGGGTTTGGCATTGGGCTACAAGGAGTTCGTTTTAAGGAATAAGGAGCTACCGTCATTCCAAACCCCAACCTGGAGGACCAGGAGGCAGAGTTTGTCTGGCCTCTAACCATTGACCAATCTGGTATGAGTGGCTCTGAAGATGCAAAAAATGCACCATCCAGTATAGCTCAATGGATCACAGAGGCACACAAACCATCGCACCATGGTAAGGTCCAGCCTCATTGCGATGGTAATCGATATAAGGTGTCGACAGAATGCCGCAGGAACTATTGGACACATCATATCATTGGATGCGAAGGTAGTGGTAGTCCTGTGTTAGGGAAAAAGAGAAGAGAGGTGAGAAGACGGAGAGGAAAGTTCAATGAAGACGGGTTCCCGTAAATAGACACCCTATCGATCAGTGTTGCCTGGCTTAAGGCTGACGTAAGCAGATTAGAAAAGAAGGTTTGCGCTTAGCCGTTCTACGGTAATCGCGATTGGATTATAACCCGCGTGTTTAAGGAAGAAACCAATTGACCCCGAGCAAAGCGTTGGGGTGGTGAGACTTGGTCCATCTGATCTCCAACCTCTGACCAGTCCAGTAGGAGTTGCGCTGAAGATAACTGTAGAGTAGCACTCTTGGTGGTGCAGCAGTTCGGACAGAGAAGAAAATTATCCGCTTCATCAACGGTGAATTCCATTGAGATTATATCCGATTGGGTCAAGATGAGCGCCGTTCATAAATGTGATCCATGGAGCAAAAATGAGATTGAATTCGATGGTTGAGCCAGAAAAGTTAATAAACAAAGGGGCCGCACGAAGAAGAAAGGGTTCTGCGAGGATCGCACTCTACACTAAATACTGATCTTAACAAGAATTTTAAGATCGCGACACGTGAACAAAACAAATCAGCATAAGTCCTGTATATTATAGAGTGAATAGAGACAATTCAGTTTCATAAATCTATATAATTGATTGGAGAGTCAGTCTAAGGTACTCGTTGTGTGATTTGATTGCGACGCGCAACCTCAGTGTAGACCGCAATTCGCACTGAACTGAAGCATGGACGCTGCGAGCACTGGGACCGTAGCGGAACTAGATGGAAATAGGGTGTTACCCACCAGAAAAGGTTGCACACCATGAGAAGTTTCGACCTCAATTGTTCTCATCAGCTGGAGATAGCAGGCCTCGAACCTGGATTTGCCGAAATCTCTCCTCCTTTGGTTACCGGGTCAAGAAAGGCAACGCGTATCACAACGGTTAATAACCGATTGGAAGGTCAGCATGAGAAAGATGACCCAGTGCGGTCGAATAGAAGAATAAAAGCGCACTGCAATAAACGATCACACAACTCACTTGACTCCAGGAAGATACGATGGACACATAAGCCGGAATCTGCACAGACCTCCTTCCACTGCCCAGTATGACAGAAGGTTTATTCGAAACGTTCGACTCATGGTGTAAATGTATGCGACTGGGTAAACCACAGTCCGGTAGACCCGAATCTCTATTGGTCTGCAGTGTCCAAATTTGAACGGAAGAAGATGAACAAACAGCACATGGTTCGAGAAAGCTGTGAAGAAGGTAAAAGGATGGCACATGTACGTGATGGCATGTAGGTGACGCATAATGGGAGAGGAATAGTAGATCCCTGCTTATGGGGGCTAACAAAAGGATCAATAAGGTGAAATGGACGAAAATTTATCGCATCGCTCGGTAGACACCGCTGGGTTTCGCGCCTTAATACGCAAAGCAGCCACTGCATGGTCTTGGTTCACAGGAACAAGTGCAAAGATGGGTCGGAAGTAGATGTGCAGATAATGAACGAAAGATCCACAGTGCCCGGTTCGACAAGTCGTAGATATAGTTGTGTGGCAGGACATTTGGCAAGCTCCAGAAAGATGTCTACTACTACATGGTCCAAAGACGATGTTTGACTTAGTACCCAAAACCATGGCTTTTGGCGCAGATCAGCCAGGTTGAAACTGTGTGATTTGCGCATAGAAGCCTCAGCTGTTTCTACTCTGGTCCACGACCCTCAACAGATACGTCATCACATGTAGGCAAGACTATACAAACCATTCCAGCTACAGACTCGGAAAGCGAATGGACAATGGATGCACGATTCTAAGAAGCTTTGCAGCAGCCAAACATCCTGAAGTGATCAAAGTGTGTCGAAAAAGCACCCGCAGCCGTCTGCCCATCATACAATGTGAAAAGGTAGATATGAAAGGTGAATGTATCGATAATAACTAGTTCCCACACAAAACCATAAGTCGGGACCAGTGGCGTAAGGTGGCACGGATGCGCCTCCTGTAGCCACTAGTCAAGATAGCGACACTGGAATGACAGACATTCTACACATAAGCAAGAGTTATGGAGATGAAGATCGAACATGAATGCAGCTATGGTCTAACGTTTGAGTACAACGTAAAAATGCGCATCACCCCCACACGGTAACGCACATGTAGTAGGGCAATGATGAAACACTGGGAATATGCAACAAGTGATCCTAAAACATGTTGTCAGAAGCAGTGGCCGTTTCAAATATTTAGAATTATTACAAGTGTAGGAAAGATATCCACTGTGCATAGGCGTGTCACGAGGCAGCCCACGAATGTGCTGGGCGTAGAGGCGAAGGAACCAAGGGTGTTGATATTGCAGAAATCGCTGTCTAACGGCGAGCTGACAACACCGATCCAAACGCACGGTCTGGGACATAAAAATAAAGTCGGTGGGCAGAACAAATTGTTCTGAAGTAGTGGTAGAAAAGCAAATGGTAATGTATAACGCAATTAGATCCAGAAATAACTCCACGTGTTCAGCTCAAACAGTATGCGATTGTTTAATTGCGTAATCTGTGGCATTTGAAAAAGGTGTTCAGATATTTGTGTTGATGTTCGTAATTAAACAAGTTATACAATAAAGACTGAGGATATGGAAAATAAACGGTTACTTCAGCTTCTGTGCTAAATGCCATCAATAGTGGCAGTCTGTCTGGTCGTTGTGCCACCAAATGCGAATTGAGAACATAGTACTTACATTTATATAGTAGTAAAATGACATCGGAAATTATGCAATTCACATGGTCCTCGAGTTGTAACCGGAGAAACCATGCAACCCTGGAATCTGAACCAGGTAGTCCAACAAGCGATCGTGGACAAGCGTACAGCAACATAATAATAATAATAATATGTATAGTACTTGTATGCCAGGTCAAGTCAGTCAAGCCATGAAAATGTTTTATGCACCCAGAACGGGTGAATATACTGTAACGCGCTATAGGCGACGCAGTATGGTAAAATTCATTTCAAAATATGTGGATTGATAAACGAGAAAAGCACAGTACCATCATAGCACAAGTCGGTTGGTTAAACCTTGGACAACGTGTTACCGTTCGGGCGTTTCATTTCTTTATCCATCTCAAGCGTTAAGTTTTGGGATGCCTTATCCTAAAAGAAATGAAGTTTGATTATTGGTTGAGTGACGGCACAGTTTGATATCCAACACTACAGGCACCTTGACACCAACAGCGATGGTGTCAGTGGATTTTAAAGTATCTAGCTATCACAAATGGGGCGCTACACTGCAATCATATTGTCAATAACCTACTGGAAGCATACTATTGCAAAGGCAACATGGATGGTCGAAAGTTGGCCAAAGATCCGGGACACATTCACCTCATTCAATACATACCGAATATCAGCCCGTCCATAGATAAGCAGACAGTATAACCAACATCAAATTTGTCCTGTCATAAATTCATGTATTAGCCGACCACTAAAATATCAACAAAACAGAAACGAAATTGTTTTTCTATGATTGTGAAGTCATCACTATCTGCTATCACGTGAGTGTGTTCAAGTGATCTCTGCTCTACTTTTGGTCAGTAGTGGTAACCGTAGCGTTATAATCGTGATTAATGGGTCGCAGGGCAGCCAGAACAGACTTTCACTGCACCGGACAATGTACTGACCAACTGTTAGGTCACGTGAAACAGACAAGACGGCCGACAATATAAAGGTAAGGTGAGAGGGTGTCAGACAGGCGCCTCGCACAGATGGCGGCATCATGCATATGTACCACAGTAGAGTAGTGGATGAGAGTGAAGTTCACGGTCAGGGGTGTGGGACGACGTAGCACTTTTAAGGCAACGGATGGCCTGGCATAACATGATGTTTAAGGGCTTTTGGTTAGCTACCGCCATCCGTCACGAAAGTCAAATGTGCGATCTACCGAGCACTTTCGACACAAAATAACGTGTCCAGTTATGGGCACTTCAAATCCCCGTATGGAATACCGTCCGTCACTAGCGGTCTGTGCTAAGAGCAGCGGTGTGCAGTGGAATCCTGGGTATATTTTGCAGATGACTTAGTGCAAATTCCGTATAGGGTTTTTATAAGCCGACCCCCCTTCTACAGAGATGAAAAATTGTCCAAAAACCATCCGCTGATATTCTCTAATATATGGTAATCATAATAAATTCGCTCGAGGATACAGTAGCTGGCGCCCGTCATCAAAAGGAACAATCTACAGGCGGGTTGAACTCGAAATAGAACTGAAAGAAAAACGGACCGAATATCAGCTAGGACTGCTTTATTTTGATCGCTCCCAAGAATTAGAGTGTACAGTACGTCACAACCTGTTGCCACCCAGGGTGGATAGAAAGAAGGCTGAAGTTTCCTAAATCTTAGGCATGATAACGCACACAAAATGACACTCATGAGAAAGGCGGCGAACGATTACGAGCCGGCGGAACGTGTACAATTGTGAAAATACGTAGGAATAGTAGCTACAACATTCATTGTCCCGCAACGGGCTTGCGCCACTCAAACGGGAAAGCTTTCAAAGCTGGTCTCTTCGGTGAAGAGCTATTCATTCACAACGCAGTGTTACTATAGAGTAATGCAATGCCCGCGAATAAATGAAAACTCCAAAAAGATGAACACATGCTGTAAAGTGTCGCTACTGATGGCAATCCACTCAAAGCTACGGAAGGAAAGTGTCCAACAACCAAGAGGGTATTAAGTTCCTCAGTCAAGCTGAGGTAAAGAAAGATACATTCCTCTCACAGTGATGACTTGGCTGACTGAACAGTCTGGGACTAATTGGTTTCAGGTATGAGTACATGCGATATCTGCCAAGACTATCCGTCTTGTAGTATACATCATCGAAATTTGAATAGCCTTGACTAAACTCGTCACAGCTAGACGACGACGTTGCCGAGTTACTGCATCTGGAAAATCGATGCACGACTATTTAGTCCAGTTGGTACGCGGGCCGCTGATCAACGGTTGAATCGCCGCAGGTTTAAATCCAAGGAATTCGCCGAGGACGAGCCCCCATAGGACGAGATGGCTGTCCAGCACCCTACAGGAAAGCGATCACTGCATGTCTGACTCGGACTACTGGGTTACCTGGAAGCCATCCTTGATCAGTGGCAACATGCAATATACATTAAGTGTGTTTAAAACATTTTCAACTCGTTCCAATCGATATAGTATCCAGAGTAGAGGAAATATTGGCATTATCTGTTTCCGACAACCCTACAGAGCGATCGTAGCCTACTTCAGAATCACGCAATGTAAGGCGCGCTTAAACCAAATGTCCAATGGGTATATTCATCTGATCCGCTCTCTAAGGTAGTTGAATGGTGTAACGTATGTTTTCCAATCCAAGTATTCGACCAAAAAAGCTATGATCAAACGAGACAATAATCAGAAGAAATTTGAGCATGAGAAATAACATAAATATGTGGATTTGCATTTTTCATTATGACGAACGGTTAAAACAGACCTCTTGTATGCAGTCTATTATCGAACTGCTTTCTGAAAAGCCGAAATGATATATCGCCTATGGATGGAAACACAGATCAGACGGGAGTTTGAAAGATATCGGAAATATATTTTCACTTAATGTTTAAGTGGATATGTGGTCGTCGTAGAGATGAATGAGGCATCCATCAATAGATACGCTGCAATCTCTGCTTCTCTCTGTTACGTAAATGATTTCATCTAACCCACAAGTGTAGCAAGCAGCGTCCACGAGATATACGATTCCCATCTAAACCTGGCAGATCAGTACTCGTATAGAATGCTTTCGGAATTTCTTTTCCGTACGAAATTTCCAAGCATAAAATGCTTTCCCAAAATCTATCATGCACATAAACGTTGGCAGAATTCAAAACGCGATTTGAATGTGCACTCATTCCGCTGTACCATCTCACGAATTTCTGTTAGAGATTTCATTTACGGCCAGTTCCTATGATACGCTCCAATGTTTTCATCTTTTGTACATGTTCAGGAGGTGCCATCACTTGTACAAACGTCGCATCCGTCTTCATTACTTATGAACTTACAGTGCACTTACAATTAATGATATGTATGCCGCAGTGAGCCCAGCGGTGTGACAATTTTTCCATATTTTGCCATGTCTACCATGACCATCCCAGGGACCTATTAAGCTTTAGCATTTTTACCCCTCTCATCTTTCTGCAAACGCTAAATGCGCACGCAAAATCCCATGCGGAGTACGACATTCAGTACTAGCAACACAGGCTAAAATGAGGTCTGACTGCACTGGTGATCCCATTACGAAGGGTAGCCAAAACAGTGGAGCGATTGTTCCATTAATCCATTTTCTCCTAGCGTGCTTTTTAAAGGACACTCACTAAGACGTGATTTAAGTCATCATCACTAAACACGTCAGCTAGAGGTGGGAAACACCTTAGCTACTGCGCCGCAGTACGTAAAGGAAAAGGAAAATAAATACAACAGTTGCATGCCAGCTGAGCTATCATCAACGGATAGGCATTGTTCCGGTAAGTTACCAGCCGGCTACTAAGCAAAAAGAAAAAATTGTTATGTTCTACACTATGAAATGAGATCGTAGGTGGAGGGGGAGGCTAAAAGGAATGGGGAGGGACAAAGAAACTCACAGCAGGAACGCCACTGATGTCGGCTCCTTGCCATGTCAGCAACTGTAACCAGCCAAACGTGTTCACCGACTTTTGGACCCCAACCAGGGAGACGTAACGATCCAACTGAGGACAGCTCCGAATTGAAAGCCTTCATTCCTCTCGACCAAGTCATCGCTTGGCTAACCCACATCTTCTTTCATCCACATCCCCGGTGAGTAAACCACGCACGTCGAGGGAGTCAGTTGACTGGCATGCGCAACACATGACCCAGCCATCGGAGCCTGGTGCGTGAAGTGACGGTGCTGAGTGGTTCAGATCCTTTTCCTGGGCCGTAAACAAGGCGTCGAACACGCTCGTTACTCACGCGGTGTTCCCACCAGATGTGAGCCAAACTGCGACGGCACCGATGGTCGAACGTAACTAGCCCCTTCATGTCCGCTGATCTTAGGGGCCAGGTTTCGCAATCGTATAGTAGGCTCGAACGTACCGCTGCATTGTACACTCTACCCTTCAGGGCGAGAGTAATGTCGCGCCGCCGCCATAGGTGGCGAAGGTCAGCAAAAGCACTTCGACCTTTACTCAATATATTGGAACATATTTGGAACCTTCGACCTTTTGCTATACGGTTCGTGATCTCGTCTTCGATCCCAAGGGCGCTGATACAACTTCCCAGGTAGTTGAATTTCCGAACGACTTCTAGCTGAACCCCACCAAGGGTCAGCGCAGGTGGCGATCCCTGGCAATTTTGGAGGAACGCTTTGCATTTCGATGGTGCAAAGTAAAGCCCGAAGCGGCTGACAGCCAGTGATAATCTGTCCAGCCTGGCTTGGCACGTCTGGGAGCCGTGATTTAAAACGTTGCATTAACCTATTATTCATAGTTTCTTTCGTTGCAAACTAAAACAACACAGCAATCCTCATTAGTTTGAAATAAATTTAGCCAGTCCAAGTTTACTTTCGAACAAAGTTTCCCCCTTCTTGTATGGTCACAAATTGCCAATAAAATAGAAAATCCAAAAAGGTGAGTGTACTATAATTAGTCGTTCATTGAAAAACACCAATTGCTTTTTGCCACATTTGTGTTAAATTATATGTTTAGAAAACATTGTCCCATGTAATCATGCAAAAGATGTAGTATTTATGCATGAGCTGTCCTTTTTAGAGGACGCCAGCAAGAAAGGATATCGTGACGTGTACTGAGTTATTGGTAACCTAACTGAAAAACGTGCGCATTTTAAAAATGCTCCCATCTACTCGCCTAATGATATTACACAGTGAAACATCGAATTGTATTATATTTTCATCGTTAAAAGTGCTTGTAGACTATATTTTCCCAACAGAGAAACAATGAATCGAAACAGATTTGACACAATCACGAAAGATCTCCATCTGGCAATCAATGACAATCAGAAAGCAGATGACAAAATTTGCAAAAGTTCGGCCACTTTATAACTTAATCAATGAAAGATTTCTGCAATTCTTCCATATGGAAGAAAATCTGCGTGTAGATAAAAGCATGATACGATATACGGCCATTATGAACTGAAGCAATGCATTTGAGGAAAGCCTAGTAGATTCGGGTAGAAACACACTTCCAGGCAATGCTGCCTATTTGGATCTCTAGCAAGGAGCTCAGTCCAAATATGACATGACATTAGGTTTGGGATATGGCGTTGTTATGGATCTAGTGGACAAGCGCCCGAAGGAGTGACCCTAGCACATTTACCTGACAGTTTAGTTTACAGACTTGCCGCTCATGAAAGTCTTAGCCAACAAAAGCATAACAGCAACGGGGACAGTTCGCGCAAATAGAACAGAATATTGACCGATCGAAACGAAGGTCCTCGGAAAACCAAACAACGGTACGAATGAACACAGGTTTGATAAACGAGATGACGTGTTCGTTTTGTCTTAGAACGATGACTTCGCTGTGCCTCTCGCCAGCAACTCTGTTGGTGCTTATCCTTTGAAAAAAGTGAAGGTGGTCGGTGAAGGACAACAAGCACAAACTTATTGAACAACCTAACATCATTACCAAGTATAGCACCACGATGTGATGAATGGATTGATTGGACCAAACTGTCGGTCCGTATAGAAGCAATTTCCGCAGCAAAAAGTGGTAGTGGCCGCTATTCGCTTTTCGACCACATGTTGTAATGACTAACGGTGGGATTTTGCACAGAAAATCACTTGCACATAAACAAGAGCAAACGACCTGTCGTGAAAGTCTAGTTGCAGATGTATCTAGCAGAGAATAATGTCCTCGAAATCTTCATCCACCCGGCAGAAAACGAAAAAAGCTAGATGACAACATCAGGAAATCTTGATCTGGAGACCACTTGGATGCTACGCCGAAACAAAGATGCCATAGATGCCCAGTGTGTAATGTGCCGCTTGGCTTGCTCCGCGACCTACCACGCATGGTTGATACAACACATATTTTGTGTAAATGTGGGTTTCTTATTCTTTTATGACGAGCAACTGACTGTTATGTGATCTCTTTGAAGGAAATATTAAAAACCGTCACATCAAATCTACAAACAATTGCCGATTTACACACAAAATGCCCTTTTATATTTCAACATTCCGAAGTAACTTCTTGCAGTTGGAAAAATCCTCCTATTTCCTAAGATAAGCTAAATTTCCGAAACCCAAACATCGTGTGCTTTTGCACCATTTTCAATAACAGGTGTGAAAATGAGGGGAAAAAAATAAAACCTCAGCAGTAAATGGGTTAGCCATACAAAACGTGATTGAAAACCGTAGGGGTGTACATTTAGTCCTAGAAATCTTGTCCATTTTTACACTACTACTCGGGGACAAAGGGTTACGCCTTCAGGTGGGAGGAAAGCGCACTAAATTGCCAACTGTCTAACAGTAGATGTTGGTCTATCAAAATGTCCCTCACCCAGTCACATGGGTGTGGACGGCCGGAGTGATGGCCGTATGCCTGCATCTGGGTACAGGTGCACTTTCCAGCCTAGTTCATCGTGAAAACGCTGGATGGGTGCAGATCGATACATACTGTGTTTCGGGCTAATTGGAACGAAGAGTGACGTGCATAATCAAGACAGCAGTGCATCAGTACCAGGCTACTGCGGTATAATAGTGATTGCGCTTGGACAGACTTAACTGGCCTGAGCAAGGAGTGTTCAAAAGGTGCTCAGTGTTATCGCAGCTAATGTGAAAAGGTTTAATGGCAACGCTGTTGTAGACTGAAAGTTAGCTTCCAACAACCCACGTTAGCAAAATGGGTATTCCTCACAATTAGGCCTTTCAACTAGGAAATGTAACGTTTTGGAAAAGATTTCTCGAAAAGCTATGTCGAGTGAGAACTACTCGCTGCCGTCACAGTCTTGATCGCAATTGCAAGAAACAAGTGTGGTTACGCTGCAAATTTTATTTTGGAGTGAGCGCGTTGGGACAGAAAACTGTCTTTACTGCCGCACAAGAGGGTTCATTTCAACATCTTGGCAGATGAGGCAATATTCCATTAGCATGGAACTGAGGAGCTGCATTTCTAGGCGATATCTAATCCGCGAGGATACCGAGACTCACGTATACCACAAAGCGTGAAGCTCATTGGCTCGCAAAACTGATTGACAAATCGTGGGACCACAGCACACGCATGTTAGTTTTCACGCACACTGTCCACCACAAGCCAGTTATCCTTGTGGAAACTTTTCTGACATATATTGCTGCAAACTCCGAAGAGGAAAGTAAAAAGGATCCATAAGCCACGCTTTCACGGTCTATATTCTTAATGAAAAATCGTGGGACTATCTTTCTTCCCCCTTTATGTGACCAGTATGTTATTGTTTAGAAGCATTCATCCCACGCCAGAGTTTGTAGGCCGATGAAAACGATAAAAATACGAAACCGCGAAGCTTATTATCACATCACCATCTCGTTCACATCCTCTCCGTATACCTTCGGCATAACCATGGTGTACAGACTCTGGCAATACATTCATAAGATCCACCTGAGAAACCATCAGCTTAAGCTTGGCAATGCAATATACCCTGCTATAATGCCGCATTAAGATCTTCACCTTGTGAGTTTGCTAGCTGTGGAATGTCATTCACCGGTGCGCAACCTCGGGCAACACTGTACTAGAGAACAGACTTCAGGCACTGTGTTTACGCCATATATATATATATATATATATATATATATATATATATATATCATTATCATCATTAGCAGAAGCAGCAGTCTATAAGATAAACACAGAGCCGGCGAAAACCATGAAACTGGAGCGATTAACACGGGGAGCACAAATAAAAAAGGAAGGCACAAAAATGTTTTTGTATATTTTCACACACCGCCTTAGCTATTTTTGTCCGTCTAATGTTTGCGATGTAAATTAAGAAAATCAAGACAAACATTTGTACACATTTGACAATGGGCCCGGTTCTGCGCTATCTCCGAAACAGTTTCCAGCCTGCGGTGTTCTTCATCTTTGATCCCCCAGCCCAGAAGACGCAAGGGACCAACAAAAACTAAACTGGAAGTCAGCGCTTTAGTCGCCTGTCGCCACGTGGTAGGCTGACCACTGCGCGATTTCTTCCAGCCTGGTCCTGTGCGAACGAATAGAGCGCATCGGGGGCGGCCGTCCGAATGGCATGCGTAAAATGTGGCTTAGCCATCTCAGTTGGCGCAGCGGTACCAGTATGTCAAGTGGATGTCCAGTATTACCCAAGACGCGGCGTCTAACATCATTGTTGCGCACGTGGTTCATCTGCCACATTCGAGCTATTCTCCGTAGACATCTACTGTCAAAGGCCGAAATCCGACGCAAATCATTCACACGAATCGACCAGGACTCACTCCCATACAGCAGTACTGCGCGAACACAGGCATTGTGGATCCAGTCCTTTACCAATAATGAAATATCACGGCGTCGCCACAAATGCCTCAAGTTGGCGAATGTCGGGCAGGCTTTGGTAATGTGGAGGTAAATCTCTTTTGCAATGCTACCATCAGCAGAGACACAGCTTCCCAGGTAAACAAAGTTGTCCACTTGTTCAAGCTGCGTACCTTGAAGAGTGAACACTGGAGCAGGTGGATGCCAATCCAGGACCAGAACTTTGCATTTCGTAGGGGTAAAGGTCATTCCATATTTTGATGCTTCAATCACCAAACGGTTTAAGACGGCTTGTTTGCTCTGTGCGTCATCACTAACCAGGGCAATATCATCAACATAAGCTAAATCCGTCACGTGGTTGCCAGGAAGAAGCTCTACGCCAGAACACTGAAAAGAAAGCATATCATCGATTGCAAAGTTGAAGAGAAAAGGGGATTTGGGGAAACCCTGTCGTAGAAAACTAGTGACGGTAAAAGGTGTAAAGAGCTTAACTTGAGACCTCACTGTACCTGAGACATTGCAATATAATGCGCGAAGGATGGTGATATACTTTTCGGGTACTCAAATCCTTTGTAAGCAACGCCATAAAGCTGGCCGATCGATGAAGTCGAAAGCAGCTCGGATGTCCAGAAGAACAACGATAGTGGGCTGGCGGTATAGATGACGCGTTTCAAGGAGTTGGCGAAGCATGAACAAATGGGCTAGACACTCTCGACCGGGGCGGAAACCAGCCTGTTTTTCACGGGAGCGCAATTCTCGAAGCGAAGTTAGTCTGCGGAGTAGAATGGATGTTAACAGCTTGGAGGCAACGGATATTAGACTGATACCTCGGTGGTTAGCATATAGCGTACGGAAACTTTCTTGAATATCAGGACGATAATGAACGCTCCAAGCGGATGGAACTGTTTCTTCAAACCAAACCTTAGAGAACAGAGCTGTAAGTTGGATGACAATTACTTCGCCCCGGACTTGAACAGCTATAGAGGAAGTTCGTCTGGACCAGCAGACTTGAATCGCTGCAGGTGTCATAGCTCGAGGCAGATCTCAGCTTCTGTGGGAGGTTCCAATGAGACGTTCCAAAGCACGCTACTAGGTATACTCAATAGACTCGCTGGCGGAGGAGGCCAGCTGAATTCAGTGCGAAGTATTCAGCTTAGTGGTCCATACACCTGTGTAAATTGCTTATCGGCGTTCCTCCAAGCTCGCAAATGACCTCATTGATACCAGGTCTTCTGTGACCAGTGGCCCGAATGACCTGGAAGAGCTTGCGGAAGTTTCCAATGAGGGTTGCCTATTCCACCTTTAAGTCTCGCTGGGACCACGAAGTTTTGCGATCCGCACGCAGGCTTTGCTTAAGCTGTTGGCTGAGAATGCGACGCAATGCACTGCTGTTGGAATCGGTCAGGATGGCTCTACGACGATCAAACAACTCCAGTGAGTGTGCGGAAATCCAGTCCCTCAGAGGGTGCCTTGTGAGTCCGCAGATTGAACGACTGGAAGTTAGTATCGTTTCACGCAGGAAACTCCAATGATTTTCAATGTCGCGACGTGGAGCACCAATGAATGCATGCAACAAGGAAGCTTGATAAGTTGATCGAGCAGAGAGGTCAGCTAACTTGTTGGTGTCGCGCGTAGGAAGGTTTCGTTTCGAGGAGCCGCCGAAGCACATGCAGATGTCTGCGCAGACTAAAGCATGACCTAAATCGAGGTACATAGACCAAATCGATCTACAACTCCAAACGCTGCCTTGCCATCTAAAGCTGATTGCAATGTGACCTATTTGTGACCACGCTTGCATTGGTGTAGGAGGAAGCCAGGTAGATGCACGTCTTCTCGTATGCCTAAAGTTCGTACCTGAGATAAGGAGACGGTGGTCTTCGCATAATGTAATAAGTTTATCACCTTTGTCAGAACGGCTTTCATCAAGCGCATGACTACAACCAGGATAACGTTCGCACGAAGCAGGCGACCTACTCGTGCATTGAAATCTCCGGCAAGGACGATGACATCTGACTTTTCGGCCTTGTTCAAAAGGTTGTGGAGACCACGATTACAATCATCCTTAACCAATGCACAGCTGCAGTTGGTTGGAGCGTAGCCTGAAAGGACAAACAAATTGCGTCTCTCTTCACGATGTCTGTTGATTCTACATGAGGCTTGAAGCCGAACAGCACACAGCCGGCTATCGATTGGAAACCAGTCGAGTAATGCAGCCTCCGCTTTGTCACACAATGCGATACCGACACCAGCTAAGACGGATGCTGCTGCATCCATGTCACTAGACAGACGTAGGTAATTTGTGGCCCCAAGAGCAGCTGGGGACGACAACATAACCACTGCGCTGGGATCTTGCAGTCGAGTCTCTGAAACGCAACAAATATTGATGGAAAGGGACTCTAGAGTGTGAGCCAGATCAGGCTGTTGTCCAATCTGTAGGGGGTCCGAAAATTGAACGCTGCCAGACGGAATGAAGTAGGGGATCGAATGATAGCTGATGGCCGGATGGTTTGGATATAAGCGAGACGGGCATTGGAAGTAGATTCAACAAGTTGTAGATCATCAACAAGAGGAAAGTTGGCGTGTGATGGAGAATCAAGATTAGTAGTAAAAATGGCAGCAGAAGTAAGCGATGTAGTAGTAATTGCGAAATCCATGATTGCTCAGTTCACATGCCTTTCCTTTGGTGAGTAGCCAAACAGGGATACAATCTTCCCCACGATTTTAGCAGTAAGGCGCTGGGATACAATGCTTCACCAAGGAGCAGTGACTTCATGTGTATGCACGCAAGCTCATTTCATTGCATGACCCCACTCTGTTTGATCGCGCTCGTAAATTATCACCAAACATCCTAACAATACTTGCCCACCACAAGTCCCTTAGTAGTTTCGACAGGTTGACTGATGCTCCACGTTTAACCCAGAACCGCGACCGCTAACACCGCCATTTTGAACTTCCAACAGTCTTTAGATGTTAGTCGGCAAGTGAGTAAGGCGGCCATCTCGTTCACACAGACAAACTGCTGGGCGCCGTAGCTTTCATGCAACGTTCCTTGTTATCAATCCCAGCAACACATACTGCGATTGAGATTTCAAACGCGTTCAGCACCCGGGATAAATGGATAAATCTAAACTGTCGGGTTCTCTTGGCAACCGGCCAGCGTACTGTTAGAACACCAAGCGTCTACCAGTTATGAGAAAGAACTGTGAGACATGAAAAAGCCAAAATTCAGGGAGTATCATAGAGAACTTAGGTAATATAGTAAACTGACAGGTGAACTGAGGCAAGCAGTTGACAACCGTGACGACTAACATAATAGATAACTAATGAGTAGAAGGATTTTAGAATGCAATTTTAATTATGGCCTCAGCAGCCCAGAAGCTAACCATCAGTAGGAAAAAGCATCGGGTGTAGTTTCGTCCTAGTGTGGCTCGTCAGTGCTGTGCATCCGCCGCTCATTGCTGATGTTCTAGCCATAAGTATTAGGTTGAGAATAAAGCTATTCCGGTTTTCAATCTTAAAATTTAAACGCACATGTATTGGCTCGAACGGAACATATTTATCTGAAATAAAACCATTCGAGCTGACACACTTTTGTCAACGGGAACCAAGTTTATTTATTCCGGAGTTCTCATAACGATGAAATTGTTGAAAACAGTTTCGATATATTGGGGTTTAAAAGTTTTCTCAGAGGAAGTTATCCAGGTGCTTAAAAAACTGGTAACCGGTTAGTGAGAGGTCAAGAAGTATTGGGGCTGAGGCATTCGTAGTCTAGTTCGTGCAGCTTCCGCAGGGTTGTTTGTGCAACGTGTGGCAGTGTGTCATCATGCAGAACGGCTGCACGCTTTAAGTTAACCAGTGGCGGGCTCCTGTGTTGGTTTTTAGTGCATTTCGACAATTTGTCCAAAATACTTGTCTGTAATAGAATCCCCTGGACTCAGAAAGTTGTAATGGATCAGACGAGTCGCGGAGCACCAGTCACCGGAACATTTTGGGTGCAATTTCACCTTTGGGAAGAGTTGTGGGGCCTGATTGTAGTCAAACGATTATGAGGTCCATCGTTCATTGTAGTAAAGGATGCACCTTTTATCGCAATTCCCAATCCCGTCGATAAACGGGTCACTTTTATGCTGCAGAAGAACATCAGATGACACCAAAAACCGACGATTTGTTAGGTTTTCATACAATTCTTGCGGCATCCACTTATCAAGCTTTATCGGCATTCCAATCTACCGTAAATGTTTCAAAACTGTCCCACGCGACACTGCTAAGTTAGTAGCAAGACGTGCAACAGTTTTACGTGGATTCGCTCTAACTAGAGTCATTAACTGATCGATGTTCACTACCAATGATCGTCCACAAAGCTGTTCCACTGCAAGCCTCCGTAACCTTAGCGAAATCGTTGAAACTACCACCGTGCAGTACGGTTATTACTGGCTCTAGCAGAAAATGCACTGTCATGGGCCGTTGCCGCTGCATGAAGACTGCGCAGATCTGTCTTTGGTCTATGTTGCAATAAATGTGCTACAAAGATACAAAAACGTCTCTCTGAGAAAAAAATCATTCTTGTCAGCCAGAGCGCAAAACAGACTTAAAAATAATGTACAAGATCAAAGCTGCTGGCAAGTTGGCATTTGACTCAAGCGGTCATACGTTGGAGCCCATTAGGGGACCGAGGGAATGCCCACCACTGACGAGCCACAATAGGGCACAACGCATCTGGTGCATTTCCGGACAAGGCTGCGCCATGTAGCTTCAGGAACACCCGGATGAAAGCCCTTAAAAATAACCACTCAAATGCTGCTACATAGTAGCAATATCATTAAAATTAATCAAAAAAACCTGTCAAAATAAAAATAGCAAAAGCCGCAAGTACGATATTGCAAACCTAATCCTTAGAGGGAAAAAATAACAGAGCATGTGAACATTTCTAGTACAGAAAAAGCGATGGACACAGAACCGATAAGGAAAAGTATGTCGGTAAATAAAGTTTGGAATACTGGCAATTTCAGAGACAGATTACTTCGTGTTCACAGAGAAGCCCGAAGTATCTACAATACCGATTTACACGCATGTTAGCGCATTGCACCAAGCTTTTAGCGTGGCACATTTTCGAAATCGCGTGCAGTGCTTTCAAGTTAGCGAGGCTAAGAACGCTGTTTTGGTGTCGTTGACACTCTCATTGGTCATGGGAAGTTAACCAATGGGACACTGGTTGGAAGTCCCTAGCATAAGTGACGGGCAGTCCAATGAAAGTGGCCGAGTTACCACCTTATGTTCTATTTTGATGCCTATCTGAAGGAAACATCGATGATTGGTCTCCAATAGGCAACTTGTGATGCCTGTCTAAGGAGGAGATTCTAGCTACCACATGATCCGAAGCTTAAGCCGTAACCAGTGCGGACAGACATACTAACCAGCACATGAAGCGGCCTATACTTAGTGATCGCGCTAGCGGCTACCTGTTGGTGGCTTATTCAGCGGCCTAACCATAATGGCGTAGACATGCAATCTTCTAATTGGTATTCCGCAGTTCAGCAATGACTGTTAGGCGGTTAGACAATTTTGTGCGATTGTTATTACGACGATCATGAGGGACATTGTTCCCATTGAAGTTGGTAGACTAACCTGAAGCAGAACAAGAAAAAGTTCTATGTTTGCTTACTACTATCACAGTTGATGACTAAATGCAAAATAAGAGGATTCCAAGTGTGGCGTTCACATGACGTTAGTGGGAGACTTTATTAATCAGTTATCGCTTCAGTGCCTCCATGTATGGCGTTATGTAAAGGTCATAGGAACCTATGTATACATAGGATAATTAGGCTTTTCTTCAATATGGTCGCCCAAACGTGTTGAGACGCTTTGACAAGTGGCTCTCCTAATGGCACCATTAGAAGCACAGTCATTGCAGATGGAACCTCCCTATTACATCCATGGACTGGAATGCTATCATCATGAAATCGGCATTACATCTAAGTGAGTGGTAATAAGAAGCGGATTGGTAGTTTGTGTGAGGCAGCACCCCTTGCAGGCTGTTGGAAGAGAAGCTTTGAAGGCTTACGGGTTGACTGCACGGTTGCCTTCCTTGCTCGCTTGCCTATCTGGCCACACGTGATACGGTATGCATAGTGTAATCGTGCCACTGCGAGCAGTCTGGTGAGTGGATGGGTGTGCGATTTCGCTTAGGATATGCCTGTAATTGTTAAGGCAGTGCGAGGTAACCAGAAACAATGCAGTAATTCGTATGAAGGAGGACTTGTTCGCAAATAGAAATTTTAAAGCCTTTACAGCTACAAAGTTCTCGTGATGTGTTTTTTCAGCTGGCCGTGCACTCATGTGAACAGCGTAGCTACGTACTGCTTATGTAGTTGGCGCATTGTATACTAAGGTCAAATTCGCTGGGTAGGTAAGACCATCAGCGGAACTATAGCCATTGTTCCAAAGAGGAGGCTTCCTAGTGTGGCGGTGACAGGACACTAGTGTTCGTTCGTCTTCACACCTGTGGACCACTTCGGTAATCAGTTACCGCTTCAGGACCCATCGTAAGATGCATGTCAATCCTGCGTTTCAACATGATATTTACACTTCACTTCCAAGTGATTGATAAGCTTGAAATACCAAGTGACCCTACGGCCCTGATATGATCTGCCAACAAGCATTGCATACGCATAGTAAGCATAGAGTTTGGAGAAATTTTCCTCCTTCAACAATGCCTCCGGGATTACCTCCTTTCCAATGACAAAATGATTCCGAGTGGTTACAAACTCGATAACAACCTGTGTCACGGCGTGCACACATGACTGCTTCTAAGACTAGCTGAAACAGTGGTCCGTAGCAGGATAAGTGGGCGCGGTTGTCTTTGTAGATGATTGCAAACACGTTGTAGGAACGCCCGTGAGTAAGACAGTAGTGTCTGTCTGTTCCAAGTATCTACCTGAATTACCAGAGTAAACTGCATGCGTCACCACTAATTATCAGCCTTGCGTTTTTTCTAGAAGGACCATGTGGAATACATAAATACCGTAGTCATTGTAGCCCCTTCTTTGGTCAGTAATGCCGATTTCATGATGATAGCATTCCAGTCCATGGATGGAATAGGGAGGTTCCATCTGCAATGACTGTGCTTCTAATGGTGCCATTCGGAGAGCCACTTACCAAAGCGTCTCAACATGTATGGGCGACCATATGGAAGAAAAGCCTAATTATCCTATGAGTACATACGTTCCTATGACCTTTACATAACGCCATACATGGAGACACTGAAGCGACAACTGATTAACAAAGTCGCCCATGGGTGTGGAGACAAACGAACACTTACTAACCTCGTGTCAACGCCACACTTGGAATCCTCTTAGTTTGTGTTGTGTCAACAACTGTGATAGAAGTAAGCAAACACAGAACTTTTCCTTGTTCTGCTTCAGGTTGGTCTACCAACTCCAATGGGAACAATATCCCTCATGATCGTCGTAATAACAATCACACAAAATTATCTAACCGCCTAGCAGTCATCACTGAACTGCGGAATACCAATTAGAAGATTGCATGTCTACGCTACCATGGTTAGGCCGCTGAATAAGCCACCAGCAGGTTGCCGCTAGCGCGATCACTAAGTATAGGCCGCTTCATGTGCTGGTTAGTATGTCTGTCCGCACTGGTTACGGCTTAAGCTTCGGATCATGTGGTAGCTAGAATCTCCTCCTTAGACAGGCATCACAAGTTGCCTATTGGACGGTTGCAGTTTGGAGACCAATCATCGAGGTTTCCTTCAGATAGGCATCAAAATAGAACAGAAGGTGGTAACTCGACCACTTTCATTGGACTGCATGTCGCTTATGCTAGGGGCTTCCAACCGGTGTCCCATTGGTTAACGTCTCATGACCAATGAGAGTGTCAACGACGCCAAAACAGCGTTCTTAGCCTCGCTAACTTGAAAGCACTGCACGCGATTTTGAAAATGTGCCACGCTAAAAGCTTGGTGCAATGCGCTAACATGCGTGTAAAATGGTATAGAATGGTACTCCTCGAAAAGGTAACCAATAATTCTACTGACAACTAGGACAATAGGCAAAGGAAAAGCGGCTGCAATGTTCTAGACGCAGAGTTGTCGAAGAGCTGAAGAAGACACAAAACCGGCTATGCAGTGTTCCGACGAAACGTAATTCCCACTAGATTCTCCGGGTGAAGCGAGAAACGAACAGAAAAATGAAGGAATAACAGAATCAGCCAGTAGGATTATTGTGCACTTACGTCGGAAAGGGTGGATTTTCGTTTTCAGTCAGAGTAGAACCGTCAGGGCTGTCTGCATTAGCTGGAAAACAAGGATGGCGGAAATATATGTCGGGAGCTCGATCGATCGTTTTCCTGCCGTCTTCACTCTTTGTACAGCCAACGGAGGATTCTATCTGGATTGAAGTCACTGCAACAAATGCCAATTCAAATGTGTCTTCCGGATTCAAGATATCCGATGCAACCTGCAAAGGGATCCGGAAAAGGAAGTACTTTGATTTTGCTTCCAAATTGAACTAGAACTCTACCGTGTATCAGTACATATGTAGGCAGAATAAAAGGTATACAAAAATACTCTAATTTCGTTGATCAGAAAAATCGATGAACACTGAAACTGGTCGAGAAACAGATGGCTTGCTTAGGATATCCAGGGTTTGTGTGCTCGTCGAACAGATAGATTCGGTTGTAAGAACACTGTCAAAGTAAACTTGGAAAGGAATGCTTTGAGCTAGCAAATCCACCGGATAGCCACATTGAGAGACCGAAATATAGTTTGGTATAGGAAACACTTGGAGCCAAATTCCCACCTCGAAATGGCAGCTTCGTTGGGTCAACAGAATAGCTAATATATGCTGAGAGGAATAATGTAAAACTGGGAATATTGCAGTGGTCAGTTTGAGGCACATATTGTGTGGATCGATTGCGACCCACAATCTTAATAAGAAGCGCAATTCACAAGTTTATTTCCTCCATATATGATCCTAGTGAGCGAACTCATCCAAGTTGCAACACTTCATTCGGCCCAGAACTACTGTTAACAATTTTATTAAGGATATATTTTCGACGGAGCAAGACTGGATCACCCCGAGAGCTCCGATTAAACAGCTAACCGTTCTTAGTCGGGTTTTTGGAGTACCTGCCGTATGTCTTAGATTAGGACATGTAATCGCAGTAGTGGACACGGTTGACTCTGAAGTCAGCCTGTACCATTTCGATCACTGGTGCGCGTCCGAAGTTGAAAGTTTCGGTTTTTATCTCTCTCATCACTGCGCTCCACGACCGACGGTTTCTTCTCTCTCAATTCGGACTCATCAGGTAGAGATAATCTGAATTCTCTCATCTCCGGTTTTCCCCAGTCCAGATCTCAGTCGAGGTAGTGGGAACCCACAGGTGCAAACGTGCGTGTGCCATGTGGAGCATAAAATAGCACATCTTCAATGACTGTCACTTTGTGATGCAAAAGAGTTATTGGGACTCTCATATCGCTCTTAGAGATACCGTACGCTAATTGAAGTGTTAACGTTGGATCACAGTAGTATCTTCACCATTTGTAGTGACAGCATCAGTGTGGAAGCGATAGCGGCTTGGTAGCAGAAGTTGATGGGTTTGCTGTTCACCAGCTTCAGCTATGAGACTGCTATCACTCATGAACTGATGATACCACTTCAAAGGGCGATAAAACTTCTACCACCCAGCAGCCCAGCTCAATGAACATCACACAAATTAAGCAAGTCTACCGAGCTACCAGTATTTCAAGTAATTTTGAACTTGACATGGTTACCGGGTGTATGATGACACGAGGCTCGATAACCGCAAAATTTGACTTAGCTGTAGGAATTGAGCACAATTACGATTAAACTTGGTACTGATGACATGTCTCACTGTCCAAGCCAGGATATACGAGGCCCAATTTGTAGCTAGTTCCAGACTTGGCAAGACATGGTCCGCGGCCGCCAGTGCTGGCAATTTTGCTGTCGTTTCCTTGCCGGACTTTCGGTGTTAAGTGGGAGACTGTTGCTGGGTTATCTTTGGGTAGTTCTGATTAGGACAATGGGCAGCAAAAACCGAAAGGAAGCTATCGCGCAGATGTCCGGCCTAGTCTTCAAATGTCAGCTTGTTGCTCGTCACTGGGTGCTTTTGACAATATGTAAGCGTCTGGACTCCGAATGTTTGCATATTTGGCACCCTAGATCATCATGTTTTAACGACGGTGAAACATCAGTTCAAACAGCTGATGTATCGCCGTTGATGACGGTGATGGCGAATTAGTGGTAATGATTGTCTCCAAATATGGGATCCACTTGGTTGCCTCTCATCATATTTTGTAGTCACAAAAGTGTAACTCGCCATCATCCCCCAGAGTTCGGGTAATTCTTGAGCGTGCTGGCTAGAATGGAGAATGTAATATCACCTATAAGACCACAGCAGTAAATATGTACGTCGTTTTTATACGCAGACATCCTCTACACAGCCTCACAATATCCACAGCGGCACTGAATTAAGATGACCAATGAACAACGAAGTGAGATGCCGGTTGAAGATCATTGCGTACAAACCCAGCCTGGTTGTGAACGCACAGACGCACCTTTTCTGATATGCGGTGAGAGAGTGCATCGGGAAACACACAACGCTCATTGTCCCTTGAATCTTAACGTCGTAAGAATGAATTGTAATAAAGCACGACGTGAGCTGGGTGGAGTGGAATTCGGATATGCGAAGTAGCACAAGCAATGAAGCATCGAGCTCCCTTGAATGCATGTCCGTCACATATATTATCGACGTCTTGCGGATCAGCTCATAGAGTTTTGTTGATAGCTTCACTGCCAAGTAGCTAGTACTTCGTTTCGCGAAACAAAGCTTATGTGAAAAGAGAAGCATTAGGAAGTCAGTCCGTCAACGACTGCCTTGAAATCATTGTGAAGTCACTAATGATTGAGTTCACTAAATTCTAAAAAGCGGATTGGGAGTAATGGTAAGCTAAGCGGACTGATAGTAAAGTATTGTATTGACAGACATAAAGGGGCTCGTCATATTCGATCATCGCTGCCTTCGCAGCTTAGCTCATGTTCGGAGGGAGCACCGCGTGAGCAACGAGGGTGTTCGGCGTCGCGTATTTGGTGCAGGAAGAGCGAGTGAACCGCTCAGCACGATTATATCACGCACCAGGCTCCGATGACTGGGCCACGTGTTGCGCATGCCAGCACACCGACTTCCGCGACGTGCACTGTTTGCGAGTTGTGGGTGGGGCCGGAAGAGGATGAGGGGAGGCCAATCGATGACTTGGTCGAGAGAGATGAAAACCCTCACTTCGAAGTTGGCGTCGACTGGTGCATGCCGAATGCCTGGCTGGGGTCCTAAGGACGGTGAACACGTTTGGTTGGACACACTTGCTGATATGGCTTGGAGCCGGCCCCAATGGCGTTTGTGTTGTGAGTTCCTTTGTCCATCCCCCTCCAATCACGATCTCACTTGTTAGGCAGAATATGACTCTCCTTTTACGGTACGATAGCCAGCTGTTAGCTCTCCGGAACGATGTCCATCCGTTATTGGGGACTCAGCCGGCGCGCCACTGTCTGTTTTCCTTTTCTTGTCTTTTGTATTGCGGTACAATAGCTGAGGTGTTTTCCACCTGCAGCTAACGTGTAGAATAATGATGATGATAGTAAAGTTAATAAAAAAGCCAATTTAAAGTGACTATTTCGGCGTAAACACGATTAAATTTAGCAATCAGGCTAACATTTATCAGATAACCGCGCAGCTAGTTATAACAGTTCCCAAAGCAAACGGATCAGAGTTAAATAGAAAGGATTAGCAATAGCGATCTAAGACAATCACTAATGGATCCGATATTTCAGTTGAATAAATGAGCACATACCTGCAAGTGCAGAGTAGAAATTGGTCAAAGAACACGCCGAAAACGTTCCTAACTAAAAAGTGGACACATGAAAAGGTGGAGATAACTCTAACCGACAAGTGAGAATGAACAGGTCGGATAAAACATAGCTGCTTAATTAGCATTGCCTGATTGCTGCTGCTGCCGGTGCCTTCGTAATTCAGCTCACATCTGGTGGGAACACCGCGTGAGCAACGAGCGTGTTCGACGCATTGTTTATGGCACAGGAAAAAGAACTGAACCGCTCAGCACCGTTATTTCCCACACCAGGCTCCGATGGCTTGGCCACGTGTTACGCATGCCAGCCCACCGACTCCCGCGACGTGCGTTGTTTGCGCGCCGGGGGTGTGGATGGAAGAAGAGAAGGGGTGGCCAAGCGATGACTTGGTCGAGAGGAATGAAGGCCCTCACTTCTGAGCTGGCCTCGGTTGGAGCGTCTCGGCTCCCTGGTTGGGGTCCGTTTGGTTGGACATACTTGCTGATATGGATAGGAGCCGACCTCAGTGGCGTTCGTGCTGTGAGTTTCTTTGTCCCACCCCATCCCTCTTAGCCTCCCCTCCAACCACGATCTCATTATTTAGCCTTATATAATTTTGCATAGTAATTTTTTCTTGATGCACAGCAGCCGACTAGTGGCTTACCGGAACGATGCCAATCCGTTACCGGTAGCTCAGTCAGCTTGCACTAGTTGCATTTTTTCTTATTTTTTCTATGTATCGGGACACAGCAGCTGAGGTGTTTCCCAACTCTAGCTAACGTGTATGATGATGATGATGATTGCTGCATGAAACATGGCTCAACAAGAATCTTAGTGCTTGCATGACAGCGGTATGCTACTAGCTGAGCGTCAGCTGATGAGGTTTGGTAGGCACTGTCATAGGAGTTGGCCGGTAGCCGAAAGGATTACAATTTTGTCTTGTAACCGGGATGTCGCTCTTTCGAAACCGCGCAGTTGCGAGTGATGTCACTGTATATTCGGCTGACGAGCGACCAATGGTGGTCGCCTCGGCACGGTATGTCAGCTTACTGCGGGCGCCCTTTTTATGAGAATGGGAGACGGTCAGATTGATTGATTTTGCACAGCAGGAAGAAGCGTAGACACCCGTGGATAGATTTGTTCAATAGTATAGACCAAACATTGAGTACAGCGGTATATCTATTATATTTCGTGGCTTCAATCCGACTGTAATCTAAGCTTAAAAAAAACAATTTCTTATTTTTCCACAGTGTGCATGTCGCAGAGCTGCATCAACATGCGGAGCGGATAGATGACTTAGCTTCAAAACCAACTTTCAAGCTAAGCAGCGGCGAAACGTGTATTGGGCATACGGTTTGTATTACATGTGGCGAAGTAATGTTGAGAAGTGTGCAACCAGTGGAGCGGATGTGTTTGGAAGTCTTTCATTGAAGTAACATTAACTGGTGAGTCGATTGCGTGTAAAAGCCGACATGCACAGACCCCATAGGATAAAACAGGTCGTGGAGTGTGGTGCTGGGGACAATCCATGCTGAAAACTGCGCACCTCCAGTGCAATTCCCGTGATCGGAATGACCCCAAAGTGATCCAAATGTAAGCAAGATGTCGCAAAAGTGGATAACCAACTAATAGAACGCTGCATTATGATTGCTAAATGCTCGTCATGCAATCAGGTTTAGATCGACACAGAACAAACCGACAAATGAGGTATTAGTAAATGTTAGGGCTGGCTAGCGGAACAACCTCTTCGTGGTGCCAGCTGTGTGGTTCGGCTTTAATCCGTTCCAGCAAATAGTTCAGGGGCAGTGTTCCAGGACGTGGTGGGTTTTCGCCTGGTAAACATTCTCTCTATAAAAAGCCACGAATGTCTGCTTAACAACACTGTGACGTGGCGGTCGTGACTCGCCACAAAATAAAGTCATTGTCCCGTGGATATCCGGATAATCCTTTCCAACCCCCGGATACCAAACTTCTACTTGCACATTGCTGACGATATCAGACATTCAAGAATGGAGCAGCACAATTACAAGCACACTGGTTGGCGGCATCCGGTTTCGGATTTGCCTGTCACTGTAGTCAGCCACAGCACGCCTGCGCCTACAGAGGGACCATGGATGGCTTGCGCTGCACCACCCACACACCCCATATGCAGTGTAAACCCGAAGGAATAAGACCGGGAGGCATGCGGATTGGAGCCACGTTTCATCAACGGAGCCGGCCCACACTCCTTCACAGACAAACAAGCACGCTGTATTTGGGGAATCAAGTGCACACAAGGCGGTGGCTGGACCGTAGTCCGCTCCACACTGAGTGCATGGAACCACTCTTCGAGCCTAGCACGACCATAAGGACCGTGCACCCCGTCCCCTCCAGCAACGACCAACGGTCTCCTGGAGCCAGATGGACGAGGTAGTGGGTAATAGACAGATAGGCACCTTGTCAACATGCACATCAAGCGCAGCCACACCTGGGATGTCAAACAACAGCCAATCATTCGAAATGCCGATATCGAATAAAGTAAACGCATATGACGACATAAATACTCGCTAAATGAGCATATGGAAGCAATTGGTTAAATGTGAATACGCGATAAGTACAAAAGGTCCGAAAATCATTTAAAAAATACCACGCGATAAAATTACGCAAGTTTACCACAGTTTGCATGAGCGACTTGTGTAAGTTGGGAGAAGATTTTCAAGTAAGCAGAACAATAATAAAATGAAATGTCATGAATTTTATCCACATTTAAAAAGACCTAGTTTAAGTGTAAGTTGGTTTAGCCCAACTGCGGTGAAGAAGCATCATGAAAGCACAAACTACACAGCTACATACACACACACACACACACACACACACACACACACATACCCCGCTACACAACCATATACTGTTATGGCAAACATATCGGATTTTTGCACATTTTTGATAACGCATTGTTATGTCAAAATGATCTTGCCTGTAAAGGCGTGCCACACCTTGTCGAGAATAAAAGCTTCATTTATTTATTTAAATAGCCTAACCCGAATCAATGCAAGTCGCTGGAGCCAAAACAATGCCAGTGAACACATCCAGAGGTAAGAGGTATGCCCCCTCAAATTGATTTCAAGGGTTCGTAAGAGAAAGGACTTAAGGTTTCGGCAGTCAGTGATAAGGAACAAGCGGTAGGCGCGAGACCTTCGTAGATGTTACATGCTCCTTGAGGTCCTAACACTCATTTGATCCATACGCGTCTTACAGAGACCGTTGTTCTGCTTAACCAGTAACAAATGATCGATTCAGGTGTTCTGTTTCTATTGGTTGACTAGGATCTTGGCGGGCACGGAGAAATCAGAGTAGACAGAACAGAGTACAATATCGAGATCGCGGTATAACAGCCGCAAATTGCTACGTGTGCATTTGAGGTCGGAGCACATCTCGCCATGTGGCTGATCACATGGGTTACAGTGAGGAGGTGGAATTCACATCCTGAGTAGAATGACGTGGTGTTTTTAGCAAGCATGTTAAGCAAAGAAAGTAATACGTGAAGATGGTGTGATCAGAGCCAGTGCTGGGGTTACGGCTCTACAGTTACGCACCAGTTTAGTGAAAATGCTTCAGGCAGAGAAGTTCAAAAATATCTGGGTCGACTGTGCGTACGTTCCGACTGAAACAGATATCAATGGGTAGGGAAAACAAAAGGCTTAAATTGTAAAAAGACTGGATTGGTTCGCGCATTCTAACCAATTACAAACATGCAACCAGCGATAGATGCAGAGCAGTGGCCGCATGTTTGCGATTAAGGAGAACGCACTAACTGACAGAGTCATTTCGCAACATGTCTTCTGAGTTCCTTGTTTGGAAGCAATGAACGATAAATGCGTACAACAGTTGCCTTTAACACGAAACATTTTAGACAGAAGCCTGAAAATTTGCAACCCAAAAGGCGTGGTCTAGGTGGTTACTCTACCTCTTAGATTCGAGGGTAGCTGGTTTACACTTGTCTGCGCTGGTGCTTGGTATTGGTCAGATCGGCTGCGCGGTTGATGCCTATGACTTACATAAAAGTCATTGTCTTACAACAGTATACGAAATCCACTGTCGATAGCTAGAAGCAAATGTAAAGCAATGTAAGACAAGTGGTATGTTTTGAGTAAACATAGAGAACGACTCGGACACAGCGTTATCCGAAACTTCACAGAAAACGGTGTGAACCACTCAATGAATGGGCATATCTAATAGTATTTATGGGAGCAAACCCATTCGTCCTAGGGACATACTCGATTCTGATCGGATCCGAGGTGGTTTTTAATGTTGGACTTCTTCTTGCCGCTCTCAAAGCTGTCCAAGCTGCCGTGAGTCGTCTCGAACAAAAGGTGTGAAATAGCGGCAGGAAGCTTATTTGGTCTATAGGCTGGGCAAACGATCAATGCGTTTCTGTAGTTCTGAGCTCGAACGTGCTAGCGAAGAAAAGCAAAAGCGGTGAGAGTAGGACAGTTAAAGTGAGCTTTGCCAAACTGAAGAGCCAACACGATACGTGAATAACACACCAAAAGTTGAAAGTAGAGGAAGGTACATGCCGGAAAATGCATTTAGCTGCCCATGCAGAGTACGAGTGACATACAAGCTAAATCCGATTATGAACCTCTGTCCTAGATAAAGGAACTGAATGAGGCAAGTCAATTTGAAACAATTCAACATGAGATGCAATAGATCTTATGGCACAGAAGTTCGAGTTAGTTACAGAGATGGATTGGCAGAACAGCAGCACATAATGTGAAGAAACAAATTGCCTCCGCGCGATCAAAGTGCCAAACTTTGTGAGTTTCTTTGTCCATCTCCCTACCTTTCAGATTCCGCCTCCAATTCCGAGCTCATAAGAATTGCATAATATAATGTCAAACACTATATTATTTGCTTTTGAATATTTTCGTAGTATAATTCTTTTGTATTGCGGCACATTAGCTGGTGTGTTTCTCACCCTTAACTAACGTATAGTGGTGATGATGATGCACGATCAAGAGTCAACGCAACAATTTCACTACACTCCGCAACAGGTTCAAATAAAGCCAAAAGAAGTGAGTAGATTTTATGGCACAGAAGTTCGAGTTAGTTACGGAGATGGATTGTCAGAACAGCAGCACATAATGTGAAGAAACAAGCAGCTTAGGCGTGTAGAGTTAACGGTCGATCAAACTGCTAAAGTTTGGGGCTTAATATGACGGATCTTTTCATGACACGCACCAGGCTCCGACCGCTGGGCGACGTGTTGCGCGTGCCAGCATATCGATTCCCGTGACGTGTATTGTTTGCGCACCGGCGGTGCGGTTGGAAGAGGAAGAGGTGAGGTCAAGTGATGACTTGATCGAGAGGAACGAAAACCCACACTTCAAAGTAGGCGTCGGTCGGTGTATCCAGACTGCTTGGCTGGGCTCCCAAAGACGATGAACACGTTTGGTTGGACACACTTGCTGATATGGAGAAGAGCTGGTACCAATAGCGTGTGCGTTGTGGGTTTCTTTGCCCATCCCCCTACCTTTCAGATTCCGCCTCCAATTCCGACCTCATTTAAATTGCGTAATATAATAGCTAACATTATTGAATTTTGAATTATTCGCAGTGTACAGCTTTTGTATTGCGGTACATTAGCTGAGGTGCATTTCTCACTCTTAACTAACGTGTATTGGTGATGGTGGTGTACGATCGATAGTCAACGTAACAATTTCATTACACTCCGCAACAGGTTCAAATCAAGCCAAAAGAAGTTAAGTCTCGTAGGAGAGGGTGAACAGCTCCTGCTCCACTATAAAGAAACAGAAAGAATATGCGATACAATAGGGGGGAACCGGTGAATTTGCGTGCGACCATTGGTGGTGAAAGTTTCAAACAGAGTGTCAGTTTCTATACACTCACAGAATATGGTTGAAAGTGTAGAAAAACATCGGGAATTTTATGTAGAAGGAGGTTTCACGAAAGCAGAAGCAGCGTAAGTGTATATGCCAGCACTCGGCAGAACGGACAAGACATCTGGCTTAGAACCCAGAGGCCGGAGGTTCAAGTCCGCGCGGGAGACAGTGTAACTTCCGCAGTGCCCTTAGCCGACGCGCGAATGGTGGTGGTTACATGGCAAACAAGAATCGGTACGGCGCACTGTTAATGCCTTTCTCTTTTGCCAGCTTCAGATACCATCTTAAGTAAAACAGGTGACAGAAAATACTAGTTTTACATTAAGATCGACCGCATCGTTCGACCAGAGTTTGGTTATTAGCTAATCAAATAGGAATTATAAAGGTTTGGGAAGAATAAGAGGAATAGTGATCCGAGTACCTGACCTGGAACCCCTTCAATCTGGGTTCGAACTCCCTCTACTGCCTAGGTTTACGCTCACTGACGGTATCTCAGCCAGCGTACAATTGCATGCAGTTGCGCCGTCGCCAATCACCAAGACAAAGTAATCGAGGATTATTTGCAGCAGCTCCAAATTGGACATCTTTCCACTCATCTGGAAGCACAGGAGACTCTGTGACATGTGACCACTACGAAGAACCGCGATTAGTATTAAATAAATAAATAAATAGTTTATTCTCGTCTCTGCGAGGCACACCATCAAGGGCGTGATCATGGTATTACAGACATGTATGATGGGCAATTGCACAAAGTAGTACATTTTGACCAATAGCATAGGAATTTGTGCATGTGTTGAGATGTAAAACTATGTTTAACTGCGTATTTGTAAGGGGACATGTGTGCGTAGGTAAATGTGACTGTGTGTGCTTCTGTTCGTTGTGTTCGCCATCAAAGGGGGAAATCAATGGAATGCTTTGAATCAGATGACGTCCGTGATGTGTGAATGATCCTCCGGAAAAGGGAAGAGGCAGTGACTTTATTTAGTGGCGAGTCACATCGGCCACGTCACTGTGTTGTTAAACGGATACTTGTGGCTTTTTATAGGGAGAACGCTTGCCAGGCGAAATCTCACCACATCCTGGAACACTGCCGCCGAACCATTTGCTGGAACGGGATTTACCCGAACCACCCAGCTGGCACCATGAGGAGGCTGTTCGGCTAGCCGATACATAAACAACCAAAGATGTGCGTACTGCTGATATGGACTAACACTAATACTGTTCACCGCAAATGGAATGCAGTACACATTTTAGTATTGCGCGACATGAACTACGAAATCTACAGAATTAAGGTCCATGGAATCATGTAAAGTCTGTTCGAAAACGCATAGACTTAGTGGCTTCAATGTAACGTACAAAAGCTAACCAGGATAGTGGCATTTGAAGACCATCCACCGTCCCCTGCAAAAGCAGGAACTTGCATAACAGTGGAGGACGGGTCGGATTACATCGCAGTTAGATTGCGATCCATGATGATCAGTTATCACCCCTATGGCTCAGTGGCATACACTGCTGGCTAGTGATGCAAACCACTAGTGGTCATGAGTTCAATCCCCTGAAGTGGAGCGAGGGAATGCGCATGGCTGACGACGCCTAATGTGGCGAAACGGCCATCTGGTGCAGTTCAGGATTGGTAATTCGATTACGTGGTCGGTAATCTAGTTAAGATGAACTTGGTTACTCATTAAATTTCATCTACCTATTAGTAACGTAAACCTTCAGTGTGACTTCATTGATCAGCTGATGAGTATTCCACACGCAAGGTTCCAGCATGCCAAGCGTAGCGCCAGTCTTCAGTACGAGCGCGCCATTCGCTTGCCAATTCTAAGTCTGTGGCAGCATTCACAGGAGGTAGCAAAAGTTTGATGACGTTTCCAAAATGTCGCGAGTAATCATTATTTATGGACAGCACAAGGACTCCACTCCTGGTGTAGGCTAAAAGAAACAGACATTGTTACTTGTGTTCATTGTGAGTCGGAACTTGGCCGCCGTCGGAGAAAAAGCCGTCGTCATGTGCTACAACTCATCATCACGGTGCGCAAACAACCCGTAGTCATCAGCAAACAGCGACAACTACATAGTTGTTTCACCCGCTTGGGTTCTCGCAGCGAAACGATGGACATTCTGCAAGCAACCATATGTACGGTGCTCGAGACGGACACTGTCTTCACCGGTATTGAAAGCACAACACATTATTGCAGTTAGATACATATTCAAAAGGGTGGAGGTTAAGATACATCCTTGCTTCATACCAGAAACAACCTCAAATTCATCTGATGCATCTTCGCCTGCATAGCTCTGTGTAGGCATTCAGTTAGATATATAAACTTACCAGGGCAAATGAACTTGCCGAAAATCAGTAACAGTACCCGGTAGTTCAACGCGTTAAAGGTCTTGATGAAGTCAACGAATACCGGATACAATGGTTGGTCTCGTTCACAGCACTTCATTCACTTTATTCAACGACGTCGCAGTCAAGCCCGCACGCAACTAAAAGACAAACGTCAGCCCTGTGACGGTGGCTGAAAGCTGAGGTGGAGGGACCCGCCTGTCACAGTGCGGTCGATCAGGCGTTCGATCGAGTGGGCGACTGATTTTTTAAGTATACAGCTAGTTGTACTTTTTGCCCCAGAATTGTGAATAGAACGCTAGTGTTCAGAGCCGGTGTGTTTTATTTCTCTTGACGCGGCTGGGAGACCCAGGTACAAAACATGGTGACAGAGGTACAAACGTGCCAAACTCCGCTCGCCATTAAGGCGCAATCAATGATCTGATTGCCAACCCCGCTAGAGATGAGAGAAAACACATTGTCGGACAACTGGAAAGCGTGGAAAGCGGATTGGCTGGAATTCGCGTCGTTGATTCAGTTGGAAGAATATCCAAGACCATACCAGTTGGCAATGTTCAGATACTCCATCGGCTCTGAAGTAAGTCGGATAATGGAGGCCTGGGATCTACGAGACAATGAACCGGATGTTTTGGAAATGATCGAGGGTTTCGAAGGATACTGTGAAGATCGATCGTATTTTTTATTCATTGCCGTCGAGTGGCTGAGAATGGTTCAGTCGAGCCTAAAAGCGATCAACAGTTGCAAGAGCGATTACCAAATAACGTGGAAAAGAAAGAAGATCAACAATGCCTTTCTGCAAGACCCGAGATTCAAGGATTACCAGTACCGTCAAGAGTTAATTCAAGAGGCGCCGTGAGTACGTTGCTCGAGAAACAATACATCGGAATGCAGTGTAGTGTGAAACACGGTGGTCACAAAATTCGGAACGACTTCATGGTGCACCCAAAGGGAAAGGCTGTGGTGGACGCTCGCGAAAAAGCAAACAATAGACTTGTCGAAGTCAAAGTAACACATGAGGATCCTTATCTAAGGCTACTGGGAAGGAGTACGCGTTCTACCGAATTCGGCAGCAGTCCAGTGCAGCTTCAATTCAGACACAGAGTAAACAGCAAGCTCACCCGCAGTGGGCGAGGAGATAGAAAAAGCAACACAAACCTGCGAAAAAGAAAGGATGTGATAGTGGTTGAAGGCTGAGGCGGAGGAACTCGGCTACCTCAGTGCAATCGACCAGGCGATTGATCGAGTGGTCTACTGAGTTTTTAACTATACAGCTAGTTTTACTTTTGCCTTAGAATTGTGAATAGAACGCTAGTGTGTTTTGTTTCTCTTAACGAGGCTGGGAGACCCAGGCACAAAACAAGCCCTGTCTTGATTTCATAGTCTGATGAAGGCCGTTATTAACGGTGAATTAGATATGAGTAAAAACTTGATAACGATGAAGACTTTGGATGCTTCTGCGAAATGCATCTGAAACTAATACTTAAGTGTGGATGAGCTAAAGAATACTATTTCAAGGAAGTTGGTGGTTCACTGCAGCAGATGCATTGTGCTTAAAAAATGCATACTAAGGTAAAGCATTTTCGAGTGGGCACTTTCAGGTGGATATCATTAGATAATTGCTAAACGTATCAAGATAATATGTTTAATTGTGAGTGAATAATAGCGATTATTAGGGTACAGAAAACGAAACTGCACCGGAGAGGACTCACATCTGAAGGCTGGATGGGCCAATCTGTGTCCCAGGTGTGATAGTCGTTCAAACCGAGAGCACACAAAACGCTGTGCCAGATGAGAAATTCTCTACGTGTCATTTCCGGACTGGTGATAAGCAGTGCCGACGCATGTGCTTTGACAGACTGAGGTGATGGACCCCTGATGTCCAAGCGGGAAGTCGATCCGCGAGCTAGATTTGATGGACCTTCGAGATTTGGGATAGTGCGCACATATAAGTGTTCATACTGAATCAAACGGCTTCCCTAGTAAAAAGTTAAAGTGAATAATGAGAATGGGGTGACAGGAGTGAAAAGGTGCGAAGTGCCAACTATAAGATTATGGACGGCACTTCTTTACAGTGCTGCTGGCTATGGTAAGTAAAGAGGTGCACCGTTACAAGTGTCGAACTTTCTCAATGAAGTAGCAATAGAAGAGGTATAGTTAGGATATTACTATCTGTTGCATAACGAAAAAATACCATCCTTGAGGTACAGCCTATCAGAACATCCACATTTGAAGGAAATCATCGTCCTGAAGAATTCAATTCCATTGAGGTGTAAGAAAGAAACTGAGAACTGTTAAGTGAGGACGTATTCTGAAAGCACCATTGTGTTCTGATATCAAATGTCAAACAATGGTAAATAGACAACGCCTCAGGTTGCGACCATGGTGCGTCCATAAAGACAACACGCTATTCTTCGTAGAACATAGATGAGCGTACTTAGTGGTGGCATTGCCAAGTGTTGTGTTTCATGAACAGATTGGGAGACGAATATTTCTCAACATAAACTGCATCGTCCGTGCAGGTATAAATTCTGACAACTGCTATGCGCAACATCGATTGCGAGCAACGATTGAGATAAATGTTTCGCTGAAAAATACTAAGAGTCCGCCACACATGCAAAGAATCGCTGAAAATATACCCAGATGACGACTCGGTAACCTGTAGGATAATAAGGATGAAGGATATTTGGAGATGCCTGATTTGAAATTCAACACGTAGTTCACTGTGCACTTGGGGCTGCAGATCAAGACAACTGGAGTCAAGGAGTAAACCCGTTTCTTAGCGGTTGCTAGCTAGTAATATCGTCATCAGGCTACCATAGTTCGTGTTGTAATCCATGCATAACTAATGGGATGCAAAGTTGAGGTCCAAACCGACGAGACAAAGGTTGGTCGAAGATCCTAATGACCTAGTAGTAAAGATGTACCCCGACAACTGAACGGAACGGGATTCGAATTGCATCTTCGATTAGATCTGTCAGAACAGTTCCAACCGATACAAACCTTCCAGGAAAGCAATCTTAAGTGTAACAGCGTCTAAAACAATAAGCACTAATGCGCGACGTCCAAGATTGAAATGATCCAAATTAAGATTGCGTATCATAGTCCAAGCATACAGTGGGTGTTCCAATCCCGGAGGTAGGAAAAAAGTAGTCTACTGCAGTCAGCTTGCAAGTTACGGCGGCCTGCGACAACCCCCCCCCCGTGGCTCAGTGACATAAGCTGCGGGCTAGTTAGAGAAAGCTACTAGCGGTCGCAGGTTGGGTTCCCTGAACGGGACCGAGGGAATGCACACCACAGAGGATCCCAAATGAGGCGAAACGGCCGTTTGGTGCCTTTCGAAGTTGTGGTTAGACTATCTGGTTTATCAGCTATTGTGACGATTCAATAAAAGTTTGGTAAAAATCCCCATACTCATTGGTAATAGGAGAGTTGTTCTCTTCGAGCCGGACGATTCGGTCGTACATAATTCCCGATCAATGTGAGATCTATAGCGAGTGACAGGAAGTAGCTCCGTTAGTGGATAACGGTCCTCATCCAAATCCGGAGGATGATACCAATGGCTAAGAGGCGGAATCCGATATAAAATTTAGGCACTAGCGATAGCGTTCTATCAAGACTAGTAGCCTGATTTCGCACCCAGAAGTGCTTGAGCACTCGACAATGGTCGCCAAAACAGTTTCAATGAGGTGGACTGAATCCCTGAACTTTCCTATAGATTGGCTAGGTGACGAGCATGTGGAGTGTATCATTCGCCAACCAGCTGGTGGCCTGCGTGGTCACAAGTGGTTGTTTTCAATTCATTAAGCAGATGCATTGATTTGGTCCACCGAAAAGTAAGAGGGAAGTAGACCAAGACACGTCGGATTCCAGCTCCTGCGTCTTTGAGCGCCCGAGTCTACCTTATAGATCCGTCTTGGCATCAAAGAAACAAGATTAAAACTATTAGCTGACAAAGTCGTCGAATAATAGACACCGAAGATGCTATTTTGATCAATGACATAACGTCTTCAGCCAAAGTGGCCAAAAAGGCGAACAACTAAACACCACATACAAACCGATGTGTAGGCATCTCGGATCAATGGAACGCTAACTGCAGACTCACCTTCGGTGGGTTAGCTAGAACCGAAATAGTAAAGAGTACTTAAGTTGGAGACATTAGAAGAAAACAGAGTCAACGCAAGTAATTGTTATCTGGTGGATCAAAAACGACTCGCTAGCCGAACTACCTCCAAGTGGTGCCAGATGGGTGGTTCGGGTTTAACTCGTTGCAGCAAATAATTCAGCGGCAGTGTTCCAGGACGTGGTGCGTTTCGCCTGGCAAGCGTTCTCCCTATAAAAAGCCACAAATGTTTGCTTAACAACACTGTGACATGACGGTTGTGACTTGCCAATAAATAAAGTCACTGCCCAAGTTTACGCTGACAAGCTTATCGGATCCATGGACGTGAAACATTTCTTCAGACCTCGGTGAAGTGATTGAACTCATTCAAAAGGACATTAACACATTTACAAAAACAAGCAACACATCTACCTACATACCTAAATTTATCGTTTCACACATATGAAAATCCTATGATACTATTGCACATTTCTTGATCAATTGTTGTACTATTACAATGATCACGCCTTCAACGGCGTGCCTCGCGTAGCCGAGAATATAAGGTTAGTTATTTAAAAACAACCCGGAACTAAGAGTAAAGCAGTGACCTGATTTCCCGTCGTATCAACCTATTAACCGAATCAACAGATTTGTAAATCATCCCTTCCCGAAGGAGGAACATGTGGACCTTACCAGGTATACTTCGATTTGTACTGGCAGCTTCTCAAAAAGTTCCACGTCACGTTCCACTTGCAGCCAAACGCCAAAATTCACTCCAGCATCATGTGAAGCCGCACTTTGGCCTCCAGAATGCTCAAGAGCGGAAAAGAGGATAGCGTCAATCCTGGAGCGAAAGGTGTCCGGTGCGTTCTTTGTTGGGAACGAGATCCATATGGTGTCATCTTGTGAGGTGATGTGAGATACAGAAGCCGGTTCAATGGGGAAGACGCGTCGATCTAAGCGTACGCCTATCTCCAGTTGTTCTCGTGGATCACAAGCCATCCCACCGTAAGCTCTGTTGGATTCGTTGAGGAGCTAAATGGTGAGTGGATAAGAAATCGGGAAAACCAATTCCCAAAATTAGTGATGTGAGTGAAGTGGCTTTGAAGTTAAGTTGTGGTAGTCTTATAGGCAATTTGCGATAGATTTGCCAAGGCGCTCAACAACCCAAAAGCGAGTTCATCGACCGCAATAAACAAGCACATCCACCAAAGGAGATTTGACAGCCAGATCATCGCTCTGCGACAAAAGACGGAGCGTTTCAAGAGGAAGGAAAGAATGCAGCCGCACGTTTCAAAGGAGTCCATATGGATAAAATAAACGGACAATAGGAGGGCAATGAAAGATTTGTAGACAATGATCTCATTAGAAAATACGAAACATTTGAATTCCGCCTTTATCCAAAGCAGCGAGCTGTGGTCATCAGCTGCGAGGAAACGGACTGAAGGTAAAGGGTTCCGGTTCATTTAGGAAATCGTTTTCCATTCTGGTTCGTTAGCCCGCAGTACATGATGTGCCCCTACAACGTATTAAGATGGTGTCAGCCAAAAACGGTGAAAGTTTCCGGAACGCAACAAGGCCATACGACCAAAAACGGTTAAATTTCCGGGGATACTTTGTAGCCAATTCAGATGTAAGCATAGAGAGATAAAGTTAAAGTCCAAATAAGTGTGTTATCTATTGCCGAATAAAATGACCACTTAAGAAGAGATTCGGATTGCCAAGGTAGTTATTTACGAACCGAAAACCAGTGCTAGCGAACATATGTTTGCGCAACAGGCCAAGTTTGAGTGGCTAGGCAGTAACATACGGTTACAGTGTTTAGTTAGAGGACGGTAGGGGAAGATATCTGAAAATCGTCCCACGTAGGAAGCTACGCAGTCAGCTTAACAAGTGAGAAATGGCACTACTCGATCGAGAGAGGATGTACAAGAAGAGTAGACCTTCCACTGAATCGTACTTCATATTGCACTCTAGATAAATAAATCAATAGACGGTACATTCCTCGGCAGTGCGACGCACGGGCAAACTGAGTGCGCGGACCAATAGCAGTAAATAAGTGTAGATCATTAGCAAGAACGGTAGAATCGAGCATCACTTGCTCCGTCTGGAGTGCGAATAAAATGGACTAAAAGAATCATGTTGGCTTGCGCGGCAAACGGGTTTTATAACATTTCAAGGAAAGCAGGAAGGGAAAAAAGTAAGTAGATTCACGAAAAAAACTTTTGCATGTGCAGTAGAGGCCAATTCATACGAAACCGAGGAAGCTACATGTCGTCGAGTGTGAGACAATGAGTAATAATGCAGTACACAAGCGTATGCATGTAGTATGGTTGAAAACTCGACGCATATGTCTGAAGAGATAAGACAAAATGTACTCACGCTAAATCGCAGGGCGATAGTATCAGATGGGCTTGCAGTCTTTGGAAGAGAAGTGTTCAGTAAACGCAGGGGATGCTTAATGGTGAATCTTTTCTCGCATCTGCCCTACAAAATATGGAATAGGTAAGAATGGAATTCATAAGCAAGTGTGAATGAGAAAGCCAAAAAGCAAGACAATGAAGCCGCTTGTCGGTGTTTTGCTGTTAACCGTACCTAGATAGTAAACTCGTATGATGAGGAATTGGGCGAATTGTGGTGTCGTGGATACCTGAGGCAGCGGTAAAGATTTGTAAGGCTGGATGAACAAACGGAAATACTCCGACGCCTACTGACGGGATCCAGAATGGTAGATGTCTGGGTGGAAGCAACAGGGTAGCGCGATGCACTTTTCTGGCGACCGGTTGAATTTTAAGTTACCGTATACCTTCGGGTCTTATGTAGTGGTAGTTACCGTCTCGAGCTTTTGTGTGCGTAAGCAACGTTGTGACCAATGGTGTTCGCGTGGCACCTAGGCATCAGGATGAGAATCCAGCTTACGGCCGAGAACAATGTAGCAATGAACAGTAGTGACCAAGGTTACTGGTATAAATTGACGAATTCAACAATGAGTTAATAAAATCTGGCAAATATAGGAACAATCCAAGGTGGTGAAGAAAATGAATTCAGTGAGGAAAAAAAGTGTCAAGTGAACCAATTAGGGCGCAGGCGTTGTTAAACCGTGGATCACCTGCTGTGAAGGTGGCACAACGGCTCTGCTTATTTTATAGTTAGACGCGAGGGAATTGATCCAAAGGGAACTGGATGCTAATGTTTCCCAGGAGCTGTTCGGAAGCAAAAAATATTTATGAGTGAAATTCGGATACGGTAGCTTTGCTGAAATTATTCGTGTCTTTTCAACTTTGAAAAATGACGTAGATCTGTTGATTTATCATGGAATAGGTTAATGACAACCCGTGGCAAGAATGTGTGAGTCGGGCAGCGGACTTCGCTCATCAATTAAATCAGTCCACTCTGCAAGAATTCTACAGAGAGCCCAGTGGATTGGCTTATAACGCAAGCTGTATCTGTAGAAGAAGGTTGGACTGTTATGAGAGAGAAAGTGACATTACTGTGTTGTCGGTTTGTACCGGAAAACTGCGCAAGTAAAGCCACATTGGTTCCACAAGGAAAGGTAGAAAAATGGATCAGTGGTGGTGCAGATTGTAGGAGAAATTTCTCTTCTCGAGAACCCACAACGGCTACGAAGCGTATGAAAGGCAGCGAAGCAATTGCAAAAACGAGCGAGCGTCGTCATTTCGAAGAAGGGCTTGCAAGCACTGCAAAAGCCGCCCTGAGAAGAATCTTGGCTTACATGAAGCCGCCTCTCAAACTGGAGGGTGATCTATCAGTGCTAGGGGCCTCAGACGGACAGTACTTAACCTCCAGCGTTGAGTGTGCGTCCACATTTACGGCGCATTTCGTTTCTGCGTTTGCAAATGACCAGGTGTCTGCACCGAGTTCGAGGTGTACCAAAAGTACCAAACTCGAAAATCGGGGTCGCGGTGCTGAAGAGGTGTGTAAATTAGCCGCCAACGTTTACGGCACCAAAATTGCTGAGCCTATTAAACTTCACTCAAGTCCCTTTTGGCTATCATCACGTCTGCAGTTCACTGTCAGAAGGTTCATTGTCGAGAGACTGGAAATGCCCAGCGGTAGAGCTGATTCTGAAAGGTGGTGAACCCAGCAAAGTGGACAATTGCAGGTCAATTTGTCTAACACCTACTTAGGCAATTACTTAAAAAAATCTTCAAGAGGGTTCTACTACAGCTGTTACTGACGCTCGCACAGCACAGTATTATGCCAGGCCGCTTGTGCACTACCAACCTGCATGTGACGAAGGGTGAATGGTTCATCATCACCATCATCATTATACACGTGTCAGAGGTTGGAAACACATCAGCTACTGTGCCGCAATATTTTAAGGAAAAGGAAAATAAATACAACAGTTACATACTAGCTGAGTTATGAGCAACGGATAGGCATCGTTTCGGTAAGCTACCAGCCGGATACTAGGCAAAAAGAAAAATTATTATGTTTTACGCCATGAAAAGAGATCGTGGGTGGAGGGGAAGACTAAAAGGGATGGGAAAGGACAAAGAAACTCACAGCAGGAACGCCACTGAGGTCGGCTCCTTGCCATGACAGCAAGTGTATCCAGCCAAACGTGTTCACTGACTTTTGGACACCAACCAAAGAGCCGTGACGCTCTAACCGAGGGCAGCTCCGAAGTTAGGGCCTTCAGCAGTTGATGCAGTGCGACGAGCGCCTCGAGCGAGTGGCTTCTACGTCCCGAGACACGTTGTCTAACTTCCACATTGCTTACGTGGTGCTGCCACCACACACGAGCAATGGACCACAGACAGCGGTGCTCGAAGACGGAGAGCTTGCGCAAGTCATCTTTACTAATGGGCCATGTCACGCATCCGTACAACAGTACAGCCCGAACAGTTGCACAATAGACCAGCCCTTTGATGGAGAGACGAACGTCGTGGCGACGCCACAAATGCCTCAGCCTAGAAAAAGCGAGGCGTACTCTCGAGATGCGCATCGAAATCTCGTCTCCAAAAGCCCTGGCAACAGTGATGAAAATTCCCAAGCAGACAAAGCTCTCCACAACCTCTAGTGTCTCACCAGCAAGCGTGAGTGCAGGCAGAGGCACCTGCCAGTCTTTGAAGAGAGTCTTGCATTTGGATGGCGAAAAGTACATACCATACTTTGATGCGTCAATCGCCAAGCGGTTTAATGCAAGTTGGACGACGTGTAGATCGTCACCCAGCATGACGATATCATCAGCATAATCCAAATCAACAACTCGACTACCTGGGAGGAGCTCAACGCCAGCGTTCAGCGAATCGTGTAGAGCGTTCTTCAGGACATCCTCAATGACAAAGTTGAATAGGAACCTAGAAATATGGCTTCCTTGTCGAACTCCACTGGAGACCACAAAGGTAGGCGAAAGCATGCCATAAGCCCTAACCCTGCCCGAGGTCAGACTATATAAAGCGTGCAGTATAGAGACGAACTTCTCTGGGATATCATTCCTCAGTAGGCAGTGCCACAGTACTGTACGATCGACAGAGTCGAAGGCTACACGGATATCCAAGAACACAGCAATTGTTGGCCTCTGATACACATGGCGGAGCTCGAGGATATGGCGAAGTGTGAAGATTTGATCGATACGGCCGCGACCAGGGCGAAACCCAGCTTGTTCTTCTCGTTGCAACGATTTGCGTGTTGGAGATAGTCTGCGAAGTGTGATGGACACCAGCAGGTTTCAAACGACCGGGACTAAACTTATTCCACTGTGGTTGGAGCAGATTGTGCACAGGCCCTTTTTGAAGATTGGGACGACTATCGATTCACCCCAAGATGACGGAACTTTCTCTTTCGACCGAATTTTCGAAAACAAAGCGGTGAGTTCTCAAACCAGCGATGCGCCACCATCTTTAAATAGAGCTGGAGGAAGACCATCAGGGCCGGGGACTTTATAACGCTTCATGTGCTGGCGCACCTGCTCCATTTCCACCACGTCCTGGAACATGGTCGCCGAACTATTCACTGGAACTCGAAACACCCAGCTGGCACCACGAGGAGGCTGTTCACTACCATACCACATGAGGATTTGCCTGCTGCTAGCAAGGTCTGGCGAATATGTGACCAGTGACCATCAATTGTCTCCAGTGAGCGCTTACTCAACTCGCATGTCAGCGTACTTCGATACGCATTCAGAAGAGCTAGCTTTGTCAGTTGGCTGGTGCCAATGCGCTCACAACGTCGTCGTGGGCGTCCGTCAAAACGCATTCGCATGTCAGCACATACAAGTGCAGGATCGGTGTCCACGCATGTGCTACAAATCGAGCGACAGTTCTAGATGCAGCCTCCCCAGCGGTAACTGATTGCAATGTGATCGATCTGCGTCCAACGCTGGTGGGCGCCAAGTCACCCTCATGCGGGTGCTGTGTCGGAAGGTAGTGCTCGAAAGAAATAAGCGGGCATCTTCACACAAATGAAGTAACCGATCACCGTTATCATTACGGGAGCCTACACCGTGCCGACTGCCCAGATGCATTCCATCAGTGGACAACTTTCCAACTTGTGCGTTCATATCCCCAGCCAGCACAACAGTGTCCGTGCTTCTTCTGTGGCGAAGAAGATGGGTCAGTTGGCGGTAAAAGTCGTTCTTCACCGAATCATCGCTACAGTTTGTGGGCGCGTAGGCAGCGATGATGAATAGGCACCCATTAGTCCCGCGCGACTTCGACACTTTGAACGAGCCAGCCAATCGGACCGCACACATCCAGCTACTGATTGGAATCCAATCAACTAGAGTAGTTTCTGCCGGGGGATAAAGGGAAATGCCAACACCAGCTTGGTCGGTGCTCGAAGCTACATCGTCACCGGATAGGTGCAATGAGAAAATACTGCTGGTGTCACCTGAAGGGGATCGCAAAGAGAGCACAGAGCTGGAGTCTTGCAGACGGGTCTCCGATAAGCAGCAGATATCGATCGAGAGGGTCTCCAATGTTCGGGCAAGTGCTGCCTGTTGACCGATCTGCAGCAGTGTGCGTACATTGAGGCATGGCAATCTGAAGGAGGATCGAGGGCTCCAAATGGAAGCCGATGAACTGGAATGGACTAGTGGGTTGGATATGGGCTTGTCGACAGGAGAGGAGTGACGATCCGCGTTAGCATGTGAGTTGAAATTAGATAAATGCCTAGCAATGTTGGGAGAGGGCCAAGAATCGAGGGGTTGAAAACCGGGGGATATGAGTGAAGTTGGAACGGGAGGGTAAGAGTGAAAAAGCGTAAGAAGGGGAATAAGAAGACGGGAAGGCTTGAGCAGTAGCATCCAAATCCCTATCCACCCTGCTCGATGCAGCAGATAGGGCACCGTTGATTATCCTCTGCGGTGACCAGAGCATCAGAAATTTGTTTGAAAAGAGATTCATTGTATTGCGTGGACAGGATACTGTCAGGTTGCAAATGCCCAGACAGGAGAATGATTAGGGTTCTCAACCAAAGGCTTTGGTTCAAAAACCTAACCGCAAGGCAGCGGGTTTGGCGCTAGGCTACAAGCAGTCCGTTTTAAGGTATAAGGTGCGACCCTTATTCTAACCCCCAACCTGGAGGACCTGGAGGCTGAGTTTGTCTGGCCTCTAACCATTGACCAATCTGGTATGAGTGACTCTGCAGGTACAAAAGCACCACCCAGCATAGCTGAGGTGCATCGCTGAGGCACACAAACCATCGCACCACGGTAAGGTCTAGCCTCATTACGATGGTTGTAGGTAGGAAACCAGGAGAAGTCTATCGACAATCTCACTAAAGTGTTTGCCAAAGCAAAATGCAAAATCCTCCACCTCAAGCTGAGTGTGTGCGGTGTTAGTGAATCATTGCACAAGTGCATGCAGGATTGCTAGTTAGTTCTTGTGCACCAGACTCGAAAGTTACGGATGGCAGTTCGCAGTAAAACCACAAATGGGCACTCTACCACCGAGTGCATATGACAGATGATATTCTTTAGGCGGATACCATCCGAATGACAAAACGAATTTTATGGTACGTAATTGTTCCGATCAATTTGGTTCGTCTATTAGCAGACTGTTCGTGGAACAACAGTTACCGGTGAAAAGGATGAACAGAACGCAAGACAACGGTGGACACACCCATAATCAACGATTGTCAGTTCAAAACGTTGAATTCTCTTTAGCAATTTGTGGAGTACAGAAAGGGAATGAATGTAGATGCATGCATTTCGGATAGTGTCCCCCAGTACCGATGTGCAAATGTTGTTCCTAATTACGGGTGTAACTTAACATACTTGAGGCGCAAAGTGAATGTCAGAAGTTCCAACCCTATGCCCATGGCAATTTTAAGCTAACAAATAATTGTTTTTGCACCCAAATAGCTGGCTCTATCCGGCTTCATACGACAGTTTCGGTGAAATGAAGGCAGAAGAGAGTAGAGTGACGCAACACACTTCCGAACGGCGATCCGAGCTGTATCCGGTGACAAGCAAATGCATACTTATTGGGGAATCCCGCGGCCTGCGCGAGCACGGAGATTGGGTGGGGGAGGGGGGCGGGCGGGAGTGATGGTCAATTTCACGTTGACCCCATCTGAGCAAGTATTCATTTATTCGGGAAGTCAAATACCTAGCGACTCTGCCAATGGGACTGGATCCACAGGTGTCACTATGAATCACATAAGGTGCAAAGCTATCCAGGATTCTACATCGGTTACGTTCACCATCTTCTTAAATGTTTCATATTTCGTCACGTCATTGAGTACGACAAGCATTTTCTGAACACATCGCGCTGTTCATAGCTACCAATCCGCAGCGCTTCTCTGGTTTCCTTACAACTGTTTTAGCACGGATTTCATGCAGCCTCCAAAGAGTGGCGGTTTGTAGGTGCGCATTTTTTACCGGTACTGAGAAGACAATTCGAAATGCAAGCATCTACTAGCTATTGTGTTTACGGAACTTGACTGTTCGAAAATGAGTGGTTGTGCAGCTCATGCAAAACTTACTACCAGCCAATGCATTCCAAAATTTGATACACTGATCAAGCAAAAGAGTGACATGTCTGAAAAATTGTGATCCATAGAAACTTGTTAAGCTTCCATGTGAAGCTCGTCATGATACCAGACCAAAGCAGTAACCTTGTCAAAACCCGAAGTAAGAAATGAGATTAACGAGGGCAACACGTCAGCTGAAGAAAAGAGCGGTTTAGCGGCAAGAGTGCGCGGAGTACCAACCTAACTGATTCGAGAATTAGCATGGGAGTGATGATGCAGCCGTGGTTTATGTCCCAAATATGGGGAGGAAGCCAAACACATATTACATGATTAAGTTCACCCAAGCGATATATGGTGTGAAATCCATCCACGTCCAATAGTCAGAGCCACACAGAATCGCTGTTGGGATGACTTACTCTCAGACTGACAGTTAAGTCCCATAAATGAGTAGGAATAGTTTGATGCCTCTCAAAAGATGTGTTCCGCTTTCAACTACCTATGCTGTCGCTCACCTAAACCAAGACAGTACATATGGCGTAGAGATTAAAAGGCATAGCGAAACGTAAGCGATTGATCAAACAAGGCAATAGAGTCACTGCGCAGATCCCTGGCGCATAGCTGATCGCGAAGTTGACTTCCACTCTCAAAATCACATAGGGCAACCCAGAGGCCCTGGTATGAGTCGCACAATCGAGGTTACGTAGGATACCGGTATTCAAAAGAGGAAGGAAGCAGAATGTGGGCTTTGATGGAGGAATAGACGACTGTCATATTCGTGTGGCCATATGTCAGGATTTTTTGGATAAGCGAATGACCAGGTACTCCGTTGTTTCAAGCAACCAGGGGCAAAAGATAGTATCCGAATACGTCCCAATAGAACGAAACGGCCGTCTAGCGCTTTCCAGGATGTGTGGTGGCTGTCTGCCTGTGTCTAACTACGACGAATCTACACAAAACATACTAAATCCCCCTACCACTTACAAATAATCAGTACTCGCCTTAGCAGCTTACATGCCACCTCGATTGGTGGCGGCTTGCCAAGGAAGTCGTTGCTCTGGGGGCCAGTCCTGTCCTCTGCACATTCCTAACATGCAAGACAGTGGAGGATGAGCCGCGCAATATCACAGTTAGGTATCAGTCATGACGGTCCGCTGCCGTCGCCCATGGCTCAGTGACATAAGTCGCTGAATCGCAAGGGTAAAGTCGTGGGTTCGAATCCGACAGGATTCTGCGGGTGCGCGCTACTGATGAGTCCCAAAAGGACGGAACGGCCGTCTAGCGCTTTCCTGGATGTGTGGTGGCTGTCTGCCTGTGTGTAACTGCGACGAATCTATACAAGAGAAAAATATTTCCATGAGGTATGGATGAAAAAACTAGCACTCGAAAAAGTGACAAAAATGGCGAAAACGACCATTGGTATGACGCTTAGAATAAGTCAGCCTTTCTATTGACGGGCTCACCTATTTCGGTGATCCGTAGGACTTCTCTTCCATCGGAAACCACGTATAGTACTGAAAATATGCAGCGTTATCAGTTAGTGCAACAGCGTATCGCAAACACAACGGTCAGCTTTGGCAGTGGAGCTCATCGGAGTTATGCGTGTTCCTATAAGGAATTATTTCGTTACGGTAGCTGCGCGAAATTCTGTCAGAAGCTGCTCCGATACGCAGCTAGGCAGGCGAAATAGAGTGGGTGTCGAGCCATGTGAAGTGAGACAGCCTGCACTTAGAAAAGTACGTTTAGGGCTTTGAAATATATAAAATTACCGATGCCTGTCATAAAGATTTAGCCGATCTGTAGCGTAAAGAGCTTTTTAGCAACACAGAAGAGATGTGAACGTCTGGAAAATGGACTGACCTTGATAAATTCGCGATTCAGCAGGCATACACGAGAAATTAACGTGCCCTGGTCGTGGAATGGACCTGGGGAGCATGGTGAAGCGAAATCACACACAAGAGCGCTAAACGTGTGGTGTATAGTGAACTCTTCCCCGGGTGCTAGCTGAAAAAAGTGTGGATGGAAGAAAAAGATTGTGAGTTGCACGAGTGATATAATTGAGTCATATAATGCGGCCCGGTACCGAGCGCACACTTTGATGAAGAAACATGCAAAGGTTGCACTGCAACATTTCACAAAGCAAAACCAGACGTGTCTTAAACCCTGCAATTCTGCAATCAGGTGCCACGAATTGTGGTGAAATAGGCAAGACAAGTATGGGATAAAAGATTAAGGGGTAATGAACAAATCGCAAAAACGGCCATTAAAAGACCGAGAGAAAGCCGCGACAGGGCTGTTGAGTCACCAAACAGTTGAGCTATTTTTGATCGCTCCACATACTATTCGGCGGGAAAGAAGAAGAATGTGTGACAAATTCGAAGTAATGCTGATGTGTCGTTGGTTGCTGTGAGACGATCGCTGAGTAGGTAATCAGAGGAAGCACGGGTTTAATGGGTAGCATCTGTGCATGTGAGAGGGGATAGGGAGGCATTCGCTGATAAGTAGGAAACGGTAGACAAACAAAAAGTCTAACGAAGTGATTGCAGGCAAGATCGATGTAACTGGTAAGGTCGATCACAAAGCTGTCGAAGCAGTTGAACAATGATTTATCACTGGTAAAAAAGCGTGTGCTTGATAAGTCCCGTAGGATGGTTGGTGTAAAGATTAAAGTTAAAAGAATCAAAGAATAAGTAAATCGTCATTTGAAGCGTCTACCGATTTAACGTTTTGATTCGTTCTCCGAGCTGTAATTTAATGACAAAGGTTTCACAACTTTCCTCAGTGGCATCTTCAGTGCACTACTCCGTAGAGGAAAATTTCTACCGATTTAAATGCACTACTGCATAACGATAGTTTGAAATGGGAATAATAATAATAATAATAATAACAATGTGTCAGCTGTACGCCGTAACGGCGCTTCGCTGCCGCGCGACCACCACTAGTTGCGCGCGGGCTGAGTATACCGCGAGGACGCCCACTCCTACACGGATTCGAACCGGTGACCTTATGGTTGCAAAGCAAACGTGCAGACCACTCGGCCACCGGCCGACTTAAAATGGGAATGGGATATGCACACACAAAATAATATAAAGAGCAGTAAAAGTACAGTAAGCGCATGAGAAGTAAAAAAGAAAACGACAACGCTCATTCGTGTGTTGCCTCATTTGGCAGACGTGTTATGTTAATCCAGTTTAAATACATCCAGGCTACTCACAAGGACATTTCTGCAAGTACCCTCACCACCACGTTGCGGAGAGGGCCATAAGGCACAAGGCTTGCCTTGCATTATTTCGTCCTCCGAGTGAAACGGACCGAATCAAATGATGCAAGTTGGAAAGCGTGTCAGTAAGGCGCTTTCGAATAGCGTTAATATAAGGGCAAGGATGACGTGAGTCGGTAAGGCGTTCCACGCAAGGGACACACGGAGGGAAAAAACGCTTCGCTGACAGTAAAGTCGACAGTTGTGCGTAGCCAGTTTGAACTGATGGCCTCAGGTCGGTATGTTGGCTCAGCTGCAAAAGACTGCGGCACGGGTGAATTAGGTTCGTCAGTATTAACTAAGCCATGATGAGGTATCCACGCTGACGTGGATATTCACCACAGTGCAATCTCAGGGACTGCAGTCCGCGATGGTAGGAGATAAAACAGTCCTCTAACGAGTTTGGTCGCTCTACGTCGTACAGCTTCGTGTATTGACGTCGCGCTTGCGCCGGGGAAGCCAGGCCCGCATCGCATATTCCACGTGGGGTATCACGTAGGCGTTAAGCATTTGCGGAAAGATTGATGGCTCGAAATTTCCGAAAGCTTTCCATAAGAGTCCAAGATGTTGACTGGCTCTTTTTGATACCTTTTCAGCCTGTCTCGAGCAACCAAGATCGTACTGCACGATTACCCGGAGGTCGTTTTCTTGGGAAGCACGTTGTAACTGCTGGTACACAAGTCGATATTCATAGATAAGCTAATGGTGTATGCTTATGACTTTGCACTTGGTCACGTTGAACTGGAGCCGGTTGTCGGATGACCACGCATAAGCCCTGTCGAGATAGCTCTGCAATGCCATGTGATCATCCGTTGTCTTGATGTTATGCCAAATTATGACATCATCTGCGAATAGTAAGAAATTCGACTGCAGTACACGATGAAGATAGTTACTGAATACTAGGAATAAACATGGCCCCAGTACCGATCCCTGGGGCACGCCACACTGGACGACAATTGGGTCAGAAATGAAGCTGCGAACCCTCACATTCAGCTGACGTTAAATGCGGAAGTTGCCGATCCAAACGAGCACAGATTACCGGTTCCATAGCTTGAGCAGGAGAATGCGGCGGTCCAAACGATCGAACGCTTTCGAGAAGTCCAGGTAGACGAGATCGACTCCCACTCTGAAATCGGCTGACTCTGTCCAGATTGCTCGGGCTAGAAGCAAGTTTGTAGCGCAAGACCGATTTGGACGGAATCCGTGCTGCTGTAACACTAGGATGTTATTGCTCTCAATGGATCTCATGAGCGCACCTGCGATTATACCTTCCATTATTTTGGATACAACTTAGAGATCAGTGATTGAACGGTAGTTCGAGGGCTCCACACGATTAGCACTTTTGGAAATAGGAGTAACTAGGCAATGTTTCCACATTGCGGGAACCTGCATTTCGTGGAAACAACGTCGAAAGAACCGAGCTAATGGTTCGGCAAGGTACCTGGCCGCACTTTTCATTGCCTTCAGTCCACGCCAGGTGAGCTGTGCACGTGCAATGACAACAGCGTTTATATCACATTGGATGCTGTGAACGTTACGTGGTTTAACGCTAGTGGCGTTGGGAGCTATGTTAAAAGCGGATGAAATGATGATTCACTCCGGAAAGAATGGATGAAATGCCGGCGAAGCACGCTGACTGCATCTTGTGTAGTTTGCGCCAGACCATCTGTTGCACGTAAAACCTCGATCCCGCGCTGCACTCTGCGGAGCTTGTTGATGTGTCTATACAGCAACTTGGGGTGGGTATTGAATTTCGACGCTAGGTTCTGTTGGTGCTAGAATTTGTCTTCGCGGACAAACTGGACGCAGTGGTTTCGTTGCGTTGTGTAAGCATCCCAGGTAGGTTACTTGGACAGACTTTGTAAGTGCGCCAGGCTGAATCGCTTAAAACCACGCGTTTTCTAGTACGGCTCCTCATGAACGAGTTCACTTGCTTCGGGCAAAAGACCTTGCTTTCTTACCTGTTGGTCGTTTTTCCGAGCGTAATAAATGGATCGCATACGTTTCACCACCATGCTAGGTGGCATCTTCAGTGATAGGCAGTGTATAATCCTGCTTATTGAATCGTCAGTCCGTCATCCACGGGCAGGTGACTTTTGAAGGTGGCGATTTCAATTTGCGCCACGTGATATCTGCCCATTTGCTTCCGCGTCTGAATCATCTTTCGATTTGCCGGAGATCTTTCTTTCTGAGCTGATGGTACACGGGGTCGATGTCAATGCGCATGTTGATCGAATTAGTAGAAAAGTACCATGCTTCTAGGAATTCTCTTTCTTTCGGTGTTGTTGTTTGAGCTAAAATCACGATTTTGCTCCAATTAAAGCTATGTCCCTCCTCATCCACATGCGCCAAGACAAGAGACGAATTTGGGTGACAAACACCGTCCAAGCGATATCGGACGGCTGCTCGGCCAGGAAGGACCAGTCAGTTTCTTGAACGCAGTTGGACAGCATATCGTAATGTGTAACGACATAGTTTTCCACGTTGTTCTCACTTATATACTCCGCGGAACAGATGTAACGAAATAGCAACATCGCGTGATCGGTACGACCAAGTGGTGCATCTATGGTCACGGTGTAAACCATTAGTTCCTCGTTGGTGAGCACAAGGTCAATAACAGAGGGCGTGTCACTCGTTCCAAATCGCGTGGGAGTGGTGACATGGTTGTCGAGAGGTACATCGGCGATCACCTATTGCGAATCCGCCTTGAGTTGTTCGCTGTGCGATGCTGGAACTTGGATTGCGTGCAGATGGAAGTCCCCCACCAGAAAGACGCGACTGTATGGTAGTGCCACGACTCGTTTCATCGCAAAGCCTAGGCAATTATCCATTCCCAAAGTGGACATTGGGGGCGGTAAACTATTGCTAGTAAACACACATCACCACGTCTTAGGTGCATACGACACCACAGAGAATCGACGACTTGCGTTTCAGGATTGTCAGTGATAGCAACATGCAGGTCGGATCGATCATACAGGTGCACTCCGTCTCCTCAGCTAGGTCGATCGTCTCGTCGCAGGTAGAGCAATCTCAGCATCGGTGGTTTCCGTCTTCAGCCATGTTTCGGTGACGATAATTGGTCCCAAGAACCTGACGAATACGAAGATTGGCTAGCTTGCTGAGAAGACCTTGTGCACTGGTATACAAGCAGGTGAGGACATCAGTGCTTAGAAGCGTGTTTGTGAATGCTGGTTTCCGGTGAGGGTCTATGCCGACCCTTTCGGGGTCGGCTGCCGGTCGTATTTTTGTAGGACCGATGACGCAGGCCATAGGGGCAGTTCAGGTTGTTGTTCAGAGCTCTCAGCGCCAAAATGAGGGCGATCGACCTGTGCTCCTTCAGCTGCCGGTGTGTTTCAGCACTGTCTCGGTTCTGAGTTACACGGTGACAGAATTGTATTGGTCTACCTGTGGCCCAGTGCTTATCGCCTTTATACTATTTCGGATGGCAGCATTGTATGCATTTTTGTGTCACATTTTGATTACATGCTCTGCCATAAGTTCGGAATGCAATGATACTTTCATAACTCGGGGACCACACCCTTGATAGTTAAGGTGATGGCGGTAATCTTGATGTCAAAGTAGCGATAGCGTTTTCGAGTGAGAGTACTTCACGAATAAAACACCATTCATCCCAGTTATGCGCTTTGACCTCCAGCTCACTTAGTGACTGGAGCTCGGGGACACCATAAACAAGGATAGATGCTGCGTCTTGTTGTTTAGTGAATTCATTCGGATTTCCTTTGGGTTTCTGGTGTTCTTTCCAAGGAATATCTGGAAAATTTCGAACAGTGCATGTAGTGATACGGAGGCGAGTGGCTGACAAGAGAACTGCCTCTGCATCACTACCTGACTGAAGTGTTAGCTGGAGTAACCGAGGTTCACCGAAATATACGGAGTTTGAGTGACGGACGAGGCGCATCATAGTGACTGGTTTAGCTTGAACCCCTATGAGTTGACACAGTCAGTCCCACTGTTATTTGTCGTCTAGTATCTTATCTTTTATGGAGTTCGCCTCGGATTCAGTAACACTAGAGCATATAACAGTCAGAGAATTATGGTAACGTTACATGTTCTCCCGTTGGAAGGACCAGTCGCGGCTTTCTTCGGTTGGACAACAGATGGAGTCTTGAGTCGCGTGGTGGTATTGGTAGTATTAACTCGTTTTGCAACCTACTGGGTTACGATGGGAGATAGCTAGGTCATATAGGCAGCAACAACGGATGCGTATGTTGTAAGCACCTTAACACTGCTCGATGTGGCGGGTAATACTGTTGAGGAATGTGTGGCGAATGCATCTTTATGAGTAGCCGCTAGTGTCGAGGTGGTTAACTCTGGATCGTTACTCTTATTTTCGGCCCGCCTACAACGTCCTGAATTGGAGCTTGATGTTAAGCATCGAATTCGAGGCACTGATTTGTCTGATTTCTGTGGGACGGCTTTCACAGCTACTGGTTGCTCTACAAGCTTTTACAGCTTATCACATTTCTATGCCAACACAGTTATACATATGACGAGTGGAATAGACGTATACTCAGTGTAGAACCAGAGGGAATCAATTGTACTATTAAGCAGCTTTATCTGGCTGAGACCAAGTTTTGGGGGCTAAGAAAAAAGCATGAAATGGTCGTGGATAAAATTGTTGCATAAGTCTATGTGAGGGGCTATTAAAAGGAGCAGGTAAAAAACCCGACTTCTACCTTAAGATAAACAGTGTATTGTCCTGTATAAATTCGGAGTGCATTTTGGTTGCGGACAGGAGAGGCTTGGTGCGCGCCGAATGTTTGTTTCCAACTTAATCATTAAAACAAATACAGATCTCCGCTTCCGCTAATAATTATAAATACAGTAAAAACGAGAAAAAAAGGGACAAGAAATAACCACCTGATTGCGAGACGAGTCGAAGAAATTCAGCCTAAGACGTATGAAACGAAACGAAGCTAAATATAACTACCGGGTATCGCAGCCTAATAACGTCCCACCGGTGGCGTGATATCGGCCGTCTAAACTGCTATATTTAATGAACTCGCCTAGTGTCAAAGGCACGCCTAAAATTGCACAACTCAATTAGGTGCTGAAGAAGTAATATTGTTTGTTTACATCAAACAACATAAAAAACCGTTCATAGCAATGCTGATAGAGCTGTCAGCTGATATACTCGATGAATACTGTTGGGAAAAAATTATACGTAACCCAAAAATGAAGTGCAGTTCTTAGTTGACTTAGTGGATGTGACATAGTTGGGGTAAAAAAAAGATATCGCTCGTGACTACTCAATTGGCTCTCCTCTGTCGAGATTAGATGAAAATAGAGACCGGATAGCTGTGCCGATATATGCAGTGAAGATGATCGTGACTTCGTTGGTAAGTGACTTCATGTTAATGAAGAAACAGTTCGCTTTACGAAGCTCCACAGAACATTTCGTCGGGGAAGTGATATGTTAGTTGCACAAATCAGAAAGGAAGAGAGAATGTTAAAGAAAGTATAACATAGCAGGCCAGTGATTGCGATACCCGGTAATGAAGGGAGGTCATCCCGTCAAACCAGATGTAGATCGTATAGGATTTAGTTGCAGTAAGGAGAAAAACGTTGGGGACCAAGCGTGATATTAGACTGCCACAATGACTAACCGAGCAAAATATAGAGTTGACAGCATAAGGGACATAAGTGGAATATTCTTAAAAATGGCCATACAGAAAAAGTTCGATGTTACTTTTGTGAATTTAACGAGGCAACCATCATAGCCACGCCAACGAGGCTAAAGCTGCTATTGAAGGGTGATGTCAGCTTAACCTTAGTCACTAATTAGTCCGTCATTAGCCGAAAACGTGAAAAGCAGCTACAATGTAACTCACTGCGGGAAGGTACACTGCCTGTTTCTGGGGCACAGTGACGGTGGTGGTCGAAGAGAGAAAGGTCAGTTTCGCACCAGATGGCAACGGCAACGGTCCAGAATTGACAATCTGCACATTCGAAATCTGGAGCGATTCATTTGGCCTGTGAAAACCAGTGCAATCCTCTCCCGTCACCTGCAAAGGGGATTACTGAAGGAGTGGAGATAGCCACAAGTAATTCTCTGTACTTCAGTGGAATGTAAGAAGCTTAAAGCCTTATAGCACTAGTGCGTAGTAGGGATTTGGGTGCAATTTAGATGTAGTTCATCGCAATCAACTCTCAGTCAAGAAAGTTCCCAAGGGTCTGAGAAAACACTAGACGGCTGTCTCGACCTCTTGGGTTACGTCCTTGGTGCGTGTTCCTCGGACCCCTGTCGGGTAACGACTTCATGACCCCCGGATGTCAGCAGATTGTGCCACTAAGCTAGGGTAAAGACGACACAGCTGGATGACTGAGTTGACCACGATATAGCGCAGCTTATTCTCCACTGGCTTACTAGTTACCAACTGTGTAGAGAGCAGTGGTTGGCCACAGAGCAACGACTTTCCGCATAGCGACTGTGTACGACACAGTATTTAGAAGCTATGTGGACGAATGTTTGATTATCAATGAATTTCAGTGAGCTGGTATGAGTAGAATGGAACAGGAGACTAATACATCGAGAAAGACAATGGATCCACTGTAAACGGGTGATTACAGAGGGCTAGTGGGGCGGATCTTACAGACAGGTATGCGGCAAGCAATTTCAAACAGTTAGTTGATAGCAAGCAACTAGAGCGGAAGCCATTCCAGTGCTGCGTCCACATCACGACTGGCTTTACAAAAATGTTAGTTCATACGGAATGCAAGTGCAGTAGTTCCTATCCTTTCTGGAAGCATAGTGAAACATAGTGACTAAAACCGAGTGTAAGGTGAGAACCGTAAATTTTGCCTTGACAGAAAGAATGGCAAGACCGCTTGGAGAAGTGTATTCCGGTTACGTAACTAAAATGCCACGCACTTGTGATACGTTGCTGCACAACGTAACGTACAATGGACGGTGTAACCACATAAAGGATGGGACGGGTTTACATACAATGTCATCACGTTCAGTTCGATTCGGTTTGGGTCAGTTTAATTTAACCAAGTTAAAAAGCGAAGATCTGGGCAAAGGAAGGCAGTGGATTCGATTGTCACGATTTGTGTGGTCAGGATTACGACCAGTGACAATGAGGAGAAATCTGAGGCAGAACGCAGACAGAATACAAAAAACGGATCTGTGTAGAAACTCAAGGCAATGAGTTGGATGACTGATTGCACACGAGGTGTGTTAAAAAAGGGACCGAACATGTGATATAACATCTTTATTGCTCATTGTAGAAATTTTTAAGCATAGTCCCCCATCCAAAATAGTCCCCTCTACTGGCAATACATGGTTCCCGACGGTGTTTCCATTTTTGGAAAGTGGCTCACACATTACTCACCGTATGTTTGGCTGAACAACTGTAAGGTCCCAGTAAAGGTTCCGCAAAATTTGTAACAAAATTCTAAACACACACAGGTTGTTCATCAAACTTTGGCATTGTCACTTTGACATTAATTCGACAAGCAGCTTGTGCATGCACTCATTTCTGTGACTGTAGCTCGCTACTTATCAGTCAGAGGGAACTGCGGCACATTGCAGTCTGTTGCTTAAATGTCTCCAGGTGCGCTCAATAACCGCAGCGCGTCACCTCTGCCGTATGGCGCTTAGTACAAAAATTTGGTTTCTTTTTGAACAAGACAGTAGATTGGCATCAAATACAAGTGATTCCCAGAAAAATATCTAGGATAAGATAAATGAGTCAAGGATGGTCTTTACTAGGTCAAGGAAACTCCGCACTTTAGTTGCGGTCACAGTGAGTCAAGGATGCCTTTGGAACCAACCCAATACACGTAAAATCTAGGAATTCAGTTCAATGATTCAGGATTTTTTAATCCTTTACTGATCCAATGTGTTCTAGCTTCGTAGACTATTTTAACCGCAGTTAATCTCAAAACTCATAAACCAGGGAAAATGAGATGCAGAAATCTGCTCAGCTGCACACACTCTGCATTAAGTAAAGTAAACCATAAAAATGGGTCATTCCAAGAGCGATCAACTTAAGTCAGGGAAAGCCCTCGCAAAGTACAACGGATAATGCTTATGTCCGAGAGGAAACCCATAATGTCGTATTAACTCTTAAAGACTCATAGCCGCAGTTGATGCCATTTCTCAAATGCAACCAACTGCAACTGCAGGTCAAAATTAGCCATGTACTAAGTATTGGACAGAACGTGACTGAAGTTCCCATCTCTCCAAGTGTGTACAACGTTGAACTCCGTTCTAAGTTTAATTACTTGGAATCCCAAAATTATCGTTAAGGAAAAGGCTACTTTACCTTACACTAGCCCAGCTGCATTGCATAATATGATTCGTGTTAACTGCCTGGTAATGTGCACAGTTGCCGTCCTAGTCTAACAGCACAGAGAACACACTAACAGGCTCACCTGTTGATCGTTCTTCCGAGCTTGGTTAAGAGATCGCATACGTTTCACCACCATGCGATGTGGTATCTTCAGTGCAGTAGCTCGGAAAAACGATCAACAGGTGAGCAACCAAGCAGGGCTACCAGCGTTCCACATTATTTCGAACACTAACAGGCGTTTTAGTTCACCGAGGTGTACGTTTTTTTGTACTTTGCCATTATCATCCTGACATATTGGACATCAGGCTTTTCCCCGTAAAAGACCCGTGTTTCACACTGGTTCGTACCGCCATCGGGTAAGAAGCAGCACAGTGCAACAAACTGTGTCAGGCCGGTACTAGGCATATTGGACAGACACGTGGTGGCAAATTAGGTCATTACAATGACAGGTTGGTGGTCGTCCCGGAAGTAAGAAAGTTGCGAGTACCAATCTATTGTCAGGTCAAGATAATGAGTGACGCTGACAACCAAACGGAAAAATGAACCAACCTCTAATGGAGAGAATTTGAGGTTCCTCGCTATAAACACTGGAACTTCACGAGCAGTTTCGTCCTTATTTGGACTCCACACGCAGTGATAGCCGGAAGTGGGATTGAAACAGGGGACGTAGAGGTTGATGGCAGGAGCCTATATCACTATACCAATGAGATCCTGGTTCCGGCTATCGCCAACTGATGAGTGCAGACGAAGACGGAACCGGGGGTAAGGTAACCGTGTTGCGTGGAGCAACACTGGAACCTCTACACTTCGGATACGGGGCCGGTATGCCATGCAAAGGCTCTGCTGTCACGCAACTACCACTAGTTGCGCATGGGTTAGGGATACTGCGGGCGTCCCTCGGTCCCATACGCGGGATCGAGGCTACGACATCCGGCCTACAAGGCAGATGCATTGTTCTTTCAGCTACCAGCTTGCAAATGAAAATGTGGTCTCAATAGATTGCGTATCGTAAGCCCACAATAAGCGTGTACTCTAAACCCCTAACCATGAATTTACGTAACCGATGTGACAAGCTTTGTTCAATGATCTCAATATTTCAATGATTAAGGAGTCAGTAGATGGAAATTGGGTATTGCCCACCGGAAAATACTGCACAACCACGACGCGTTTCGATGTAATTTTTCATCTCATCAGGTGGAGACAGCAGGATTTGAACCCAGGACCATTGGAATAGCAGCCAACGCTACTACCCCTTTGGCTACCGGGTCACGATGGGCAACACATTTTGTCACAACGGTAGATGACTAATTGGAGGGTCAAGTTTGGATTACACGTTGTGTGATTGGATTGCGACACGCAACCTCAATATAATGGACTGTGATTCACATTGAAATGAACCTTAGTCACTGCGATCGCTGGGACCGTTATGGATTCATCTCAGGCAAGAGGGATTGAGCGAAGCATAGCATAGGCAATTCAAAGCAAAACTGGAACTTTGATTCCTCATCCAAAGTAAATTGCCTATTTAGGAACATAGTAGCTTTATTCCTGTTGTCTATACAGCTTACCCGTCCACACACACCGTGTTAGGTGCGTGCATCATAGACACACACCCAAACAAGTAGTCGACCTCCATCGTTTATGCCCAGGTGCACCAGCACTGGGTAGACATTGTTAAAAGGCATTGAGGGAGGTTAATCACAGCCAGTTTCCAAATCAGATAGTCGTCCACATGCCCGGAAAAGCGTTAGACTGCAGTTTAAGCCCGTTGGGCATTGTCAGTAGTGCGCATCCATCGGATCCATCAGGATTCGAACCCATGACCACCAGCGGCTTGAGCCGCCAGTCAGCAGCTTATGTCAGTAGGTCACGGGAGACAGGTTCGCACCGTCATGATTTACAAGCTAACTGCGATAAAGTGCATATTATCCTCCACTGCCATGCAAGTCACGAACGTTGCAGAGGACAGGGTTGCACCGAAAGACACGACGTCCACTTACAGTAGCTATGCACGACATAGCGTCAAGAAACTGTCAGGCCGAATTAATTTTGATGTGCTCATGAGTAGGGGATTTTGTTCTAATTAAGGGAGGTTCATCGCAGCCAGTTTCAAAATCAGATAATCATCCACATGCCCGGAAAAGCACTAGACTGCAGTTTCAGCCTGTTGGATGCGCACTATTGAATACTTGAAATTTTCACTTCGCAATAATGGCATATCCGTGACCCGACGAGGTTAAATATTTCACCATTGACAGAGAGCCGATTAGCGAACTGCTGTACTATAACGTTTCCGCACGTCTTCCTGGGTCTGACCTTTTCTTATTACGGTTTCAAAGCTATATGTTAGTGGTCTACTGCTTTCGAGTTGAATCAAAGAACAATGGTGATTGGAATTAACGCTCATTTCCTCTGCCAAGACCGTGCGTATAGAAGAGAGGTTCACAAGCCCAAAGTTTTCCCATCCCGTGTCGTGCGATATACTTAGTCTAGGTTTCGCATCGCCGCTACAGGCAAGGTTCAATTCTCAAGGACACCGCCTATAAGGACCTAGGTCCAGCCTTAGCAAAACAATATCCCACCGATGCCGGTGAGGATATATGGACGATGTGTTCTTTCACTAAATGTAATGAAGTAAAGGTGGAGTGGGCATTCTTAAGTATTGGTCTGCCAGCTGTCACAACCGGTACGAAACCCAGATACGTGAACAAACAGTACATTGCACTATGCTTCAAATCGTCCCAGTTAAAATTAGATTAAATGCCAAGTGAATTACTTGAAAATCCATCACGGTCACTTCGTAGCGTTGATTGTATACGTTGAAAGGGAGTTGTGGACTCGTAGTTGAGGATGGTTCGTCAGGTACAAGCAGATCGGTCTGGACGCTAGTAGATGTGCGATTTTGAGCAGTCGAGAGTTCCGCATCTGAAGCCATTTTACTCTGCATGGGAAAGAGGAGGAGGAGGTGAAAACATGAGACACAACATGTGCCGAATGAAACGTCCACATTCAAGCGCAGAAACCCAGTATGCGCTCGAATCAAAGATAGAATATGAGAATATAGCACGTTCTCTGCAATCAACCGGGAAGCAGTAGGGCCATGCATGAAACACGTGGAAGAAGACGTCAGTGATAAAGATGGAGCACTACAATGCTGTCAGTCGGGGTTCCTCACGCTTAGATCTCATAAACAAAGAAGAAGGAACACACACACCACTTGGTGTCAAGCGGCTTGAATTGCAGTTTCTCGCCGGGCGATTTCCTACCCAGCACGAATAGGCACACACACATATTATATAAATAAATCTACATAACTGCATATATATATATATATATATATATATATATATTTATAACAGCAGTGGTTCAACTTCAAGATACATGAGAAGGGGTAGGTTATGACGACTGACCGGTTTTACTGAGCACTAAATGTGGATGTGTTTCCTTATACCAATGTTTGTCGTACACACCAACACGGAGCAAGTTCCCCTACACTGCAGAACACGTGATTGTTTGTGTGTAATGCTTAAGCCTAAAAGCATGAACAAAAACCACTAGGTTGGCAAAAGTATCCTACTTGTCAGGAAATATACCAGTTCATTCGTACATTTATTTCTCTCAGTTGTCCCAACTCGAAGTTGTACGGCATGTTTACAACTATTGTTAAATGATGGTCTAACCATTTTGTATTCGGTTTTGTTAGAGGCTTTAATAATATAGTAGAACCGTACGTAACATCAAAAGGACTGGAAGCAATGATTGACTTGGAATTTGTTAATAAAATGAAACCGCTTCCTGCTATAATCAGACACCGTTAATCTGAACCCTATTGTCAACAGCTACAGATCAGTGAGAAGGCTGGTTCAGTAGGGACCGACGCTATTCTAAAATAAATGTCCGCTTCCGCTGGCTCTAGTTAACTTTACGAAACCGATGCACCCAGTTAATGTGATTAAATGACATTAGCTGTGCTCCAATCAGTAATAATTTTTGATTGGAAACCAATTTCATCGGTAGGAGACAGATTCTGTCACATGTACGCTAAGCGGTCACACAAGTTGGAAGAAAAGCGTTCCCAAGGGAAACATGCACGGCAGTAAAGTTTCGTCCGGCTTAGCACGAAGAAGAAATGCCTCAAATTAAAGATTTCTGCGTTTGTAAGGACAGTGCGAAATAGTAATAACCGAAAGATATGAAAAATGATAGACTGAGTACGCTGAGTCCCCAATCATGTTAAGAGTTTTGATATGAAGGTGGAAAATAAAACCTGAACTTCTGGTTCACCAAAGTTATTCCAATCTTCAACCACTCTCAGTGACCGGGCGACTCACCGCCTGTTATCTACGCAACCTTGCATGGTAAATTAGTTAAATTACACTATTGGGCAAGGTCCGGCTAGATTATTTTGAATGGCGCTTTCATGCCTTGCCAAGTTGTAAACGCGATGTATAAAACAACGCATGGTTATGCGTCAGAGTACTAGTACTCAGTGGTTACCTAACATCGAGTTGCATACTTCAAGTCTGACTAGTGGTCACCACCCAGCAGAACATCGAACACACACGTGAGCTGGAAAGACGCAGGGAAAAAGTAATCACGATGGTTTTGACTACAAAGTTTAAGCAAAACGGGGATGTACGGTAACCACGAAACACAACTTATAGTGGTGAAGACAGGAGATAGTTTCCTGTTCGTCCTTTCACAGTCTTCAGACTTATGGCAAATATAAGGATAAAAGAAATTTCTGAATCGCATTGTGGCAAACGAGCGCAAGCAGCAGAAGCAAGAAAGACATCACATAAAGGAAAACTGTTGTGATAAGTTCCATGCAGAATCGTGAGGTTAATGTGCCCATTTGGAAGGTGGAACCTAAGCAAGCTGTCGAAGAACTCCGAATGCCCTATCCTGAGATACGTTTGTCCCACCGTGATTGCTACTACCTATTACCAAACAGTTTTTGTCACAAAACTAACTTTGTGTGCTATGGCTCTCAATCCAGAATCAGCGATCCGATGACAACTCAATGCTATGTTCATTTTCACTTTGAGAATTTATCTTCTCACTTTCAAACGACCACACATTGACTTAATTTCGACACCAGGGCGAGTTGATTCCCGCTTCACATAGTACCGCCTGATGGGTTATCGGTGCTCCGGAGTGCTTCAATCTCTATCCCCTTACGCCATTCGGACACTATTGCACTGAGGCGCAGATCATGTTACCTCGCAGGGTCAATTACCTCATAAAATTGCAAGGTTGAAGTCAGTGGAACCACCTCATACGTGGAATATCATTGTTTGTGTTCCCCCTTTCTTTTCATACAACTGAATACCCATAATGTCAGGCCATCACCGTGCGTAGCACGCAGACATCAACGTCCACGTATTTGTACAGTCCCTTGTGATTGGCCAGTTACCATAATTCAATGTCCGCGATGAGCCGCGACGTAGTGACATGGAGCTACAATGTGACTTGGAGCCATATTTGTTGGCTTAGTTCAGTGAATTGAAAGTTACTGAATCTGACTTGTGCTGAAAGCACGTATTAATGGAGTATGGTACATTTTGTGTTCTAGTTGTTTGTAAACAGTAAGTCATCCAGTTTCGGCCTTGTTGTTTTGATTCCAGTGGAAACGCGTCCGCTCAAGGCTTCCAGGCTGTTTGTCGCTCGTAAGAATTCCTATTAAACATCTGCTGGCGGTCACACAGAAGCTCAATAAATCTGCACGACGAAGGAAACAAGGTTTTTAAAAAAACTGAAGCGAATTCAAGTGAACGCTCGAACAAAGAATGAGAAATTGGAGCCTTATGTATGGTAGATGTCTACAGGCTGCCAGGTTTTATGGCCAACAACAGAATGAGCAGTACGCAAACCATGCAGTCTAGTAATCACCAACCTCGTGTTGTGTACTCGTGGTCGGATCTGATTGAGGGGAATTCAGGTGATTAGTCGACAGAGGGATACGATATTCAATTCGTCCGGGAAGACCAGCGTGGCCTTTTGCGCCGTCTAAACCAGCTGGCCCAGAAGTTCCACGCTTGCCCCAACATCCAAGCACAACCTTGGATGCATCCCACGATGTTTTCTTTTTGTCATGGGAATACAGGTACAAATCCTCCCTCTCTTTGTCATCAAGGTACACCGAGTGAATGATGTCATCTTCCGCGATGGCTGTAGGATACGTGGACGGACAATAATCCGTGAACTCATCTGAGTACGTGTGAGTACCGTTGGAGTACCGGTGATCTTGTTCGATGCTGTGATAGATGTACATAGAGCTGGGGAGCGAGTAGGTAATTTTGCCTGACGAAGTATACGAACCCGACGAACGCATTGCGGAGCATCGTTGACATCTGCGTACACATAGAAGTTAGGAATTAGCAATCACAGGCAACGCATAAACTAGAGTATCGCTAGACGGAAATTCACTCTGCATAGGTGGGCAAATCCCGTTCTGGATTCAAATGATGAAAACAGATTAGATTGATATGTTTATTCACTCCCGAAAAAGAGAAGCACTACAAGCCGTGTGAAAATTGCTAACTACTGCCCAATACGCTCAAAACGTAGTTAAAAAGATGAAACAACTTCATACTTACAGACAGTCATAATAGAAAGGAAACCAATGTGCATTACAAACAAAAGGCAATAAAATAGCCATTAAAACAAGATAGTATATCAAAACAGATTGGATCGTGTACGTTACGTCGAAATCAACTGCAGACAACGGCTTTTTGCATTTCAAGCTGGTGAATCTGCAATACAGTGTTCAGTTACGGTAGAGGGCGAAATGTTGTGTTTCACACGGTCCATTCCCGGGACCACAATTAGTCGTTGTGTCTGTCAAGGTGCTTGTGGGCGTCAGCACCTCGAACATAGTTTTTCGACTAGGTCAAAATATGACGATCACGGATTCGTTCAACGCGATCTGTAGTGTGATCATGGTTAAAGAGGAACCCACTCCAGTTTAATGAGGATAAATGTACGGTGGTTCGAAGAGAAAATCACCGGAGAATGTACATAAACTTGGTGACTGTATCTCGAAGAAAGCCTCGTAGGATCAGGATACTAATTCATGACAATCTTCGTTGTTCGAAATAGTTCGGAAAAGTATCGAGACTGGGTAACCAATATGCAGCTTTTTACCCAGAGCCTGTGGTCGATTTGACCTCTCAATATTTCCACAAATGCTTAAAAGGCTACGTGTGATTCTATGTGGAACATAACATCCACGCGTGATATCCCTGGAAGAAACACGATTTCACTGCATTCGAAAATCCGGAACCAAAGGAAACTAAGTATGCTAAATGTCGTTTCTCAGTCTCGTTATCGAGCTAGAATAAAATTTCTCGGGGAATGTAAAGCGCTCACTGGGCGCCTTCGGGAAAACCTCATGACGGGTTAGCAAATCAAGTTAACCGCCCGCTTCAGAAACTTATTCATAAGACCAACCTAAGAGGCCATCGTTTGAAATTGGCCACGCCAAACGTTGACTACGTCAAAATTTTATCTGCCCTCGAGTGTGTTAGTCATAGAGTTCTCACATTGCGAATGATGAGTATGCACCGAATAAACAATACTAACAGAACGAACTAACGACTCACTGTACAAGTAAAATTTCTCCACATAAGTTCGTCTGTCAGGAGCTCCCTACCGAAAGCAGACCTGTCTTCACAACATTAAGCAGGTGGATTTAAAATGACTATCATGAAAACCTCTCGGTGGGATTACCAGCATGCACTGAAATTTAGTGACCAGCATTTCACTGTCTCTAAAACTTGCACCTCGACCATCCTATGAGACGTGGGCTTCTTTTACTCGTTATACACCATTGTTCCATAATTCTACCGAGGCATAAGACACGATTCAGGATTTGATAGACTGAAAACTCGTCTAGCCTAAGTGCGTAGCGATAGTCCGAGCTGCGGAATCATCCAGTATGTCCCGCATGGCAATCATGAGCAGCACGAGGGGGCTGAACACAGGAGAGGAAACATATGGATCGGAAATCGAAATTTCGAAAAGGAATGTGCAAGAGTACCAAATGGAAACGTCGACTTCGAAACGCGACAAACGAGGTGCTTGACCGATATTGACGTTGCGACTGCGCTGCATCCTAGAGAGTCATGACTCATTGAAATGACTCACAAGGGATCCTCGTCACTGAAACGTGGTGTTCCTCTGATACACTTGACTCTACGCTGATGATTGCAAACTACCACTCGTTTCGTAAAGGTCGATGCACCAGAAAACGTGGAAGGTGTAACTTATACGTACACAATATATTTACAGCTGAACGTATAGACCATTCACAAGTGGAAATTGTCCCTAAATCCATTTGACTGTCAGTTACAGATGCCTCCTCTGACTAACTGCTCTGCTGAATCTACAACTCACCAAATGCGTCTAACGTGAGTATTGCCATGAGCATTTTGTATTTGAGTTTGCATGAGGGTGACCACACAGACAGAAAATGATTGCCGGTGATTTAAACCTGCAGAAAATACACTGGTTACCCACTCATGGGCATCGCTGCACACCACTTTTCTTTCTCCCATCTGAGAGGGAAGCTGGACACAATGCGTTACCAGTGCAACCGGGTCCGCCAATTATCGGACCTAATATTCACATTGAGGATACACAACCCACGAACCAAGATCTTACACACTTCCTGGCGGCGACGATAAAATGATTCAACTTAGTTTCCACATTAAAATGATCACTAGACTTGCCTCTACACCGCGACCTGCAACCCATAAGATAAACTGGGAGTACTTTCAGTAGTTAAACCGTTTCTCTGACTGGAATGTATTCCTCCTCTCTACCAGCGTATATACTGCAGGGGAGCAGTTTTATACCCAAACACATCACGTTATAGCCGTATTTTTGTTCGTCGCAATCAGCCGAAAAGTCAAGTCCCATGTAGCTAACAATTCGTGATGGTCGGATACCGTCCTCCATGGCGCAGTTGCATAAGCTGCGGGCTAGTTGGCAAGAGCCACTAGTAGTGATGGGTTTGATCCTCCGCAGAGGACCGAAGGATGCGCACCACTGATAAGCCCAAATAGGGCGAAACGGCCGTCTGGTGTTTTTCCGGATAGCTAGTTGACTTATCTGAATTGTCAGCTGACTGCGACGAACAAAAATACTCATCAAAATCCTTCCACTCATAAGTTATAGCCGTCTTTGCTTCATAATCTGATCGTATTCCCCATGTCTCCAAAAATGCCATCAAACACCCAATCAGACAGAAAATCAGAACAGTATTTGCAAGATATCGAAACACCCATTAGCTTCCACTTACAAACGCACGAATTTACCACCAGAGTCAAACATACGTAGTTAACAAGAAGAAAAATGAAGAACACATGGATTTACGAACAAGCTGCAAGGTAAAGGAGTTTGTCAAAATACCGCATCGTAGAAACAGTGATCGCTCTCCTCTGATTACTGGAATTGTTGACGGCTAGGGCAACTCACTTCATGACCCTGCTGGAATCGGTGAAGCACTCAGCGACTTCTTTGCCACTCCACTGAGTCTAGAAGATGACACGTAGCTGGATACACAGAGGTTACAGCAAGAAACCACTTAAGCAAATTCGATATTCCGCTCAACAGTATGCAACAAGCTGTCAAAACAATCAGGTCATCTTCCAAGCTGAGATCTAATGGCGTTCCACAAACCACCATTGGTCCTGATGAGCATGGTAACCCAATCACTGGGATCTCGTCAGTTTCCATATAATTGGGAAACGTGATTTATCATGCGTAGATAAAAAGGATTGATAACTACCGACCAATCCATCACATACCAATAATTCATCGGATACCTGAAAAATTGGTCAAAAGGAACTGGTAAAATTTGTTGATTCACTGGGCCTGCATAGTTTTCTTGACAAGCGATGGTGCACCAGCTATAAATTGCATTAACTGAACTAGATTTCACAATCTATCAATTCGGGTTATGCTGTAGTAATTCTGTTTCTGGACATAAACCAAACATTCGAGCGAGTAACTGACAAGTGTTTGTTACAAAAGTTAGAGGCTTTTGGGATCCCGGACCCATTGGTTGGCGGCATCCAACTTCGGATTTGCCTGTCACTGTGGCAAGCCACAGGACGCCTGCGCTTACAAATGGACCATGGATGGCTTGCGCTGCACCACCCACAGTTCCAACCACACACCCCATATCCAGTGTAAACCCGAAGGAATAAGACCGGGAAGCATGCGGATGGGAACCACGTTTCATCAACGGAGCCGGCCCACACTCCTTCACAGGGAAACACAAGCACGCTGTATTTGGGGAATCAAGTGCACACAAGGCGGTGGCTGGACCGTAGTCCGCTCCACACTGACTGCATGGAACCACTCTTTGATCCTAACACGGCCACAAGGACCGTGCACCCCGTCCCTTCCAGCAACGACCAACTGTCTCCTGGAGACAGATGGACGACGTAGTGGGTAGTAGACAGGCAGGCACCTTGTCAACATGCACATCAAGCGCAGCCACACCTAGGATGTCAAACAACAGCCAATTATTCGAAATGCCGATATCGAATAACGTAAACGCATATGATGACATAAATACTCGCTAAATGAGCATATGGAAGAAAGTTGTTAAATGTGAATACGCGATAAGTACAAAATATCCGAAAGTTATTTAAAAAATACCACGCGATAAAATCACGCAAGGCTAGCACAATTTGCATGAGCGACGTGTGTAAGTTAGGAGAAGATTATCAAGTGCACAGAATAAACCAAATAAAATGTCATGAATTTTATACACATTAAAAAGACCTAGTTTAAGTGTAAATTGGTTTAGCCCAACTGCGGTGAAGAAGCATCCTGAACGCGACATTACTAGGGTGGTTATCGTCATACCTGAGTGGTCGTTACCAGATAGCCGTGCTATGTGATTGTCAGTCTTCTCCACGCCCCATCACTAGTGGGGTAATCCAAGGGTCCATCACTGGTTCTGCTCTATGACAATGACATCGCCACACGGGTAAAACGGTCTGCCTTTTATGTATGCTGGCTATATCAAGATCGTCAATCGGCGTGACGAACTTCCCGGAACGCTACTACTTATTCAAGATGACTTACATTCCATGAAGTCATGGTGCCACACGCAGATGATGAAGTACTCGGCAAAGAAATCAAGCATCATGTCTCACGGCTGTTCAAGCCCAGCAAGATCTATCGCAATTAACAATAGACGTGTCCCTCCCTACACACCTGTTCATGTGTGATCCCGGAATTTGGTACCCATGTATCTGCAATTTCTTCGAACTGGACCAATACAAAGTAGCATGTGACAGACACTCTGTGTTGAATAGGTCTAATAAAATTCACACAAACCATGCTAAACTTGAGCTATTTAAGCTACTCACTCGCCCCATCCTCGAATACTGCAGCATAATATACGGTAATAAGAGAGTGACAGAATCGTTGTGGAGCACCTACAGAGGTCGTTTACTAAACATGTGATTGGTAAGCACTCTGCCATGAGTTATCGAGGGCGTCGTAGCGAATTTCAAATGGATCAAATTTCAATTCGACGATCCAAGCACAGAACTTGTTGCTGCTTTTTAACATGTTACACAAAAAGACCTATTCCGACCTGCCCACACTCGAATTACAACACAACTTAACTCGAGAGCTTCGTAACAAAGAGTATACACTGAAGATATCAAAGTCTAGAACGAATATTCGCTCAAATTTCTTCCTGCTCAACGGTAGCTATCGATGGAATAAACTACCAATCACACTCAGGTCATGTGACACTGTGGCAACATTTAGAAGCAAACGCTCCAGTTGCCGAGATCTAGTTATCACAATGAATATATTCACATGAGAAAAATCACTCAATGACCTATTCCAAGAGGGTTTTAAAACGCCGTTTCCAAAACTAGGCTTTCGCCTCAATCATCCTTTGGAAGGAAATTAAGTGAATTGCATACCCTAATATTCCACCTATGCATATCACCCACACAAGAGCATAGATACTTTTGTACAAGCTGATCTGCGCCGCTTCAGTCACAGTTGTTCGCATCAGGAGAAATATATGTATTATCTTTATCAATACAACTATGTACAGCAAATGTAGGATGTTGGCACAGTGTTTAATTCAAAACAGATTAAAAATCGAAAAGACCATTAAACCAAAAGTTCTGCGTAGAGTCCGGCAAGAAACGATTGGACTCGGCTCATTTACCGCCACAATGGCGCCCACAAAAGGATTACTCTGAAGTTACCCAGACGACACCATGTAGGATCTTCCGTCTGAACTCGGAGAATCAAAATTTGTTCTTTACTTTCTCTCGAGGTGGAACATTCATCTGGAAGTAAATGGTCAATTATCCTATTACATTTAGATGAATAGCAATCTCCGTTCCTATCCTTCAAGGTGTTTGAAATAACAGCCAGCATGTCGTCATTAAGCATTTCGTGGTTACGATTTGGACACAATCTTACCACGCGGTCTCACCCATACAAAGTGTGAGAAAGCAGGCGATTAAGCCGATGATGATTCTGTTCAAATGCATGTATTCTTCTAGACAAGAAACAAAGCAAGTCGATGAACCTGTTGGTGGCACGACGCCCAGTTGACTGCGTGTCATTCAGTTCTGTTTCAGAAGTACAATCTTGATCGTACAGTATTCCTCTTCCAAGCCCACTTACCTCCTGTTAATGCTTTTCGACTATTTTAAGCAGGATGGAATGAACATATTTTTAAACTGAGCATGCTTTAACGAAGCTATTCCAGTTGGGTACCAATTAACTATCACTATTATGTAGCAGTACATTATCTGCCGAGCTGATGAGCACTCATGCTATAGTTTGTGCCCATTGATAATTTTGTGTTTAACTGACCATGTTTGTCCAGGTGCGTTTCGTGCAATTCAAGAAGAAACTAGCTATTTATTTATTTAAATAACGGCTTTGACGTCAGATTAACTTTTGGCTGAATTATGGATCCGTCTGACATAAATAACACAGCAACGCTGAAGGCTTTATGCATTGGTCATTTTCTCGGCCATTGGTTGTCTTCGATCTAAGCGCTTGACGCTTGGGAAATCCCCACAGAAGTACTAATTGGAAGAAAGATCCGGACGCTGTTCGATAATCTTTTACCAAGGAGAATAGAAAAGCATCGCAGTAGTCACCTGGAGGTAGATCGTAAAGTCTGGCTCCGTAACTTCAATGTTGGTGACATGGTTTACGCCCGGGATTTTCGAAAGCCGAAGGGGTTGTCGAGCGGAAGTGTTATCGCCAGGAAAGGCAGAGTTATCTACGAGGTGATGGTTGGACGTGAGGTGGATTAGGCACATCAATCAGTTGAGATCGAACCATGGAAAAACCCAAGGTCCCCACAAACCACCAGCTTTGCACTGGAACATTCTCCTAGACACGTGCAGGGTGGAAGTTGGGGGTAAGCAACTCGGTGAGACAAAACAAATGCTGCAAACATCAGATGCACAATGCAGGCCGGCTCGGAAGCGGAGAAGACCACAACGGGTGCAAATCGATCCCTGGGCGAAGAGCTACGAACACAATCAGGTTCGGAGGGTTTGCAAGCTGACTCAATTCGGAAAGGCAGGTGACAGCGGGGCGAGAAAGCTGACTGACAACGCGCGCGTGTTCGTCACAAATCGTGCTTGGGACAGACCCTGAGAGCGTGTTACCAGGGCCCAGAAGAAAGCTGATGGAATCGCGCGTCAGACATCACGTGCGTTGCCATGCCCCGGGTAGGCGGATGAAGACTGGCGTGCCCGAGCAAGACGGCGAACTGGTCAGACGGTGCGGACAATCAAGTGTGGAGCGTGGGCTTACAGCCAAATCCCCCAGGCGATGTTTGGAGGATTGGTGAGACCGACCTATAAATATGAGCGTTCTTGGTTCTAATACAACTCTGGACGGCTGAGTCTTCTTCTGTCTTCCTTCCTTTCGGGTTTGCCAAGGCGTCAAACAGAGCAAATGTAAGGGCGCAGATTTACCAGCAGGCGTGAATCAACCGGGTGATTGCGGGTACAGAGTTATAACATTTATTTATTTATTTAAATAACGGCTTTGGCGTCAGATTAACTTTTGGCTGCATTATGGATCCTACTGACATACAGAAACGCTGAAAGTTTTATGCATTGGTCATTTTCTCGGCCATTGGTTGTCCTCGATCTAAGTGGTTGATCCGACGCAATCTCAGACGTAGTAAAGGAAGTCCAATTATGTAATTCAGCAAGCAGTGTCCATGATGGGGCTATCTGCAGACAGAAGTGTTATTATGCGGCCGAACTTGTGCTGCTGCATCAAGTAAGGAGGCTGTTATGTAAAACTAAACTTGGCAAGCCAGACTCTCTAGTTACCGTCTCAAGTACGTGGGCCGAATAGATAGAAGGCTGTCAAACAGGATTTCGGAGCACATTGCATGTAATGTGGTCGCGAATGGTCCCAAGCTGCTAGCAAGCTCCAGTGCCCAACACACCCTAGACTGCTACGTATGTCAAAATCCCCACGTATCGTTCAGGAAAATTATAGTCGACAGAGCAATGTTCGCCTCCTACAGTTTGCTGAGGCTTCAGCAATTAGTCGGCTGAGGCCTAATCTATGCAGACAAACTGAGTTTATGGTTAGTCTCACCTTGCTTTGGTAATTTTTCTTTTCAAGTGCTATGGATATGGCGTCTAGCGAGAGGACGTCATCATTTCGCAGCCTAACCACTGTCAGTGACAGTGGGAGACTGGTGGTGAGATATCCCAGTTAGATCACAAACCATGTAGCCCAGCCAACATCCCCCAGGGCTCAGTGGCTTAAGCTGCTGGCTAGTTGGAATCTGCCTCTAGCGGTCATGGGTTCGATCCCCAGTAGGGGACCGAGGGAATGCGCACCTATGAGAAGTCCCAATAGAGCGAAACGCGTGTGGTGTTTTTCAGGACTAGGCTGTGCTTTGTAGCTTGTTAACCACTGGGATGAGTACCACAAAAAAGTACAACTAAAGTCCTGCAACTCACGAGTAGTTTTTCTTTTGCCTGTTCCAAATTTAAATTGAAGGACCTTGAACGTCGTTACTTTTTACACGCAACACCATTTTCCACAGATTGAATGTAAAAAGCTGATGAGAATATCCGAAATATCTGAATTCAGAGTATCCTGTTGAAAGTTTGATCTTTATCGCTAACTTAAAAGTTGTCAAGGGAAAATCCTGCATGAAATAGCAGCAGCAGCAGCAGACAAACAGCAACATATGTCAACGATCTAGTCAGATTAGGAGAAGTAGAGCATAAAAGCAACTTGAAGGCTATGCACGTATGTCGGTCAATATAATCCCCTTGCGTTTCATAAAGGAAAAAGGAAGCTACAGTTAACACCCCACTTTAGCCGATGAAGGTAGCTGCATACGATACGAAGGAGAAACCTCGCGAATCTCCTGGTTGTGTTGAATATGGTTAGTCATAGGTTAGTAAGTTACTGTTGACGGTCCCTTGACTGCGCAAAAAGACTCAACTACAAAAATGTAGCAAAGAAAGCGGCCTTTGTCAGATGGAAATTCAACAAGCGCTGAACGGAAGTCACTGGAGCGGCTACAAATGCAATTTGAAAGAAAAGAAAATTTGGAGAATAAGAATAGGTGGAACCAAGGTATAATTAGATTATTCAATGATTTCCTGGGTTCAGCGAAAAACCATTCATGAGTTGGCACTCAAAAAAGGTAAGGACCAAAGCACCTGATAGCGTTTGGAAATAATCACTAAAGATCTCGACAATATGATATCTATCGAAAGCGGATTTAGTGAACTGGTGGTTCGAAGGAATTTCACATCTGAAGACACTAAGATGGCACTAAATACATGTTTAGAAATAGAATTATGAAGATTTGGGAAAAAGGATGTGGAAAAAGTTGCAAGATGATAAGACTACATCGCAACAGCTAAGGGAGAAGACGCCAATTCATGCATTAGCGACGATCACATGATATGGACAATACTATTTGAGATCGATCGGTGGCCATGTGGTAGCAGTTCAGCGCGCATGACGCTACCATTGTTAACTGTTGATGTGCGCAGATCTGCAACCGCCCGCGATCATTAAAAATGGCCACAAGCAGTTTAAGAATGTAAAAATTTCGACTGCACACAAATAAACTAAGTATCAAATCTGGTCAGTAAGCACCTTGTGGTTGATGAAGCAGTCCTGCACCTCAATTCATCAGGTCCAAATATCAGACTCCACTGGATTGCCTAACCACTATAGAATTTGCTCGTCCCTTCAGACACCCAACTTCGACTAGTGCGCCCAACGTGTCTGCCACCACAACCCCAAGTGGATTTCGACAACAGTCGGACGTGCATTTGTTTGACTCTGCTGTCTTCCAGGAGTACTTAAGTATCGAACTTGTCAAGAAGATCATCCGCATCCCAGACGCATTGTATGTGTCTTCAATAAAGCGCTTATTCGCTTTGCGGCCACTTTTGTACGGTAGCTCAATAAACAAGGGCTAGTTTTGGACAGCGGTTACTAATACTCATTTCACAGTGCAACAGGGGTGTTTGCTGTATTGTATCTGACAGCCGTTGGACTGTAGCGATTCGGATAGCAGCTCGTGGTCCGGTTCCAGCGTATCATATTGGTCTAGATGACCCACCGTTGTCAACCCGTGTCCAACCACAGTAACAGCTGGCTACTAGTCGGAAGACCATAGGTTCACATCCGCAAAGATTCGTGAAGGACATGCACTCGTAAAAAGCCCTAATGGAACGAAATTGTCGTCCGGTAGTGAAACGGAAATGTAATGCCTGTCTGAAGGAGTCTGTCTGGGACAAAAGAACAACCATAGATAAGTGAACTATAGTCAACCCAATGTTAGCAAAAACCATCTACACAACTAACTGCATCAATACCAGTCAAGTGGTAGTTGTCACTGAAGTCGCGATTCGTTAAACTGTAAGAGAACATATGGGACTTACCCGATGGAACTAACTCCGGAATGCGTGCTAGATTCCAATGCGCCATTTGATGAAACAAAGGACCTAGGAGGTGTCTGTCCATTTCTGCTGTTGCCGATCAAAGTGCGTCCAGTTACCTTGCTTGATTCGGGTGTAGAAGGCGGCAACGGATTGCTCTCACCGGGCTCAGCATGTCCAGGAGGGCCACCTTCGCCACCATTTCCACCTGGACCTCCTAATCCAGGATTGCCTGGGGCTCCGCCGTTTACATCACACTGAACGAAAAATGAGATGATGTAAGTATTAGTTGGAGCGGAAAGCTTGGTAGAGATTTACAGCACAACTGAATAGTTACCTCAATGAACATAAGCAGCCGAGGGTCCTCGGTTTCAACAATGACGGATCCGCCATTTCCTCCATTTCCAGCGTTACCGCCGCGACCACCTTGCCCACCTTGTCCCCCCGAACCGCCTGCGTTGAAATGAGTGAGGATAAGGTGGGCTGCAGTAGTAATGGCAAGTCACGTGCTTATCAACATTGAAGAATGAATCAATGATAAGTGGTAAGGGGATTTATTGAGTTTCGTTGAGAAGATTCGTTGCAGCCAGGCTCAGCCTCTTACATGGAGATAGCGTACATGCAGCGCTCGAGCCGACAACAGTGGCGCAAGGGTGGATGGATCTACAACTGAAGATGGAACTCGAGTAGAGATCAAAACGCGAAGTTATGTGAGATCAGCGGCAAATTGGACCATGAACCTGAACAGTTTGAGTTGTGTTAATTAATAGTAATTAGCATCTCCAATATTGTGATGTTATTAGTTGTCTACAACCTATTTATTGTGCCATGTTTCAATACAATAAGGAATCCCTTGGTCTGGTTGGTCTTGGCGTTCATATTTCGCTGCAAGTTAATCTGGTTAACGGCGGCACAAGTGATTCAGGCCATTAATCCGTACACTTAGCGGGAAACCACAACACAGCCAGACAGCGACCACACATCCAAGATGTTCCACCTGGATGTGTGGATGTAGCCCAGCTGCGACGAACCTGTTCAAAACACAATATATCCTCCCACTGCTCACTAATAATTAGTAGTGACATGAATAGTAATTACCTTAGCAGCTTACGTGTCACCTCGAGTAGTGGCGGCTTGCAAAGATAGCCGTAGGTGGAAGGCCCAGCCGTTCAATGAGAGTGGAGGATGAGTCGCGCTTTATATCAGTTAGTAGCGGCAGGGGTCCGAAGGAAGTCGCACCACTGACGAGACGCAGAAGGTCGAAACACCGATGTTTGGTGCTTTTCCAGACTTGTCAGTCTGCTGACTGAAAGTGGACCGTGATGAATTATTTGAAATAGTAGCGTTTTCCGTGATTTGTGATCACTGTCTGACTGAGCCACACACACACACTATACACGTTAGCTAGAGGTGGGAAATACCTTAGCTATTGTGCCGCAATACCTAAAAGAAAAAAGAGAATAAAATGCAACAGGTGCAAGCCAGTTGAGCTACCGGTAACGGATGGGTATCGTTCCGGTAAGCTACCTGCCGGCTACTATGCAGCGGAAAAAAATAATAATTTACTATGAAAAATTATAAAATGCTAAATAATGAGATCGTGGTGGGAGGGGGAGACTAAGAGGGATGGGTGGGACAAAGAAACTCACAGCAGGAATGCTACTAACGTCGGCTCCTAGCCACATCAACAAGTGTATCAAGCCAAACGTCTTTCGGACTCCAAGCAGGGAACCGTGAAGCTCCAACTGAGGCCAACTTCGAAGTGAGGACCTTCATTCCTCTCGACTAAGTCATCGCTTGGAACATCTCTCCTCTTCTTCCGTTAACACCCCCGGCGCGCAAATAACGCACGTCGCGGGAGTCGGTGGGCTGGCATGCGTAACACGTGGCCGATCCATCGGAGCCTGGTGCGTGAAATAACGGTGCTGAGCGGTTCATTTCCTTTTCCTGTGCCGTAAACAAGGCGTCGAACAAGCTCGTTGTTTGTTCATGCTGACTTGGAAATGTCCCCAAACGGCTGCTTTGAGGAGCATTCCTGATAAATATTAAAAGTCTAGATAACCGTCTTGCGGTCACCCGGGATACATGACTTAAACCGCGATGACAGTTGGAGGCGCCAGGAGGTGTTTCCAAGTGTCAGTTGACAAACTTTCTTGGCAATCGTTCGATAATCTCACTAAATATGGGCAATTTCGAAGGAACGTCGGTGTAACGGCAGATCTGCAATCGATGCGGTGACACTAGCAGAAGCACAACGTTGCAGATCCTAGTAAATTTATATCCCCTCTTCTGCATAAGCGAAGTGGAATTTGAAAAGCCGTACGAGCCTCCTTATCAATTGACGTGGTCTTTTTCTGGACGCAGCCGTAGCACGCCGGTCCAACATTTTCTCCTTGAAATGTTTTCAATCACACAAATGCACGCCTTCTCTGGTGTGCCTCGTGTAAAATCGAGAATAAACCTTATATTAGTATAAAAATAAAGAACCCGGCAAAGCGTCAGTTTTCGCGTCATGAAATACAATCATACAGTAAAGAATCACATAAAGTAAACTTCACGCACTGAAGGAAAAGGATTATCGCCAGACTCTTGGGTTTCAGGGTAATTAGCTGCGTTACAAAGTATAATCACTCAGACACACATTATTCAACTGTGAGAAACAAGGAAAGAATATGCCTGTGAAGCACCCCTTCGTGACCAATGGATTCCGTTAACCTCCAGTTGTTGATCTAATCATTCGACTTGCTGTGATCAGGATTCGTTCTAACCCCTTTTAAATTGACCCATTTTTCAATTCAAAATACGTGGCAGACGACCGTAAAGCATGATGGTTGAATAAACTCCCAACCGAATCCGATAGTTGGGCGATCACTAACCATATCCATCTCTCGTTTCGCGTCACCCTCCAGGTGCACACATCTTGGCAAAGTGAGAGCCCAAGAGATTCATTGTGGGACAGAAACAACTGGAAAGTAAGGTAAAAAGTAAGTGGAAAGTGGCTAACCGCTGTGAACGCTCTTGATAGTAATCGGAAGCCTTGATAGGCCGATTCAGTTCTGTATTAGAGGCACAATGTTGAATATACGATCCTACTGCGCCATTCCCACTTACCTCCCTGTGCATTTGCCGACTATTCTAAGCAGGACGGAATGGATGAATTCTTGCGCAAAGTAAGCTTGAACGAGCCTATTCTATCAAAATAAACATACATTATTATTCATCGGTATATTATCTGAGTAGCTAATAAACAATCGCTGCGACATTTTATGCTCATTGAGGATTCGGTTATTAACTGGCGGTGCCTTGCGTACCTCAATGGAAAGACATGTCGTCAAATTGATGGTAACCATGGTGTTCCGTCGGGACCCCCACGGGCAGATGTCATTATGGCAAAATTAGAGCGTAGCTCACTAAGACCGTACATGGACGAAGTTAAAAAGTATATATGATGTGTGGATGACACCGTTATACTCTGCGAATCGAAAGCACAGGCTGTGAAGCTTTCGAAAGCTTTTAACGACGCGCATCAGAATTTGCATTTCACTTGTAAGCACGAGTCCGGAGAACGACTACCATTTATGAACGCGGATATTGTCAGAAATACGGATGGATAATGCATCAGAAAAGTGTGTGGACAGGGTGGTACACTAATGTTTACAATGCGGTTCCCTAACAGTAAAAACGGACTCTAGTTCGCGTGCTTGCCCTTCGATTGCGCAGTATTTGCACACAGGACACCGTTACTGAGGAACTGCAGAGGATCAGCAACGACCTAAGAGTAAATGGGTATCCGGAGAAATTCATCGTCAAACACCTTAAAGAACGTAATAGAAGAACATAGAGGATGAGCATGCCCAAGAAGGAACTTATGTGCAATTACCACTCAAAGGCGATATTGCGGCTGATGCCTTGACCGAGCCCCTGAAAAATGCTGTTAAGAAAACATATTTCGCAGTTCGCTTACCTATACAACGTACAACATGCCTTTACTCGCAAAACCGTTGTAAGAAAGACTGCCTAGGTTGACTCTATCAATGCCTGTTTATTAGTACTCGTGTTCAAGTGCTGGACGATAGGTGGTTCATACTACGTGGTGCCTATCTCATAGTATACGCGAACACACGCGGAAGTGGTTTTACAGTGGTGAAGCGAAGTCCTCTAATAGGTCCATCATGTCGCACTTCCTCGAGTACGGTCACGAAAGCTCTGAAAAGGATTTCGGAATTATCTAGTCCATAACTGAGAAATTCATGCGTGGATTCTGTGAACATCTATGCGTTAACGCAAGCCGGAGGTGTGCGTACAGAAGCAAATCTTAGGCCGGTTACTTTATCGAGACCAATGTTTTTCGGCACATAATCATTCGATTTGCATTTTTACCTCTGTTAGCCGTCGATTAGTCGTGAAAATAATAAACCTGATTACCTTTCCTTTGTATATACTCTCCACCTTCAGTGACATCGTGATACATCGATACAATCCCACTCCTGCACTTAACCGCTTGGTGATGGAAGCGTCGAAGTATGGCATGCACTTTTCATTATCCAAATGCAAAACACTTTTTTAAGACTGGCAGGTGTCTATACCTCCCCTCACTCTCGGCGGCGAGACTCTGGAGGTCGTGGAGAGTCTCGTTGACCCAAGAAGTTGCATCACTGCTGGTGGAGAGCAGTTCGATGAGCATCTCAAGATCCCGTCTCGATTTCTTCAGACTGAGGCACTTGTTGCGCCGCCGCGACATCCGTCTCTCCATCAATGGGTGGGTTTAGTGTGCGACAGTTCGCGCTGTACTGTTGTACCGCTGCGAGATGTGTCCTGTCGGAACCGTTGACCTGCGCTTGCTGTATGTCTTCGAGCACCGTTGTTGGCGGTCCATTACCCGAGTGTGATGGCTGCACCACGTGAGCAATGCGGAAGTTAGACAGTGCATCTTGGAGGGTGAACAACTCGCTCGAGGAGGTTGTCTCGCTGCACCAATCGCAGTGGTTTGCTCACGTTTTGCGCATGCCCACTCAGCGCATTCCGTGTTGTGGATTGGTCGCGGTTGCTGGACATGGCTGGCGGAAGTGGCGCGGTGGACAGCCTACGACTCGGAGAAGCCACATAAAAAACTGACTAAGCAGCTGGCCTCGGTCAATTGTTCTCGACTCCCTAATTGGGGCATCAGACACGGAGTGTCGCTGGTTGGAGAGCCTGGAAATTATAGCTCAAACCGATAGCAGTGGCGGACTTGTATCACCGCATGTTGCAGTGATTCTTCTTACCTCCATAAATAAACTGACAAAAAAGTTAAAATTGAGTGGAATATTGGACAAAAACGTTGCCTGTTATTTTCTTCCCTTATTCTGACGCTGTTTTCATATTCCGATGGCACGAGATCTGTACCACAGATAGTGAATAAGTGATAAAAACAATATTAATAACAATAACAATAATAATATAATAATTGACGCGGAGATGTTGTGCTTGCTTTATCGCTAGACGAAGTTTTAGCTTCTGGTCCCCAAAATCGGATGTTCGCTCACATTGCCACGACTAGTTCGTGGCACGCAGAAATTCGGCAGCTGCCGATAAACCCGATTATTTTAAGCACGCCTTTTTTATTCCCGCAACCAGCGCGTATTACTAAACGCCAAACGTTGGATCTTTGTAACCAGTCCAGGAGGATAAGCGGTTTTATGTGGTGGATTGCCGAATTCCGTTCTTATCTGGCCTATATACCACCGGTCTGAATAGCCCAACGAAGTTTTTAGTGCAAGTCTCGTAGTAATACATCAGCCAGTAAACCTGGTATCATTGGTAACAATCACACACAGACGGCTAAACCGCTTGCTATGAAGAAATTCATCAATCACGCTACAGAAGTAAGGCTGGTGTACCTATCCACTTCAACCTATGGTAATCACGAAAATTTAGCACCGTATGTAATAATTCTCCTGCTACAAGCCAACTGTGTGTCGATGCAATGTTGAAAGTATTACGTCGGTGTGAAATTTATTAGGGTGGTTACACGCTCGCACATGATGTTGGTTGCCCAGATGGCCGGTGATCAAGTGGTCCGCACGCTTGGGTTGCAACTAAAAGATCACCGGTTCGAATCCGAGTAGGAGCAGGCGTCCTCGCGGTACACACAGCACACGTGCCACAGGTGATGGTCGCGCGGCAGCGAAGCGTCGTTACGGCGTACAACTAACACATTATTGTTATTTTATTATGGTCCAGATGCCGGGGATAACAACAGACCTCTGCTGACGACACGAGTTGGCGTGGTGCGTCTGAATGCACGCTAACAGCTGTACAGCCAGCCGGCTAAACCGGTCCCATCGTCCCCGCACTTGTACTCAATTCGATCGATGGGAGGATGCAATGAAATGGAGATTCTGCTGTTTCGCTCCAGTTGTAGTCACTTGTCACCTTGCCGTTGGGTAATGAGTAAACGATTCCCAGAGGATGATGGGTTTCCTTGAACTTTATCGTTGTAACTAAACGCATTAGTTCGCAAACACGGTCCACCAACCAGTAGGGGAGGGGGAACATAGTGCTCTCCTCCTCTTATGAACCTCGAAGCATTGACTGCTTAGAAGTTGGCTTTACTCGGCTGCCGTAACGCCAGTGAGTGCAATCAAGGCCAGTCAATTTGGGTGCCAAAAAACTCGTGAACGATTGGACAGAATGACACGAGTGGCATGACATTAGGTAACTACGTAAGTGACTGCGCTCCTGTGTGGACTGTTGCATACAAGAAGTGGTTTATCTGTTAACACATTCCGGACAAGCGGGATAGTAACCAACTCGTCTGGCCATCCCACTCGAACTAATGATGGGGCAGTTGAAAGAGCAGAAAAAGGAAACCAACAACAAGCGAAAATGGAAAGTGAAGAAGTATGAAGGAAGTCAAGGGTAATAGGATTGCAAGCGACCATAAAAGGAGCACGGCAACCGGAGGGAAGCGATGCAGTGCAATCAATGACCCGAGGCACTTAACCCGCAAAGGGAAGTTCATCAAGGTCATGAATGAGTGGCCAGCCGACGATGGGAATAAGCGATATAAGTTGAACGGAAGAAGTGTGTTCACAAAAGGATCAAACGAGTATACGGAATAAAAACTAATAAATAAATGGAAATAGATCGTCAGCTGTACGCCGTAACGGCGCTTCGCTGCCGCACGACCACCAGCAGTCGCGCGTTGGATGAGTATGCTGCGAGGATGTCCGTGCCTACGAGGAATCGAACCGGTGACCTTATGATTGCAGACCACTCGGCCACTGGTGGCCGCATACGACAAGATGAGAAAGGAAGCTACCTAGGCAAAAAAACCCAAAAATAGCCAAAACGTGGAAAGAAACAAATGGAAAAACAAACACGGTTTCAAAATACCGGGAAAAATGTAATCAGTACGCAAATCAAACTGCTTATAATGCCATAAGTTAATTGGCTGCTTAAGTTTGGTAAGTTTCGTCGCTTGGGGGTTATCCTGTCCTCTTTGCGGCAGTAACGTTCAAGTCAGCGGATAGCGAGCTATATATCACATCTATATATCTATATACATCTATATATCTAGCTATATATCTATCTATCACATCTAGTAACGATGGTCGCTGCCGTCCACCGTAGCTTTTCAGGGCGTATGATGCCTGCCTGGGTGAGTCTAGATGTGACGAGTTTCTACCTATACCATTTAACTCCCCATAGTACTCCTATGAAAATATAATCGTTGTGCAAATGCACATCTACGAGTCGAGGTCACTACAGTCCATTTTAAGGCAACCCTTCGAATTGTGAATAAGATGGTATGGTTAGGGAATACTCAATGCATTCCCAAACTGTTAGTAAAAATCGTGGAACTTTCGGTGACTCAGCGCTCGCTCATTCAGAAGCTGTAATGGGTAAGTTAATACACTGCGCCTCGTGAATTGCTTCGTTCGGTTACGAGGTTTATACCCGACGGGAGTGCGTGGACATTCAAGCTGCGATTTGTGCAGTGAAATCAAGCAAAAAATGGACTAGCATATAACAATGCGCAAACAAGTGATCTACTGTTGGGGCGCATGGCCGACTGTCCCCAACATCAGTTTTACACGATGAAAAATACAGCGGCAAATTAGTGTTGTTGTCCGTTTTGGCCAACAAAAACGAGCAAGTATAGTGATGGTATCGGAGCTGTAATCTTTGGCTTTGTGTGTCCCCAAAGCAGCGCTACCCGAACAGAGATTTGTTAGGATTATCATGCCGGCCCGTAGCCAAAAGATAACACATTTGTATCGCAATCTGACGGCGCGGGTTCGAGCCTGTGTAGGGGCAGGGCGACCCTCGCAATATCCTTAGTGCACGTGCGACCGGCAGTGGTTGCGCGGCAGCATAGCGTCTGCATTGCGTACCGGCGTATTGTTGATGCACTACCTGCCTAGGAGCATCATACGTATGAACAAAATACTTAAGCGTGGTAATAAGTTCTTACCCCCGCAAAAGGTGAAGTACACTGGGAATGACATAAATGCTCAACTGTTTCCATTGAAGATGAGCGTGTACAAAAGCTGACAATCATAGCCATCGAGCCGAAGGGTCTGCTTTGACACAGCCGACTAACTAATAAGCGACCCACCACTCATTGAGGTAAGCGAAACAGTTGATTCACTGCCTACCCGCAAGTGGAGCTAATGAGAGTACACCTTACAAAGGCACATGACAAAACCAACCAAAAGACGACAATCCACCTGTTAAGTTCATGGGCATTTTAATTTCTAAATGGAGTGAGCTATGGAAGACACCTGTTGTGCGTAGTCTAAATCAGGCTTCTTGAAACAGACGCAAATCTCATGAAACAAAGTATGCAATGTCACATACAAAATTTCACGAGTACAGGATCCGCGCAACGAATAGAGGTGGATCCAGTCAATTCCTACCACCTTAGATAGTAAGAATAATAAATAGAAATTACTCAAGATAGCAAACTCATCAGATGCAGTAACGTGGCAGATCGGCTCAAGGATTCCCAAAACTGCATCCGGCTAAGAACAATAAACTCTTAAGGAGATAATACATGTAGCATGCGGTCGATGGTCCACATAGACGACTGATAATACTCGCGACCCCAAAAGATGAAGTAGCTTGCTATAAGATTAACGCTTCTGAGAGAATGAAGGTGCTCCATTGTATAGCCGATGACCTGTCGGTCATTGCAGTGTGTGCGGGAGATAATGAACTGATGCAGGACACACTTCGCGTGGCCGATGTCAGCGTAACGATGTTGCCCAATTGATTAGTGTAAAAATAACAAAGTTAACTAGATGATGGATGTTACTCGTTCAAAAAAACATTGCACACCACGATCGAATTCGAACTTATCTGACCTGAACAGGTTGAGGTATTGGGTGCACAGACCGGAGACCCATAGAATGTTAGTTAGGACCGCTACACCTTAAGCCACCGGGTCCCGACGGTTCACACTCGGTACACCGGTTAATGTCTGATCGGAGGGTCATTTGAGGTTCTCGTTGTGTGATTTAATTGCGACGCGCAATCCCGCTGAAGTGAACCTTGATCAATGCGATCACTAGGACCGTAGTCGGAGCACATGGCAACTGGGTGCTGCCCACTCGAGAAACTGCACACGACGATGTGTTTCGACCTTGTTCTATCTCATCAGGTAACGATAGTAAGCGAAACTAGCGTCTTACAGAGTTTCTAGGGGACATCCAGAAACCGCACAACGGTACAATGGAAGCACATAGGGATATTAAGAAGAATAAAACGGCAATGGTAGAAAGGAAGTGATCTGGATGGAAAAGAAGCAATAGTGTCAAGTTGAATGCCATAAAAGAGTAGCTGCAACAAAGGTCATATGCCCTGGGATACTGCAACGGAAATAAAAGTGCGAAGCGGCCAAATTCGCCGCAGAGCATGTTAAACGGTAACAAAAGAGCACAGAGATAAGTGTCAATACCACTGACTAATCGGCTGCCACTATACAACGTTGAATTATCGATTAAACGGTTTTCAATGGCGCATCCATTCCATTGCATGCTTTGCGTTGGTGATTTTGCGAACATTCGTTGCATCTAGGCCCAAGCAGACAGCATCACACATAGAGGAAGGCGCTAAACGGCCGTTCCGTTCTGTTGGCACTCGTCAATAGCGCGCATTCGCAGGATTTGGTCAGATCCGGATCCATAACCTTATTATTACGGGTCTGCAATAATAACAAATAATGAATGATGTGTCAGCTGTATGCCGTAACGGCGCTTCGCTACCGCGCGACCAGCAGTCGCGCGTGAGCTGTATACCGCAAGGACGCCCGCTCGTAAGCGGATTCGAACTGGTGACCTTACGGTTGCAAACCAAACACGTAGACCACTCGGTCACCGGGTCTGCGGCTTAAGACACGGAACCATAGGTGATGGCTTCGGACCGTCATGACTGATATCTAACTGCGATATAGAGTTGCTCATTGTTCCCTCTTATGTACGCTACGAACATGCAGAGAACAGGGCTGCCTCCCAGAGCTACGAGTCCCTTTGCAGGTCACCACAAATCGAGAAGGCATGTAAGCTGCTAAGGCAATTACTGAGTAGTTGAAGGTAGCGTGAGGTTTATAGTGCGAGAGTAATAAATAGTAATAAAATAAATCGCCAGCTGCACGCCGTAACGGCGCTTCGCTGCCACGCGACAACCACCAGTTGCGCGTGGGCTGAGTATACCACGAGGAAGCCCACCCCTACGCGAGAGTTGTTGAAGCTAGTTAGAGACAGCCACCACACATCCAGGGAAACGTTTCACAGCCGTTTCATTGTATCGGCACTCGGTAGTAGTGCGTATCGTTGTGTTAATCTGCGACCAAATATAGATTCCTCATAGAAAAGTGTAGATGAACTAATGAGAAGGGGACACACCTATGTAGCTTGTTCCTAACATTTCAATAGGTGTCCAAGTTACAGTGTCGTTTCTTCGAGTTGATAATTTGCATGTAGTTGTGAAATCACCTCACTTCAGTGATTGACAGCGGTGAAATTACGATTAGTTCACTCAGTGCGTGGTAACTCAGTCTTTCAGTTCCTAAATCTGTCAAGATCCTCAAACACTCGTGAAACACCTCGAAAATTCAAGCTCCTATATTTACTCTCAAAGTAAATAGTTTCATGCAGTCAGTAATTAAATTTACACTCTTGCTACCGATGCTCTAGCTTCCCGAAACCCAACAATTTGCTTAGGTTCCTCCAAAAAGGACAATGCGTTGGTAGTGCAGTTAATAAGCTAGAGTTTCATTTGCAACCGTTTAGCTAGATCACTAGATGAATTATGAATTCGTATTTCCGCTTGCTACTGTATCCAAAGTAATAGAGTAGGTTAAAGTGTAAAGATTCGATAAATGCTAAAGGTAATGGAGCTCGTCGCAACTGGCTTACAAGCCAGGGTGCTTGGCTATCATACGGGAAAGGCACCAGGCGATCGTTTCATCCCCCTGGAACTCGTCAATGATGAGTATTCCACCGGTATGCTCCAGGGAACCGAACGCATGACCGCCAGTGGCTTGCAACACCAACCAGCAACTGTGGCTAGAGTCATGCGGACGGTAGCTAGGCGTCATGGGTCGTAAACTAACTGACAAGCTCCAAACGAACGAAACGGTCGTCTGATGTTTTCCGGATCGATAGTTAGGCTATCCGGCTTGTAAGCAAGTTGCGACGAACTCAACTATTCACTAAAATTGTTCTACTGATAAGCAAATGATAGGTGCTTCCCACTCGCTACAATGTACTCCACACGACCGATTTCGGAGTTATTCGCACGCTCCATGTAGGCATAGCAGGACTGTGAGTCGAACCCCAGACGACGCATATGGATGCCAGCCGACGCCTCCAGTCTAAAACCAGTGAGTTTCGTTCAAACCTGGTTCATGTTAACTTCACTTGGCTCTTGCTGCACAGTACCGTGGCGCTTGGAGCAAAACCAGAGAACCGAAGCCAAATAAGATTGTAGACAGAAGAAAGACGCTTACACCTGTTTAACCCGACTTACAGCGGTTGGCACCGATAAACCAAACATAGAAACACAAAGTGGGGAAGTACATACCATCACCGGCGTGAAAAAACCAGTTCGGTTTTGCTGAGGATCGTAGGTGTTGCATATGTTTGTCTCTAATGCCAATGGAGTCCGATGTGGTCGAATCCGTAAGAGCGAGACCGTAGAGCAGTTCATTCTTGTTGAACTGGGAGGCCTCGGAAGGAAAACCAAAAAGTCCCTCTGCCCGTGCGTTCCCATGGGAGCCTTTAAACACGGTCATCGCAGCTTCGGCCATGAATGACAGCGCTGATAACTCGTCCGACTCGTTTCGACAATGCGCGGCGAATCGAGGGAGGTTGCCCTGCCAGTAATGTGTATCTGCAACATGAAACACCGGTTTGATCCCATTGGAGCCACCACGTCCACCGGTTCCTCCATCACCACCTGGGCCACCATTCCCTCCTGAACCTCCGCAGCCTCCTCGCACGGAGATCAGCAATGGAAGAATAGGCTGATGGCACAGTGAGTCAGCTTCCGGACGAACATCCACAATGAAGCAGATGCGACGGTCGATGTAAATTTCGACTGACTGTGGTTGGGGATCTTCGTCCACCTCAAGGTCGGACCCACTACTCGCTCTCTGCTTGGATCCGGAGTAACGAAGCATGACCTGGTCATAGGGAAAAGACATGTACGGCTATCAAAAAGCATTAGATTGGACCGAAAAAGTGAAATGTCTTGAGAAAAAGTAAGGTGATTTTATCAAGAGTAGGTTACTCAGCAATCACCGAAATGAGGCCTAGATGCGAGTGTAAAGACCAGGAGAAAGTATAATCAAAGTGTAAACCACTTCGCGAGTAAAACCCAGGCTCGATAGTGGTTAGTAGTAGTAGTGTCTGGGAGTGCAAAGTGTTGTTTCGACAGACTACTTTTGGTAAGTGGGGAAAACAGATGCCAACGAGAAAGGTGATGGACTGCTAGTATAGCCTGTCCTAAATGTTTACCGATCGTGGGTAAAATACACTCAGGTGTCACGCCTGAGAAATACAACACAACCAATTATCCTGGATTGCGGCTACTTGATTTGATCTTCACTAAATCCGGGGGAGATTGAAAGCTTGCAGAATAGGTAATCAACGGGATTTTTTTAACAAGCCTTAAGGCTTTCTACAGCATAGTTCTGAGCAATTGGTATAAAGGCAATCTCTTTATTTGCATTCTAAGTAACTCAGTGTTGCGACACATCAACAGACTAAGCTTTCAATTATGGGTAGTAACTATATCCCTAAGGTGGTTATCACAAAAACCAAGGTCCTGCTGTAGAGCCGGAAGTGAGAAATTGGGATAGTCATTGATTTGTCAGCAGGAATGTGATGAGCGGGATTGCAAGAATGGTTCTGACATTTCTTAGGTTACCGTAGGAATATTAGTCAATTACAGAAATACACAACACCAGCCAAACCGAGAGAAAAGTAAGTTAAAACCTCGGTCAACTCAATGCTAGGAAAGTAAGCAGATTGGAAGAGTTATTAATTGCTTTGGATCCATCCTTCGTACAGACTAACGGTAAGATTTTAATGATTCATCGCAGCGGCTAACAGGTCAGATAGTCCAATTACCTATCCGAAAAAGCCCCAGACAGCCATTTCTCCCTATCAGAGCCAGTCCGTGGTGCCCACCTTCAGGATCCATCAAGAACCGAATGTACGACCGTTAGCACCATGCGCGCCAACTGGACAGCGGTTTACACCATTGTGCTATAGGGGGGACGGTGGCAGACCATCAAAACTTGTGTGCTAGCGGGGATGTAGCGAGACACATCCTCCACTTCATTTCAGGTTTCTACCATTACAGAGGACAATGCCTGATCTGCTTAGGTCACTCATAACAGTTATGTACGCGTAGAATTTGAACGCACTGAAGGAAAAGCAAACTGGTGAGTGTGTCGCTGCCATTTCCAGAGCATCGCAGCTCGCGACTGTGTTGAATCCAGTGTGTGAAACAGTGGGCTTCGAACTGAACTAGCCGCCCTCGAGAGAAATTTGCTGCGGTGCCGGGGTTGTCGGAATATGGCCTGAGCCGAATAAACCTTTTGAAGATGTCGCAGCATCAACTTCCCGCAGTTTCAACATTTGTTCTACTATTCCATAACAAGATTCAACTGTACTCAACGGTAGTAAATATGTCAAAGAAAATACTGTAGCGAACTGCTGTTTAAATTCGGGGTTCACTTACGTGGCGGAATGCCTCAGCCACATAAGCAGTGCAAAATTTTTAACCAAACTCGAAACGAGCATCGAATGGTACCAAGCGTGAATAGACATGATAGAAACGTGATAATCAGAACGCAATTGGGCTGCGGGTTCGAGCTACACAGGGGTCGGGAGTGTGGTGGGTGTGAGTGATGGCTGTGTGAATAAATCCAGATTTGATGAAGTTTTACTCAAACCATTGAAATCCATATATTACTCTCTTAAAGTCAGTACGCAGGTCAAGCTGCCTATAATGTCAAAATTTAGTGGTATCTTAAGTTTAGTAACTTCGTTGCTCGGTGGGAGGTACTCTGTTCTGTCAATGGTAGTAACGTGCAAGACAGGGGATATTCAGGGGCGCTAAATCACATGTAGTAACGAAATCAAGTCGTTCGTTACTATCCCCCGTAGCACAGTGATGGTCACCACGGACTGATGACAGTTGGGTTGCAGGTTCTAGAACCAAGGCGGTCAGATCAAATGTGCACTGCTGAGGATCCTTGAAAGGATGAAACGACCGTACAGTGCTTGTGCTTGCATGTGATAGCTGCTTGACTGGGTCTGGATGTGAGGAACTTCAAACAATAAGAGAAAATTTGATGTCGCTAGAATATATCTACTCTGTGTGTAGATTGCCAAAAGCAATCGGGACTGCGACTTGCTACGGAGTAAACCAAAGTTTCAGTCGCCGTCAATTTCATTATCTCATGTGTTGCACTCTGACGCACAAGCGACGATGAAAGTATGCAGGGATTGAAAGCGAATAACACCAGCCATTTACTTAGTGCACATAAGGTTGCAGTAATCGAGGTGTCCGTGGCTCATTTGGAATTAGATAGCAGCACAAAGTGACATGGTGTGCCACCAGTTATACATACTACGGCAAATCCAGAGACCCAGACATGAAATTCAAGGCGTGCTCGCAGACCTCATAGGCTTAGTCATAAAGAAGTCCATTGGCATCAATGTTAAGCGGGATTCGAGGTTGAGCTGCGACAGCTGCTGTCATCGAATCCTCGGTTATGTATTCTTCGAAATACTCTGGTTCCAGTACCCGAAGTTAGTTAGTTACTTAGGTGGTTAGGCAGTGGTAGTTTAAAGATATATTTTGCCTCTTTCCACTTCCAACTTGGGGGCTAAGGTGTAAGTTGGCCGCATGACATGGGACCGTGTGAGCTGCGAGTTAGGATGCCCGCTTACATCTCGGGTAAATCTCATGATTATCGTGGTCATGCATTTCATACCATGTACATTATTCGCTAAAATGCAACTTTTATTTCTGTGAAATCGTCCGTCAGAAGATCACTTACTGATGGAGAACACGTTAAACGCGCATGACAATGCGGCACGTACTAGAAGGGACGAAATTGGTACACATCGCCCAGTTTTTCAGTAGTCTCAAGTAAAGAAAAGTGAAATCTTAAATGGATAGTTGTGATTCCGGTGTCACATAATTGATAATCCGGCTACCCGAAGTAGCTATCGACGATGGATCCGTTTGTATCATATTTATGGGATCTGCTCGTTACTCAAAGGCAACCTAGGTATTAATCCGCAATACACATTCGGTGTAATGTGTAATGAAAATCTATTCGTATTTTGACAGGCCAATTTATTCGTGAGAGCTTTCAAGTCAGAAAACCAATCACGCAAACATAAATGCATCAAATAGCCGCCTCGTGCAGTTAGGAATCGTCAGTGGTGAGCATCCACCGCTTCATCAGGATCCGAATCCATGACTTCTCGACACTAGCGGCATGAGTCATTCCACAGAAATTCGTGCCATTAAGCCATGTAGCACAACGGTGCACCGCTATGGCATACAAACCTAATGCGATAAAGCACATCCCATCCTCAAATGTCATGGAAGTTATGAATGTCGCAGGGTACGACTGGCCCAAGGAGTAACGGCTTCCACTAACAGCCGCTATGTACAACTATGTACGACGTAGCTGTAGTGGCGAGTATTTTAAAGTACTCATGAGCAAGAACTTTTTGGTGTAGTCTATATTGAGAGCACATCTCAGTAGTTTCTAAGTCAGAGAGTAGTCCATACGCCACAAGAAAGTTGAAAAGGAGAAGCGAGGTGAGGGGATGGTCGAATTCTGCTTATTTAACCATTTTTAGTGGTAGAGTCTGAGTGCAGATCTAAACGCGTGCACTCAAGTAACGGACATGTTAGTGACTACAGGAAAGCTGAATAGTTTACGGTTGAATAGTATACTAGGAAGACCAAAAGTAAAGCTGGGAGCGAAAGAGGCGAAAACCAGATTGTAATCGGTACTATGCGCAACTTGATACTCAAAACAGCGTGAAGAAAATGTACGTGAACACAGCGAAAATATAAATATGAGCACGGAGAGTGAACTAAGGCAACATAATTACACATTAGATGAAAGTGAGGAACACACTTCAACTACAGTGCCACAAAACAAAAGAATTAGGTATGCAAAAGACCGTGACAGTAAACATTATAAAATAGGAAAATAGGTGACACACTGATTAGTAACATAGTATGCGTCAAGAAAGATCGCGGATGGATAGGGAAGATAAGCGGAATGGGGACGGACAAAGAAAGTCGCAACACAAAGGCCATGTCAACTAGTGTATCCCACCAGACGCGTTCAGCTTCCAACAGTTCTCAGCCTGTAAATCCGGAAGCGCGTGGGGCTAACTACTATCCTCTGCACGATTCGTAACTGGCACGACAGTGGAAGACAACTGTCAAGCAGGCAGGTCTGCAGTTGTCACCCATGACGGAGTGGCACTGCTGCTGACATCCGGAAGTCATCCGATGGAAGGCGCACCACTGACGAGACCCAGAAGATAGAAGCAGCGCTGTCTGGTGCTTCTCCAGATTTGCCAGCGCCCGTTGACTGAGTGACAATGATGAATTACCTATGATCAGACAAAAATCCCACTACTCATAAGTAGTATTTTCGTCTTTCAATGACATCCCAATGTTTCTCCGTCACCCCTCCAATAACTAGAAGTGGAGTGAAGCTGAGGTGCAATAGGTGTTCAATAGCTATTTGGATCCAAGTATGAACTCTACATTGAAAAAAGTACCAGGTTTACATTAGAGGATTAGTTGATGCTCAAACGTTTGAAACGGCACACGTCATGCCTAGTGGTGTATAGAGAGTTGCCACACGCCGCAAAGGATAAAGTTGTGTTCGCGTGTCGTCCGAATTCTTTGGGGCGAATTAGTAACGTGGCAAAACAGATGTTCAAGTCTATCCAAATGCCACCAACGGATTGCAGGCGACTGAGCTGCGTTGAGCAATATGGCATTTTCTTATTTACAATTCAATTTCCAACAGTGTTACTCAGTAGAACCACAGCATGAAAACAAATGTCTATTGGTGGTTTTAGAGTCACGAGTTAGGGGAAGTGACAGTGAGTTATGCGACCACATAGTGAACAACCCACGTGAACAGTTTTTCCGTCCGAGCCTCGAGACCCAGGTTGACCAGGGGAACCCGCACAACCGACACCGCCAGGTTGCCCGTCCTCACCTTGAGTAAAAATGGCTGTGGAGAGGGAATAGAATGTGAACACTAAGCCAACGGGTTAGCATGAGCAAACCAACTTGGCGCGTTATGCACAGTTATCAAACACACTTTCCTCGCAGGCCACCAACATATCATCGATCTCCAGCACGGCGACTTGGGAAAAAAATGAAATGCACGGGATGTGTCGGAAAAGTTCCACAACTGCTATCTTAAAACATTCATTTCAAAACAAAACTTTACACTAAGAGTTCTCTTCAAATTAATTACCCCAGAGTCGAATGCTCATTCCATGCTTCTCTGCCACACTTGCATGCACCCATGGAAAGTATATTTTGAGATCCTCAGCAGCACCGTCATCATGGTTTTTAAAGTTGTATACTTCATCAAAACGGGTCCCCTTGAAGGTAGCAGGTCGATTCATCCATATCGTTTCACCAATAGGTTGATCCATCCCTAGATCGCTACCTATTCGCTCGTTTCAAGTCATGCACAGATAATCGAACTTCCGAAGTCGAAACGTTTCTATTGTGGCTGTGTTCATCAGGAGGAATCAAAATACGACCTCAACCTGTTGTACTTGTTGCTGTACACTTGAGTTTGGAACTTGCAGCAGCGCCAGTGATGATCTGCTTATACATGGGACTTGTGGGACCAACATACGTATGTGCAGTTTACTAGAGTTTCTGAAACGACCAAACGCTGTCGTTGAGATAACGCATAGATAATGATCTCAATAAAAAGGACTGCCTCCAAAATCTATGGTGCCATTTACAACGTATCAATTAAATATACAAACAAACAATTGTTCGCGTTCTGAGGTCGACAAGAAACAGCGCTGTGGTAGAGCCCAAACGTCAAGCCTCGAGCAGACAACACTGCAAGTGAAACACGTGCAATTTTCGAGGAATCACCGGACACATACTTGTTCCTGATTAGAGATGGTATACACCAGGAATTGATCTCATGGTAAGCAGGAATGCTGGGTGCACATCATGGTCAAGGTCACTCAGAGGACACTGAGTCCGAAACAATAGCACAGGGACACAATAAACAAACATGGTTGGCAGCAGGCGTTTCCGGATTTGCTTGCCACTGCGACCTCCACGGGGATAACCACAGGACGCGTGCTCCCATAGAGGGGACCATGGGTGGTTTGCGCTGCACCACCCACAGTTCCAACCACACACCCCATATCCAGTGTAAACACGAAGGAATAAGACCGGGAGGCATGTGGATGGGAGCCACGTTTCATCAACGAAGCCGGTCCACACTCCTTCACAGGCAAACACAAGCACGTTGTAATTGGGGAACCAACCGCACACAAGGCGGTGGCTGAACCGTAGTCCGCTCCACACTGAGCGCATGGAACCACTCTTCGAGCTTAGCACAGCCACAAGGATTGTGCACCCTGCCACCTCCAGTAACGACCAACTGTCTCAAGGAACCAGTATCGACGACGTGGTGGGTATTACACAGATAGGCACCTTGTCAACATGCATATAAAACGCAGCAACACCGAGGATGTCACAACAGCTAATCACTTGAAATGACATTATCAAAAAAATATACCTGTTAAAGCATACGGTTATACAGACATAACTCTTCGCTCAATCAGCGTATGAAACAAGTTGGTTAGCAACGAATCCGCGTTAAGTACAAAATGTCCACAAGTTGTTTAAAAACGCCACAAATGCGACAAAGTTAGCGAACTTAACCACAATTATCGTAAGCAAAGTGTGCAAGTAAATAGATTAGTCAGGTAGGCAGAACAAACAAATAAAGTGGAATGAAATTTATCCAGCTTAAAAAGATCTATTTCACGTGTAAGTTGGTTTAGCCCAACAGCGGTGAAGAAGCAGCATGAATGTAAAATCGGCTTCAGCACAATGAAGGAGAAGGAGCGCATCAGTGCATAAGTCTCGGTGGCCACAAAGTGAGAATGGTTCTTGTGGGTCAGTGTTTCGCAGATAGTGAACACATTCAGACAGGTAAACAGTTATCGACGATATGGGTAGCCGCCGAGTGAATGGTGATTGTGGGTTAGGAGAATTTTCAATGTAAATTCAATTTCCGCAACAATCTCCTTCCCACGTTTTGTGTAGGCAGTTACAAATGCTGCATTTACAATGGTTTAAACACAGATAGGCTGCACACTTCTGGCAAACTTAAAAGGATCGTCACACAGTAGACTACAGTCCTGCACAATGTACCGTGCTGAATGTTGCAGATGGTGCTAACTCAGACACAGTGTCAAGATGAGATGCGATGCCATCTGTGCTTGCGTAGGTAGATGGACGGATGGAAGGACCAAAGTCATGCAGTGAACTGTCCCACCATGTGTTCCAGTATAAACCGGGGGATTAGGTAACCAGTCAAAACGCAGACCAAACCAGAGTGAGCAATTTACTCAAGCAAATGGAATACAATACAATGAACGGCAGCCTGACTTAAACCAGCACGCCTTACGTTCATTGCAAAAACTTCCCAGCTTTGTTGCGATAATCGAATTAAGCCGAATTGTGCAGTATAAGAAAGTTAAGGGAACGAAAGTACACAAACACATAACATTAGTTCAGTCTTAACTGCTACTTTGGAGCTCCTTGATATTAAACAGTTATTCCTTACTTAAAAGAATGTGACATAGGTAATGTGAAATTACTTAATCAGGTGCAACTGTGTAAAGAACAATCGTGGTACCAGCCACTATGGGGATGAAAAGACCGGGTATGGAAGGGCCTGGGATTGAAAGGACTAGGGATGAAACGGCGGGGATGAATCAACCTGGAACCACTTTGAGCGTGGGGAAAAGGAAAATATCAAACGGAGCAAGGTTGAGTGAGCAGGGAGGCTGCTTGAGCACAGTGATGCTCTCGGCGTTGTGAGCAGGCGCGTTATGATGAAGTAGCCATGAGTTATCCCGCCTCAACGCTAGCCTCATCCCATCCAATGAACGATACAGACATTGCAGTGTCTCTTTGTGGTCGTGTTGGTTGAGCGTTTGGCCGCATTGCGAAAACTGGCAACCGAGGATCACCAGATATCAAAGAACGTGATCAACTTAACTCTGAGTTTGGACCTAGACTGTCGTGCTTTCTTCGGTCTTGGTAACTTCGGACTCCTTCACTGAATTCTCTGGGGTTTGATCTCCGGGCGGTACTGGAAGATCCACGACTCATCCCCGAGGATAATTCTCCGTATTAAGTACGTTTCGATTTCAAAACGATGTTAAACTTTTCCCTAAGTTCAAGAGGGTCATCAATAGGACTCGTTTTGAAGACGTGGACACCGAAAAGTCCGTAATGACAGAGTTGCGGAGGCGACAGGAAGAGTTCTTTCAAGAATGTATGCCAGAGTGACAGTAAAGGAAGGGAAAGTGCATTAGACTCCGTGGGAATTGCGAAGAGGGGTAAAACAATTAGTGGGACGTCTGGATTTTGAAATAAATGATAGGGTCTTCAGTTCGGTCGTTACCGTTCACTGGAACATCGCTGCAACGGATTTATAAATTTTCACTAAATAATACTTCTGAATCTTCTTCTATTAGATTAGTCACAATGTAATTAAGATTGCCTACTGCCAATTTCTTGAAGTGTTTTGAGACGCCACGTGTACTAGGTGAAATTATCGGAAACGGTTTTGTAACTTGAGGCATCTTCGGATCGATAAACTGGACATCGACATTGCATCGTCAACACGAGGCGGAATCGGGGCAGTTTACTCGAATGATGTGTTTTTAATCCATTTTTCCAGCGGTATAATTTTGTATTGCTAAGAAGGTTGCTTCCAAACATCTGCAGTAGTTACTGTAAAAGGCTGAAATGCACTCACTCGGGTACATGCAGCTTTGATTGACTTGACTGGTGACACCAGTACTGGAGCTTTGCTAACATGTGTCGTATTTATGAAACCGTTCCGCTCATCACCAACCGCCTAAAAGAGAATTCCGACCCAGTCCGAATCCTATGTCCTATATCAGTTCTCTTACACCGGTGGTGAGAGATAGCTCGGACACACGACCAGACATCTGTCAAAGCGTGATACCACCGGAGATGTCCACAGCTCCACCCTAGAACACCTAGTAGATAGTGGACATAACATACAAACGAAAGAGGCCTTAAATAGTGTAGGTAGCAGCAATACGTTGCACAAATGGTCTCAGGAAGAGCTTACTGGCCACAGCACTGGATTATTATATTGTCTGTTTCCCAAGTAGCTCTCTGCTGTGTATAGCAATGCATATTTCTACTTGTCTTCTACAGAGTACATAGATTAGCCCCTCCGTACACAGTTAAAAACGTTGATCCAGAAAGTTTCTGTAATGGTCGATGATTGTCATCTATGCAAATGAGAGTGTGTACATTGGTACACATTATTTGAAAACAAACGTTTTTGTGTGTACATATGTACACATTGTGTAAAAGGGGTTAGAGAGCATGGAGATTGTTCAATGTGTCAAACCTTTCCGTCAGTACGATTCGTTTGTGACCAATGCAACGTCAATCATTGTTGCGGTATCTATACACTCAGCGTCTGGCGCTGTCTGGATTGACGACATGATGCATGACGGCGGCAGTCCAATGATCGGCATTTCTCTCTCTCGCTTCAAATCCATTAGAATTTGGTGCGTCAAAATGCCAAACATCCACACGGTCGCCATACTCACACATCCAGATCAAGTGAGATTTATCGTAGAACAGAAACAACCGGAAAACGATGGCTGCAAGCAAACGGAAAGTAACTAAGCACTGTTAAGGTCTTTGACAGCAATATGGAATCACCTGCATCTCCATAGGATATTAACATGAACCCGGGACAAAATTCCTTCTTCGCGTAACATGTGCAAAAGCCAACATGTATGCTAATTCCCCTGCATAGGTGTACTCAATTTAGCCTCACCCTGGATGAGATGCTAGGAAAATGTGAACAACTAATAACTTTAAGAATGATTGAATTTGCCGCACCACATGTACAATGTTGTATTGCATGCTCAATAAACAGAATACCAGTCGAGTAACCAGTGATAGGTTCCAAAATGGGAACAGCCTCGTGCATTGTTGAGAGAGAAGAAACGTATTCGTTTAGAAATAAAAGAGTGAATGAACAATATTCATTGCTAAATCGAAGTGGCAAGGTTCTTGAGAAACCTGGATTATTATCCAAGTGTTTCAAAAGAAAAAGTACTAAAACGATAGCGTAAAATGATGGTGACAACAGCGATCACTCAATAATAATCGAAACATAGTAGTGTTGTTCATTTAAATTACTATGAGTAAAGTTCGGAAGCAGGATAGATGTGCTTACTAAGAGTCGCGTTGCTGAGCTCATGATGATTAGCTGATGAAGAACAAAAGTGAGAGTACTCCGCACGGAACGAGGTCCCCAGGAGACGGTTGTACGAATAGTCATATTACTTTATTTGAACCCTTGACTGTCTCTTTTCATCTTTAAAATTGCTTATAGCCCTTCCATTATTTTTATGCATTTGTTCCATTCTGTGGTTTTGACTGTATAAGATGATTGCGAAATCCTGAAATTGCCGGAAAGGGCATATCTCGCAAAACCGAGAACACACATTGTTATTATAAAGCATGGAAATGGGTCTAGAAAAAAAACAGCATTATACACGTTAGCTAGAGGTGGAAAGCACCTCAGCTATTATGACGCAACACATACGAAAAGAGAAAAAAACATGCAAAGGTACGTAGGCCAGCTGAGCCACCACCAGTAACGGACAGACATGGTTCTGGAAGGCTAACAGCAAAATAGAATTATATAATGCGTAGGAAATGAGATCTTGATTGGAGGAGGAGACAAAACGGAAGAGGAAGGGATAAAGGAACTCACAACACACACGTCACTGAGATTGGTTCCTAGCCATGTTAACAATGAGGATTGATATTAACGTGGTGAGACGGTTTGTGTGCCTCAACGATCCACTGAGCTGTGCAGGATGGTGTTACTCGAATCTTTAAACTCACTCATACCAGACGGGTCATCGAGATTGGGGGTTGGAATGAAAGTGGCACCTTATTCGTTAAAACGGACTCAATGTGGACCACTGCCAAATCCGCTGATTTGCGGTTAGGTTTTTGAACCAAACGGGTTTGGTTAAGAACCCTGATCGTTCTCCTGTCTAGGCCTTGGCAACCTGACAGTATCCTGCGCATGCAATACAGTGAATTTCTCTTTTAACGATTTCCAGAAAAAAAGGAGAGTAAAAGCAATCGGGTTGAAGTCCCGGATGCCGGATGCAAGAGAAACGGAATACAGGACCACCTTTCGCGAAGCGATATACCATAAAAGATGAGGACTTCAACCGCAGATGTGCCGGACAAAAGGGCCCTCCATTCAGAAAAGCGGTAAGTGCCATCCCTCGTGCTTTCCGGCCAAAACAAAGGTTAACCACCATCGTTTTCGGCTCAATAGATCCGGTGAAGTTAAGCACTGCCATGACCATGTATGCAGTATAGATGGAACCGGTTACAGTGTAGAAAAAGTGGGTCTCTTTCCAAGTACTGAACGATGAATAGCGATACTGCTCCGCTGGTGGCCACAGCGGTTTATAAGCATGGCACTATGCGAACAAGGGTGATCAAAAGCGAGCAGTTTCCATATAAGCAGAATTCAGCCTTTAACGCTGGATCACCCAATTTGCAGTGTCGTCTAAAGTAGATAGGCAACCAATAAATGGATGCGTTTACCTTGAAGCTAAGAAACTACCGAACGTGTGCGACCAGCTGAACAGTGGGGAGGTAAACGCCACGAGTGGCTTGAATCGCTTTTGTGAATTATCAGAAAACGAAGACCATCGTGTGTTGAAGGTCACAGTCAAGGTTAGTTCGGCTGTGGAATATACACCGTTGAACAGAAGATCAAAAAATTGTTTACGGTAGTGAGGAACAAATGGAAGGTGTAAGTGTTATCTTGTCGGTGTACACATACAAAAATACCAATAGGTACAAATTGGGCAAGAAAGATGTTTGGTTAGGGTTTGAATAGACTCACGAGGACATTCGCAAAAGATAAATAAGGAAGCACTTTCAAGGCAGTTAAGATTCAGAGCACACGAATGTGGATGACAAGTCTGAATTGGGAATATTTATGAATTCAAGCTGCCGCTTCGGATTGCAGCTAAATTTACCGACACTGGGTCAAAAATCATCAAAATCAGTCCTTAAGACGTGCAGTGGTGCAGAAAAGCAAGACTCTAACACCCACCAAGCTGCGGATGATCAAAGTGCTAGAATTGGTCATGGTTCACTACAAAGTACATTGCGTTGTTCAGGCGGAGTTTGTGTACGGTAATTCATTCGAAAAAGTACATTCAGTTAATAAATACGAGCTCGTCACATCTAGACTCAGTCACACAGAGATCGCATGCCAGGAAAACTGTACGGCCGTTTCATCCTTGAACGAATTGTGGACAATGCGTATCCCATCTGATTGCTGTGGGGCTGGAAGCTGCAAGCCTACTGTTAGAGCGGTGGAGACGGCAATGACTATCGGGAAAGCAAAACTCACAGACACACCAAGTTTGGACTGCAGAGGAATTGCAAACTGAGATAGAAATAACCATTTTTGTCTCCACTCATTCATATTCCGCCTATTCAGCCACGCCTACCTTGCAGCCACACCAAAAAGTGTGAGATGAGAAGGAAATGTTGACTGAATCTACCCATCTTCATTCGCTTTTATCACCAGTTCTTTCCTTACTCGTCGATGCTTCCCATGTCGCTCTCATGTAAACATGTCAGGCAGCACAGTGAAGCTAACCGATTCTGTTTTTAACACCTTCAATCCTATTTCAAAAAAATTCTCTCATCTTTCCCCTTACTCGCTTGCGCTTAGCGTACAGTCATAAAAAAGTACCTGCGCCACTTGACAAATGCCAACCATGTTCACTCCACACACAACAGATAAATCTCCCATTCTATTTGTCTCGGCCCAAATGTACAGCTGCTGAAATGAAAGTACATAAATACCCCGTCTTTCACCAATCTTTCTAGAACGCCGCAATGTATAGAAAATGATTTACCTACATCAGATGCATTGTTTAAATAGTATGGCTTGAGCCTTAACCTTTTTCCTATCATAAAAATTGCTCCTTTATCCTTTGCCCAAGGAAATGAAAACTCGGTTCCGTCCGTACAAGGCGATCCGCGTCGGGACGCCATGCAATATGATGTACCCAACCAAGGCTTTGAACCGCAAAACCCGAGAGTAGAAAAACACGTTCTCTTAAATTTTTGTCGGACATATGAAATACGCTGCTAACATTATAGGAAACAATTGTGACACTATGATCATGCCGAACAGGGCATGCCCAGTAAAACCGAGAATTTGTTATTATTATTATTATTACTACTACTATTATTAGCAGATGTGATATAGCGCCGTTCACTATACACTGACTTACACGTTACTGCCGTGTAGAGGGCAGGGTTGTCCTATCACTGGGCAACGAAGGTAACAAACCTAAGCCACCAACTAACTTTTGGCCTCATAGACAGTTTGGTCTGCGAACTGATTACGTGAGTAATAGTGGGGGATACGAATGGTATAAGTAGCCAATCATCTAGCAATTAATCGCTAACCACTGTGGCAAGCTTTACGTCTCTAGTTGACATGGCAATACCGCCACGCTGCAGCTAGCGAAGGCTGTTGTAAACTTTGGCACTCAAGCGACATGTAGGTTATCCAGGGATTGTAGTTTCTCAACGCTTGCCAAGACCTCACTACCGAGAGCGAAGAATTTGTAAAAAAAAGCCACCCAATAACCCAGCTACAAATAGTAAGACTTCTTGTGTACGTGACGCCAATCGCCAAGACAGACACAGGATTATCGACAAAGAACACCTACAGGGATAAATTTGGAAAATGGATAATTAGAATTGTAGTTTTCTGTGAACTTGTATGCACAGGTTAGGGAGGCGGATTCTTCGTTAAGGATATTTGACAAAATACTCACAAAGGCACTTATCAAAGGTTAGTCAATCTGTACACTATCAAATTATGAAGCAAGATGAGTTCAACACGATAAGCCAGTCCAGTCACTCTGTGTCTAACTTGACAGTTAAAGCAGGAAACACAGTTCGCAGCTAGAGATTCCCTGTGGAAAGAAAAGACATTTGACAGCTCTAGTCACGTGACCCTAGATGCGAGGAGATAGAACGCAACACACCGCCACAAACATTGAACAACCGTGAAGAGAGCGGGTACAAACCGGATAATTCCCTGAGGCATAAACTGACATTCTTCATTCATCCTTTAATAAGGTGTTCGCAACCTAACCTAGAGGTGGATGTAACAACGCACCTTATGAAAGACCAAGTGCCATCGGTAGTGTTGCATACTGAAAGGGTGCAAATCGGAAACCACACTGAGGTTTAGGTTGCAAACATAGAAATGATAATCCATCGAGTCAAGCCGAATGAAGCGTTGGTATGCGAACAATTACGAAACACAATACTAGTTGGTGGCTTGCGTAAACGTCGAAACGCATTATTCCTGAAAGTAAAGTAGGGCGTCCACGGCAATTGTTAACTAGTATATGCATGCACGTTGGTTATGTAATGCAGTAATTTCGAGCCGACACTACTGATCCGTATAAAGCAAATATGGAATGGGTATGACGAGCACGGTGACAGCTAGCGGACTGGGTGGGCAAGATAGTCAAAAATCCGGTTGAATGGAATGAACATCGCCAATGGGTCGGACAACAAAGCACGCAAGAGAACATCAGAGTTCAGGGTTGGATTTTAATCGGCGTGATTAGTCTAATGAAAAACGGACGAAGCGTGATCACGCACAGAGCAAGATGGAACCGCAGCTGCTCAAGACAGAAGCGGCTCAACAGTATCAAGTAAAATGGAAGAGGCTTAACAAACTAATGCGGAATAAGACGGCAGACCACAAGATCAGCAGTAACAATCATGGTAATGCACTATCAGTTCATATGACTGCCCAATAGCGCGCATAACGAACTTTACTTGTCCATAAAGAGCACATGAATTACAGAATCAGAGGCACCATTCAATGGCGTCGGCCAGGGTTAAACTATTGTCGTGTAGTACTCAGGGAGTGGACAAAACGACGTGTTCCAATTCACAAGCAAGTCATTTTGCCCACACGGTTCAGAACAGGTAGCAGACCATACGCCCTGGATCTCGTGTTCATCAACGAAACATATAGCTGATGTACTGGTTGTAGACTGCCATTTGGGTTGTAGGGAGTATACAGTCATCACTTTCAACTTCATATGTCATGTGGAATATCGTCATGAGAACCCTGAGATGGTGCGGACAATTACACGCCTCGACTGCTTAGCCTAGCTTGTCACTGACACACTCTGGTCGTTCCTCGTCAAACACTCCCCGGAAGTCGCTCAGCTCGAATCGTCAACAAATTAAATCACCTGGTTAAGAATGGGTCAAAGGCAACGGTTTGTCATGGGTCTAAAACCGTGTCTTTCTTAAGGAGCAGGACTTGAGAGTGGACGTTAGCAAGCAACGCAGCATGGTGAGAGTATAGATCATCACAAATGCCACATAATTGAGACATCTACGTAACTCAACGTAACCAATGTACTCAAGTGCTCAGAGAAAACAAAGCCGCACATCAGCAGAACATGGAGAAAACTTTCAGCGCTGACCACAAACTGCTGTACAAGCATGTCAATGGCCATCGTAAGGTGAGGCAGGGAATTCCATCACTTCAGACGACTGATGGTCCAACAATAACAGCTATAAAAGTAGCAAACGCGTTGCGGACGTAATATGCTCTCACGTTTCAGAGGACCTAACCACCAAGTCATCTGCCAGTTTTCTTTGTTTACGCCTCCAGGACTCACCTATTTCAAAGCACCTACAACTCTTACTGCTGAATCTGTATTACAGTAGATGACGTCTTCGCGTAACAAGAGCTCCCCGGGTGTCGATGCTACTCGTCCAGAAGCACTAGGAGCAGGAGCGAGACAACGCAGAACCTTTGACTCGGTTCTTTTGGTGCTGCTTAGACCAGAACCAGGTTCCTGAGTTGTGGAAGTTTTGAATAATAACTCCGATTCACAAAGACGGAAGTAGAACTGAAACTTCAAACTACCGCCCAACATCCCTTCTCCCTACACTGTCCAAAATAACGGAGTCCATCGTTGCCGATACCCTGGTGCCCTATCTGCAAAAATGTAACATTACTGCTTCCGAGCAACATGGCTGCTGTCCACAGCAACCGTGCGCAAATAATCTACCAGTTAGACCCGGGTAGCTGACACTGAGCAGGACGCTGATGAGATCTAGTTGAATCTTCGAAGGCATTCCATTGTTTAGACCATGGAATTCTCCTTTCCAAGCTCTAATATTACGGAATCGGTGACGTCCTCTTGAGCTGGATCTCCAACTTTCTCCTTAAGAGTCCGGAGCTCCTAATGTGATCTCATACGAGTCGAGTGTGGTGTGCCTCGGGGCGCGCTTCTAAGGCCAAGGTTGTTTTGGGTATTTATTAAAGACCTCGCATAGGCAATCACTTTAAACGTCCAATTGTTTGCCGACGACATCGAGATTTAGCGCAGGGTTCAAGCGAATGCCGACCAGTAGCTGCTTCAGAGCGACAATGACAAGGCAAATCAGTGGTCAACCCAAAATTTCCTGCAGTTCAGCGTGACCAAATGCAAGGCACTTTCAATTCGACATCTGAATACTTACCCATACAGGCTCATAACGCGAGAATTGCTGCGATGATCCGTGGAACGCGACCTGGGCGTGCTGGTTAAGGATAACGGGTTGTTACCAGAAAGCCGAAACACATCGTAAATTGGTAACCAACACATCGGTCTGTTGCGACGGGCGTTCGGGCAAATATACATTTCTATTTTCCGATAGATGCTCAGTGAGTATGTCCGCCCCCATGTCAAAATACACAACTCAAGCCTGGCAGCCAAACCTGAAGCACGATCTTGTTAGCAGTAGGCCGGTACGTAATAGCGACGCTTCGCTGCCGTGCAGCCACCAGCAGTCGCACATGGGTTACATATACTGCGATGGTCACCCGGTCCCCTACGCAGGCTCGAAGCCACACCCTAGGATTACGCCGCAGGCTTGTGAACCTTTAGGCTACGGACCGTACTGAACCAACCTCAACCTCGGGGTTCCAAATACGTCAGTAGGATGCGTAATCTCCTAAATGAAAAGAGGCTGAAACGTTTGGGAGTATTCAGCGGAAGTTATCTCCGATTACAGGTGGGCCTGATAACGGCACACTTGAATTCACACAATCTTGATCATGGTTGCCAGTCGGTACTACAACTCAGTAGTTATATAAACTGTATAAGTGATTCATCGAAACTAGTAGAACAGTACAGCCGTCTGGAATGTCGTAGACATTTCTATTCTATTCGCGGTGTCACCCGTGGAACGCTATTCCCGAATCTATCGTTTCTACACCTACACCAGTCATACTTAAAAGTCGGTTGGATGACGCACTCATCCAGTTAGCACTGTCTCTCCATCCTACTGCCGAGAAATATCTTGAATTTATTATCTGTCGCCTACTGGATGTGTGAATCAACGCGGGGTGCATAAAAATAGTCCAAAAGTCCATTCTTTTGACAATAAAACTACTAAGCGCATATCAAGGTTTTTCCATAACTCACTAGACCACTCAACGGGGCCTGTAAAGCAGTGCTTCTTAACCTGTATAAAGTCACTTTTCATTGTTCATTGAGTCAAAACAAAGTTTGAGCAACGATCCAGCTCCAGTATTTGTCACACAAATCATCCTTTCTACAGCACAAATGGGGGCGTTATTTAGTCATGATAACTTCACATTGGCAGCTTTCCATACTTTGCGTGTTCTGCGGTCTGTCTGTGTTCACTTGTTACTATGCCCTGCTCACTTCAATCGACGTCTGATCTGCCTGCGTTTTTCCCCGTTAGTCATGCTTAAGCCCGTCAGCTCTTATCTAGCTGTCTGGCCAGCACGCACAATTCGTCCGCTCATGGCTGCTCCAGCCAAACACCTTCGCTGTTGTTCGTGAGAAAGCTGTGCTTTGCTCTTTCTAGGATGAGCCAATCCTGATTCCTTCCTCTGGCTCGTGCACATGTGATCCGTTTGCGTAGGCAGCGAGTGAGTGGTCTCGTGCGTAAATGCAACAAGTCGACCAGCTTCGTTCAAACCTTCAGTTATTACCAGAACTACTAAAAGGAAAGCAGTACTTACTATGTCCGTCAGGTCCGGTAAGGCCCGGAGGTCCTCCATATCCATCGATACCAGAAACTCCCGGGGTCCCCGATGCATCTAGGATATGCTGTGATGAGAAAATGGAATTTCACAATGTAACGAGTGATATGTCAAACAGATTCGTGATTGATTCTGATGTGGTGAGGCAAAATGGAACACAGAGTCGAGCTGAAACAGACAATCAACTTTTTCAGTGCAAGGCAAAATTGAAATTTAATACTAAAGTACAACTAGGGCAGCCCTGAAGGTAATATCGGTGTTCCATTGTTCAAAATGGAGTGAAAGGCTTGAACGTTGTAGAGGCAATGGAAAGCAAACAGTAAAGAACACGATGTTGCACCAGTCAACAAAACCATCAGAAAAGTGTACTAAACAAAATGTGGAGAAACTAAAGCGGTTACCAGTCTCAGTAGCTAAACTCGCCCGATTTCAAAGAACGTCCATAGCAACGAACACTGGAATTTTAGCGAGAAAGAGCCAATGCCCAGCCAGTTGAGTGATATGCCAAACTGCACTGAGCGTCACCTTCCGCTTCAATGGCAAAATCGAGGTCAGGTTAATTCAGGCAAGGATAACCGCTAATTCCGTAACGGGGAGAGATTATTTAGTCAGTCTTGATGCTGTGAGTTCCCGGGAAAAAGGAGTGAAAAAATTCAGGATCTCCTGGGAATACGAGACGTGAAATCATGTTAATCCACCTCTGAGCTCGAATTGCCGATGAAGAAAACGGTTACGAAAAAACCCCGAGATAGTCAGGCAGTATAGCAAATCGACAGAACATATCCCACTGATGGCTGCTTGTCTCATGGTTGATCGCATCGGTGGTTACTGATTCGTTTGAATACAAGGTCAGCTGCGTTAGTTTGGTTAAAATTGTATAAATGCTTACCTTCCCATTACATGGGTAACATTTTATGAGGACCTTGCTGCGGAGTTTCGCAGCCGCTTTCTCCCAATACGGCACTCCACGACCGATTGTCTTCGTCCTCATTTGGAATCGTCAGGTAGAGATAGCTTGAGCTGAGAGGGGAACCTGACACAGTGATTGACGACTTCGTCTTGAACACTAAGCGAAAACTCCACGACGGCGCTGCACACAGAGTTAGAAGTTCACTATTGTGTTTTAGAGTACTCCCAGTGTGTCTGCATTGCGACATGTAATCTCAACTGAGGCTACAGTTTGCATTGTAGCAAACCTGTCATTCGTTAGTGTTCCCTGAGAAAAACAAAACGCCCAAGTTTTGACTTTGCGGCCCAGTGAGTCAAGGCAGCTGGGCCCACTGCAGTTTGGCGGTCGGTGAATGGTCAATAGCGAAATGAGACAGAGGAAAGTAACCGAAGAAAAGGGGGGAAATATAAGAATTTTTCCAGATTCATCGCACGAAATAATGTTTATGGTCAGAGTGCAGTCCCTGCATGAAATATATACTGTACTGGAAATTTGTACCTAAGTGGAATTGTTCAATGGGCAGCTCCGTGGCCGAGCTGTTCGAAATGGTGTTGCCCGAAGGTTTATTGTCGAGTTACTGAAAAAACTTAGTAATAATGCTGATTAAAAAAAGCGGTAGTCTACGCAATGTGGATAAATAAATAAACATATTCGTATATTTAACGACTTGCGGCATACAGCCCCATAAGCGGGAGCTATAAGCCATCAATTTGACAGCAATTTTGAGTCATCCGTCGCAACGAGACTAGATCTTAAAGTGGTGCGTCAGCTTGCGTGCATCAATAGGCCAATGAACTATGCTGGGTGGCTTCTTGGACCTACAGAGCCACTCATATCAAACCGGTCAAACACAGCTATCCTGACCTTCCAGGTTAGAGACTGGAGTGAGGGTGTCTCCGTATTCCTAAAAACGGACTCCGTGTAGTCCATTGTCAAACTTCTGCTGCCTTGCGGTCATGTACTTTAATTAAAGACCTTGGTCGAAAACATGTATTGTTCTCCTGTCAATGCATGGGCAACCGTACAATATCCTACCCACGCAATACAATACAACGAAGTTATCTTCAGATTACTTCCAGATGCTCTAGCGGTTCCAGCTGGGTGGATAGGAGTGAAGATGTTAGTGATCAAGCCTTCCCGTCTTCCTATTTCTACTCTTATGCTAGTTAGTCCGTATCGTCCCATTCCGACCTACGTTTCCTCTCCCGTTATCAAACCTTCTCATCAAGCCTTGGTAGGCATTTGTCTTCCAGTTTCCACTCACAAACAAGCATAGAACGTTATTTCTACGGTGTCGCCAAGTCCATGTCCAACTCTGTAGATAACTCCATTTCCTTTGAAGCTATTTGAAACCCTCGATCCTCGCATGTTATTACAAATCGGTCAACAGACAGCACTTCCCGGAACACCAGGACCCTTATCGATCAATTGGTACTGTGATATCCATGCCTTTGTGAATGGAATGTGCTGTATGTGGGTACCAACGACGCTATGAATGTGTGGAGCGGACTACGGTCCAGCCACCGCCTTGTGGGCACTTGATTCCACAAATACAGCGTGCTTCTGTTTGCCTGTGAAGGAGTGTGGGCCGGCTCCGTTGAGGAAACGTGGCTCCCATCCGCATGCCTACCGGTCTTATTCCTTCGGGTTTACACTGGATATGGGGTGTGTGGATGGAGCTGTGGGTGGTGCAGCGCAAGTCATCCATGGTCCCTCTGTAGGCGCAGGCGTTCTGTGGCTGCCCACAGTGACAGGGAAATCAGAAACCGGATGCCGACAACCATGAATGTTATCTACCCCTGCCATACTTCACTGCCATTTCGGTGCAGCGAGGCGGTTGGATTAACATGCCCAACTCTGTTGCAGGCAACCCGTAAGAAGTAGGGTCTTTCTAGCCCAAATTGTAAAGCTAATGGGTAGTAAATAAATGAATTTTTATTTTCGGCTACGCGTGGCACGCAATCAAAGGCATGCTCATAGTAATAGTACAACAATTGATCAAGAAATGTGCAATAGTATAATAGGATTTTCATATATGTGGATCCATAAATGTAGGTATGCAGGTAGGTGTGTTGCTTGTGTTTGTAAATGTGTTGCTGTTCTTTTGAATGAGTTCGATCGCGTCGCCGGTGCCTGAAGAAATGTTTGATGCCTGTGCATTTGACAAGTTTGTCAGCGTAAGATTGGGTAGTGACGTTAATTAGTGGCGAGTCACATCCGCCACGTCACAGTGTTGTTAAGCAGACATTTGTGGCTTTTTATAGGGAGAACGCTTACCAGGCGAAGACCCACCCCGTCCTGGAACACTGCCGCCGAATTAATGGCTTGAACGGGTTACACCCGAACTACCCAGTTGGCAGCACGGGTTGTTCGGCTAGCCAGCCGGTGGATAGGTGGATCTCTTATTAGGTGAGTTATTTGAAAGCCAAAGCGCAACGTTTCTCGTCCAGTCTAATTCCATCTGAATGTGACGGGGAACTTTACAAGCTAGGACAGAAATTTCAACGGACGTATTGGTATCCAAGTGGACAAGGCAATCACCCCATTTTCCCCACCTGCCAAGGTGCATAAATGAATCAGTCAACGTTAGGTGGTCAGTGTATTGGAAATAATATGAAACACTGGTAGCTCGAGTTGGTCGTTAAGCTGTTGATTGGTTCGCCGAGCTTCGTTGAATGGTCGCACATGTTTCGCCACCATGCGGGATGGGTGCGTGGCTCAGAAGCGATAAAATATCTTTCATTTTCCAGATACCTCATCCGCATCACATACATGAGTCACATGTGTAAGAAAGTGACTTCCTTTCAAGCCGTTAGGATTTTCGCACTCCAATGAAGGGTAAAGTCAGTCGGCTGGTAGTTGAAACGATAGGGATGGATGCATTGTAATCCACAAGTCACTGGCTCGAATCTACATAGATTCGTGCGAGCTCACAGTTAACCAGCCTAAAAAAGACTGGTGTTGGTCGCATGGCAGAGAAGCGTCGGTATGGCGGGCCAGAGTAGTGCTGATGTTTATTATGTTACTGAATGAGAAGACATTAGAAACAACCGCAGCCACTGATTTTGGTTATTGTTGTACCAACTTAAAAACGATACCGTCCCGCAAGAAGAATTCCTGTGGGCACTAATGACCAAATTACCACTATTGGACGATGGGAAGATATGATGAAGTCCAACAGAAGGATGGTATATAACGGACAAAAATAGTAGATGCTTAGCAAGGTCCGTAGGATGATCAAAAAGAAAAGAAGAAAAGAAAAGAATAGAAAACAAAGGGATAAGATGAAAATCGTCTTGGTGGATTCACCACAGCCTTAACCCAGAGGCACGCAGAAAGAGCCGATCAGAATTGTGCAGGTTAATTCTGGCTGTGCAACAGTCGTCGCATTATATCGTCCGTCGAGACACAGGCTATATCTCGTAGGTGGGTTAGGGCAACATCAAGACGTTTTAATGAACACAGGTAAAGTGGGGGCGGAAAGAACGTAATTTGGGAGAGCGTTCGAAGGCTGACACACATGAAGAGAGTAAAAGTTCCGTCGACATTCCAGCTGAATGTATTGCGTGGCTAACTTGAACTGGTGACCCCTCAACTTCGTGTTGTGGCTCAGTTGTAGTGGGTGACGGCAGACGTGGTTGGGGTTCCCAAGAATCTGGCAGGTCGCAATAAGGTCGCCACGTAGGCGCCGGTACCGGCCACTGTATAAATTTAGGGTCCTCAGTCTAAGTTGATAAGGAAGAGTAAACAAACCTTTGACGTGCTTCGTGGCTCGTTGCTGTGGAGTCTCGAGCGCTGCAAGGCCATGTTTGCGCCAGGGCTGCCACATGTGGATTGCGTATTCCGCATGAGGCCGCACGTAGGTGTTAAGCAACTGCGAACAGACAGAAGGATCAAACCACCCAAATGCCCTTCGCAGCCTGCCAACATGTTGATTCCCAGTCTGACACCTCAGATTGTTCTGAGCAGCACACATCAGCCTGAAGTAGCACCCTAAAATCGCGCTCTCGTGTGACTGCTTGCAGGATATGATCTCTACGCTTGGATGAGATCTTCGGCTGGTGGCGAATGTGAACCACTTTACACTTCCCAGAATTAGATTGGAGCAGATTGTGGAGTGACAACGCATACGCTCTGTACAAGTTTTTCAGAAGTGCATCTTGATCCGCTGGGTCGGCGATCGTCCGCCACATCTTAACATCGGCAGGTAACAGCAAAAATCTGAAGTAATCAAACGCGTAAGCACGTTAGTGAACACAGGCGCGGCCCCAGAACTGATCCTTGTGGAACTCCACAGCGCACTTCGAACTCTGACCCGCAGTTACCGATTCTGCAGGAAATTCCTGATTCACTCAAGGATAGGATCACCAACTCCATAACTTTCGAACCTGTGAAGCAGAATGCGGTGGTCCAGTCAGTCGAAGGCTTTGGAGAAGTTGAGGTAAATGACGTCTGTCACTCTGCCTGTACCGGCAGCTTCCGCCCGACTACCGCGTGAAATCAGTAGGTTGGTAGTGCATGAGTGGTACTGGCGGAAACCGTGTTGCACGGGTGCTATGGTGTTGTGGCGTTCTAGGTGGTCTACTAAAACCTCAGCAATGATTGTCTACGTCACATTTGAAAGCACAGGGAGGAGGACCACTAGACAATAGTTGGTGGGTTCCCAGTGATTACCATTTTTGAAAATTGGAGTGGTTAAGCTATGTTTCCACCGGGTAGTATCTCGCCCTCTGATGAAACCATGGACTTTGATGTGTTGTGTTGTGTTTTCCTTTACTATTTCTGTACCTATATATATATATATATATATATATATATATATATATATATATATATATATATATATATATATGGTTGGCGGCATCCGGTTTCGGATTTGCCTGTCACTGTGGCCAGCCACAGGACGCCTGCGCCTACAGAGGAACCGTTAATGACTTGCGCTGCACCACCCACAGCTCCATCCACACACCCCATATCCAGTGTAAACCAGAAGGAATAAGACCGGGAGGCATGTGGATGGCAGCCACGTTTCATCAACGGAGCCGGCCCACACTCCTTCACAGGCAAACAGAAGCACGCTGTATTTGGGGAATCAAGCGCACACAAGGCGGTGGCTGGACCGTAGTCCGCTCCACACTGACTGCATGGAACCGCTCTTCGAGCCTAGCTCGACCACAAGGACAGTGCACCCCGTCCCCTCCAGCAACGACCAACTGTCTCCTGGAGCCAGTATGAGCGAGGTAGTGGGTAATAGATAGGTAGGCACCTTGTCAACATGCACATCAAGCGCAGCCACACCGGGGATATCAAGCAACTTCCAATCACTTTAAACGGCAAGCTGAAATAAAATAAATCCAATAATGCATACAAATACGATGGCATAACTCTTCCCTAAATGGCCATATGAAGTAAGTTGGTTAGCAAGGAATCCGCGAATCCACAAGTTACTTAAAAATGCTACAAATATATATATATATATATATATATATATATAATATATATATATATATATATATATATATATATATATATATATATATATATATATGTTTCCACATGGTAGGCACAAGTTGTTAATTCAAGCACGTCTGGAAGAAATGGGATAATGGTCCGGTCAGCGTCGTCGCTGTTACGTTCAGCGCCCTTGGGTGAATATAGTCGATTCCGGGAAACCAGTAGGTGCGTAGTGAGAGCAGTTTCTTCAACACAGCTGCGGCAGTAAAATCGATGTTAGTGAGTACTGAAGTTGAGGATAGGGATGTGGGCAGGTAACACTGGCGGACATCTCATTGGTAGGTTGGGGCATGCTGCATTCGTAGGGTGTTGGCTGCCTCTTCGGCACTCTGTGCCCCTCCGATTGGCGTGTGAAGTGGGGGAATACTGAGCTTCACTTTCCGAATGGTGTTAACAAGCTTGTATAGGAGCGTTTTGTTGTTGTCAAATTTACAAGCCAAATGTTGTTGGTGAGTCAATTTGTTCTCATGGACAAGCATGTTATCGGTTGTGTTGGGCCACCTATTCGCTACAGGTTTCGGGACAAGGATGAGCTCTGTAAGTGTGTCAAGCTGCGTTTCTTAGTGACATACGCTCACGAGTTCTACTTCTGATGAAAGACGAGGGATTAGTGGAGCGAACCTTCTTTGTTTCCGAAGCAGTTCCAATCAGATTGCTGAAGCGCCCAACAAACTGAATCCGGACGCAGTCAGGCGAGCCACCTTACAAGAGCTCCCAATCGGTCGTCGCAACTAGGTTGTTCAAGATGTAATGTGTGATAGTACGTGTTAGCTCTGTGTGTTCCTCAGGATATTCAGCGTAACACACATAGTTATAAAGTACGGTGACATGATCGCTTAACCCTAGTGGGGTGTCTATAAATGGCCTATCGATCATGAATTCCTCATTTGTAAGAACGAGGTCAAGTACCGATGATTTGTTATCAGCTCTCTACCTGGTAGGTGACCTGATGTAACGGTAGAGCGGAATATTTGCGATAAGGTCTTGCAGTTCGACCTTGTATGTTTCGCTGGGGCATGCCGAGCTTTTCAAGTCGTGTACGTTGAAATCGCCGGAAATAACAACGTGGCTGTAAGTTGGGAGTAAGCATTTCGTCAGTGATAATATTAGGTGGGAATCCATCTCTGGAGTGGACGATGGAAGGCGATATACGACTGCCAAAAAGCAGTTGTCGTTGTGTCTGAGACGCAAACGGCACCATAACGAATCGGTGACCCGCGTCTCCGGATCATCCAGTGGTTCGCATTGTAAGTCGTTACAATAGTATAGGATAACACCACCTCCCCTGCTGGGACGATCGTGTCGGAACAGGACATAACCTGAATCGCGATCTCGGCATCCGTAACCCTTGAGTGCAACCAAGTCTCGGTTATGGAGATGAGATCCCAAGCGTTTGTTGCCTGGCGCAATCGAAGCTCGGCAATTTTGCTGAGGCCTTGGGCATTCGTGTACATGCAGGAAAGTGTTTCGGTTCTAAGCAACGATCCGATGTATTTGTGGCTAGGATGATAGGTTGTGTCGACTGTTGTATAGTCGGCCGCTAGCCGTTTTCTGTGGTATTAATGGCGAGTCGCTTGGAGTCATAAGATCGGTGGCATTGTGATTAGCCCCAATGACAATTCAGTTTACAAGGGGAAGGATAGAACTGTAGCAAAACTATTTAGTACTTGTCGACGGTCTGAAAACTTAATCTGGCAGCTTTGGCCATGCTCACTGATCAGCGTAACTTGGCATTTTTACTATTTTACGGTAAAAACTTGTTTTATTTCCATACAGTGCCGCCACCATGTGTTTGGTCTCCCAGTTCAGTAAATTTTCGGTGCAAGACTCCCTTCGTTCTCAAGAACGCATAAATTCGATCGAGAGAACAGGTAGAGGAATTGAGCAGAGACATGCTAGTCTCAGAAATACGAGACATCGTGATGTTGAAGGCATTCTGAATTCATCTGTTCCTGTGGGTTTCTGGGGTACTACGACATCTACCCAATGGACGACAGCGAATGATCCATATACATGGTGATCAAAATTACATTACTATAGTCAAGTGAAACAAATCAAAACTATTTAAACCTAAAGCCAGCCAGCTCGTAACCTTAAGGATCACAATCTTGCCTTGTAATCTGAGAGCGAGGGCTGGAGCCTGTGTATGAACCGGGCGACCCTCGCAGCATTCTTCGTCTATGTGCGACTGTTGTTGGTTGCGTAGCAGCGAAGTATCGGTACTGGGGACCGGAGTATGGCTGATGCCTTTTAAACCTAGAGCCATAGAAAATGAGCAGTTGCTTCAACACGGGCTGTTTCTTGTAAGTGAAAGTCACACTAGTCTGCCAGGTTATTTTTTGAAGGTGTGTCTTCATGTAGACGCCATATCATGCCAAGTTTAGCAAATAAAACGATAGGTCGCGCTACGGAGTGTCTTGAACCGATGAAAATGACATAAAGTAGTCATCGCCGAATGCAACGCACTTGTATCGGAGTGGCACAATCGGAGCCAAGCAACGGCAGTCGAATTCGCGTGATTTGGGTCTCGGAGTTACGCGACGAATGGGCGGAACTGTCCGTACCCAAAAACTGTGCACGTGTAACTGGGCTGCTGTCAGGGTGACTTGAGGTAGATGCCGTTTTCTCCAGACATCTGACAGATGAATTGACGTCCACTGAACGAGCACTGGATGCGGTGTCGTACTCCTGTGGTCGTCGTTCCGCAGACAAGGGTTGTTTTATGTAGTGCTCTGCAAGCAATTCATCGTATTTTAAAACCTAGAAGATAAGAAAGTATGACACTCAAAAGTAGTGAAACGTTAAAAAAACACTAAAACCGGTGTAAATTACATAAAAATATGTATACATGAATGGCGAAGCAGTGGAAAGATTTTCCCTTGAATACTTCATCAGTGACTTTCAATTTCTCCGAACAGATCAAGTAGCACGTGTCAGGCAGTTTATGTTCAATATATCAAACAAATTACACACAACTCGTGCAAGAGTTGAGCTTTTCAAGCTACTCACTTGTCCCATCCTCGAATACTGCAGCACAATATACCGAAATATAAGAAAAATTGGCAGAATTGCAGTGAAGTACCTGCAGAGGTCATTTACTAAATGTCTGATGAGTAAACACTCAGACATGAGTTATGGAGAACGCTGCAATGAACTTCATCTCGAGCCACTTTGGATTCGAGGACTGAAGCACAACTTGTTGCTGCTTTTCAACATGCTACACAAAAATAGCTATTCCAATCTGCCTACACTCAACTTACAACATTGCTTGACTCAAGCGCTTCGCAACATTGAATATACCGAAGGCTAGAACGAACGTCCGCGCCACTTTCTTCCCAGTCAGATCCAGCTATCTGTGGAATAAACTACTAATAACACTCAGTTAATGTGATAAGGTGGCAACATTTAGTACCAGACTCGCCAATTCCCTTGATCTAACTGCCCTAAGCTCCATATTCACATGAGAAAAGTCCCTTGATGAGCTACTCCAAGAGGGGCCCAAAACATATAAACACCAATGTCTTCATAACTAGGCTTTGGTCTCAACCATCCGCCAGAAGTTTAACACATGAAACGCATATGCTAATACTCCACCTATGCATGTCACCCATGCAAGAGCATGGATTCTTCTGTACAAATTGATCTGTGCCGCTGTAGACACAGTTTCTCTCATCAAGAGAAATATACGTATTATTATTATTATTATTATTATTATTATTATTATTATTAGGATTACTATGGCTTTGTCCAATCTATAATGAACGTAGTTTCGGGAACAGGGTAGTATGTAGCACACCATCAGCTGGAGCTTGGACTACCTATTGAACGCCGCGTCTCGATTAGGTGGACAAGTACTATGGAGTAATTAGCGGAACGGAATAGGAACGCATTTCGCCAAGGTCGGACAACATGTAACAGTGTAAAGGAAAACTTCCCTCTCTGTACAATACGGCTACGTGATGACGGGATTAAAGGGAACCATCCTACCTCGCAACAAGTCAAACGACAAACAACGGGAATCGTACGAGGATCACTGAGTACCATAACATGGGGCAAATATGTATGAAACGCGGTTACTAACAACTGAATGGTAGATAAAAGTTACTCCTGTATTCGTCAGGACCCTACTCCGGATGTGCTTGAGCTATTACTGCTGACAAGCTGCTCACTGTTATGCAGTAGCTAAAGTAGTGGCGAAACGTTGGCAATTAAATTGCACAGATCAGCGAGTAAATTGCAACGAGTTTCTGAAACTTTTAACGTTTGCAAAATAGCCCTGAAAGACGGCGTGAGAAGTAGCGATCCGATTCGTATATAGCGCATTGTGAGGTAGGTGACTGATCAATGATTGATTAAGACACTGAGTTCAATAGTAGGGAACACCACCCTAGCGTGCAGATGCGTGATCCAGTAGGCGGTGAGCAGAGGTCATCAACGACATTACTGTGTGTGGCGCGGAGCTGAGCTGCTAAAACTAAAATACGCTGGGAGAACAGTCCCCCGATGGTGCCGGCCCTGTTTACACCGGATGAGGGCACAAGGTGATCTGGAGAGTAAATGGTGAAAAGTAACAGGAGACTATGGGAAAATATATAAGCGTCTCAGGGTCAACACATTATTGGTCAGCTATCCCGGTGAACACAGCCATGTTGTGAGTCAATGTAGGCTTTGAATCCTGTCCGCTACTTCCAACTCGCAAGGCTGACATCACAACGATACGCGCGTTTATTCCGTTTCTATCATTTCCAAATGTATTCCAGTACGTGTCCTACGGGCCTTCGTCCATCTTTCGATACGCTGCTGTTAACTACGATTACTGGGGGAAGAAGAGTATGGATAAATTTCTCCATCGCACTGTGGAGTGCCGACAGTCTAGTGATAAAACGAAATGAATCGGGATGCGATAAACGACATGTTACATAGAATACACCCCAGAAAACTTGAATTTTGCGACCTAATGGTCGGAATTTGGCTTGAGGACTACAACCTTCGGATGGCGCAGTTGAGATAACGTTCTGTTTAAATCGATGAAAAACAACGAAACCAGTGTGTCTATGGATTGAAAAAATAACAAGAGGTACTGATTGCGGAGCACCCAGAAATCCCGAAAAAAAAAGGACGCGTGACAAGAGCCTCTCAGTTCAAATGTGTATTTCTAATTATAGAGCAACTGAATACTGATGAGTAGGGGGAATTTTGATGTAATTTTATTGCGACTTAGACAGCTAACACTGCGTCCCAGAAAGCACCAGACGCCCGTTTCTTCTCAGTGCGACTCATGATCGGTGAGCATCCGGAGCCTTACCGCTCGGCCCAAACTGCTTCGCCCTCGAGATATTGCTATCAGTAAATAATAGAAAAGTTAAAAGGAGCAATCACGTGAATTGTTTGTGAAGCGTAGAATTAGGTTAAGTTCCAGGGCTGAGTACGCAACTTCAAGGGGAAATGATTGAAGGATCAACAAGCTAGATGGTTTGGGTTTTAAATACCTAGGATCAAAGTGATTACTCTCTGCGAAGGCAGCGAAGGACCTTCTCAGCGTGAATGCGAAGTCAACTAGTAAATCCAATTACGTGCGAAAGCAATATGCCATGAGGACGAATTTAACTTAGTGCGTGTGCCTAAGACGTGTTAACGTCCCACTAGGGAAGGATATAAGCGATAGAGCCTACCCTGGTAAAACAGGGAGTATAACAATCGGGCTGGAGGACGACGCATCAAGCCAGACAGCACCTAAACATACAGTAATGATAAATGATACGGAGATTATCGAGTTAACCTTTGGTGCAAATGTTGTGACAACCAAAGTGTCCATTCTCCCGTAGCACTTAATTACGCAACTATTATAGCTCAAGCAAACAATACCACTCAGGGTTGCAAAGTCAATCACATTGTCATAGGTACTGTGCTAAGAAATTAACCAGTTCAAATAAAACAATGTTGTCAAAGGACACGTATTCCATAGCGGTCGAGATCTTAACACTTGCTATCCGACCAACAAACGACAACTGTGAATGTGGTCGGTCTCGTAGAGATCAAAGAGTAAATGATTACCACAGTAAATAAGAAAAGGAAAATGGAAGTTTCCCAGCGCAGATTGAGCAGTAATGTTCCAACACAAATTACAAACCAGTTATGCAACAGCATACAACCTTAATTTTGGCACAGTATATGAAAACGACAAATCGTTTGGAAGTCTTGGGCTAATGCGTCTCCACCGGAAACAAATAAGCAACCAGGGCGGCACTGGATAACAGCAGACAACAATACGTGTCTCCAGCAAAAGCGTATCAATAACTTCAATTCAATCCAGTATAGTCTAAAAGTACGGTCTCAAGTCGCACGTACAACAAGATGAGTAATTCCGCTGCGTACTTTTGGTGCACCATGCTATACAGAAGATGCACCCCTAATGAGAGGAGCGTTGAACGGAATAAGTCGATTTTAGCAGACAACTTTGCAAATCACTTCAGTGAGGCACGATAGGGAAAACATTGGGGGTATACGTCATCATGTGCGGGTTCGTTTGAAGGTAATCCTGAATATATATATATATATATATATATATATATATATATATATATATATGGTTGGAGGCATCCGATTTCGGATTTGCCTGTCACTGTGGCCAGCCACAGGACGCCTGCACCTACAGAGGGACCACGGGTGGCTTGCACTGTACCACCCACAGCTCCAACCACACACTCCATATCCAGTGTAAACCCGAAGGAATAAGACCGGGAAGCAAGTGGATGGGAGCCACGTTTCATCAACGGAGCAGGCCCACACTCCTTCACAACAAACAGGTTGTATATGGTGAATCAAGCGCACACAAGACGGTGGCTGGACCGTAGTCCGCCGCACATTGAGTGCATGGAACCACTCTTCGAGCCTAGCACGGCCACAAGGACCGTGCACACCGTCCCCTCCAGCAACGACCAACTCTCTCCTGGAGCCAGTATCGACGACGTGGTGGGTAATAGACAGGTAGACACCCTGTCAACATGCACATCAAACGCAGCCATACCGGGGATATCAAACGACAGCCAATCACTTGAAACGACAAGATGAAGTAAAATAAATCCAATAAAGCATACAGATACGGTAGCATAACTTTTCGCTAACTTATCATATGAAGTAAGTTGGTTAGCAACGAATCCGTGATAAGCAAAAATGTTCACAAGTTACTTAAAAATGCTACAAACGCAACCAAGTTACCAAAAATAAACGCAATTAGCGTAAGCAACGTGGCCAGTTAATAGAAGATTATTCAGGTAGGCAGAACAAACCAAATAAAGTGGAATGAAATTTATCCACCTTAAAAAGACCTAGTTTAAGTGTAAGTTGGTTTAGCCTAACTTCGGAGAAGAAGCACCAAGAATGCAACAATACATGCGAATAAGTATTGAACAATGTCAATACATATTTTGATTAGATATATCCGTCATCGTAGTCATCTAATGAGCTTTAATGTAGGCGCAAAAGTGGCTCGTGTTCTAGGTTGCATTCATAAAATAGTAATATGTATCAGTTTGCGCCAGACATACGATGAACAGTTGCGCGTGATCCGGACAGATAACGAAACAAAAATAATGTTACAACGCTTAGAATGATGAAAAAACTAAAATCTACAGATGGTCAAAAAATGTGAGCCCGAAATGGCGGAGATACGACTCAGAATCACCGAATCCAGGTGTATGGCCTGCTAACAGACGCTGCGATTATCTGTGAAGTTTGAAGACCCTTGCACTTCCAATCAGTATTATTTGTAAGGTTGTCAGGTGTATAACTGGATTATACTTCAAGTTAATATGGTCAAATCTACTTGCATAGGTTTTAAGAAACCCGATGATGCCTTACCGTTGACTCACTAGTGCTAGTTATATGACGATCATGTGAAATTCGTAATCGCATGGGAGATTATAGGAGGTCTACTCAACTCAGTATACCGATAACTGGTATTCTCTAAGAGAGAACGCATAGATCCACAAAACCAGTGAACCGCAGCGCTATTAAAAATTCAGTAAATTACTCACGTCGGTCGATACCACCAACCCGCAGTTCGGTGATGTTAACCAAAGACTGGTAGCAGTCGAGTTGTGAGTGTAAGCTCCACATAGGTCAGATAGAAATGGGTATCAGCGTTACGCCGGTACGCAGTACCGACGCCTCGTTACTGCGCAACTATCAACAGTCGCACGTGGGCTACGGATACGGGGAGAGTTGACCAGTCACCAACGCAGGTTAGAACCCGCTCCCTAAAATTACAAAGTAGGTTTGTGCTCATTTAAGCTACGGGCCGACAAGGTCGGTTTATAGTGGGAATAGGGCCTGCATGATTTGAATAGGTCGGGTGGAACGCGTATGGCTAACGAATCTCGAAAGAATGAAACGGCTTACAATGCTTCTCTAGGCGTGTGATGGCTGTCGGAGTGTGTTTATGTAGTGAATTTTTACTTGTTTAAACAATTATGCTTCGGAATGCGACATGACTCCTACAAAATATTGGTACGTCCTGGCGAACAGGTGTCACTAAATTCTCGCTGGATACAAAATACGGTAAAAAGAACCTTTATTCAAAAAATGAAATACATCGAGCCTTACTTGAGTTGGTCGATGCTCCAATAAGACACTGTCATTCGTCGGCAACGCAGTCAGTTTGTTGTCACCGATGACAGGTGGGTGAACGCTGACCTCTCCGATTGGTGGCAGGAAGCTATCATCTGTTGGACGTCGTTTCCAATGTGTGATCCCAGAAGCGTGAGGTTCAAACTGGAGGTGACCAACCGAATCACTAGGATAGGATGCATGCTGCCACCCGACTCGACGTGAAAGCCGCTCTTCGTAGAAACGCTGAATCGAATCGTTCTCACAAGCTCGTTTAGGATTCTACAAAGAAAAATCTGGTATCTGGTCTGGCATGCGTGAGCAATATGGAGCAAGTAATATATGGTGGTACACAAAAGTAAGCAACTAAGTTTGTAAGTCACCGAAGCAAAGAGAACTGACAGCTTGTCCAGCAAAACTATCTCTAAACAATCGTTCGTCTGCAGCCTTGTTTGTTGTCATGCTCATTAAATATAGTTACAGTTGCCCAGAAAAACAGCAGTAAAATTTAATGGCTAGGCTGAACTGGCTAAATGAATGAGCCACCAGATTATGCTGCACATTTAATAACTGAGCTTCTGTTAGAAAAGAACAGGTTATGAGCTATAGCTGTGAAACTTCAAAGGGTTTTTTAAGTCAACGCAATTTCCAGGTCCAATGCGCGTCAACTCCGAGGACAATACACGTCAACTCCAAACCAGCCAATCAGCTTTACCGTTCTCTAGCCGTTTTTACAAGTTAGCTTACCACACAATGTAGCTAAATGGGGGAACTGAAGTTTGAATAGTAGTAATGATAAGATGCATATTATTCGGATGCGTGAGATGCTGCACCTGTAATGGAACAGGTTATTCGTACAATTATGATCATGCGCTCGCATGAGTACATGGTAATGTTGGTGTAGGGTCTTGTGTAATGATTGTATCCTATTAGGTCTGTGATGGGGGCTGGAAATGCTGTAATGCCGATTGAATGTAACAGGTCAAACCGATGAGAAGTGAGCATGTTTCCGGAAGCAGATTGGTCAGCAAATCAGGAAATATTTGGCCCGTAATCGCGTCCACCCTGCAACTATCCACTGAACGTGCAAGTGATCAATCAGGCGCCAGCAGGCGAAGGAGCGCATACTCGTTCACCTATGAGCCAAGGCTTGTGGCATTGGACCGAGGGAAAGAAGCACGCGGGCCCAGTCCCGCCAATCATACATCCAATAAGAAAGTAAAGGTGATTTTAGACAGAGTGAACGTGGCGAGCAAGCATAAACCAATGGAAAGGGAGCCAGCGACACAATACAAATAACAGAGATGAGCCATTGAGACGGATTATTGTAAATAGTGTATATACACTATAAATATTCAAGTGTAATCTTAATAAATGACTTCGAGATCGCGACCTGGTCTTCTTGCATCGCGGAGGGCTTCATGACAAGGTCCATCTTAGAAGGAGGCATTTGTCGCGGTTTTCCTGGCAGAAACATAGATAATGTAGAGTTTTGATGCAAGCAACTTCCAAACCCAATGCAAAATGTTCTTGCACTTGTGCAAGAGCTGCCAATGACTGGTACACTATTCCAAAGAACAGTGCAGCTGATGAAGAAATTAAAGCGAATAGCTGTCCCCGTTCGTTGTACAATACTTTGAAAGTCTTGTCGCGAAGCCTCTGAGTGAAGTCACGTTGCAATTCTAGTACATACAGATCGGAATGTGTCTCTTACTCTATGAAATTGCGTAAGAGCGTCAAACGGTGTTTTAGTTGTTGTAACCAGTGGTTCGAAGTGAAGCTAATGGAAACATCCCTGACAGCTAAGGTTGGACGTGATAACCAAATAGTCGTGCGCAGCACGTTTGGTAAAAAATCATACGTACTCTGTTGCACACGCTGTGCAACAACCAACAGATTGCTTGGATACCATCAATGAGGTCGATGGTGTTCACACAATGATAGTTCTATTAGTCAGTGAAAGTAATCGTCTGAAACAGCTGACGAGAATAGAGTGAACAAACTCACTGGCGCACTTAATGAGAATGTCAAAATGTCCGAAAATCGTCCGGAACGCATAAGCAAAGTTGCTCGATATCTAGAACTAACTAGTGACTATAGTGAAAATACCATTACACGCAACAAGCAAAGTATAAAGAACTGACGTGAAACAGTCAGATCGTCTCAGAAATCCAAACACATCACACATGATTCGTACTTCAAGTAACTCGAAATCACATGAAAGACCGCGGGTATTCCAGTTTCCTCGGTCTATACATAACCATCGAGCGAGATCAAATAGGTTTGTGGCCCGAAAAGCAACGGCTGAGTTTCTGGAATATAAGATTAGCTAATAATTGAGTACGGCGTCTTGCCTTTTGTCATGTCGCAAGCAGAGTTTGAATCTGAATCGCTCTTTCAACTCGTTCACATTAGATGGATATGGATATTCAAGGGAAGCATCGATTTCTTTACACTAAAATGATGATGCCATTTACGTATAAAAACGCACCGTGTCTGCAAAATTATCACTCGTACAACTGTACAAATCATAAAGTTCCTCGCGTTTCTGGAGGACAATTAACTCTTCTTTCCACGTTTTGGTCCCAAAGCGACGTGAAATTCCACGATGCAGCACAGATTCAATGAATGTATAATCAACATTGGACTGGAGGTTTGAAGCACCGACAGAATGAGCCATACAACATCCAGACTTTAACGGTCATAAACCGTAGAGCTGGAAAGCATGCATCGCGTAGATCTCAGTTGTTATATCTAGAATATATAGTGTGTAGGTCTCTTCATTATATCGAGAAGTTTTTGTTATATGCTACAATTCAAAAGATGTACCAGCTGCACATCCAAGAACAACGAAACAACAAAAATGTTCAATTAGCGTCCACACTGCAGTTGGTAACAGCCAAAAGCCCCCAAGTCCTCGTCTCTTTCAGACATCGAATAACTCTGTTAGCGGGCCACACAAGATTTCGCTGGCCTTTTAAGAAGAAGTGACAAAATGACAAAAATACAAATACCACCAGTAGATCATTTAGAAAAATGCATAGATATCTCAGCTTATACTGGAGCCCAAGACAAAAAAGAAAAAGAAAAATGTATGCATTCAACAGGAAGCTTCAAATGTTCAGCCGTCCGTTCAACCCTCTTATGCGGTTGAGAAACCTGGCCCATTAGATCAGTCGACATAAAGAGGCTACTTACGTTCGACCATCGTTGACTTCGCAACATAGCTCATGACTAGTGCGAGCACCGCGTGAGCAATATATATATATATATATATATATATATATATATATATATATATATATATATATATATATGCATCACCCGGTGGGGGAGCCTATGGTGCGCTGAGGCTTGTGATGGCTACATCCTGACAGATGGTCTACCCACTGCTGCTACTAGTGCACCATGAGCTAATATCCAGGAGGCCTTTTCGAGGCGAGCACTGGTTGAAAGTTGCGTTAAGCACTTCTCCTAGCTAAGAGCCAGCACACCAATCCGCATGAGTCAATGAAATGACCATGCGCTAGACACGCTACCTTTCGGATGTACATTTAATCGAAGGCTTTGGCTGAGGACCCGAATCGTTCCCCTGTCAGATAAAAGCGCACTACCAATATCTTAGTCCATTCCCTTCGGAGGATAGGAAGGGGTCGATGCCCCCTTCCCGTAAAGCCTAGTCATGAGAGACAACACTCCCATGGGTTGTAAGCTTACTGTTCGATTGGCGTAGAGCACCAGCGCAACGCACTGCCGCTGACGGTGGGAGGGCACCTCCGGGTGTTCAATGATTTGCTACCGCCCGCCTCAAGCCTAGTAACCCCTGGTAAAATTGACGAAAAAACCCTCCTGCGTCGGACCGTGGTCGCAGGTGCGTATCTTAATACGGTCGCGAAATACAAATTAACTGTTCTGGAACTCTAAAGGCTGTGTGGGAGGGACCTCAAGCAGATCCTAATCTGTCACTGCAATCACATTCCCGAGCTGGATCTGCTCCCCACTGCCTTGCAGGTAGGGCTACTGAGTCGAATTCTCCGGGTGGAGTCACTCAAACACACCACCAAACCACCCACTGCCTTGTGGGTCAGACTGTTGAGCTAAAGGCTCCGGGTGGAATCCCTCAAGCAAACCCCCAAATCACCCACTGCCTTGTGGGTCAGATTATTGAGCCAAAGGTTCCAGGCGGTCCTTCAAGCAAATCTCCGAAGCACAACCACCACCACCCGTGCGATTGCCCACCTATGCAATCGTATGCCTGCGCGCAAAGCACTCAGGATCAGGTGCTGGAAGATGCGTACACTACTGGACCGGAACTCGAGTGAGCGCCCGGAGCGAGGCACTGCACTCGTCGCGATGGAACTGGCGCGCTACAACATAGAGATTGCGGTGCTCAGTGAAACCCGGATCGCTAAATAAGGTAATTTGCATGAAGCTGATGCTGGCTATACGTACCACTGGGTGGGTAACGCCGCCTCAGCACCACGTGAACATGGGGTCGGATTTGCAAGATCTGATCGCCTAAATGGCCAGATGGTTGGTGAACCAACAGGGATCAGCGCGCGACTGATGACTGTGCGCCTACGACTCGGAAGAGGTAAGTTTGCCACTTTTATAAGTACGTACGGTCGCACTACGTGTTATCTTGATAATACTTGTGATCAATTCTACACTCAGCAATCCTCCGTGATACGGTCTGTGTCGCGGGGCGACCAACTATTTCAGCTGGGTGATTTCAAGGCGCGCGTTGGGCGTGATGCCTCGTTGTGGATATATGTTATCGGTCCGCGTGGTATTGGCTCAGCGAATGTAAACGGTGACAGACTGCTCTCACTGTGTGCTACTCACGGTCCGACGATCACGAACACTCGGTTTGCACTGTGTGCATGGGATATAACAAAGTGGACGCACCCACGGAGTGGTCACGCTCATCTGCTCCACTATGTCATCGTAAGTCAGCGTGATATGCATGAAGTGCACACGACATGTGTACTGCGTGGAGCTGAGTGTGGCACTGATCACAAGTTGGTGCGGACAAACTGTACATATATTTTCGAAAATCTATGTATTGCACTCCTGCCATAAAACCGGCGGAACTTAAACATTCTCGCCCTCGGTACTGCGGAGAGAAATATTGGGGTGGAGAAGGCGATGGCTGCACGACTGCGTGATATGGAATGCATTGCCACAGTGCGCGACCTGTGACACCACATTCGCGACAAAGTGACAGCTGCTGTCAAGGAGACCATCGGGCGCGCAAAATGCAAGCGGCCCGATTGGTTTGATGACAAAAATGCGACGACTGGCGCATTATGTGAGAAGAATGCAGCATTTACTACACAATTGGCAGACCCCAGTGACTTGGGGAAGAAGAGTCAGTTTCACAAACTTCAACGGCAACTTACTAGAGAACGCCGTTACATTAAAATGCCTGGTGAACTGAGAACGCTAAACAGATGTAATGCTACGTCGAACGTCACCAATAAAAGGAATTCTTTGGCCCTCTGAAGGTGGTGTATGGACCGAGGTTGCAGCCATTAACGACGCTACTCGATGGCAGTTCAGGCAGTACCTGCACACAGACGGCTGACATAATGCAGATATAGAGGAACCAATCTGACTGTTTCTTAAACAACTGTTCAGAGATTCACTGGCCTACTTTAAACGGCCTGAGGCAGTACGAACTGAAGATAAGTTTAGCGGACACGCCGACACTAGATAATACGCAGAGAGCACTTGCTCATCCGCGAAACGGCAAGTAAGCCATTGTCGACGAGATCCCGCCTGAAGCATTGAAACACGGCAGACCCACGTTGGCGACTGCGCTGCACCGCTTGGTGCAACGCGTGTGGATTGAGGAGGAGGTGCCTCTTAAGTTAAAGGATGCCCTTGTACTAATACTGAACAAGGGCAAAGAGAGCAAGCAATGTTGCATGCATTATCGTGGCATCAACTTGCTGAGTTGTGTGGGCAAGGTGATTACCCGAATCCTGCTCAACTGCCTCATCAGTCAAGTTGTGCAACCGAACGTGGCGGAACAGCAATGTGGATTCCGTTCGCGTCGTAGCATTATAGATATGGTGTCTGCGGCACGTCAGTTACAGAAGTGCAGAGAACGACACCAGCTGTTGTACTCGCTGTTTGTTAGTTTCACCAAAGCATTTGATACGATGAACCGCGAGGCATTGTGGCTGGTGTTGGGTAAGTTTGGCTGTCTGAATAAGTTTGTAAGTTTAACTGAATGTCTGCACAGCGGTATGCGGGCCCGTAGACTAAAGGTAACGAGCTTGTCGCGTAATCTTGCAGCGTGGGTTGGAATCCGCGTAGGGGGGGGTCTCCGCGGTATATGCAGCCCGCGTGTGACTGGTGGTGGTCGCGTGGCAGTGAAGCGCCGTTAAGGCGTACAGCTGGCATTATTTTTATTATTATGCATGCGAGGGGGCAACTGGATGGAGAGACCTCGGATGAATTTGCATTGGCCTCTGGTGTGAAGCAAGGCTGTGTCATAGTTTATGTCCTGTTTAATATTTATATTCATGCAATGATGTCTTGTGCCTTTGATGCCGTTTGTGCTTACGGTGTTCGTGTGGAGCACCGCATTGATGGCGGGTTGCTGAACAACCGTCGTTTCAGTGCGAGAACTCTAGTCTGTAAGACAACTATCCGTATGTTGCTGTTTGCTGACGACTGTGCGTTGTTTGCACACAGCGCAGATGAGTTACAGCACAGGGCTATTGCTCTGGCTTCGACAGCGGCCAAGTTCGGGCTCACCAACAACACAAGCAAAACTGTCTGTCTCTTTCAGTCTTCACCGGAGGTGCAATCTGCAATGGTCCTGCGAATCAGCACTGATGTCAGCACCAGTATCAGAAAGCACCTCCCGCTTCTGCTACCTTGAGAGTGTGGTTTTGACTGACCAGTAGCTTCACAGTGAGCTTCGTATCCGCGTCTCGAAGGCAGCGATGGCATTCGGGAAGCTAGATTATCGAGTGTGGAACAACCATCAGCTTACCGGTGGCACGAAGCTGATGGTGTACATATCCATGGTGCTGTCCGTTCTTCTATACAGCAACGAAACGTAGACGATGTACAGGCGGGATGTGCGAGATCTTGAGCGGTTTCATCGGCAATGTCTGCAAGGGATTCTGCGCATCGGTTAATGCGACAGAATTGCATACACGTAAGCGTTGCGTCGAGAGTGATAATCGATATTCCTCTAGGCTGCAGTGACCATGCAACTTTACATTTCATGTACACTTGCTATGCTGAATATCCCGAGGACCGAACTCAAACAACGCGAACCGTAACCGGTTATGACACCTGAACCCGGCTCCTTGAAGCCACCGACTGGAGTTCCCTAACCGAGGATGCACCCGATACTGCCTGGGAACGTTTCGCCAGTAAGTTTAACACCTTGGTTAGTGGAGCATCGGAAACCAAGACTATCAGTTCCGGAAACATGTCGTTGTTTATTTGAAGTAGGACACGCAAACGCATGGTGATGAGCAACGCTGCGTGGTATACCCATAAAACCGATCCGAATACCTGGATGGTCATTGTTGTCCACCGTAACCACAGTACCCAATTAGTGTACGAGGGCAAAGTAGCTTATCAACATGCTTTAGCCGAGTGATTAACTTCAAATCCTAAACTTCTTCCCAAGCAGGTGAACAGCCTATGCGTGGTGAAAAGTGAATTTACCCCTCTTCAAGTAGCGGATGGCCTAACTCGCACTGCTAAAGAAGCGTCGAATGTTCTGAAACAACAAGATGCACCAACGTTTCATGGCATCCTGCGGTTAAAATCTATGGTGCCCACACCAGGACTCACTTACATAAACTTTACAGCAGAGATCGTGATGAGAAAGCTACTATTCATGCGTCCGCACACCCGTCCAGGGATTGATAGCATCCGCCCAAAGACGCTTGCTGTGGCGGCTAATATTATGGCGGAACCTTTGGCGCGGCTGTTTCAGCGCTGGCTTGAGGAGCGGTACGTTCCTGCAATGTGGAAACACGGAATAATAACCCATTTACAAAGGGGGTATTCGTTTCGACCCAACTAATTATCGACCAGTGACTCTACTGCCAGTTCTTTCAAAAGTTATGGAGGCTATCACTGCCGACGCACTCAAGTCTTATCTGGACGGCTTTGGTTACAGTGCTCAGAGGCAACACGGCTTCCGCCAGAATCGGTCATGCACAACCAAGCTATTGTTAATACGAGACAGCTGGACTGAAACTGGGGAGACTGGCGCAGGAGTTGATGCGGCTTATTTTGATTCCTCTAAAGCATCAGACTGGTTGGATTATCGTATCCTTCTCTCCAAACCTCAAGGATGTGGCATTGGGGACCCTCTCTTCGGGTGAATCTGCAATTTTCTCTTACACAGGCGTCTGGAGATGAGAGTACGTGAATCTACGTCAAACCTAATTCACGTCGAATGCGAAGTGTCACAGCGTTCGGTACTGGGGCCGCGGATATTTTTGATCTTCATAAACTATCTAGTAAGTGAAATTGCGTCAAACTGCGTACCCCACGCCGACGACATCAAAGTTTGGCGAGTGATCAGAGATCCAGAAGACCGTATCCAGCTTCAAATCGAGCCTGACAAGATTTATGAATGGTCGGTCCAAAATCGCCTTTTCTTCAATGTGGCTAAATGTCGAGTGCTCCATTTAAGACACCGAATGGTTCACACATATATGCTGGGGGATAGGATATGCAACACTGTTCTCTCCACAAGGATCTCGGTGTGTTTGTCCAGGAAGATCTCGGCTGCCGGGAGCAATAAAAAAAGGCATCGAAGAAGGGGATCCAAATCGTGGGATTTTGACGGAGAGCTTTCGAGCAATTCGAACCGTCAATCTTCCGCCAAATAGTTCCCGCTTATATACGCCGTCATGTTGAATAGGTAATTCAAGTATGGCAACCATGACTAAAGCGAGATCTCGCAGACTTGTTTGCACGAAGCGATACTTTTCTCTGGTTAATCGTTTTGTGGTTTCACGCAACACTAAAAAATTGGATCTCCGCTCTTTCGATAGAATTATTTGACCAAAGTCGAAATGTGCCACTAGTCAGCTCATAATTCTAAGCGCTAGACACAATGGCAACTCAAACGAGGCTTGCGTAATGACCGCGAGACTTGGTGGTCTCAGCACACCTCGGAGATAGAGACCGTTGCTCTCTACGGAAATTCCCGCAAGCTCTTCCAGCCCATTGGGTTCATCGACCCTAGAAGGCCTGGGGTGGGCGTCCTCGCGGTATACTCAGCCCGCGCGCGACTAGTGGTGTTCGCGCGGCAGCGAAGCGCCGTTACGGCGTATAAGCTGACACCTTTCTTCTTCTTTCAGAAGGCCTGGTGTCAGCGAGACAAGCTGTGAAACGGATGGGTCACGAACCATTTATCTGCGAAAACACGTAAAGCGTTGAGCCGAACATTTTCACGCCCAATTTAATCCTCATCCATTAACCGCGTGTATGCCAAGTACACCCAATTGCATGCACCGGGTCATTTCATTTAAGGAACCTAACAAAGCGGAGGTTTTCGTCGAAATTCGACACCTCAAGAGATGCAAGTCTCCCGGCTCGGACAAACTTCCTCCGGAGATGTTCAAGTTTGGCGGCCCAGCACTTGTCAAGCAGTTGACATCGCTGTTTTGCAAAATATGGAACGAGAAGATTCCATCCTCCTGGGGTGAGTCAATAATTGGCCCTATTTTTAAGAAAGACGCTCGCACATCCTGTGCTAGTCACACGGGAATCAGAGGAACTAGATGCCTCACTTCGAACTCGGTGTCGGTTGGGATTTCTTGAAAGCCGGGCTTGAGTCCCAAGGACGAAGAACACATTTGGTTAGATACACTACCTGTTATGACGAGGAGCCGACCTCAATGGCATTTGAGTATTGAGCCTCTTTGTCCTTCCCTCTCCTTTAGCTTCCCCCACCAACAAAGAACTCAATCCAATGCATTAAGGGATTTTAGCATTATGTCACCTTTCTAGCTTTTGAAATCTGTAAGGTTTAATCTCTTACCCTTTTGGTAATACGCCACATTAGCTGAAGTGTAGTTCTCAGCCGTGGCTAGAGTTTATTGATGATGATGATTCAAATGTTTATCTAGTCCACCCAACCGTAACGCAGCTGAAGAGGAAAGACACGGAATAGATGCCAAATTAAATGAATGGAGAATATGGAGGTATCGTGTCGCTTCTAGGTAAATCGGAAGATCAAAGCGCTTTGCTAATCCTCGCCACCTATGGCGCCGGCATATTACGCTCACCCTGAAGGGTACAGAGTACAATGCAGCTTTAAGTACAACCCCGTTGTGAAATCTAGCCCATTAGATCGACAGACATAAAGAGGCTAGTTACGTTCGACCACCGGTGCCTTCGAAGTTTGGCTCATATCTGGTGGGAAGACCGTGTGAGTAATAGCGTGCTCGACACTTTGTTTATGGCAACGGAAGAGGAAGTAAACTGTTCGACACCGTTATTTCATGTACCAGGCTACGATAGTTGGGTCACCTGCTGAGCATACCAGCCCACCTACTCCCGTGACGTGCGTCGTTTGCGCGCCGAGAGTATGGATGGAAGAAGAGGGGTAGCCAAGTGATGACTTGGTCAAAAAACATTAAGGCCCTCACTTTGCAGATGGCATCGGTTGGAGCCACTAGGTTCCCTGATTGAGGTACGAAAGACGAACATTTCTGGCTGGGTAGAATTGTTGACATGGCTAGGAACCGATCTCAGTGGCGTGTTGTGAGTTTTCTGTCCCCTCCTCTCCACTTAGTCTCCCCCTACAATCAGGATCTCAGTGCCTAGGTATAGCTTTCTTTGCGGCAAAATAGTCCACTGTTCTCCGGAATGATGCCCATCTACTTCTGGTGGCTAAGCTGGCGTGTCCCTGTTGCCCTTTTTTCTTCTTTCCCTATGTATCGCTGCTTTTTCCACCTCCACCTAATGTGTATAATAATAATGATGATGGATTATAAAGGTAAACATCGGCACTATTTCAGCAGTGGTGCCACCAATGCTGCAAAGCATGAATACCGTTCAAAGTGAGGCAAACCTACAGGAACAGCAAATATAAGCAATGGTAAGGATAATGGCCAATTGTATTAGGTTGTTGATTAGTTAAAGTCAGGATAAGCATTGCATCATATCTTTTATCAGGTGTAGAATAACGCTAACAGAAACCCTTGTAAACTAATTGACTATAGTCAATACAATGATATAGCATTGCATTAAATCAGTGTCGGGTAGATAGAGTGCAAGCAAGTACAAAACGTTATGTTGGAATCCCATAATTCACACGCTGAAGTAAAATCTGACACCCAAAGGAATTTGATAAAGCCGGAGTGTTATACAACTCAAGAGCAAAGAAGAAAAATGCTTTAGCAAATATCCGAAAAAGATAGGCAAAAATTATAACGCAGCTATGTCAAATCCTGTGGAAATCTATCCTTGAGGTTGCTAATTAATCTAGAATGTCTAATAGAGTAATCTATTGACGGTGTAAAAGAGGCTAAGAGTGAACGACATGTGTAGGACTAGTAAATACTAGTCCGAGACGGTGCGCGAATATCAGAGGGCAATTGAAGTCGGATACAGCGGACTGCATTCGATGGGCTCCAAGAACGGAGCGTCGGATCCGCTAATTGTGATCAAGGAGCTTCTGACAGTGTGATTGAGTTCATTGAGTTGTAGAGAGTAGGAGGGAAATCCGTTGTCAGCCCCATCAATTCCGTATCATACTGGGTTTGATGCGTGTCCTTGCATTACGACGTCCCTCGAAAGTTCGTCGCAATTGCAATGACAGCCGCAAGATTCCAGCATTCTCAGCGAATGTGTCTATCAGCCGCTTGAAACTTTCCTCAGATGGAGCGTCTGCAATTTTTTCCGGTAGGCTGTTCCAATCATTCACCACTCTAGTGGATGGGGTGAAGTCTATGCGAATTCTGTCTTCTTTGTTTAGACAGTTTCCATGTGTGACCTCGTGTGGAACAGTCAGTGTTGAGCCGGAAGAATTGTTGTAACTCACTCCCAAGTTCCCCTCGGAGGATGCGTCTAGTGTAGATGAGATCACAACGGCGACGGTGGAGCTCGAGGGAGAACAGATTTACCAGCTGGAGTCAAACGGGGTACGGGAGATCACGAAGCCCCAGAACAGCTTTCGATGCACGTCTCTGAACCTTTTCCAGCACAGCGCATTCAAACTTTGAAAGCGGATGGATAGCTGGTAGGCCATATTCTAAGACTGGACGGACGTACGAAGTGAACAAAGGTCGAAAAATCTCAGGAGTCATTCGAGCGAATGATCTCCTTAAGGCACCCACCAGTCTCCTCCCACCACCACCTTCTTCAACGCGTCCTGCGTCGTTCTAAGGTCAGAACTCACGATAACCCCGAGATCTCTCTCGTGGGTGGTATTCCTGAGGAGAAACCTACCAATGTGGTATGCACCGTACGGTTCAGTGCTACCCATTGGGAGAACAGCGCATTTATCTCGGTTTACTGGCAGTTCCCACTTGATGGACCATTCGTGTAGCTGGTCTAGAGCCACTTGTAATCTGTCTGCATCCTCAATGCTGGATACTGTTGACCATAGCTTGAGGTCATCGGCGTAGATCAAGCAGTCGGTTTGAAGTGCAGTCCGCAGATCGTTAATGTACAGTTTGAAGAGCTACGGTCCAAGCACTGATCCTTGGGGAATGCCACTAGTCATAGGCATTCGAGCAGAGAGGGTTTGGTTCACTTGTACGCGTACGGTCCTACTTCTTAAGAAATGGGCAATCCAGGAGAAAAGACTTCCTGTAATGCCAATTCCCTGGAGTTGATGTAGCAGTCGTACGTGTAGAACCTTACCAAAGGCTTTGCTGAAGTCAATAAATATTACGTCAACCTGTTTTCGGGCATCTATGGCTTCTGCCCATGTTTCCCTGGCGATGAGTAAGTTAGTGATACATGAGCGTGCTCTCCGGAAGATATGTTGAGCAGGTGAGATGAGGTTTAGATTCACACAGTGTAGCTGGAGGGCGCACTTGACTTTTCGTTCCATGGTTTTGCATACGACTGATGTTAGACATATTGGCCGGTAGTTGGCTGGGTCTTGTTGGTTTCCCCCCTTGTATTTGGGCAGGACGGTACCTGCTTTCCAGTCTGTGGGTAGGCAGCCGACTTCGAGGGATTGCCGAAACACTTGGCAGAGACGGGCGGCGATGTACTCAGCTATCGTTTTGAGGAAGCTGGGATACAATCCGTCCGGGCCTGAGGAGTTCGGGTCCAGTTCGAGGAGTAGCTTAGTGACTACTTCGGGGTTAATTTCAACTTGGTCCATAGAGGAGTAGTGTGCAGGCAAACAGTTATTGAGCAGTGGTGACTCCACTGAGTAGACCGAGGAATATTGCGCAGCCAATAGGTTTGCTTTATCATCGCCGTAGAGAACGGTACCTTCCTTAGAAGAGGATAGTGGGGATTCCACTACCAGTTTTGGCATTTCGCTTCAAGTAGGCAAAAAGTTGCTTGGGACAGTTTTGGATTTCATGGTCAGTCCATGTTCATATCGTAGTCTTGAGGCGGTTTCTCAGCGTGCACAGGTTTCTGACAGTTTTGTACTCTAAGTAGCTTGATGTCAGTCCCGTGCTCTTGAAATGATCCTATAGTTTTCATCGTTTTTTCATTAGGGATCTTACTTCTTTATCAATCCATGGGAGTCCTTTTGACGGTGGTCTGCTCATGCGGTTTGGAACAAACTGTTCAATGAGCCGCATCATCATAGATTGCAGGCGTTCCCATGCGCAATCAAGCTCCAAGGATTGCGGAATACTCCAGTCCATGTTACTTGCAGTCGTTCTTAATCTGGGCTGGTCAATGCGCCAGAAATTTAGACGCAGTGCGACAT
>OX104066.1:12153901-12208973 GCA_944474145.2 Dicrocoelium dendriticum
AAAAATTATACCAAAGCCGCATGAGCTGAGTCCATATGGATAAGACAAGGGAACATAAAACTCATTTGTCCCGCCTGAACTAGGATAACGCAAGCATTTCCTACAGAAATATTACCAGTTTCGACTCTTTGAGGCTATTTTATACGTCATTATGGTCATATTACTGACACTAATGAGCCAGGGTGGTCTTCCAGTGATAATAAAAAGACTAATGTGAGAAAATTCACAAACTGTGTCCAGGTGAGAAACACCTTGGGTTCCGCTTTGGTTAGACACGAATACCACTTCTTTTGGGGGTTGCGCCATCTGAAGCATGACCGATTAGTGGGCCACTGGTGCTAAAGCACACAACTGTGCATTAAGTTGCTAGTTTAGAGCTCTATTTCTCCTAGCTGATAGTCGGATGCAAGTGTCTGTGGTGTTGGACCAGAATAACGCAATCGTTCCCTGGCGAAACATCATCAGTTTCAGCACTTTGAGGTTTTGTTATATATGTTAATGGATGTGCCACCAATGCTAATGAGCTAGAGATGTCTTCTATTGATAATAGAGGAATAGGTGTACAAAAAGTTAGCGAAATGCATTCAGGTGGGCAATACCACGAATGCCGCTTTGTTTAGGCATGCTCACCTCATCTTGTAGAGGTGGCACTTTCTCATTTGTGACGGATTATTGGGCCTCATGTATTAAAGCACACCATTTCTGCATCGCGTTGATATTTTGAGCTATAACTCTCTTGGTTGGGAGTCCGATGCAAGTGCAAGTGATATTCACCAGTGTAAGGTAATAGAAAACTGGGAGATCACAACAGCTATTAACTTGGAGGTTTCCTGGTGGGAAGCTTCCACATTGTCAGGCAAATTGAATGAACAAGTAGATAACGCAAGCAGAGAAGATAACGGAAAACAAGTGGGAGCTGGTTGTTTACCTACCATTACGTATTACGTATGGTAGGCTTTGGAGCCAGGCAAAGGTTAAAATTACTTACGAACGGCCAAGGAAAGAAGAAGTGGTGGTCAAAATATCTGGGTGTCTAGCTTTCCAGGAGACACGGGCCTCACTGCCGCATAGTTAGCTTTTTGCCAGAGAAAGGGAATCCGGAAAAATTGTTGTGTAAGCATAAAGGACTGAAGAAAAGGATCTGGTTTTTCATGATGCCTGTCTACCAGCGTTTCCGATAGCGATAGGCATAGGTATAACCAAGATAAAACTAAATGTACGGGCCAAGAAATCTCGTGGAGAGTAAATGCCTGAATATAGGTTATGGTGATATTGCCTGCGAAGTGGGTAGGTGGCCCTGTTATATAATCAGCGGTGTAAAATAGCGAGTGCTTAAACCTAAGGGAGGGCACCGGTTATGGGCAACTAGTAGATGCCGATTACGTAAGCTAGTAGAAATACCTAAAATGCAGGCAATAAATACGACTAAATAAAAGAGATAAATGGTAACTTACGGGTGCACCATATGTGTGGACAACAACGCTAGAACCTGGCATTTCGCATGAGGCTTCATGTTGTTAAAATGTTTTTAGTAGACGTGACGCAAGGGTCACAAGTATAAGTATTCGCAAGAGACCTAGTGGACTAGGTATTTGGAAAATACTAAGGTGTAAAGATGAAGACGAAGGAAGCAAAGTGTAGAAGAGAAGGAAGAAGTGAAGTAAAGTTTGTCCGTTCGGATTGCTTCCCCATTGCTATGCATTATCCTATCTGGTCAGTGCCTACAGGCTTACGATGCTCCCATTCAATAGTACAAGGCTGCTTTACGTGCTGATCTGTTGAGCAGTAAGAACCTGGGCGTCGAGAAGGAGCTTTCAAAGTATTTGAGCTACCGATTAGTGTTTCCAGGTTGCCTTTGCGGTAGCGTCTACTATTTCAAGACTTCCCATTTAACTAATTGTCGGTGGGAGCCAGTAAAGCGCTCAGCTACTACTGGGGTAGGCTGAATACCTTTTGTGGTCGGATTAGTAGTCCTAACATTTGCAAGATGCGTGCAACTGATCGGGCCGAGATCTCTCACGTGGTGTGACAGGGACCGCAAAGTATGGGGAGGACCTGTGAGCCCAAGATGCTCCTGTCATGCAGCCTAGTTGAGCGCAATACAAAGTTGCGCTAGAGCTGACCAAAACGTGATCTATGCCCCATCGGGGCCGGTCTCAAAAAGGTTGTCATCAGAATCACAGATGTTGAAAAGGCCTCTTATGTTATCCAGGCACATAAACTTTTGTACTTCCTGCTTGAAAGCCTGTGGATTGTGAATCTCCCGCAGCTGTGAAGGTAATTTGTTCCAGATATTTACATAAGCGACAAGGAAGAAACGTGAACGTAGTTGCTTCCTCGCTGCCAGCGGGGCAACTGTGCAGTGCTTGTTTCGGAGGTTGAATTCTGATCCTCTTCTCAGTGTCAGGCTGGGGGTATCACTGTGCACCGCTTGGTATCTTAACTTGTGTAAGAACCACAGGTTTAAGATAATGCGCCGCAGCCATAGAGGCTGGAGTTAGAGATGGTTACACCTCTGTAGGTAACTAAGCGCTAGGCCTTGTGGGGCTACTATTTTGGTAAACCGCCGCTGAGCCTTTTCGAGCAATATGCGGACTGATTTCCGCAAATTACTGAAGATGAAGTGGCAGTATTCCAGCTGCGGACGAACAGGACTGCGGTAAAGCTCCAACCGTGCTTCAGCCGAGTTAATGTGGCGGCCTATGTGGAAGACCATTCTGCGTGCTTTTCCTACCTGATACTGCACATTCTCTGAAAAGTTGTAGGTCATAGAATAGCGAATACCTAGGTCAGTAGCTAACGTTTTTAGTTGAAAGGGCATACCATTCAACGTAAACGCATCATCCGATATGGAGCATTTGTGGGTCAGAATACTAGATTTATCAGCAGAAAATGTCATGTGCCAATTTTGACACCACGACTCTAAGGTCTTCAGGTCTTCACGGATCTCTTGTAGTGCGGATAATTTAGCGCTTGGTGGGAAGACATATACGATCTTTATATCGTCCGCAAAGAGGAATGGGCGACCATGGCACAGGCTGCTACAGATGTCGTTCACATAAATCAAAAACAGGTTTGGTCCAAGCACGCTGCCTTGCACAACTCCACTGGAAACTGTGACAGGGATGGACTCAAAGTGTGCTACCTTCACGGACTGCGTACGCCCGGTTAGGTAGGATTTAAGCCAGTCAAGCAGAGGGGTGCTTACACCGTAAGCCTTGAGCTTATGTAATAGGCGTTTATGGGGGACCCTATCGAACGCCTTCTGCATATCAAGGTATAGCGTAATAATCGCCAGACCTGAATCAATCGCGCCAGTGACCAGGTTGAGAAAATCAAGCTGGCAGGTTTCGCAGGATCGTGCGCTTAGAAATCCAGGCTGTGACCTGCTAACGTGGCCTCCTGCATTCAGACAGGCCATAAGCGCACGCTTAACCGATTTCTCCATCACACGTGAGAGAATAGATGTGTAGTTTATGGGTCGCCAGTTGCTGACTTCCTGTACGGAGCCACCTTTATGGCGCAGGGTGATGACAGGGTGCTTCCAAGCCAATGGGTATTGGCCCTTCTCCACAGAGAGTGTGAAGAGTTTCAAGAGAAGTATGGAAAGGTCATCGCCCCCATTCTTAAGTAGTATGGGTGGAATTCCATCAGGACCAAGTTTGGTGGATGGTTTTATGGTTTTGATAGCGGAACGGATGCCTTTTAGATCAAACTGAACCGTGGATAGCAGCTGGTTTGTGGACACATCCAGCTCAGTAGTGACCGGGGACAGTTCTTCACACTGGGACTCTTTGAAGTAAGAGTTGAACATCTCACATATAGTCCGTGGATCATCACTTGCTTTGCAAGGGCCGACGCGTATGGAAGTGATCTTTGCTCCATAATGAGGAGTGCAAGAACGCAGCAGCCAGCTGAGGTGCTTGGCTTTGTTTGCACTGGCCATGGCTGCTCTTTCTTGGGATGTTTTCATCAATACAGACCTGGACGTTAGCTGGCTCGCAATCTCGTTGGCTCTCAGCACATGCACAAAGTTGAACGTCTTGTAGTAGGAACGTCGTAGTTGCCTCAAGCTTGCAGGCAGCTTAGTTTGCCTCCTAATTTTTCCTGAACTTTTATTTAAAGGAGTAAATGGAGCCGATAGGTCAAAACAATAATGCAGTTCGCCATAAAATATTGCGGACGATTTCTCCAGGGAGTCAGACAGAAAGAACTGTTCCCAGTTCCTTGCTCGGATAATCGTGGCAAATGTGGGCCTGTCTATGGAGCTTATCGGCCGGTATATCTCAATGGCCTCTGATCTACTCGTACAGATTGCCGGGATGTTTGCAAACAGCGAGCAGTATACCACTCTGTGGTCGCTCCCCGGAAACTCTAGGCCTACAGATGCACGTATATTGGATATACCCAGTGTAAATATCAGGTCTAACAGGTGTTTGGACCTCGTCGGCTTTGACACCTGCTGCAACCATCCTCCCAAGTTGATGCATGCTAATAGCCTACTATACTTCGCTGGGGCAGTGGGTGGAAACCACTGGATTTCAGGAAGATTGAAGTCGCCCGCCACAAGCTTGCATGCACATGGATGGCTCGCAGCTAGCTTAAAAGTAGTTATTAGCGCTTTGTCACTCACAGGTGATGTATCAGGAGCCCTGTACGTGCATCCAAGTAGTAACTTGGGTCCCATGGCATCAACCGTTATCCATATGGGTTCCAATATTTCGATGTTTTCTAGGACTTCGATATTAGCAGAGAAATTTTGCTGCAGACAAATGGCACACCCTCCTCCTCGTTTGTGTGTACGCGCACGTGTATACAGCTGGTAGCCTTGAATGCAAAAGGAATCATCGAACGTAAAGGCACCAAACCATGTTTCGGTGACTACTATTTTATCTGGCGCAGCAAGGATAGCCAAAGGGCGTAGAATGTGCATCTTGTTGTTCAGCGACCTGGCATTTATGAGTATAATGGAGAAAAGTTGGCCAGTGTCTCCCAGTTTTAAGGATGACATAAAGGGAGCACGAAGAGCTACTGGGCCATTTGTAGAAGCTGTAGGTACTGAGTCAAAAGAAGTAAGAGCGTGCTTTTCGTTGGTAACGTATTGGGTCTCGGGATGAGCTTGTCGTGGCTCATCCCTACCCGGAATAAAAAAGGCTCGTGATGTGGTGTAGAAAGAAGGGAATTTGTCCGCTCAGGTAGTTGATGTGGCGGTAGCAACCGGTGGGATAAGGTAGGTACTCTAGAGTCCGGACTATCTGGAACATGGTGAGAAGTGCCTTGAATAATATTGGGTGATGTACTAGCTGCGGAAGTCCGGTGTGTGGATATGGAACGTGTGATCGTTTCCCTGGTACCGCGGGCTATTTTCCTTACCGCTAGCTTTCGCGGTTTGAGAAAACGTTGCTCCATCATGGTTGCACTGCGTAGTTGTTCAAAGTTTGTTACGACGGTATTTAAAGTTGCTTCATCCTTAAAATATATTTTGATCGGTGCAGGGAATTTACTGCTTCGTTTAGGTAGTTTCTCAACACGTACCGAACGTGTTGCTAAACAAAATACTGCAGGGATAGCTCTCATAAAAGCATCCAAAGAAAGATCCTCGGGTACGTTAAGTACCTGGGTAGTATACGGCCAAATACCCCCTTCGAATGTTGGCTGGGGGATGCCTCACACTTTGCTGTTTCATGAGTGTGTGAGGTTTGGGTAGCTGCCTTCGGTGCTTTTTTCGGAGTCATCCTTACGCGGGGCCGTTTGGCTCTGGGTGCCATCGTCGCTTCAGGTGGAAACTTTGGTTAAAGCTCACGTGTGTGTGGCTTCTGTGACGAGAATAGAATGGGAACCTGTTGATCACTATGGGTGTGAGAAACCGGATCTCCAGGCTCGAAGTGTGTTGGCCCCTACGTCGGTTCACCCTCAGTGGCCCAAAATATAGCTGTTTCAGCTCAGCTCTATTAAGCAGCTCTTCACAACTTGTAATTATACTTCGGAGAGTTGATTCGTCCCTATTACTTAATTCGAGTGGTGCCGCGATTTTACTTATTCATTTGTTCAGTCGCACAACCTCTAGTGGGTTTCTTTGGATTCCATTGACCTCCAGAATCCTGCTCCTGAACACTTCCAAGGATGTGTCATCAGGAACGTTAAATGCAATAGTACTAAACGTAGTATTTCTTCCTTTGGTTCCCGTGTGCAGTGCGGCTTCCGGTTTGGCTGCTTCTGACGCAGAAATGAATGGTATGGCTGTAGCAGGCGAGCAGTATGGTGTATTTTGCTCGCAAGGCCGTTTAGTTGGAGGAGCCGGCGTGTGTCGGTTCAAGGCGGGTGACATACAAGATGCTCGCCGCCCAAATTGGGGTACTCCAGGTGGCAAGGCGCAGCTTGCTGCGTTTATCGTCCTTGAGAATGATGCCTCTGCGACTTGCCCTCCTGGTCCATTGGGACTATCTCTACAGCCGAGTGGAAACTCGGATGTAGGCGAACAAGTCCCGGGTTTCTTCTTAGGGCAATTACTTATCTGCCAAAGTCGCTTGGGGTCATGGGTATCCATAACCTCCAGTTTTAGCTTTTCTACCACCGAGCAATGGTTTTTTACTATTTGCTTGATCTCGCCCTGAGCTACATCGTCTGAGACATCCAAAACAAATATGTGGGAGGCCTCTGGGGTGACAAAATCCTGCAGAGGATCAGAGGATATTCCGGGAGTCCCCTCATTAGTAGGCTTAGATGCTAAAAGCTTTTCGCAACGGTGATGCATGGCTGTCTTCGCGTTCACTAATTTTAACTGGACAAAGGTTGTGCGCGACCGGAAGTCTGTTTGGTATGACAGAAATTTACGGGCCGAAAGCGCTGTATCAAACCTGAATAGCACGGGACATTGGTGTTTAATAGCCCTTTTCCTCAGTCTGGTGCAACTGATTAAATTACCTTCCAGACCGCAGATATCCATCAGTACCTTCTTGATGATGCGAACTTTTAAACGGTCAGGTACATTATAGACCACTACCTCCGTGAGGCATTTTCCCGGTCCATGACCTCAGTACTAATAGCAGTGAGGAGACGCATGGAAGTCTCGGAGCACTTTTCATCCATTACATTGCCAGGGTGAACTAGGCTTGTAATAGCCACTAAACGCTCAGCTATTGGCTGTAAGCTGTTAAAGGTCACTTTCATACTCGCTATCTCCTCTTGCAGCTGCGCGATTTCTCGGCGCATAGAAGAAAATACATCCATCACCCTAACGGAGCACGGCATGGTCACGTTGGTCGCTGTATTGCCCCCATTTTACTCGCTTTGTTTACACGACGGCTAGTAGATATTCCTCTTTTTACCGCAAGCATTTGAGACCAAGTTAGAGAGTCATCCACGAAGTAGAATTGTAATGGATAGGGGAGAAGTAACAAATAAGGGACAACGATATTGCCAAGGAAAATACCAGATGGCGGAAGTCTGATAAATATGAGAGTAAATATAAAAGATCTCTAGTAGGCAGATGGTAGACTGTACCAGATGTATAACTCCCACAAAGATACAACCAGTCGAGAGCGAAACGAACCAACCTGTCAGGGTGACCTTGGTGACCTTGGTGTCGCAGAAGTGAATACTGAGAAGCTGAGATATTTCCATTTTCTCACTAACTAAATAAATGAATATGTAATTGGTTGGTTCTTAAACTTGTCGAGGCACAAAATCGGGCTTGAGCAAAATTTACAGGCAGTTATGTCTCGCAGTGATACTTTGGGTCCAACCGTGCGTGGTGCGAACAGACCGGTCGCTACAATTGCAGTAAAACGGTAGATGCAGACGGAGCGTACCTTATTCACGCATGAGTCAAGAAAAGATTAAAATAGGCCGTTAGTCGACTTGCCATTTTGTGGTTGTGGAGAGTGACTTTATTCAGCGGCGCCTCATATCCGCCATGTCACAGTTATGTTAAACACAGGTTTCTGACTTTTAGTGGGATAACTCTGGCCAAGCAAAAACCAACCATTTCCTAGAACACTGCCGTAAGGCATTTTGAACACTAATGTAAAATTGGCAAAGCAGCTTTCCGACTGATTTTACACTTGGTTATTCGCAGTCAAATGGCTTCCAATTTCCTCTGTTGGCAGAACAGATAGATTGATCGGAACCGCCATTATTACTGAGGCTGTTTTAGGTGGAGGGTCAAGAAAAATTGTCTTGCTGAGTGTCCAGGTGGGCATAGTTGCAAACTTGCTGATGTCTTGTTTTTTTCATATTATGTATAATTTTTGGGAGTGTGAAGACATCGTGACTCGCTATCTACACTGGACAGCGGTCGTAGTAGTAAGTGCAGTTGAGCCTCTTTTGTGTAGAGCCGTGCGCTATGTGTGACATCTTCGGTCACTACTTCCGTCTTATACAAAGCTCCGTCCCTTATTTCAACCCAAATCCACAAGCAGTCCCGGACCTGGGAAAAAGTTCATATTCAATCTGTAGGAGTAGCTACTAGCAAACTCCGGGTATGCGTAGAGATGCACGGAGCCTACGACCAGTAGCTGCTACTAAACCGAGGCTTCGAAATTAATACGATCGACAAATAATGACGCTAGGAATGGCTATCAGTGGCCAGATGTAGCCATTCCATTAAGAGGTTTAATTGCTATTGGATAGCTAGGACGTCACATAATATCACAACAAACCATCAATGGTGTTTGTTACGGAGATTTCAAGAGTGTATAGGATAAAGAGAAAAGGAGTATCTCCTAGCAAGCTCCAGATATGCGCAGAGATGTATAAAGCCTATGTCGAAGTGCTGGCTAGCTGACCAACCTTCCATTGGTGCCAGCTGGGTGGTTCGGGTTTAACCCGTTCCAGCTAATAGTTCGGCGGCAGTGTTCCAGTACGTGGTGTGTTTTCGTCTGGCAAGCGTTCTCCCTATAAAAACCACAAACGTCTGCTTAACAACACTGTGACGTGGTGGTCGTGGCTCGCCACAAAATACAGTCACTGCCCCGTGGATACCTGGAGAATCCTTTCCAACCCACAGACACCAATTTTCTACTCGCACATTGCTGACGAGAACAAACATTCAAGAATGGAGCAGCACCTTTACAAGCGCAAACTATACAACTATATAAACGCACACACAATCACGTACTTACATACCCAATACATAAACTTATACTGTTATGGCAATCACATCGGATTTTTGCACATTCTTTATCACGCATAGTTTTGTCAAAATGATCATGCCTGTAACGGCGTGCATCACCTTGTCGAGAATAAAAGCTTTATTTAATTAGTTATAATGTTGCTAGGAGAGAGAATCTGTTGCCAGCAACAAAATTTTGATTAAGGCTTCTAGTTACTGGCGGAGGCCTACAGTGACACAGAATAAGTAGATAAACCGGCAAAGGTATATGATGCAGTCAAACCAAGAGAATGAAAGTTGAAGAAATATAGGGTGGCTCCTAGCGAAAAGCTGCGTGCAAACTACAATGACCCGCTGCAGCTGCGAAGAGGTGACAAAGGTAGGATGAATAACAAAAACTGCACTAGGAGAGAGTTGCTATCCGCGGCTAGCAATTGCAGTTGCGTGTGGCCTTCTAGTTATAGTGAATACCTACAGCCTCCCAGCATAAGCCAGAGAATGCAAATGTATGTGACGCAGACAGTTCCATAGAATAAAGGATGGAGAGATAAATGGGTGGCTCTTAGCCTGCTCCGGATAGGCACAGAGAAGCAGGCAGCCTATGACGACTAACTGCCGTTTGACTGAAGTGCCGAAATTAAGCCTATCGACGTATATTAGCTCTAGGAAAGACTATCAGTTGCCAGATGTAGCCATTTTATTAAGGTGGTTGGTCATTAGTGGATACCTACGGTGACACAGAATATATCAACAAACCAACGAAGATATATGATACAGAAATTCCAAGATAATATAAGATGAAGGTTCTGGCAGCGTCTCCTAGTGAGTTTCGGATATGCGCAGAGGTGTTTAGTGTCTAAACGAACCGCTGCAATAAAAGAGATGAGGCAGATAAGAAGAACGACAGGTAAGGTCGCTAAGGGAGATAGACTCTCAGTGGCCAGCACCGGTATTTGGATTAAGTCTTCCAGTTGGTAGTGCTTACCTACAGGAACAAAGAATAAGCCAGAAAACCAGTGAAGGTATTTAGTGAAAACAACCTAAGTGCATGAAAGTTGGAGGGTTAAGGAATGGCTCCTACCGGTTAGATGCATGCAATATACGATGACGCCCCGCAGCTGAAAAAAGGTGACAAATTTACGAAATCGACAACAGTTTAAATGTGATCAGTCCGCGAACGAAGGGTCACAAATTAAAACCGACAAATCGTTCATCCCAAATAAACAGCGCGCTGCTGGAGCTCCGAAAATTGCGTCATCAGTACTCTACGACTCATGATTTCAATGGCCTTGTTTGCATGCACAAAAGCATAAACAACTGGCAACACCCACCGGTGAGGATTAGGCTAGTCGAGGAGCGCGCTGCCTTAAACATCAACAACAAATGCAGGTCTCACACTCGGCTACTGAAATATAAAAACCAACGTACAGCAAACCCTGTCGCCTCTCTGAGGCTCGTCGATGTGTCTGTAGTTACTGATCCATTGGACCTATCTAACGTTTTCAATAGCCACTTCTGCGATTCCTTCACTGACATCAACGGGATCGTAACTACTGTTGTGCCCAAACTTACTCGCGACTCGCTAGAGGCTATTAGCTTCGAACTAGGTCCTGTAATCCCGGTAATACGATCACTCAAGCTATCACTACCCCCTGACCCTTGTGGTCTCCCATCTGCACTGCTGCTACCCGGTGGCCAAGATATTACTGGTTTACGGCTTAACTCATTTACACTCCCTATGAAATATGGCATATATCAAACCACTTGGAAGCATCTGATAGTCATCCCTAGACATAAACAAAGTAACCAGTAAAACATAGAAAACCACCGCTTCATCAGCCACAGGCCCATTGCTTTGAGAGTGACGGAAAGAATAGTCATGGAAAACCTGCTGAACTCTCCTCGTATTCCTAAGCTTAGAAATAGACAACACGGATGTTTACAGTCCAAATCTTGTCAGACGCGCCAGTTTAATTTTTTAAACATATGACTGCACAGGTTGCTGCTAAACAATCCCTAATCATCATGTTCCTTGGCTTGTGGAAAGCTGGACCGGGAAGCACGCGCGGAACTATTAGTAAATCTTGAAACACCAAGTCTCAGACCGACTGTTCTCATGGTTCCAAGCATACCTTTCCTCTTGCAAGGAATCAGTCAAAGGTAACCGAGCCCGTGATACTTCCCAACCCAGTCAGAGGTAATGTTTTTCAGGGCGTCGTACTAGGCTTGCTATTATCCTTGTTGTATATCAATGACGTTTTCCAGTTAATGCCATACAGCAAGCCCTACTTGTTTGCCGATGATAGTAGAATGGTGTTGTCCTTCACCCATCAAACATGCAAGCCAGGCTGGCTAGCCGAACAACCTCCACGTGGTGCCAGCTTGGGGGTTCGGGAGTGAGCCGTTCTAACAAATAGTTTGGCGGAAGGATTCCAGAAGGTGTGGGGCTTATGCCTGGCAAGCTTTTTCCCTGTAAACAGCCACAGCTATCCGTTAACGACGCTGTGAGTTGTCCGTCGTTACTCTCCATAAATTTACTGCGCTTAGAAATCCAGGTACTCCTTTCCAAAGCACGGTCACCAAGCTTCTACTTGCAACTTGTTGACGATAACAAAGGTTGAAGTATGAGGCAGCACCATTACAAGCACAAACTACACAGCTACATACACACACAGTTACATACTTACCTGCCACACAGCCACACACCGTTATGGCAAACTTATCGGATGTTGGCACATACTTGATCAAGCATGGTTATTTTAAAATGATCATGGCTGTAAAGGCGTGCTTCGCCTTGCCAAAATGAAAAGCTTCATTTAAAGCTGAATCTAGGGAACACGATCTGTGGTTGGGTTGCGACGCGCAACTTCTATTGAGACCTTAACGCACTTTAATGCAAACATAGGTCTTTCCGATCTCGAGGACCCTTTTCCGAATGGATGTATCTGGGTGTTGCTCTTCCCAACACTGGCACATCACGACCACGATTTCGTCTTGGTTTAGACTCGTCAGGCGGAGATAGCCTGAGTTGGGTTAGAACTCAGCGCTTAATGGTTCATGGCTGACGTCCTGTACACTATGCTACTGAAACCCACGAGCAACGCTAGACACAGCGGAAAGTAATTCAAAGCTGGCTTTAGGGGCCCACTGGGTGGTTCATTTATTTAGTTATAGATTCAAAGCCATCTCAGGGCTCTGAATGTTTGAGGCAATATATGGAAGCTGGTATTCGCTCGTGGAAATGCAATGTTTCCTCGTACCGATGCTATAGTTTACCTAAAGCGTCAGCCTTTCATGGTCCACAACTTGGTAATAGTCGCCCAGTTCGGGACCTACGTGTACATTAGTCAGGTTCTTTGAAATTTGCAGAACAAGTGAGCCATTGCCCAGCAAGAGCGCGCTCCCTTGGAAGCTATATATTAAAATCTATGGCACTGCAAGTAGCTAGGCTGGGTCTATAAAAACCTGCGCCCGACCTCTGCTAGAGTACGGCTCCAAGTTGTTTACCAACTCCGGAAAATGTCACGGAGTTGCCACTGGGAAGGTCAAACAATCTTTCCCCATACGTTTTCTGGACAATGCTACCCAAAACTATCGTGGTCAAGGCATCGAACTCGCGCCAGAGCCTTTATGGATGCGATGACTGAAAACTAACCTTGTCTGCCTATATCTGTTTATCAATAACCTTGCGAGCTCACTGACGCCCTTATGTGCGTCAGGTAAGTTTGTGTTTGGCCACACTCCAGTATCCTGCCAAAAGCCAACAGCTATAAGCCTGCAAGCATAACACTACCTATACCTGTTTTTGTGGAACAGGCTTGCACACGCTGTGCGGGCATTTTATAACGCAAATAACGTGCTTTCGTCACTTAATAGGTACCTCACAGTCCGTCATCCTTCTATTATTTTAAACATTCACGAACCTGAAGGCGAGCTGTGGGAAAATGGAGCTGACCACATATAAGTATCTTCCTTGCCGAAACCCACTCAGTCACAAAGAAAAGTATACGTTTGTCTGCAACTCGTCGTTACAAATCTTTTCTCACAGAACTGCTTAGTACCTCATGCCAGCCAACAGGCCTTCGCGACCGCTTTTTACCTTATCCGCTTCCCATCAAAGCTGTTGCGTCATACACTTTTCCTGACTGAATTTTACAACCTTTATCCAAAAAGCTAGGCCTATGCGCAGCACATGGCCATCGAACTTAATATAATATATTTAATTGCATATCCTGCATGCTCCCACAACATAAACGTTTGCCACAATTCGCCTTTACGTTGCCCAATCACCCGTCAAAAATCTTTAACGTTTTTAGTAGTCAATCTCATAGCATTTTTAGCGCAATAATGTATGCTACCCACTCATTACCAGTTGTTCAGTTTTCCCTTAAATGCCTCAACATTTTCGCAACTTGCTAAAACTTATCTCACCTGGCCAGCGCCCAGCCGCAAAGTAGCCTCTGCTTACTTGCCGCTGCTTCGATTACCAGCTACAAATGCTGACACCATTCATGTAAGCGTCCAGCTCTGACACTGAACTTTCTTGACTCAGTTTAATTTGGCACTATTTCCTCAGCACCCTAGCCTACGACACACGTTAAATGGCTGTTGACTTATTCTGGGACATTGTAGACATACTCTAGTAGCTAGAATGCTTCATCCAAATGCAGTTGCTGCCAACTGACACCCTCGCTCCTAGTGCCATTATCCGTTTTTTGTCTTACCTCTGTGTAGCAGCAGCTATTCTTCGTAGGCTTCAAGCTCTCTGTGCCTATTCGGAGCACGCTTGGGGCTATTTTTTCTCCCTCCAAATTTTATTCTCTTAGAGAGTCTTTCTTATGTACATTTGCTGTTTGTTGACTTATTCTGCGACACTGTAGGTATAAAATATTAACTAGTAGGATTCATCAAAACGTTATTGTTAGCCACCGATACACCTCTCCCCTAGTGCCATTATCAGTTCTTCGTCTTACCACTGGCACCACTGTTTAGCAGCAGCTATTCTTCCTAGGCTCCATGCATCAATGCGCATGTTCGGAACTTGCAAGAACCACTATCTTATCCCTCGAACCTTTGCTCGATAGGACTGTCGGCTTCACATGCAATTGCTGTTTGTTGACTTATTCTGAGACACTGTAGATTTACACTAGCAACTAGAAGACTTCAACCAAATTACATTGTTAGTCATCGATACTCCCCCGCTTAGCGACATGATCTGCTCTTCATCTTACCTGCATCACCGCTTTTCAGCTGCAGCGGTTCATTGTAAGTAGCATGCGTCTTTGCGCTAGGAGCCACTCCTTATATTTCTAGCTTTTATTCTATTTCATTGTTTGCATCACATGCCTTTGCTGGTTTTTGACCTATTCTGTCACTGTATGTATCCATTATTAACTAGCAGGCTTAATGCGAATGCATTTGCTTTCCACTGGTTCTCTCTCTTAGCACCATTATCCATCGTTCCTCTAATCTTCATAGTGTTTTCTGCGGCGATTCGTTGTAGGCTCTATACATCTTTGCACATAGTTGGAGCTAATATGAGACGACGCGCGTTTATCCATCCTGTCATCTTTCAGAATGTCTGTATCATTTACCTCCGTTGCCTTGCTGATGAATTCCGTGACACTGCAGGCATCCACTAGTGACCGAACTGCTTAATGGAATGGTTACATCTGGCCACCGACTGTCTCACGTAGTAGTCCCAGGTGGCTTACTAGCATTTCCTAGAACGACATATTTTAGGACGCTCTCTGTAGCAACCTAGCGTGTCCTGTCTTTCCGAGCCGCCGCGCTTATGTCTCATGTGGTGTAACGTCCTCGGTAACCTTCCCTTATTTCTTGTATCCTCTTCGGCACTTGCACACGTAGGAGGCAAGGTTTTTCGCTAGGTTTCTCCGGTTCAGTCTACCGCAGCACCATTACCTTAGCACCCTAATATGACCTTAGTATCTGCGCGGCACCGCTTTCCTGCTCCTATCCTGCGATCGCCTCAGTAACTGCAGGTATGGGTGTATTCTGCCTGTTTGCTCGCCTCGCTTCATTTAAGCTATTTTATCACTTTTCTGGCAATCCTTCTTATCTCATCACTTCAGCGCACCGCCGCTCCTTGCTAGATGCTGAGTTGTTACTCAATCGCTGCAACGTTTGTGTCAGCTGCTTATATTGAAGTCCAACGGTGTCACTGGCTTCTCCCAGGACAGACAACCTTAACACCATCCCCTTGGGACACTAGATGTAAATGAGTATCTGCGTGCCGCTGCGCTTTAGTCTTCAATGCTCTGACGAGTTTACCAGCCGTAATATATGCTTACGCTCCCCCCAGGCTCTGTCCTCTTATCCTGAATTCTTTCTTAGCTCACATCTGTATAGCATACCTAACCCAAGTGGTCTGTTGACATTAAATCCATAGTCTCTCCTTCCTAGATCTTCGTTTGTTCATTAGTCGCTACAGTGTCTGTGACACCTGCTCGTGTTGGAATCCAGTTCCCTCAGTAGCCTTTACCGGCTGAGTCTACCTTAGCACCATGCGCTTTGAACCCTATTCTGACTTCAGCCTCTGCGCATCTTTGCCTCACACTACGACGTCCTCAGTTAGCTTAATGTATGCGGGCACTATGCCTGTTTGCTGTTCTTCGTTCATTTAACCTTTTCCAGTTCTATCTGGCAATCCTACATATTACATCAAAACAGCACATAGCCGCTCCATCACCGCCCTATTCTAGACGTTTATCTTTCTCTCACTCGTCGTGACGTCTTCCAATTTTCCTCCTGCGATCGTCCAGCTCTCGGACAACAAATCAATAAATAAGCGGGTATATTTCTAGGATGGCTAGAGTATGTACTCTTATGGGCTCAAAACAATCTTTACGGTAAGCTTGTGCCCTTACATGACCGTAAGTAAAATGTGAGCAAAGGTTCCTCGTTGGAACTTACGAATGCTTTGGCATTGTTTGGTGTACAGCTGATAGGGTCCTACGCGTCCACATTCCACTGCTTCTGGTTCCTTCCGGCAATACTGATCTCCATGGTTATTTTTGTAAAAGTTACGCAGAGCCGTAGTTGTGCAGGTTTTCTATCAAAACAAGATCCAATTCACCACAACTTCACTTTAAATTTTATGGACCATATGGGCCCGCTTGTTGACCACAATTATTGGTGCGCATTTGGAAGAAATAAGGGCGGCGGAAGTATAGGGAATGCGGATGGGTTACAAACATGACCGAGACAGGCAGATAAAAACAAATCGAATTTGATAAGAAACATACAAATGCGGTGTATTTACTTGAAAAACACAAATTAACCGAAAACACTACCCGAAGTTTCTTGCGCTGAACTAGAATTTTGCGCCAAATTTCAACCCAAGCAAATGTTAGAAAAATGAACAACTGTTTATAAGGCCAGAATATTGCGAAAATTAGTCCAAATATAAACCGCTGAGAATATGATTTTACTGCTCATTTCGCTTAACATAAAAGCACTGCAATGTTTGCAGTAGTTCACGAGTCATTCCAATTGAATGGTTGTCTACGGAAAACGCTATTATTCTTTTTACGCTAAAAATGGCTCTTTGCCTTGCAAGCAGGTATCAGAAAAGAAGAAGAATATTTATAATATAGCGAAGCGGTATGTATTCTAAATAGGCATAGATATCTAGAAATGCTCTATATGGCCCTTAATACCCCGTAACTTCTAGGTTCATCGTGGGTGGCCGAAAAGCAAACTTTTCAGGCACACATAGCGAATGTACGCAAACAAGTGATAATAGTGCGCGAAAACCCTATAAATCCAGTAAGGAATATTAGGTATGCATCAGAATTCTGGACAACTTTTAATGAACCTACGGTCATAAGGCCGCAATGTAACAGTTTCGGTGGCTACTGAGCCACCTAAACAACCGGAAATATAAAGTCTAGTATTTTCAAGGAACTACGTTGCTTTGAAGTTTATGTCAATGCTGATTGAGCCAGGTCTACTTGAATAATACAGGAGACCTTTAGGATCATTTGACACGTTTTGGCCTGGAAAATGCACACATTTCTTAGATAAACATCGTAAGTTTTATCACTTAGTGCCGGTTTTCTATCTACATGAGGCTATGTGGACAGCACCAGTGAGCTAAAGACGCCTGCCACTAATGATTAAGAAAGTAAGATCGGAAAATTTAGCTTAGGGGAGTGAAACCCATTTAGGCCTGCCTACGCGGGGTAGAATGAACTCTAATTCTGTTGGTTAAGCTTGCTCGAACATGACAGATTTTTATGCCGCAAGTGTTGTTGCACAGTAATGTGCAGCTCTTTGTTTAAATTCGGGCTAGTTCTCCGCATTTTTAAGTTCTGAAGCAGATGACAGCGTTGGTCATCCAGGTAGCAACGTAACTAGTACTATACTGGCGCACCAGCTATTTCCTAGGTGGATTTCCTAGCAAGGGCTGTTCCAGCGCCTTAAGCAAAGAGTGATAATGTACATCAGGAGGAAGGTGCTGAGAAAACGTGGGACCTGATTGTTTGCTGTGACCTGGAGATGGTCCTGTTGGTCTGTGTGAAATACCGTTAAAATTTAATATCATTCTAGACACAGACAACATAGAAAGCTTGCCTGTTCGCAAGATGACTACGTGTGTTTGAGCCATCCAGACAAATCGCATTCAAGCGCTTCTGGTTGTCCGCTTCCAAGGCGTTTGGCTGCTTCTCGGCTGGCCACAATATCTTTCCTCTATACCTTTCCCTAGCTAGAACGGTTTTGCGGTGCCTTTAGCTAGCGGGATTGTGTGTTTTGACAATAAAGTTCTATCTCACCCATATAACCGTCTTTTTTCGACATTTCCTTGAGGAGGGAAGAATCTGACATATAACGATCGAGCGATTCCGCTGAAACTGGTTACCCCGACCGAAACTTTGGCATGACACTTACTAATTTTTCCTTCCAAGTTCGTTCAGTTTTGCAGTACGCTGATGCATTTTACTATTGTATGCATATTTCGGGTTCTGTATCGCTTAATTTGTCTTATATTTCTGCCAAGAATACGTCGCACTCGGTCCTCGATAGCCAGATTGAAAATGTAACCATCGCCACTCCGCTTTTTCGTGAAAGCCATCCAACACATTAGTTTGTTCAGTTTGAGGCACTTTTCGAACTTCGCGGCATTAGATCTGAAAGCATCAAATATCTCCATTCCTCTCCTCGCTTCCTCTGCACATCGCCAACGGTATCAACAATATCCCTGTATTGCCAGCAGAGGGGAGAACGTACGAGGAAAGTAAAGCAGCGGTTCTCAAATGGACAGGTCATAACGCTCATCAACGTATCACGAAGTTCCTGAGCGCAAGGGAGTTTTGTGACCTCAAGCCGTCGCGGCTATTGCGAAAGACGCAAAGTTCAGTCAAAGCATACATTGTGGACGACAAATTTTTTAAGGAAATGTGGTTGCGTAGATTTCTACGTGAAAGTTGTAACACTATCTACGCAAATGCTGGCGCATCAGTAACACTGGTGGCCGATATCGCAAACTGACTCTGGGCATCCTACGACAAGATTTTGCAGGTTCGATTTACGTCGAAAGACGAGATTGCCGAGATCTAATCCCAGGTTGCCGCAATCAGCACATGGTTTACCGATTTCACAGCATCTGGGAGTAGCCGCCGATGTCCTCCTTAAAATTGTCAACGTCCAGCTCGACCAAAGTCATTGTCGAAATAAATAAATTAATAAATAAATAAATAAACTTTTATTCTCGACAGTGCGAGGCACACCTGTACAGGCATGATCATGTTTAGCTAACCTAGTGCCATCAAAATGTACAAAGGGTACATGTTTGGCATAACAGTGAATGTAAGTGTATAGGTGTATATATGTATGCAATTGCCTACGAATGTAGCTTGTATTTTTGAATGTGCCGCAGAATTTTTGACTGTTTGTTTTCGATAGGAATGTGAGAATAAGCGATTGACGTCCGTGGGTTGGATACCATTTTTCGGATGCCCACGGGCCAGTGACTTTATTTTGTGGCGAGTCACGTTCGCCACGTCACAGTGTTAATAAACAGACATTTGTGGCTTTTTATGGGGAGAAAGCTTGCCGGGCGAAAACCCACCAGGTCCTAAACACTGCCGCCGAACTATTTGCTGGAACTGGTTAAACCCGAACCACCCAGCTGGCACCACGAGGAGGTTGTTCGGCTAGCCAGCCTTGTTCGGCTAGCCAGCCTTGTTCGGCTAGCTAGCCACGCCGGATGTTTTTCTACTGCTGGTGCCATCAGCGACTTGGTCCGCAGGATAAATCTTGCAGCACGCCATGTTTCTTCAAACGCAACTCGCAAGGGAAACGGGCTGACCAGCACGTAGGAGCCACGGACGTAGCTGGTCTTCGCAGCCGCCAATTCTTTGTCACCGATCAACAAACGGGAGTGCGCTATCTCCTCGACCCTGGTGCAGAAGTCTGCGTGCTTCCACGTGCCCCAACGACTCAACCGGAAAGATGCCTGGTCCTCAACGCGCAGCCAGCGGCACCAGCATCCGGGTCTACGGTCAGTGCTGGCGCAAGCTTAACCTCGGTCTGCGCGCTCTTTTCTATGAATATTCCTGGTTGCTGACGTCCAAAATCCCATTGGCTTGATGGATTTGCTTTAACAATTTGACTTGCTTGGTCATGCTAAACGACATCGTCTCCTCGATCAGACAACGAAAATTTCGTCTCTGGAACATCCAGCGATGTAGCCTCGCTCAGTCCAGTGTCTGCCACTACCAACTAGTCAGCCGGCAAAGCGCTACTTGAGAGGTTTACTGAAGTCTCCCGACCTTCATCGTCTCTGTCAAATGCAGCCGCAGCTACTCTGCATCACATACTTACCATGGGGCCGCCGGGCTCCGGCAAAGCTCGAAGGCTGATTCCGGAGAAGCTCAAAACCGCCAGTGCGGAATTCGAGCACATGCTCGACCTTGGCATCATCCGACCATCCAGCAGCCCTTGGTCATCGCCCTGACACATGGTCCCGAAATTCAGGAGAAGGGCGACCATGTGGCGATCACCAGGCTCTCAACAAGGTGCCAATTCTGGCTACTAATCCTATTCCTGACATCCAGGATATTACGGCCAGTCTTCTTGGCGCTGGCGTGTACGCAAAGTTTGACCTAGTGTGAGCTTCTCATCAGGTCTGGTCGCCGACGAGGACATACCGAAAACCGCAGTTATTACGCCATTTGGAACATTAGACTTACTGCGAATATCCTTTGGCTTGGGCAACCCCGTGCAGACATTTTAACCTCGCATCGGCTCCATCGTACGTGGACTCGACTACGTCCAGCTGTACATCAACTACATCCTGGTGGCCAATTCTTCGGAGGCGGAACACTGAACACACCTACGACCCTTGTTCGAACGGCTAAAGGTGCACAACGTCCCCGTCAACCCCGACAATGCATTTTTATGCAGCCGCGCATCGGCTTTCTCGAACACCAACTTGATTCCGCGGGTATCTGCCCCTTGCAGGACAGAGTCAAGTCGATACCCGAATTTCTTCCTTCAACTACTCTAGCCGCTATTCCACGCTTTAACGGCAATGTCAACTACTATAGCCAATTACTGCCATGTGCATCGAGCTTAAGAAATCGGCCACTTATCTCCCGCGTGGACGCAACACTGTTAAAGTTGATCTTACGCATGAAGCATGAAAAGCATCCGAAGCCAGCAAAGAAGCATTCGCTTACGCCGTCACGCTTCATCACTTCGACTCGACCGCTCCAATCAGCGTAGCCATCGACGCTTCGGAAGAAACAATCCGAGCTGTTCTACGGCAGTTTTCCCAAGGTAATTGGCAACCACTAACATTCCTCTCCCGAATTATTCAGACAGCCAAGTCGATATCCAGTACATTTGGCTGCGAGTTACTCGTCGTTTACCCCGCTGTCAACCACTTTCGTCATGTTCTCATAGGTACTCATTTTACCATCGGTAAAGATTACAAAGCTCTTGCTTTTGCCTTCCGGAACACTTCATCCTGACACTCTCTGCGTGAAGTTCGTCATTTAGATTTCGTGTCTCAGTTTTCGTAGGACGTCCAACACGTGTCTGGCAGGATAACGTCGTGGCGGACACGCTTTGAAGAGTAAAGTCTCTGACTCCGACCGATCAGTCACTCGAGCTGTCAGTTATGGCCGCTGCAAAGCAAGCCGAAAAAGACTTAATGTCATCCGGCGATGAGTCCAAGTTGAAGTTGGTACCTAGACCGCTTCCTTCGTCTACAGGTACAATAATGTGCGACGTCTCTGCCGGACGTTCACGTCCACTGCTACTGACGGTCCTTCGCCGAAAAGTCTTTGATACGTTGCACAACATCGCGCATCCTAACATCCGCGCTTCAATCAATATGCTTGCGGACAGATACGTCTGGCCTAACCTGCAGCGCGACGTCAAACTTTGGGCACACAACCGTCTGACGTGCCAGCGAGCGAAAGCTCCTCGACATGTTGCCGCACCGCTAGAAAGCTTCCCGTCAAGCTCAACTCGATCAGCCCACTTCCACCTCGACATCTTTGGACAACTTCCGCCGTCCAGGCACGGTCTATATCCTGACCATGGTGGATCGCGCCACCCGTTGGCCTGACGCTGTTCTGATTCCCAATGTATCAACTAAGACCATAAAACGCGTACTCATCAAGTTCTGGTTCGCTCCACATGGCCGTCCAGCCACTGCGACTACGGCCGTGGTCCACCATTCGAATTGTCGACATTCAGCGACCTACTCCAAGTCCTCGGACGTAACCGCATCCAGACAACCGCCTACCTTCTTCAAGCAAATGAAACGGCGCAACACTTTCACCGAGAGCTTAAAGCTTCGCTAAGTGCCCCCAATGCACTTATTTCGACAGAAGTTCTGCCAATGGTACTACTTATAAATAAATAAATAAATAAATAAATAAATGGTATATTCTCTGTAAAACGAGACACACCTCTAAAAGGCATTATTCGATTAGCACTGAAAGCTGATCCCGAAACGTCTAGCACTGTGCTTGTCCATGGACGAGCACTTCCATTACCAGGTGACCTTCTAGCTGAAAGTCCTTACGTTCTTCGCTGCGACACGCAATTCGCTCGGCGACTACTTACGAGCATGCGCAGCAATAAATCCACCGCAGTACGGGAACAGCAGCGCAACCCTTACGTCCTCAAAATCTTCATCACTGCCCGCTTGTCTTCCTTCGCGTTGATGGTCAACGTAAACACTCGAAAGACCTTAAGAAAGTCCATTCAATGTCCTACAGCGTAAGGATCGCTTCTGCGTCATCAAACGCAACGGCAAGCATGAAACCGTCTAAAGCGACCGTCTCAAAGTTGTTTACGTCGAACCGGATTCGAACGACGACTTCAGTTTTTCGTCCTCCGACGAATCGACCCAACCCATAGTAAAGGAAACTACTGCAAACAGTAACACCACAATTGAAAGCCCGTCACCTGAGCCCTACGGCGGCCAGGCCCAAAAAGATTACTAGGTCTGATCGCGGGTTCACAGGCCGACCGGTTTCTTAGAACGTTAGCTTAGCACTTTTACTTCTACCAGCGCTTTCATGTTTTTATTATCATCAGTAACTTCCGAAAACCGCAAAAAATCCGAAAATGTTTTGAAAACCCAAAATCATCGCAAAAGCTATCGAAAACCAGAAAAACGGAGAAAAGGTTATGAAAACCGATAAAAAGAGTTTTTCCTTGATGTTTCGCTGCCTATTCAGTAAGTGCTTTTTCTGTCCGTTGCTATCATTACTTCTGCATGCATGACCTACACGTTTCCTTCTTCCTTTTCATGTTGCGAACCGAAGAACACTCACTCATGGTCAAACACAAGTGCTCGTATGCAACGAAGTTACTCCCCTTTTCTTTCATCGGTACCATGTGTGGGAGCCCGCTAGGGTCCGATCGCCTGGTTCGCCCCAAGTAGCTGCACCAAGTTTCACCGCCTGAACTCGCAGAAGGCTGACACGCTACGGACAGTCCTCACGTAGTTCTAAGGGTCACTAACCGTTCCCTATTAGGAGGGGGTCATGCTGTGTCCGGGAGGTTTTGCTGTTGGTCTGTATAAAATATTATTTAAATATAATAACATTCTGGGCATAGACAACTTAGGAAGCTTGCCTATTATATCGATGACCACGTGTGTTTGAGTCATCCAGACGAATCACATTCAAGCGCTTCTGGCTGTTCCGTCTCCAAGGGCGTTTGGCTGCTTCTCGGATGGCGACAATACCTTTCCCCTGTACCTTGCCCTAGTTAGAACCATTTTGTGCTCCCTTTAGCTAGCGTGATTATGCGTTTCAACCATAAAGGTCCATCACGCCCATATAACCGTCTTTTTCCGACGTTTCCATGCAAGGAGATGAACCCGATATATAGGGCCAGCTACTCCTCTATATGTTTAAGCGCCATTACGCATAACGCATGGTGGGCTTTGGAGCCAGCTAAAGGCCAAATAACACACTGGCTGCCAAGGAAAGATAATTGTTGTTCGAAAGTTTCTGGTGGTCCAGCCAACCAGTGTGCCAGAGGTCCCACTGTCTTTGTTTAGCTTTCGTGCCAGTAAAATGGAATCTGGCAATGAGAATGTTTTACTATCAAAATCAGTTAAATAAGAGGATCCGGTTTTCATTATGCCTGTATACTAGCGTCCCCAACAGTTATAGACATACGATATCAGATAAAGCTAAGTATATGGGGCCAAGGGAGGATAAGTGGAGAGCAAAATGTCGGATTCTTGGGCCCATAACTTTTAAAGTGCACTCTTTGTCGGCTAGGTGAAAAATATATATATTATTTTGCTCTTTACATACCGCTAGTAGTTGGAAGCGGCACAGTAAACCAGCTAGTGCTCAGGCTTATTGAAATCGTAGCGCTTAAGGCCAGCTAGCAACTGACATCTACGAAGATAAATAAAGGTACATCTAAAGCTGTTATTTTGACGGTTTCTGACCATTCTAATAATAACCTTAGGTGTATCGGCCGCAACAATAGCTTTAAAAGTCTTACGCTGGCTAAGGTTCAGTAGGATGCCTTTACCAGACCTATCTCAATGGTCATAAGCCCAATACTTTTGTCACAGACCCAATGGTCTAAGCAGTTAGAAAGTGATAAAAGTTAGAGTTGAAGATAAGGAAGATGTAGATAAGATGAAAGAATTAAAGTTTGCCTGCTCGAATGGCTTCGTCATTGCCCTGCACTATCCCATATAAGGAATACCTACGGGTTTGCCAACCTGCCAGGCAGTAGGCTAGGCTTTACTTTTTGTAGAAATTTTTAAACATTGCCGAAGTAATCATTGAAAACCAGAAGCCGGAGGGTCGTGTATACCAATCGGTCCACGCAGCCTTTGAACAAAAGTGGCAGTGTGGGAACCGAAGCGCGTCAGTAACTAATCAGTAATGCCTAAACATCTTTTGCGTTCAGCATTCTAATATTAGTACCTCTACGATGCGTGCGACTGATCTGACGGAGACATTCCGGGTGTTGGGATTGCGGTAATGGATAAGATGAAAACACAGGGTCCTGGATGGAGAAAATTCATGTGGGTTAGCCTACCGGTTATTCCTTACAGGATGCTTTTATCGTGGCATATACTCTTCCCATAGTGCGGTCACAAGGCGGAATTGACCGTAGGAGAACACAAGCAGGTCAAGAAGCGATCGTTGAAGACTATAGTCGTCCAGTACTCTGCTTTCTATTCTTAAAACCTACGGAATGGGTGTGTGGAATATTGCTACAGTCTCTTAGGAGTTAAGACGGTAAGGAAAATGAATGTGGATGAGTTGTTGGCTCAAGGATCTTAGATGTCATGCATTACGTCGTGGGCGTCCTCGAGCCACGTCAAGGCCAGTTTCGAAGAAGTAGTCCTGTGGATCGCAGTTATGAAATATGCTTTGTGTTTTGTCAACACATAGGAATCTTTTTATTTCCTTCCTGGATGGCTGCAAGTTTGGATTTCCCTTATTCCGGAAGGCAACCTGCTCCATATGTTCAGGTACCAACTAAGAAGGAATGAGATCGCATTCTATGCTTTGCCCATAGCAGGTAATGGAATGGCCCTTGTTTTGGAGTTTAGATTCAGAAGCGCTCCTCAGTTTAAGACAAGTGATATTACCATGAGCTTTCTACGAATGAGCTTAGGTAAAAGCACCGGTTAAGGATAATTCGGCTTTGTTATGAGGGTTGAACTTAAAGGTGTTCGCACCTTTTTCGGTAACTCAGCGCTTGCTGTGATGGAGTCAACGTTCCCTTGAAGCGCCGCTAAGCATTTACGAGCAGAACTCGGTAGGTTGCTGCATATAAAAGAGCAATATTTCGGGGGTGGTCGGACGTAGCTATTATAATGCTCTAGTATTGCATCTGTGGTTTTTATGTAACGGCGAATGTGGAACGATATGCGCTTAGCGCTTGCCACTTGCTGATGAACTGGCTATGCAATTTTAAGGCTCTTGGAATAGGGCAAGCCGGAATTGGTTGTCATGGCATTCTGTTTGATAGTGCTGCCGTTTATAATTAGGGACCCTGCAGGTATAGAAAAGTTGTGGGTCGTTACATTTGATTTTTGAGCGGGGAACTTTATCGACCAGTGTTCGCACCAATTTTCAAGTGCTTTAAGACCCACGAAGATGTTATTCATTGCGGATATTTCCTTAGCAGGGGATAGACGTAGACAATTTTTACGTCGTCAGCGAACTGGCAGGAGTGACCGTGCTGCAAATGCCTGCAGTGGTCATTGGTATAAATCAAAAATATGGTGGGACCAATAACGCTCCCCAGCACTACGCCAAAGGGGACGGAGGTCGGGTTGGATACGGTTAGCTTTAGATTAACAGGCTGCGTACTTCCTATTAGATACGAACGCAGCCAGTCTAATAAAGAACGGTCCACCTCGTGACGTGGCGGATGTGCTTCACCACTACATAAGATCACTGCCTCTTCCCTTTTCCGGAGGTTCATTCACCTGTCATGAACGTCATCAGATTCCACGTATATCATTGATTCCCCCTTTGATGGCGAACCCAACGAACAAAACACACACAGAGCCACATATACTTATTCATACAACTTGGCCACATCTAACTACACACTTAAACATACTACTGCGTGTTAAAACACACATACCTTCCTGTGCTATTTGCCAAAAGGTACGGAGTTGTGCAATTGCCGATCATACATGTCTGTATTACCATAATCACGCCCTTCATGGTATGACGCGCAATGACGAGAATAAACTATTTATTTATTTATTTATGTATCAAGCGGATGTGTGGTACCCTGTCCAACGCCTTTTGCATATCAAGGCAAGTACGGTGAGCTGAAGGATTAGAGACGATGGCCTTTTTGAATAAATTAAGGAAGTCTAGCTGACAGGTTGCACAAGGTCGAACACTTAGAAATCCATGCTGTGAATACGTTATGTGCTCGCCTGCATAAAGGTGACTCATGAGGGCTCTTTTAATCCACTTCTTCATCACTCGCGAGATAATAGAGGCGTGGTTATAAAGGCAATATTTACCAACCTGTAGGCTTCCACCCTTTTTCCGTAGCACAATGATGGAATCTTTCCAAGCGATCGGGCCTGGACCTTTATTGCATTGATAAAGTAAAGGCTTTCAAAAGAAGAATAGGGATATCTTCCCCACCATTCTTAATTAGACTGGGCGGTGTTCAGTCTGGACCAGGGTACGAGGAGGACTTGAAAGTTGAAAGCGCTAAACGGACACTATTTAAGTCAAACTGTACAGCGGACAGAGACTGGCTATAGGGCACTTGTAGGGCCGGAAAGGTTGAACCTATTTCGAAACCCCGCGATACTATAAAAGGTGAGCTGAAGGCTTCACACAAAATTAGTTCGTCACTAATCTTTGGGATAGCTATCTCTCGTCCATAGTTAAAGGTCCGACAGGGCAGCAGGCAGCTGAGATTCGTAGCGTTGTTCGCACTATTTAATACTGCTAGTTCTTGATTGCTTTGTTGCTCCTTAGTTCTGGCAGAAACTGATGTGCATTCGCCTTCACTCTCATGATGTGGGCAAAATTGAAGGTTTTGTTATAGGATAGCCTGCACTGACACATTCTGTTGTGCATTCTGGCTTGGGTCACACCTATACAGGATTGCTTTATCAAGTGTAAAATGGGCACTAGCGAGTCTGGACATTAAAGTATTTCCTCATAAAACAGCTTAGCCGAACGAGCCACGGAATCCAACATAAAATATTCATCCAACTTTCTGGATCGGACGAGTAGAGCAAAGGTTGTCCAGTTAGCGAAGTGCATCGGGCGGTATACTACGACTGCGTCTATTTCTGTTGGGTAGGCCTTATTTATTTTAAGTTACCCGAGCAATGCATTAATCTGTGGCCACTACCTGGAAACTTCCCTCCGAGTGACACTCGCGTTGATGGTATGCCCAGAGTAAATATTAAGTCAAGCATATGTTTTCCCTGGTTGGAGCGGATAAAGGTTGCGTCCAACCGCCCTAATTGATACATGCTAGTGGGCTTGCATAAATCGTTGCTGCAACAGTTTGCAACTAGTTTAACCCAGCAAGCGTGAAATCTCCTGCCAGCAGTTTGTATTCGCAGGAGAAGTTTGATGCCAGCGCAAACGTAAGCATAAGTGCGTTGTCATTCCTACATTATGGTATTTGATGGTCTATTAACGCACCCAAATAGTACTGTCGAACCCGGGGTATCAGTCGCCATCCGTGCCGAATCCATGCTGCATTTCGCCTGTTTGCCGTCCTTCCCTCATTTGAACTTGGTTAGCTCTTACATGGCGACCTTACTTATCTTTTTAAGTCAGCGCGCAACCGCCCCTTAGCGTTTCCTTTCTGGAAGTTCAGCCTTCTATTATGCGAGCATTCCGCCCGTTCGCTGCCCAAAATCCATGAAATTCAGCTTTTGTCTAGCGAGCAGACATAAATCAAGTTACTGGTGGTGTTTGTGCGTAGTGTAATTTTCCTTAAAAGTAGTAGAGATGATTAAACTTTGCACCATAACCTGCCTCGACGAGGAATCAAACCCCGGACCCACCGGTTACCGGTCCGTTGCTCTACCACTGAGCTACCGATGGCTGACGATCAGGTGCGCAATTTAATACATGACTTCAGCTTGGTGCGCGACGTATTGCCAACAAGCTCACAGCATCTATCCTGGGGTCACAGCTTGGCTCCCACTCGTCCATTCCCAATCAACCGAAGTTCCTGTCCCCCTGATTTTCAAAGAGCGATGGTAACTTATTGGTGGTGTTTGTGAGTGGCGTAATTTTCGCAGAAGGTAGAATCCACGTGGGTCCGGGTTTCGCTTCCCCTTCGTGGCAGATTATTGTGCGAAAGTAAGTCAAGTTGTCAGCGCACAGTCGCTCCTTCGTCTCTGGTTTCTATATGTTGGTCTTCCCTTACCCTTCGTAACCGCCGCACTTGCTCAGGTAGGAGTTCAGAACTTTGACTGGCTTTTCCGACTTAGTCTACCTTAGCACCCTAATATTACCTTAGTGCCTGCGCGCCTCTGCGATTCTTCCACACATCCTGCGACGTCCACAATAATCTTAATGTTTGCATGTATCCTGCCTATTGGCTGTCCTTCCTTCATTTAACATATTTCTGACTCTCTTCAGGAAATCATTCTTATCTCATTAGTTCAGCGCACAGCCGCTCCTTGCTAGATGCGCAGTTATCCCCTACACGCTGCGATGTTCATGACACGTGCTCATGTAGGTGTCTAGTATTCTCACTGGCTTCTTCCGAGTCAGTATACATTAGCACGATTCCCTTGGCACCCTAACATGAGTTCTGGATCTGCACGCATCTGCCTCATCCTGAGTCGTCTTCAGTTACCCTTATGTATGTATACATTCTGTCTGTATGCTCTCCTTCGTTCTCTTAATCTTTTCCAGTCTCCATCTGGCATCCATTATTATTTCATCAGATCAGCGCACAACCACTCCTTAGGTCCGCTATTGTAGACGTTCATCTATCGCGTACTCGTTGTAAAGTATTTGACTTTTCCGCCTGCAAGCGTCTAGCTCTCTGAATCGCTGTACCTGGTTTTATCCACCGTACTGTTATCCAAGCACGAGTTGAACAGCTACTCGCCGCCGCGCTTCCCTCTCGTATGACTTGAGGCCCTCAGTAACCTTACTGTATACTTGCTTATTTCCTCTCGGTTGTCCTTCTTTCAGTGTTCCATTTTTCAACTTCCTTCGGGCGACCGTCCTTATCGATTCAGGTCAATACACAGCCGCTCGGGAGCCTCTCCTTCCTTAATGTTCAATCTTCCCTTACTCCCTGCACAGTCTTCGACACATGCTCGTGTAGAAGTCCAGCTCTTCCACTGGCTTTTCCTGGCTGAGTCTACATTAGCACTCTAGAATGATCTGAGTATCGGAGGGCGGCTGCGCTTCAGCCTCTTCTGCTCTGACATACCTAAAAACATAATGTACGCTTGCGCTCCGCCATTTCGCTGCCCGTTCATCATGAAACCATGCATAGCTCCCTGCTCTCGAGCAAACGTAACCCAAGTGGTCTGCTCACAGCCGCTCTAAGGCCGCTACGTACTAGACGTTTACTTATCCATTACTCACTGTAATGTATGTGATGTCTTCTCATGTAAAAGTCAAACACTCACTGTCTCTTTCCGGCTAAGAGCACCTTAGCACTATTTCTTTAGTAGCGTAGCGTACCTTTAGTATCCTTGTGCCGCTGCGCATTGGCCTGTAATGCTCCGAGGTCTGTAACAGCCTAAGTGTATGCTTGCGTTCTTCCCATTTGCCGTGCTTTCAGCATGAAACCTTCCTTAACTCGCCTATTGCCACAAAACAGCTGGTCAGCACACAACGGCCCATTAGCCTCTCTTTTCTAAGTGTTCGCTTATCCCCTACTTGCTGCCACGGCTGTGAAACATGGTCAAATACCAGTCCTTGATCACTCCCTGGCTCAGCATACCCCAGTAACATTTCCTTAGCCACCTAGAATGACTTGTCTCTGTGCGCCGCCGCGCTTAGGTTCCACTTGCTGTGACGATCTCAGTTACCCCAATGTACGCCTACATTCCGCCTATTTGCTCTCCTTCGTTCAGTTAACCTTTTTCTGCTTCCAACTTAAATTCATTCTTATTTCATCTGCTCAGCGTACACCTGCTACTTAACCTCCCTTTACTAGACGTTTATCTATCAAACTTGTGGTAAAGTCTACGACTTTTTACCTGCGAGCGTTAAGCTCTCTGTCTTGCTTCCCCGGCTCTATCCGTGGTACTGTTATCCCAGCAGGAGTTAAGTAACTACGAGCCTCTGCGCTACTTTGACGCCTGATATGATCTTTGTAACCAAAATGTATACTTGCTCTTTTCCTGTTTGAAATCCTCTCTTAATTTATCTTTCTTAGCTCCGTTCTGGCGGCCTTCCTTAAATCTTCAAGATGTTCAATCCTCCCTTACTCCCTACAACTTCGTTGACAGTCGCTCATGTAGCAGTCCATCTCTAATAATGGCCTTCCACTTAGCAGTCTACCTTTGCGTCCTAGAAGGATCTGAATATCTGCGCGCCGCTGCTTTTCAGCCTCTTGCTCTGCTTTACTTAGCAACCTTACTTTACGCTTGCGCTCCTCCATTTCGCTGTCCTATCATCATGAAATCTTTCTTAGCCCCTTCTGTTAAGGAAACGTAACTCGTGGTTAACCCTCAGCCGCTATTCAGCCTTTCGTTACTTGCTGTTCACTTTTCTCCTTCTTACGATTCCTCCGAGTATTTACCTTCAAGCCTCTGACTCTCGGATTAGCTTTCCCGGGTGTTATCCAACTTGGTACTGTTATCTTGGCACCCAAGCATTACCTGGTAATCTGTGCGCCGTTGCGCTTGCGCCGCAAATGATGGGGCGTCCTTAGCAACTAAGGTATGTACATTTCGCCTGTTCGCTGCCCGTTATTCTAATAACATTAGTTAGCTCTGTTCCAGCGATCCATCTTATCCCATCTAGTTAGCACACAGTCGCTCCTTTACCCATGCTTTCTTGTTGCTGTAATACATTAATTGCCGCAACGTCTGTGGCATTTGTTCTTATAGGGGTCCAACTCTCCTATTGATTATTCCCGGCGCGGTCTACCTTAGTACCATACCGTTACCCCCTAGACGAACTGGTATGTCTGCGCGACGCTGCACTTATATCTCATATGTCACGACGTCTTCAGCGGTCTTACGTATGCATGTTAAATAAATAAATAAACAAAAAAATTTTTCTCGACTATGCGAGGCACGCCAATTGAAACATGATCAGGTATGTACAGCTGCACAGACATTTTATGGGAACTGTAGTGACAGTAAAGAATTGTTCATATGTTCATGCTTGGAACTGTTCAATGGTGAAGGTGCGAAACGATTTGGTTCTGGTGGGATCGGAACCCATTTGTTTGGACATAACCGCTCCGCCATATATAGCAGTCGAACCTCGATAAATAATAGATTGATAATCCTGATTGATCCATTGGAAGGTAATTGAAGAGCACGCCAAAATAATGACGCTAATTGATCTGCCAGTGTGAAGTTATGGGCTGTGACTTTATTCGGTGGCGAGTCACATTCGCCACGTTGCAATGTTGTTAAACGGACATTTGTGGCTTTTTATGGGGAGAACGCTTGCCAGGCGAAAACCCACCACGTCCTGAAACATTGCCGCCGATCCATTGAATGGCAAGTTGTAACTGGCTGTTTCTTGTTGAACGTTTGTTTGCTTCGTTATTCGCAGTCAAGTTGCGTCCCATTTTTCTGCTGACTGATGCGTTAGGCGAGTGGCCCTTGCGTGCCTGGGTCCAGTCCTGTGCCAGCTCGGTAGGTCGGGAATTAAACATTCTTTCTGGATATGATGTGTTGATCAACTGCAGAACCACTTGAAGTCACTGAAGGATATACATTAAAATATGTTGAAGCCTTGAAGGATATGATGTTTTGAAGAAGTAATGGCAGGTCCCCCGGGGTATGTCGTGAAGTTAGTTAGAAATATAGAAAAACCACGGCCGTTTGAGCGGTCAAAGCGGCTTGAAGAGCTCAGAGTGACCGATTTCTCAGGCTTTGTATTGGCAGAAGAATTTGCCTTCCGAAGTCGAAAGTCCTCCAGGCAAGAGATATGTGGAATAGTTTGTGTTAGGCAAATCGAACCCAATGGTTCAAGCCTCGGAAGAATTGCATCAGTGCAAGATATCGAATGATTTGTGCGGTTAGTAAGTTGTGAAAGGGTTGATAATCTTCCGCTCATGTTTAGGTAAAGGAACTGTGCCTTGTATTTTTGTCGCAACGGTGGACAATTCCTTTGGTGCGTTTCGCCGTACCTGTGACAAACATGCACTAGTATACATGGCAGTGAACCATATAGGTTTGATTTCCTTCAATGGCTCTTTTCTAGCTCTCTTTATTTATTATTTGCCTCTTAGCTACTCAGCACAGACGCTTCTTAACCAAACCTTTGTAAGTGTTTTGCTTCACGTTTGCAGCAATATTTTCGATCCTTACTCATATTGGCATCCAGCTCTCACAGTCTGCCGTAGCATTATTCAATTAGCACACTTATGTCGTCTTTATGTCTAGGCCTTCAGCATATTTTTACTCCGTGCTTGAGTCCTATATTTCCGCTGCGTTATTACCCACTGACAGTTTAATCTCCCTTCGTGTGCTATTTATATTTTTACTTACTCATTCCGCGCTTCCTAAAGAATAAGCTTAGCTACCTGTTATAATCCAGCATTCCATCTCCGCCATACTTCAAAATCTTTGTTCTCTCTTCTAACCCAATTGTTAAATCATACTAAACGGATACTTCGTGGGTTGTTTGCTAGTGCGATGTTCTGTTCTCTAGTTGTACGGGCACTGCATCTCGTAACACGTCCAAAAGACACTTTCAGCGTAATCTTTGTTGCACGTAGTACATCATTTGTCTCAAAACTAAATGAGATAACACACTACCATAACAACGAGTAATTTCACGCCTGTACTTTGCGGTGTACGCTAAAGTTGCTTCGGCGGCGTCTGATAACTGCGCCCGGACTTATGGCCTGCTGTTAAGCCAGTAGCTGTTCATTTAACTTCCAAAACCCCACGGGGTCAATACGTCCCGTCGAGGTGATGCTTTCATGAATGGCAGCGTGTTATTCCGGAACGCAGTGGAATCCACTGCTGCACTTCCTGTACAACGTACGTTAAACGACCTACAGTGGCATAAGATGTGCGCAACGAAGCTTTCTCCGCCTAGGTTTCCTGGTGTTACTGTCAGGAAGCTGACTAGATAGGGTACAGTCCCAGTTAACGTACTAAACCCTCGACCGCGTTTATTGGTATAGTCCTATCCACCCCGAGGAACGCAACGCGCCGTTGCCCTTTGCCTTCAAATTGGAGGGCACTAATGTCACCGTTCAGCCAGATCTTCCATCAGCGGATATACTGAAGCTAAAAGTGGCCATTAAGGACCTCATAACCAGACGAGAGGCCTGTGAACAAGGTAGCTGGTTGTTGGGTTTTCTGGTGGTCAGCCGGCGATCTGGTTCTGCTTTACGAGTGCCAGTACTGTCAGCGCAAGACCCGGGGCTGGATATTACGAGTAAATTCAGATAGTGCTAAGCAATGTGCGCAGCCTAAGGAATTAAATGTGCGGAATGGGTCAGCTTGTAGCTGGGTCTCATCCCGGTATACTTGAATTCACTGAAACGCGGCTGTCTCGGAATATCATGGACGGAGAAGTTCACCTGTCTGTCGACGCACTAGTTAGGTGTGATCGCATAGTTAAACGACAAGGCGAGAGCGTTGCACTTTACCTTAGCTGTGGAATTGACGTTTTACGTGCTTACGTGTTTCGGTCGGCAGCTAAATCTACGGAAGCTCCGTCGGTAGTTATTATCACTTCCTCAGCTAAACGCACAGTTGTACTTGTGCATAGAAGCCCTGGGATTGCGTCCAAAGAGATACTTGAATTTATTCGCTCCCAATCCGAAAACTGGTATTTGCAACTGGGGGGTTTCAAGCCAGCAGAATTTTGCTGGGCAGATCTTTCTTGCAACTCGGCGGAAGGTACTTTCGATGCAGATCTTCTTCAGCTTACGCTACAAGTACCGTTGCATCAGTTCGTGGACCTCCCCACTAGGTACATGGATGCCCAACTCCCATCTATTTTAGATTCAATGTTTTCAAATCAGTAGACTTCGTAGGTGTCATCACTTACAACTCTCACTTAGGTGCTAATGATCATGCTTTTTGTATTTCAGGTGTACGCTGACCAAAAGTTACCTGTGCATCGCTGTACCATGCTCTAACACCTGGCTTGCCAACTATCAGGCAATTCGTACCAAGGTTTCTGGGTTGCGCTGCGAAATCTCGGTGGTTGACACGGTTCAGGTGGCTTGGAATAAATTTAAGTCTGGTCGCACGGAAGTGTCTACTCCCTACATCCCGTTGGCGAGGAGAAAGGAGACACGAGCGCGGCCGCCGCGGATAGATACCACCGGCAAGGACCTGCACCAGTGGCTTTCTGGATGCTGGAGGACCTACCATGCGGCTCCATCAACTAGCACCTATGATAGATACCGCGAGACTAGAAGTAAGTGTAAACACCATTTGAGGAGGGCTCAGTTGTTGTACGGAAAGGAGTTAGCTGATGGAGCTTCTGGAACTCCAAAGAAGTTCTTCGATTATGTTAAGAGATGCCGTGGTACAAATTCGGCAATCCTAATTTTCATGCGGGTAGATTGAACCTGTGCGTGTGCGGACTCAGATAAGGCTCGTGTGCTTGGGGAGCAGTGTGCAGAGGCTTCTGTGCTTAAGGCCGCGTTGACTAGCGTCGAGGTTGTCCCCAGAGTACCTGAGGGTTCTAATTTAGCTGAGTTCACTGTGGTGGAAACGCAAGTCCTTAAACTGCTGCAAAAACTGAACCCTTCCAACGCAGCTGGACCTGATTACATTTACCCGAAACTTTTGCATGAGTTTGCAGTGGAACTATGTGGACCGCTGACAATGATGTTTCAGAGGCCACTTGACAGCTGTATATTACCTTCTGAGTGGAAGGAGACTGTCAACCGTACTATCTTCCAAGTGGCAACAGGAGTCTGTCAGCCAATTATAAGCCAGTAAGTCTGACTAGCGTCATGGTCAAACTGCTTGAATAGCTAGTGCTAGATTCGCTGGAAGGTCAACTAAATAAATTTAGGCTACTTAGTAGTGCACAACACGGATTCCGGAAGTGGTTTCCGTGACTTACGAATTTGTCGGTTACTGGTGAAGCTTGGGCCGAGACAATAAAAAGTGGCCACGTAGTGCCTATGATTTAAGTAGACTTCTCGGAAGCATTTGATGAGGTACCCCACTTGAGGCTATCACAAAAGCTGAGCTCCTACGGCATATCTGGCCAAGCTGTTTACTGGGTGTCTGCGTTCTTGCAAGGAAGAGAGCAGTGGGTACGTGTGGGTCGCAGCTTGTTGTTAGGCATGTGATCCTTAGCGGTGTCCAACAGGGTTCGGTCTTTGGATCGATGCTGTTCTCCATCTAGGTAAACGATCTCCCTGGGGAGCTTGGGGTATCATCCCTATTGTTTTTTGATAACCTTCAGCTATGGAATGTTTTATATGTTTCTGGGGTCCTGAGGCAATACAGCATGCTCCGAAGCAGACTCTGGGACTGGTGTATTTTGTAGCTACTGCCAGTTAATCAGGCTAAGTTGTCCATCCTTCCTAAAGGAGCAACTTTCCCGCCTTTGAGTTACGTACTCGGTGGGGTCGAGCTCCCCTTGTCTCCAACCAGGTAGACCTAGGCGTCGGTCGTTCCTTGTCTTTGCATCCTGGTGATCGCTGGAAGAAGGCCGCAATGTGGGTTTCAGCATGTTGTGGTTAATACGCCGTTCTTTCAGGGTCTTAACTGCCGACACAGTTGTGAAGGTGTTCCCAGCTTTTGTTCTGCCGCATCTGGAATGCTGCGTCTGGGCTTCCCGCCCTGCCTGGTTCGGGACAAAATATGGCTCGAGAGGGTTTAGAGAGTAGGTATCAAATTTATCGTGCGGTTACGGGGGCAATCGTACCCCGAGCGTCTATTTAGCTTGGGTATGTATTCAACGCACTACCGACAGTTTCGATAGGACCTAATCCTTACTTACCGCATGTTAACAGGGATGGTCCGACCGGACTTCATCTGGATATTTAGCCCGGTTAGGTTGAATTGTCCTCGCGGTCATCCCATGAAGCTACACAAGCCGCGTTCTGACCGGCTCAGGACGGAAACTCGGTTATCGAGTGGATTTATCAAGCGCTGGAACTCGCTTCCAAAAAATGTAGTCAGTGAACCTACGGTTAAGAGTTTCGGGCGTCAAGTACACGCTCTAGGCTGGCAACACGAAACCGTTCTCTTCTCCCGACCACATCCATCTTCCATCTTCCAGTTCGTATTCTTTCATTCTCTTCACTCTTTGGTGTTATCCTTCAGTTAAATAATTTCACCCCCTTTATCTTCCATTTTCTTTTTAATTCTTGGTTACTTTACGTGACATACACAGTGGGGACTGATAGCGCAGGGAACGTGGGCAGTACTTGGTTGACCAGGGTGTGTTTCGGGTGTTTCGTTTTAGATCTATCAAGAACTCTTGGCATCTTATCATTTCCTGGTTCAACAATCCGCCCAAGAAGGAACAAAAGGGATTTTCCTATCGTTCCAGTCCATCTGATTCTGAAACATTTAGCATGACTTTATATCCTTTCTTGGAACTCACCTATCTCAACCACATTGTCAACACTCATTTTGATTGACTTATTTGTGGTTAAACAGATTTGATCATGTTTTACTTGTGTGCCTCGCATAAAACCGAGAATATGAAATTAATTCATTTGTTTTTTAATTATTTACCTGTACTTTACTGGTCGCGAAGCATTTCAGCTAAGGGGCGCACAAGGTTAAAAGATGCTTTTCAAAGTCACAGAGTCATTTTTAATCTTAGGTATTTAAAAGGTATTTAAGTATTTAAAAGCCTTATTTTTGTGTTACCTTCATTACACTGCATTTTTAATGCATTAATCAAGTAAAATAACGTAGCAGAATATTTATCACGCAATTAAATTAGTTTAACGAAACGGCAAACAACTATTGAGGTCCTGATTCTGCTAACACTTAATCACGCGGTGATTAACCAAAATATCCCGTGGCGCTGTACCAACCTGCGCCTTTATCCAGAAAGCACCACTGGTAAGCATGTTTGCTTCTTTAGTTGCCTACTCCTGACGTCGTCGCATAGCTGTAGATCGCCTACTTTGACACAGTCATCATCAACCAGCACCTACGAAGGATATCAAGCGGTTAGAAATAAATGTATGCAAGATCTTAGGACTTTTGTCTTTAGTACGAAAAGGATATGGCTGGCTTAGCCGAAACAAATGCAGAGATGTTCATTGCTTACGTAGAGACGCAGCAGTACAAACTCACCTATCCTGGCTTGACTACGAGCGGACCGGACCCGTAGGCATATCGTCTGTGATAAGGCTTTTGTACTTAGCGAATTCTATACTGGTTTTTGTGTGATCCAAAGCTACCTCAGGTTGAGCTGGTCACAAATGACCCGGCGGATACTTGTCTAACTGAAAGCAGCATAACGGAGACACAATTCGTCGGACCACATCAAGGACTAATTCCTTCAGATTCAGATTCAGATGGAGTGGAGCGACAGGGTATTCCTTTGAGCGTTCCTTCTTGATGGGATCGTTGAGCCAGGAAATGATAAGGTGCTAGGGTTTGATAGATCTAAAACGAAACACCCGAAACACACCCTGGTCAACCAATTACTGCCCACGTTCCCTGCTCTAACAGCCCCCGCTGGGTAGGTTACAGGAAGTAAGAAAGAAGTAGAAAGTAAATAGAAAAGAAAGGGGTATGGAAGTAATTGAAATGAAGGATAACACCAAAGAGTGAAGAGGATGACAGAATAAGAACTAAAATTTTGAAGTTACAAAACTTTTGGTGCTGCTTTATTTCATCCGGAGCTAATGCATGAACTGGCCGCTGAGCTTAGTGACCAGCTGACAAGCGTGTTTAAAATATCGCGCGACAGCTGTGCCTTACCTTCGGAATGGAAGGATGCAATAATCTGTCCGATTGCAAAGGGAAGTGGCAGAGCTCTGCCCGCGTACTACCTGTCTGGCAGCTTAACAAACGTTGTAGTTAAGTTGCATGAAAAATTGGTCAGGGATTCGTTGGAGAATCACCTAATTAAGTTAAAACTTCTCAGTGCGGCACAGCACAGATTCCGTAGTGGATTTATAGGACTAGTCTATATTAGTCCGAGAGTGTTCTCGCGCTGGTAGGGATACCAGAAAACCAGAAAGACGGACACAACGGATTGTATTCGTGGAAGGCTACAATCGAACGAAAACGAATGAAGCGACGAGAGCGTACGTCAGTACCGGAACTCACCGTGGAGAAAAGTAGTGAGCCGGATGCAGTTCATAATGGCCGTAGAGTCGGCATTAAAACAAAAAGCAATATTTTATGACTGAATGATAAAAGTGTACAAAAAACAAGAAATATCTTTTGGGTTGCTACAGCTCTTCGTGTCTGAAAAATTTAATTGTAGCTCGTGAAAGCTGGGCTGAGGTAGCAGACAACGGTCGTTCTATCAACGTGCCTTTCGCTAACTTCGCGAAGCCTTTGATACTGTCCCACATCCACGGCTCACATTAAGGTTGAGATCATATGGGATATCTGGAGCCGCCCTTAAATGGGTGTCTGCTTTCCTAGAGGGGATAGAACAGTGTGTAGAGTGGGGCGTAATCTTACGCTTACACAAGCTGTTATTATTGGTGTACCATAGAGCTCGGTTCTAGACCGTTAAGTTTCGAAATTTACGCCAAGGACCTAAGCCAAGAGCTTAAAGTGCAGTCACTATTGTTTTCTGACGACCCCAAGCTCTGGAATGTTGTGGGTATCCCTGGGGCTCTAAAGAAATTCGGAGTGCATTAGATAGGTTTAGTGATTTCTCGGCCTTATGCTTGATGCCGATAAATCAGGCGAAATATCCTGTCCTCCAAATTGGCGGTGCTATACCCCTCACGCGCTATGTAGTTAGGGGAAAGGAAATCCCAGTCGTCATTCAGCAGTTTGCTCCAGGTATCGACCGCATTTCATTGCTGCACTCTGAGGACAATTGTAGAATGTTTGTTTGCAGAGGATTTCGTATGATATGGTTTCTTTGTCGCTGTTTTGGTATCCTAACGGTCAATATATTTGTGAAGCTGTTGTTAGGTTTTTTGCAACCCCACTTAGAACACTGTATCCAGGCTTGTACACCTTGTCTTGTGAGGAACATAGTAAATTTTAAGAGGGTTTTTAGTGTGGGTACAAAGTTAGTGCAGGGATTGCGGGGGAAAAGGTATTCTGAAACTTTGGTTATCCATAATATATAATGCACTACCGCAGAATTAGAGGAAACTTGATCCTTACTTGCCGTATCTTAACAGATATAATAGATCAAGACCTGTACTAGTTATTTAGTCCCGCCAAGTTGTCTAGTCACCGAGGTCAGTAGTTAAAGTTACACAAGCATCGTTCTGACCGGCTAAGGTCGGAAACTCGCTTGTCGCGCCGGGTTACAAAACGTTGGAACTTGCTTCCAGAGCACGTCGTTAGGGAGTCTACAGTTGACGCTTTTGAGCGTCAGTTAGATGTTCTTGGATGGCAATAGCAAACATTTCCCATCTTCTAATCGACTTGTATCTTCAACCTTCCGTCGTATGTTAAATTTCTTCCCACCTTGGTGTTATCATTATTTGACATTCTTATTCTTGGCTTCTTAGCTTACCTTTCACTCTCTTACTTCACAGAGACCGGCTAGCAGGGGCTGCTGGGCAGGAAAACGTGGGCAGTAACTGATTGTACAGGGTGTGATGCGGTCTCCGTTTTAGGCCTTTAAACATCCCAAGCGGACCTAACAATTCCTAATCCAAGGATACGCAATGGATGGAACATTCAAAGGGTTATCCTATCGTACCCGTCCCAAATGAACTTAAACTTAATTTGACAGTGCTTAGGCTGACAAAACTCACATTTACTGTCCACCGTACACACTTCTCACAGAAGTTGATGCTGGACAACCGTGGCTGTTTGTTTAATGTTAGAGGACATCTGAGATATTATGTTCTTTCAGTTCAGCAGATTAAAATAATTCCTGCTTGCATAGAAGCTGGTTAACTTAACCACTATATATACGTGGTTAATTTTGTAGTGTATATACCAGGAAAAGTTTTACTTGCATCAATAGCCAGAGAACGAGAGACCACTTCAGTCGCTGTGGCAACCGGCTCGGTGTTAAGTAAGTGCATGCTGGTATCCACGAATGGAGAAATACTGCCGTAACATTTGCTGAGCGACAGAATTTAGTAACAAATAAGACGAAATCTGGTACTCAATATATCATAGTTCCCTAGAGAGGAATACTCTAGGGCGTCCAAATATGCGTTCCTTTTACTTGTTGGGTGGGGTCTGGGATACTAATCGGGTAATCAATGACAAGCAAGAGTTATGCCAAATAGGGGACAACATAGAAGTTAGAAGCTACAGAGCCCAAGATATATTGTGCAGGCTACGAATGTAGGAAGCAAATCAGCCAGAGCTAAAAACGGTGCAGCAAGTTACTCAACAAAACGCTTTGTATCAACCGATGTGCAGTCAGTAAAACAAGTGGACGTTTTGAAGCACAAAACAACCTTAAAACCCAATGTTGCAAAATACTGAAAGAGTGTGTTTTCCGGTACACAACAGTGGCCTCCTTCTAGAGGGCTAAAGGATGGAATCCTTCGATGGAGCTGTTAGTGGAGAAAAGCGGAACGTGAGGGTGGGTACGAACGGTTGCGTTGGCTTTTGCCAGGGCTTCCAAGATGGAGTGTGTGGCAGAGTTCGCTGGGTCCAGGCTTTTGTTAGTTGTTATTTATGATGATCGTGTAGACCTGTGTACATCATCGGTGGGCCGTCCAGGAGGGCTGGTCGGACTGCAAAATAAACTGACTAGTCCAGACAAAAGGCTGACAGGACCTTCCCATTGCTGCAGACCCAACGGTGCGCTTGGGAGGTGTCACTACCCCCACCGCAATCCATTCCACGGTCCTCGTCCCACGAAGAAATCTGGCGTCCTCCTTAGCGACGCCTAGCCAGGCGTTTTGGGACCAACCCGTTCGTGGTTGTCTGCGGCCGTGGGTGACTGATTGTTCCTTGTGTCATGAAGGGGGCCTTGAGTCGGCTGGCGAGTTACTCGGGGGTTGCGTGCAGCCGGTTAGTTAGTCATTCGAAGGTTTCCTTGGCAGTTCCGCGGTTGAGTTTCTGGAAGATGGAACTCAGAGGGGGTGGGCAGGGTCGGTGGAAGTGGCTTGATGCCGGAGAGGGAACACTAATCATACACGATATAAGCAAATGCGCTTTTTAGGTTCTCAAAATGTTTAGGGTTTCTTTGTCGATTTTGCAAAACGTTTGTAAATAAGACGCACGATAACCACTAAAGACGAAAATGGCGTGTTAATAGACATAGCAAACGTTTACAAAATCTGAAAAACGGACTGGATGTTTGACCTGTCTACCGCGTCGGTCGGTTGCCTGGGGTTGAGGCGGGGTAGGTTGAAAGTCAAGGGAAACGGGGGATCTCGGCATATCCAGTGCTCGGGAAGTCACTGGAGGTGCGGGTGCTGTGCGATAGCATCAGGATGGGTTGAAAGTAGCTCGTAAAAGAAAGCTACTTTGAAGCGGTCGACGGACATTGTTGTTCGGTGACCATTCTGGTCTAAGGTGTAATGTTTCGGAGTCCGTTGCAGAACTCTGTAAGGGCCAGTGCAGGGAGGTTAGAGAGGGCGCCGCACTGCGTCCGTGCGGAGGAAGAAGTGTACGCAAGCAGAGCGTCAGCTGTGTATTTGCACATCTCCAGTCAGTTCGCGGGGCGGAGTCGGGCGTAGTGAACACATGCGTTGAGCTAGGGAGGACGCAAAGTTAGGTGGATGCATACCTGACATTGCGGAAGGTGAAAAGAATTCTCCAGGCAACCTTAACGTTGTGCCGTAAACTAGCTCTACTGGTGAACATTGCAAGTCAGCTTTGATGCTGCTGCGTATGTCTAAGATTACGAGCGAAACCTTTTCGCTCCCGCTAGGGTCCTAAGAGGCGCAGAGCGAGGCTTTAAGCTGTCTATGGAAGCGTTCAACTAACCCGTTGGATGCTGGGTGATACGCTGTGGTATGAATACAGCGACAGCCTAAAAAGTTGCAGAACGTATGGAATTGTAAAGATTCAAAATGCGTTCCACGGTCAATAGTAATGGCGCATGGGCCTCCGTATTGCGAGACCCACCGATCTAAGAAGGCCGAGATAACAGTCACAGCTATGTAGTCTGGTACGGGAATAGCTCCTGGCCATCTAATAAAACTGTTGACACATGTAAGCACGTATAAAAATCCGCACGACAGAAGCAAGGGACCTACCAGGTCTAAGTGTACATGCGAGAACCGAGAGTCCGGGGCAGAAAATGAGCCAAGTGGACTGCGGGAGTGATGATGTATTTGGGAGCGCTGGCATTGAAGGCAGGCGAACATCTTTGTTTACGTTTGGCCAAACGAAACATTCTGTAACCAGTTTCAAAAATGCATGGATACCGGGATGTCATAGTGAGTGCAGCGCGTCAAAGACTGTGCATCTGAAGGAGACGGGGACGAGGGGTCTAGGACAACCTGTGGAAGTATCATAGAGAATGGTTCCTTCCGTGGTTTGGAGAAGAACAGGTTGCACATGCAGCAAAGTGGACTGCAGAGTGCGCTGTTTGTCTTCATCTTGAGCCTGAGTCGATGCCATGGCGGCAAGATGGACAGAAGGCAAAGGCTGGAGAGTGAGGTTGACGCGTGACAGAGCATCTGCGACGGGACTGTCGATACCTGAGACATGACCTATGTCAGTAGTCAACTGCGTGCCATAGTCTAGGTATCTTGTTTCCCGTGGTGAGTATTTGTCGCAAGCAGGGTTGAAGGCGAAGATGAGAGACTTGTGGTCAGTGTCGAGCGCGAAAGCTCAGCCTTCGTGTGTGTGCCAAAAGTGACGAATGGCTAGGTAAATGACGAGCAGTTCCCTGCCAAACATGTCGTAGCGGGATTCCGCTGAGTGCAGGTGCTTGGAGAAGAACCCAAGGGCTAGCCATTGCCCACCAAGGGGTTGTTGGAGCACGGCTTCTACCGCGACGTCTGAGGCATAAGTCGTAATAGAAAGGGGGCAGTCGATTCGGATGGAGCGAGGTGGGCTATGTTGGAGATACCATCCTTGAGCTCAGTGAAGGCTGTTCCTGCTGTGTCAGGAAAAGCGAACTTACGTTCGTTCCCCCTGAGTAGGTCGGTCAGCTACTGCATGATCTGAGCGCAGCGCAGAACGAAGCGTCAATTGTAGTTAACCAAACCACAAAATCGACGGAGATGCTCGAATGAAGTCGGCGCTGGGAAGTCCTTGTTTGCTTGGATGTTATCAGGAAGGATTTTGATACCACACGATGAAACAAGATGGCCTAGGGATTCTACCGTTGATGTGCCGAGTTCGCACTTAGTCGGACTGACTGTGACACCGTGTTGGGTTAGGCCCTGGAAGAGAGTTCAAAAATGCTCGAGGTGCTCTTGTTCCGATGAACTGGCTACTAAAATGTCATCGAGGTAGGAATAAGCGAAGTCCAGGCCACGAGTGACATCGTGGATGAAGTGTTGGAAGGTTTGTGCGGCGTTGCACAGTCCAAATGGCATTCTTAAAAATTCAAACAAATCGAAAGAATTGATAACGACTGTTATGGGAATGTCGTTTTCTTCTACATGTATTTGGTGATAGGCGCGAACCAGATCGACCTTGCTAAAGATTGTCTTACCTGTGAGGCCTGCGGTAAGGTCTTGAATGTGTGGGATGGGCTACTTATCGGGGACGGTTAGTCAATTAAGTGCGCCGTAATCACCGCAAGGACGCCAGGCACCAGTCACCATCTGCAGGGGCGAGCATCAAGGGCTGCCGTAAGGGAGGATTATTCCAAGTTCAAGCAAGTGCTCAAACTCCGCCCTAGCTACCTTTAGTTTCTCGGGCGACTGCCGGCGTGGACGGCATAACACAGGTGGGCCATTCGTCCCTAGGTGGTGCGTGACTTAAGCTGCCACTGGTAAAGCCGCGCTCATACGCATACACTCATACTGAGAAAAGAGATTAGCGTAGTCTGACGAAGTCTGGGGAAATGCTAGACCGAGGATATAGATGTGACATCGGCAGTGATGCCACATACACTGAGATTTGTTGCAGTGTCGACTATCAGCTGAGGTTTCTCATCGACCAAGAGGTCGAGATGCCTGAGAAATTCAATGCTGATGATGGCAAAGGAGACTGCAGGGACGGCGAATACCCAGCGGAACGTGCGCTGAAGACCTAGGTCCAGGGTAACTGACCGATGACCGTAGGTGTCTATTGGCGTGCCATTGGCGGCACTGAGGCTTGTCGACAAAGAAGCAAGCGTCTTACTTGGCATAGGAGGAAGGACGTTGACTTTCGCCCCGGTATCAACTAAAGACTGTGTATCGGAATCATAATCCCTAGTGTAGTTGAGACTACTGTGGGCTTTGCCGACGTCGTTTGTGGCCATTACATGCTGATCATCTGTAGCGGAGTAGCTACGTGGCTGTACGCACTTACGTGCTTTATTACCGAAACGTGAGTGGTAGAAGCAGTAACGTGGGCACCAGGTTTTGTGCGACGGACCGATGATCCAAAGAGGTTGCGGTGCTTACGATTTAAAGGGAGTTCCTCGGTCTGGCGCTGAAGTGACGCTATCTGCGATGATAATGCGTCTATTGTCGACGACTGGCTATTCGCGCTTGTCGGTGTGGTTGCGCCAGCACAAAGCTGATTAGATGCTTCGGTTTTTGTCTCTGGCTGGTGATGTTCGATGACGCGGTCTGCCAGATCTGCAATTGCTGTGATTGGCAAGTCACTCGCTACTGCAAGGATAGCTTGAGTGCCTTCAGGAAGGTGTTGCGTCCACAGCTCACGGAGAATCCCAACGTCCACGTTGGGCGTGTCGGTGAGCTGTTGCATTTCGCGCAACAAGGCTGAGGGCATCCTATCTCCTAGTTGCAGATCACTAAATAGTTGCTGCAACGGACCTTGTCAGGAGAGGTGATTAGTAGGATAATAGTCTATTTAAGAGTTTCGTATTTCATTACTAGATGGGGCAAAATATGATGCCTCGCACCAGCGAGGATATACTATGAGGAAGGCGAGATATTAGCTGATTATATATGGCGATTTAAGAAGAAACCCTACAAATGTAAACAACGGATTCTAGGTGCAAAACTATAACGAAGGATCAGTCTCCCAGTGTCACCTGTACCGGAAGCCCGGAACGATACGAAAAGACAGATCGAGTTGCAGGAAAACCTTTATTGGTCCAGTAAAAGATTCCATGTTACCTAGCTATGAAGGAACGAAACCGTGGACGCTCTAGCTAGGGGAACGGAGCATGCACAGCACACAGGACAGTCGCGCGTTGCAACCGAAACGAGCGCCAAGCAAAAATGGCGATGAGCAAGTTAAGCATTCGAACTCAGCAATCAGTCCAACAAACCACACCGGTTGCCTAGGTGTACAAGGAAATACATTTAGTTGGAATTTTACACAGGCAAACCGGGGAATCTCCAGACCGCTACAGGTGCTAACGCAACAGAATTGACCTTGACAGGTTCAACGGCGTTAACCGCGTATGGAGATTGCTCTTCCTCTAGATAATCCATAGCAAAAAGTAGCCAAAACATGTGGTAGGTGCGAAAACAACATGATCACAAGTATTGAATCACAAGCTCACTAGAACGAGCTCACCAGAATGAAAATTCAAACGGGCGGACGGCGTGTTCTGGAGCGGATCAAAAATTGTTGGGTGAAGCCTGGGATACTAATCGGTAATCAATGACAAGCAAGAGCCGTGGTGGTGAAACATATGCGATATCTTAACAAAGCTCGGAAAAACGATCAACAGGTGAGCAAGAGCCGTGTCAAATAGGGGACAGCATAGAAGTTGGAGACGACAGAACCCAACGTACATTGCGCAGGCTACAAAAGTAGGAAGTGAATCAGCCAAAGCGAAAAACGGTGCAGCATGTTATTCACCAAAACGATTTGTGTCAACGTGTGTGCAGTCAGTACAACAAGTGGGCGTTTTGTAGGTCAAAACAACCTTAAAACCCAATGTTGCAAAATACTGAAAGAGTGTGTTTTCAGGTACACTACATACTGCTGCCGTGGTCGTCAAACTGCGTTAAAAGTACTGGAAAATATTTGCACGTGGATGGTGGAATGCTGCTGCGATATTTCACTGCACGCCCGAAAGTAGTCCTAAATAATACTACGTTCGGGCGCTTTCCACCGTTCAAAATTTGTGTCCTGACTTTTCACGGGCTCCACAAAGCTGAGCGGCCGTGCCGGTAAGATATTTTGCAAAACTCAAGAAGCGCAAGTCGAATATGCTGTCTTAAATGTCCCCTGCCCGTCTATTACCAATAGACGAGCTAAGCAATAAGGTCGTCTACCGCGCATCGCCACAATGACTATCCCAACTCGCCTGGTAGTGTAGCGTTTGTATCCATGTAATCAATTTCGGGGTGGCGGTCAACAGATAGCTCTTAACTCGCTCAGAACGACGATAATTGTCGGCACTCGTAGGCCTTGAATTGTCATATGCTGTTTTTTACTGTTTCAGAATATAAAAAAGGTGCCACATATCCTACGTAATCAAAAACAGGTCTACTGTTGCAAGCAAAAAGCCAGTGAACGCATTGGTTTGCGGAACTTTATGGGGTTAACTTGTTCCGGACGTGTACCTGATATACCATGTCAGCTTTATCGTACAGCAAGATTCTTGCTCCCCAGCGAGACTGGACCTTAAGGTGGTGCGACGATTTACGTACCTCCTTGACCCATTGAGCTATAATGGGTGATGCTTCCGGGCACCTTGAGAGCTACTCTTACCAGGTTGGTCAATGGTGAGAGGTCAGACAAACTCAATTTCCTCGTCCTCCATGTTGGGGTTTGAAATGGGATGGAGCCCATTTCTGCAAAACTAAATCATTGCCAACTCCTCGCTACCTTGCGGACAGGCTTTTGAGTCAAAGGCTTTGGATAAGGACCTTATTCGTTCTTTTGTTTAGGTCTCAACCCACATACAACCACGACATTTTCTTCCAAAACAAACTTCAACCTGCATCGGCCGTCTCGCAGGTTATCAAAAGTCGCCTTATCTGCTAAATACAGCAGGGCAGATAAGGGAAAAAGTGCTACTGATGGCGCCTCCCTTCTTTCTTTTCCAACTACTGCTCTTACTCCTATCCCGACCACCATTAATAACCTTGCTTTTATAGTTCCCAGCCTACTTGACCGACGCGTTAGTGCAACTGTAGTAGAACAATCTGCAGCCACCTTCTCGTGACACGCACCAGACGCCTATCAGCAATAGACCCTTATAAGGCCACGTTGCCCGTTTCCTTGGTGACGTTCAACGTTCGCGCTCTAAGACAAATAGGTCAACAGGCTGCACTTGTACACTAGGTATTCAAGTATGTTGTGTGTCCGAAACTAGGATCAATGACCCTTATGGGGTTGTTAAAATTAACTCCACTCGGCTTAGCCTCTCATTATTGGTTGCACTCATCCGGAGACGCCGATGCAACACTCACGGGTCGAGTTGGTGCAGGTAGCACTCTTTGCTCCAGGCCTGAGCCATCATAGGTTGGTAGGACTCTGGTGAACAGCCGTTTATGTGCAGCTTGTTTGGGGACATCAGCTAAGGTTGATTCACGAGTAGTACAAAACGCTGTTTGTTTGTGGTTGCCGCTTATGCTCTCACTGACTGCAGTTCTAGTGCTTACGTAGACACATGCTATCATGAACTGAACGCGTTACTACACAGTCCTACCAGTTCAGATATTATAGTAATTGTAGGAGATATGAAAGCACAAGCTAGGCGTCTGAGCTCTTCAGAAGCGCAGCTGGTTGGTAATTATGGGATTAAGTCCGAAGGAACTGACAACGGCTATCGTCTGCTGCAAATGTGTACGGAGCACCAGTTGTTTCTTAGTACACTGCTTTTAGACACAGTGGGCGCCGAAGGGCCACTAGGCGTCCTCCTGTAGCTGGCCAGCGATGAACCCAAATTGACCGCATAGCCGTAAGGTATAAGTGGCGTGGTTCCATCCTAGATTGCCGCTCGTACTGTATTACCTGCGTCGAATTTGATCATACCTTGGTACGCTGTCGTTTCTGCATGAACCCTACCGGGAGGCACACTAAGCCTCTCCCCCTATTTGCAACTGAGAAATTGTCTCAGCTCTCCGTCAGGAAAGTCTATCAAGAAGCACTGCATACTAAATCTTTGCTGTCTTATTCTAATGGCACTGCGCTTCAGCAGAATAGGATCTCAGCTGCTATGCACGACGCAGTAGCATCTGCTTGTGGCACTATCATGCGTCATTGCACCATTCACTGGATATCCAAGAGGTCGATGGACCTGTTGGAATGTAGAAGAAACCTCCTGGCTGACTCTGAGCACAATGTGACCAGGCGGGCAAATAGGCGCGAATTAAATCGGAGCCTTTGTGCTGACAAGGAAGTCTGATGGACTAGTAGGGCTCAAGAAAAGGAAGAAGCAGGAGCAGTGGACAATCACGGCAAACTCGTCCACCTGATCCTTACAACTGGCACCAGGAAACCAGGCGCCTGTGAAACAAACAGAGACGGCGCGAGTGCACTGATACACAATCAAGAGCGCCGTATGGCTCGTTGGGAGGAACACTTTCAAGGTCAGCTCAGCTAACCCCCTGCTTCCGTACCTCTGCCTACTCAGGTGATGCAGGACGAGCCGTGGACGGTGAGTTTAGCGCATCCGTCGAGGATCGCGGTCAGAGAAACGATCATAGTCTTCAATCGTTTCGTGCCGCTGGCCCAGAATCCCTCCTACCTGCACTATTTAAGGGTGCAGGTGAGGTCCTCTGTAAAGCACTTACCTCCCTATTCGAACGTATCTGGTAGAAAGAGAGTGCCCAGGCTAATTGATACGAATCAATTATAGTGGCAATATACAAGAATGGCTATCGCACAAATTGTTCTAACCACAGGGACGTTAGCCTAACGCGAGTGATGACATTTTTATTGACCTCGATTCGCGTTGGTCGCCTCACTGTGGAATGTGAATTTTGGATTAGGGAAGAGCAGGCCAGTGTCCGCCCAGGACGTGGATGTATAGGCAATGTACTTACTTCGCTGCAGGTGCTAGAGCAGCGCCACGCCTACCGCAGACTGACAAGTGTGTGTTCGATTTAGTCGATCGACCGATTCTTTTCGAAATAATTGCGCAGCAGGGCGTTCTCACGAAATAGGTGAACATCCTACGTGCTCCATATTCGAAAACTACAGGCCGTGTTAGGGTCTTTGCTGGCCTATCGGACAGCTATCAGATCACAAGTGGCGTTCGTCAGGCTTGACTGATTTCCCCATATTTGTTCCATTTCGTCGTAGATTCTATCATGGAGCGTTCCCTTGCGCTATATCAAGATGTAGGCGTTGAAGTGCTGGCTGGTGAAAGGTTAATTAAGCTTGATTATTCGGACGATATCATCTTACATTTCCACCATGTAGGTCGGCACAATCAATTCTGAATAGCCTGTATGGAGTAGTCCCATTATTTGGTATGCACTTCGCACCTTCAAGGTGTAAGGTGTTGCTGCAGAACCATCAGCCTTTTGATGATTCCTTGACCATTTCTAACGAGGAACTCGAGGTGGTTGATCAATGCAAGTATGGTGACAGCTGCATCATCAACAATGGGCGCATAGAAACTGACCTCCGCTCACGCAATGCAAAGGCCAGAGCTGCCTTCTTAAACCTGCGGCATCTTGGGCGAAATAAGGGAGTTTCACTTCGCTTGAAAGATTGTGTATACAAGGCCACGACGAAGGTCGTCCTGCTGTAAGGTAGTGAAACTTGGACCCTTCGGTCTGAAGAGCTGAGGCGCCTGCAAGTCTTGGAGCATCGTTGTTTGCGAAGCATTACTGGTATCGAATGGCACCAGCGTGTCCGCAACGATGATCTGCGTAGACGTGTACTAGGTAGTGGTAATCATGTCAGCTCCCTAGAACAACAGAAAGCATTGAATAAGTTGCTTTGGCTCGGGCAATTGTTACGTATCCCAGGTCACCGTTTACCCAGGAGGGTCTTTTTAATCTGCTAGATGTAGGGTAGCACAAGGCTCGTGGTGGACAGTTGACTTAGCAGAGTGAAATAAAAGTGATTGACGACCGAACGGGTTGCCGTTGGTTCGTCGCGCCTTCCGGGCTAGAGTCCACGTGACTCCCCATGTACTTGGCTCGCGACTTTATGGGGCATGGCTTGCAACCGACACCAGTGGCGCGTCTGCTGCCGTCTTCTAATCGGATTACCTGTTTAAAGTGTGTTTGGCGCCGAGTTATCTGCGAATTAGTTGCTGATTATGACGCGGGGCAGTTAAAGCCGCAAGGAAGCTGTCTCACCGATAATGCCTTGACCGTGATTGTTCGCTTAGAGCATTAAGGTTTTCAGGTAAGTACCCCTTCTCTCCCTCTTGTTACTCTTTATTTCATAGGTCATCATGGTTGTATGGCAACAAAGCATCAGTTCAAATGGCTGGTGTACTGCTGTTATTGATTGATTGATTGAGCGAATAGATGTCTAAAAAAGCTTAAAGTATTCCTCCGCTGTTGCACGGACTACTGGCTAAGGTAAAGTCTTATTCATTCACCACACGGGTTGAAAAGCAAATTCCAAGCGCTATCACAGCCGCATTGATTCCCACAACTTCTAAAAATGTCTCCACGTCAAAATATGCCCACAACGATAACAGAACTTTGGTGTTTGTGGTATTGTACAAAGTAGCGGTAATCGAAATGGATTAGGCGCAGATCCAAAGCTAGCAACGATCCTGAAGCAACAAGGTTCAGTGCGAGACTACAGCAATCATATTCAGTGAATTCGGAATTGGGCTAGGTTCTTAAGCGCAGTAAAACAAAAGGGGTAGAATATTGTTTTTACGTACACTCTCCAAATACGCCGCAGCACAAAAGAAGTTCGGGGTTTTTATACTGGTGGTATTCTTTGTTATTGAAACTATCAGAACGTCGCGATTGCTGTGTTTGAATTTTGGAAATCTCCTGGTCTGTTGATGTTCTCTCTGGAATCGACTCAAAAAGATCGTTAGACTCATCAACAACCGTAGTATAATCAAAAGACTTACATTAAGCTGGATCAAAATGCCTATCGTGTACAGAACCATCCAATAAAACAAGTATTTGACACATAGGGGAAGCATTGTTGTCAAGGCTTATTCTATCTGATGGTCGGCGCTAATTATCATGGTGATAGAAAACTTCGGCGGATTCCAGAAGAAGCATATTTCTCCTAAGGAGCCTTTATTTTAACAAATTTGCCGAGCTCTCTTTGGCAATCGAGTGAGCAGCATTTCTATACTGCAGTAGGATGTTGTCATGGACTCTGTCAAGCTCCACAGACGTTGCTGGTTTGAAGAAAGCGACTGCACTTCTGAGAACAGGCACAGACTTTTATGCAACACCATTGGGCGTTGGGTGCCTGAAAGTAGGGTAGAGGTGGCGGTAATCAACCATTCTAATTCACTCATCCACATATTTACTATTAAAATGATTGTCACTGTCCATAACCAAAACAGACAGTACAGTTTCGCTACCGAAGGTATTGCGGAGAGCGGTGATGGGGAAGTCTGAATTCGCAGATGTGGTAAAGTATATTTTTGGCCAACAAAAAATAAAGTATTATTAATGCATGGTAGTTGGCCCAAAAATGGACCACAATGGGCAGAGTGTACGAGTTGCCATGCCACACATGGGCCAAGGCGTCCATTGCGAGAGTCTCGATTGGATTTTGTGCGAGCAGATAATACGATTCTTTGCCATTGTAGCATTGCCAAGGCATTCAGCTCTAGCCACCAACGGGTCAACTGAGACAATGACTTTCTTTTTCTACACATAGATGGCTAGAGTTCAAGTCCTCCAGCACAGCCGATGGTAGTGTAGGCTGAACAACACTTTCTATTTGGAAACACAAAATTTCATCAACGGTACGAAAGAGTTCATCGCTTGGATTGTAAAACTGAGGAAATCGTCAGTTTAAATCAGATTTCTCTCTCAGGCGGATTAACAACCAAATAGCATGAAAATACTTCCTTCAAATCACGGATCAGCTTGGAGCGGTTTACCGGAAGTAACTCGCTCAAATGGCACTATCAACTTTCACCAGAATTATCATCTCATGATAAATACCCAATGTGCGGAATATGCTTAACAACGCGGTGTGGAATGTTACGTGGATACGTGGCAAACGCTATTCTCCAGCGCTGTAACATTGCTGCGGAAGATTTAGCCAAATGAGTATGTGCATGGAAAAAAACAAGGGCTTCAATGTCAGTAACAGTTGTAAAATGTATGCCAAACAAATATTCGTGTAACTATGAAATTGCCCGAGAAATACAAAGCTTCTTTCATTGGTTGTACGTACCCACGTTAAGCTGCGCTGAGACGTCCGAAAACACAATACGGGATGCCCATTTTGTTCTAGTACTGCCCCGGTACCAGTAAATGACGAATATGTAATTACAGTGAAACGTTATTTTGATGAAAGCAACGTAAAATAGCATGTGCGTACAGAAATTGAAGCATATTACCGAGTGTATACTTAGGAAGTTGCGACGAAATAAAGGTTCTCTTGGGCTGAAGTTTAAACAGGCGCTCTGCATTTACAGAAAAGCTGGATAGAAATCGTAGGTAAAACTGCAACGTCCACATCAGTGAACGCAGTTCGTCTAAATTCTTCGAAGTGGAAGCTTCGATGAGCAGTGACAAATGTGCAAGATCTGGGTGGAAGCCGCTTTTGTCAACTAGATATTTAAGGCTAAAGAACAATGTTGTATTTAAAAGTTACTTCTACGGGTTAGCCGTCACACTAAATGAACAGAACCTTTCTAACAGTGCACAAAGTTTATCGTCGTGAATGGGTTTCGTAGTCGCAGCTAAAATGTCATCATCTTGGTATGATAAAGTACTGGTCAAGTCGTCGATCACGGAATTCATGACACCTTAGAACTTCAACGGTGACGATTTGAATCCAAATGGCGAAATATTGTAGCGAAATAGACCAAATGGTTTATTAATTGTGGTGAGAACACTGGACTGTTTATCAGGAGAAACCTTCAAGGAACGTCTTTCAAGTCGAGCTTCGAAATATCTCGATCCGCTTAACTATTGAAGAATATCCTCTGGCTCAACATTGCCACATTTTTGGAACAAACACTTGTTCAACGTAGCAAAGTGGTCGCCACAAATTATGAAGGTCTTACCATCACGTTTAAGAGGAGTAACGATTGATGTTACCCAAGCGGAACCACGAACTTTTGCAATTATGCTTTTAGCATCTTGTCTAGGGATTACATCACATGCTCACTAAGACCGAATTGAATTGTTTGCCTCTTTATGAACACAGGTGTACCCTGAATGTCAAGTGTGTCAGGTTTAGCACGCATGCCACTTAAGCCATAAGAATACTTTGTTTCTGCTGAAAGAACTTTTGATATAAGTGTGTCAGATATCATTGACAACGAAATATACAAGACTTTCTTGCATTTCAGGCTTATGATACATGGACCAACTTCCATGACAAGTTACGTACATTAGATAGGCTTATACTGCCCACTTGGAAGAAATAATTCACAAGAAATAGAGACATAAATTGCATCTCCAGTAATCGACTTAACAGAAACAGTAGTTGGTCTAAGTTGAACTTCAGGGATTTGACTTTTTAAATCGAACTCGGGAATAAAAGACTACAGTACCGGTAACCATAATGAAGGAATTTGGCGATAGCCCATTGACAACAACTTGTTCGATGATATGGACTACTGATAAGGAGAACACACGACAAGTGCAATGGACTGGAACACAGCTGACTGATGTTGCTCGCCTTCTACTTTTTGTACCCAACAAGTATTTTTACCTAGGCAAACAGCTTGAAGATGGCCCATTATCCTGCACTCAAAACACTTCGAATTGCAAGTCAGTCGATAATGTTTATACTCACAAAACTTACAGTTATTTCACCCCGTCCGCACAGATTGACGGACAGCCGTCCAAGTGGGGTGTGTTTTTGGTCATTCGTAAAGACAAAACGTTAACAAGAAAATAATTGGCGTGATCTGTCCAGATGTGCCATTAAATAAAATTGTACATTTTATCGCTCAGCGCGAATGACCATCGGAGCTCTGTGAGTGACCAATTTTTGTGCCGCGACCTACCCAAGTGGACTCCTTTTCGTCGAATTTCGGTCACTCGAAAACATTTTCGGTTTAGCTTAACGGTTATTTTATTATGTACCCACAATTTGGGAATGGAATTCTGCTTAGTGTTGACGGCATTTGCAATCAGAATAGTACAATTTGGTACATTTTATCGTTACAGAGAAACAGACATCCCAATTAGGACGGATTTGGGTTTAGCTTAACGTCCATACTATTGCGCTGTTACACATTTGGAACTAGGAAAAAGTCATTTAATTTACGTGTTAAGAGGCGGTTGGAAAAATCCTTCTGTGTGACTAAAGGCCATCCAAAAAGTCCCCAGTTGGGATTGTTGGGGGTACAAATATTGGTCACTCAGGGAGGTCCAAAGGGCACTCTAGAGGACAAAGCAGCGGTGTTCACAAGAAATAACACTCTTCTTACGTACGTCTTTGTGAGTAGCAGGCATTTTGAACCGCCGCGGCTGATGGATACCAGGCCGCACCTTACCGCCCGAATTGTAAAACACTGGACTATCTTCTCTCACAGCTGCTCTCGCATCTTAAAATGTTTTGCAGATTGCCCCGATAGAGTT